>CM057080.1:13435587-14142051 GCA_029379335.1 Thymus mandschuricus | reverse complement strand
AGATTTCATTTAGAATCTAGCACAAAATTCCGAATCCAATTAAAAGGTCAACTGTAACTAATTATTTTGGACGGAGGGAGTATCATAATTTAAGGATTAAAGAGAAGATCCTTTGAACAGGGGAAGACAAAATCTGTTTTTTTCGTTAGATTAAGTTTATCCGCGGCGAGAATCCCATGACCTCAACCTTTTTAATTTTTTTTTTTCCCCTAAATTAATGTATTTATTCCATTTGAGGTTGGATACATGGCGACCACCAACCTCTCAAATTCAACGGTTGGTGTAATATTATATATTATAAATATAAAAACTTTATTTTTATTTATATAATATAATAAATAAATTTTTATTTAATATGTTTTTGGAAAAAAATATTATATATATATTATAGTTTGTAAAATAAAAAGTTTGGTGATGACGATTAAATGTGTATTTCATATTATGTTTTGTTAGTTTATTTAATTTTGTGTTTTAATTGCGATTGTTTTTGTGGTGAATTTAAAACGCTTATGTAATATGTATTCATACTTTGCAAAATATACTTATTTTCTCATTTATTTTAATTTTAATTATTATTCGAAAATAATTAAATATTATTAAAAATATATTTAAAAAAATTATATATAATGTTGGTGGTTAGATCATTTTGAATGGTCATGGATAAATATATAAAAATAGAAGTGGTTGAGTAGGGATATCAATCGGGTACGGATAGTGGTTACCCCTACCCGTACCCGCAAAAAAAAAAAAAAAAAAAAAAAAAAAAAAAAAACTGTACCTGCTACCCGTCCGCGACCCACGACGGGTACTATCCGCCAATCATATCCGTTGCCCGCAGGTATCCGCTACCCGTTGGGTTTTTGCCTACCCGCCACCCGCAGATACCCGTTTACCCGCCACCCGCGGATACTCGTTTACCCCCCCCCCCCCCCCCCCCCCCCCCCCCCCCAAGAAACACACGTTAGAAGTAATTAATTTGTTTATTTTAATATTTTTTAATGAATTAATATAAGAGAGAAAAATTAATATAATAATGTGAAGGTTGAATTGCTGATAAACATAGTCTTACGGCTCTACTACAGCTGATTTTATATGGAACTGACTTTCAGCAAGAATTCATGATATCTTCCACTAGTGAAAGCTTCTCCATAGACCATATATATAAGAGTAAGAAAGTTGCAATCTCTGCAATGCCTTAAAACCGATATCTATTAGTAAAGTCAGCAACATAAACAATTAGAGATAATGCCCTTCGACAAAAAAGGAGGCGCACTAACCAACATTGCGCGACTAGGAACCCTATCTATGTACAGTTCCATGAACTACACCTAGCCCGCCCCATCACCAACAAAAGAATTCCTATTCTCTTCCTCTTTCCACCACCAAAAAGTTAAAAAGAAATATGATCGTGTTGCTGTTTATTGTTAATGCAGCGAAAAGACAGCAAAAACAGAGAGGAGATCAAGTTTCACCAACCGCACAGGGAATGCAAGGAGGATTTTTTGATTGGTCCTGAGGAGTGATTATCTGCAAGCAATGGTCATGAAATGTATGGCCACATGGAAGAACAGCAACAGGTGGCGGTGCAGTAGGTTGGTACATTAGGCCTTCTGCTGTGAACGAAAGATTCCTCTTGCATATGAGACACCTCTTTTCAGAAGGTTCAAGTGGTTCTTCAAAACCTACAAGTATTCGCTCTTTAGTTATTTGTGTCGGTGGTGGGATTAGAACAAACATCATACAAGAATCTAATTGTAGAAACTCATGTTCATTATCGATGATAGATAAAACTAAGGATTAATATGAAGGTATGAATCATCTCTGGCAAATGACAAAGACAGCCTACATTTAGCAGATCAAGATTCTCATTTAAGATCAAATTACTTTTAAAGAAAAGAAATTAAGGCACAGTAGAATGTAATTTTTATCTTTTGTGCATTACATACTTGCCATGGTAGAGATGATGTAGAATCAAATTGCTACATGACTTCAAAATGCTCTTAAAAACTTAGTTCTTCTATTCAGTTATGCAATCAGATTATCCGAATTTGAAAATACAATCCTACCTTTCCATTTTACATGAAGCGGCTCAGGTGGAACATGACCTGCTGCTGGAATACGGGCTGGAATAGTTGGGATGCTCAGCCTTTGTTGAGGTGTAGAATCACTAATAAAAGGTGGTGGAATGATTTTCCTCTGTCGACCTGAGAGTGCACTGGGATCCACAACTGCTTTCCTTTTCAAAGGTGGGCGAGAAACAGAAGCAACCTGAGGCTTAGCATTTGAATTTGCAACTGGAACAACTTGACCTACAAAATGCAAGATATTAGAAGACTAAATATTTTGGCTCCATTAGACGTTCTTTAGTGGAGATGCATTGTTACTGGATAACATTAAATTATGAACTCGGAAAAAAAAAAAATTGCTGATGATTCGGTTGACACCCCATGCTGATACTAACAGCTCTAAAAATAGGCACATTAAATTAGATAATTTGTTACAAAGTTAAAGCCGGATGGACATACACTTTCAAAATGCAGGGTTTACCTGTTGGACCATGTAATCTAAATTGCTTTCAATAATGCAGGGCGTACACTTTCAATAATGCTTTACGGATGAGGGGGGTGGCAGAAAAAAATAGGAAGTGTCATAGCATATCACATCCATACAAATTTTCCACGTTATGAAGCAATGACAACCATAAGGGAGGAAACTGATTAGCAACACCAGTGGAAAATGCTTCTCTGAAGAAGAAAAAACCCAATTCATAATTTTGCATTTGTCAACATTGATTTGCAGGGCTTTTTCTTTTTTTTTTTTTTTTTAATCTTATCCCCAGCTTCTAATACATTCTTCCAAATGATTTCCATTGTTAGAGTGCATTTATAATCAGTTGACTGAATCACCAACCCCTTCCTTCCACTTGGTTGATACCGAAACTGTTTATCCTAAATAAAGTTCTTTCTCCCACTCTTCTCCTTGAAGAAAATAGATTTAGTAATATTAAAGAGATCAAATTGGGGTAACTTTACATCCTCACTGAGAAACCAAAGTCTAACAAAGACAAAATCTATCCGATAACTCAGATTCTGACTAATATGTAACTGACCTCTTACACTTTGTGCTGTGGCAACATCATTCAGATGAAGTCCTAGCCTCTTGGGGAAATAACCAGCCGCAGCAGGCTGGTAACTGCTACTTTTTGAAAGCTGAATCCCAGTTTTCGTAGAAGGTATATAATTCCCAGGAGCATCCACAGGACTGGTATGATTAAGAGCTTCAAGCTGCCCTGAAACAGAAAATCATGACATGTATAATATTAGATCCCATCGGCTGATCAGAAGTTCAGTACTCATAGATCACGCCATCGTGGAAAAAGAACTTTGCCTCGATATTTGACACGTATCTAGGAGTAAATAATCCAATCATTCAGTAACAGTTGACCATATAAGCAGAAATGAAGGATTATTTTAAACAATGTTAGAAGCTTAGAAGCTTTAACATACTTTTACTAGGCCATTCCACGCTAACAAAGTTTACTATTCAGCAATAAATCCAAGAGAAAATTTTCCCAAGAATGAAAGATATTTCAGAGAACTATAAGACTTCCCAACCGTAATCTACTTGGGAAAACTGCATGATGTTTGTGCATCTATTCTCTTGATATCTTCTAAATCAAAGACCCTTATCCAATTGCATCAGAGAACATGTACAAGATGACTAGAGTACTAATTAAAGTCCAAAAATCATTTCTTGCAGAGTAAAATGACCTCTATAAACACACTGGAGATGGTGTTTATGGCCTGAACGACTATAGGGAAAGAACACAGATGATTAACTAGGAAACTTAACTAAGAATACAAATAATGCTAATTCATTATGAGCTATAAATCTGTAAATGGGGAAAGTTAAAGTTAGGCTTCAACTATAATTGCATATAATTTTTTGATTTACAAAAAAAAAAAATGGATTAGCATATTCCTTCCAAATTCCAATCATTAACATAACTGAAAATGTCAGACATACCCACTGGTTGAGCATTTGACGGGAAAGAACAAATTCTGTCACCTTCTGTTTTCATATATTTTGCTGCCAAGCTAAGACTACCTGTTAATATAAGGAAAAATAAATATTTATTAAGGAATTGTAGTTAGCACGTAAGAACACTATACTACCTCATAATCTCCTACTGTCTAACCAAACACATGAAAAAGATGGTCGTCCTAATTTCCAAGCTATAATGTGTCTCTGTTTCTATATTTTTTTGGAAACTGGCAGGGTTTAGCATGCACCCAGTATCAAACCCAAATATGACAGTAAAATGTCAATGAATATCAGAACCAGTGGGAGCTCTGTCAATGAAAGTGGCAGAGCATGCTTCACCTGGTTGTAAATGGCCAGCGGAGCTCTGTTTGTGCATGTGAGAAAGGTAATTTCTGTAAGACTCAGATGACAAATTCATGGAACTCTTCCGCAAATAATCTTGTTGCCGTGATATAGGATGAGTAGCTAAATACGTGGCTGCTGCTTGTGGGTGTGAACTGCTATTAGGTTTAGAGAATAAAGTGCTTCCGCATGGCAATGACATAGGAGTTGGCTCAGATGCAGATGTATAATACTCTGGTGGAGTGATAGAAGGTATGTTAGTTCGAGTGTGATGACCAGGAAATGGGTTTGGATTAAGCCTGAATCCTTCGTCTCCAAAAAGCCCAGCTTCAGCACCATTGCTCATGCTACTCATTAAATCATATGCTGGTCTTATTAGCTCACTTGGATTAGTTTGGATAGCTCCAGCCGACCTACCATTTGAGTGAGATTCAAAGGGTTCTTTGGGTAGTGCCCAACAATAGAATTGTTACTTTGGAAAGAAAACCCCTCCGATTCCCTGGCAGCAATTTCTTGTGCACTGAAACTACTATTGGATATTGACAATCCACCAGTATTTGTTTGGAACCTTGCATCCCCTCCGGCAAATTGAGCAAGACCCACGGGATTCTTTGGGCAGCATTCAAAACTAGAGTTATTGAATTGGGAAAAAAACTCCTGCGATTTAGTAGGAACTTTTCGAGCACTGAGATTACTATCAGGTCCTCGCAATCCACAACCTTGAGTTCGGATCCTTGCATCCCAACTGCCTCTTGAGTGAGACCAGCCACGTCTTTTTGTAAGGGCACAGTTAGAGGATAGTTACGTTCGGCAGCAGAGACCTCCTCCAACTTACTTGAAATTTCTCTGGTACTAAACATGCTATTACGTCTGAATTTTGTACCACCACCAGTTCCAAGAGTAAGAAAGTTCTGATCAATTTGTTGGGGAGAACTAGAGGAAATAGGAACAATGTTTGTACCATTTCTATCCCCCAGGGCACTAAGATTATCCACAAGTGGCAACAATGATGCGCTACATCTTGGAGAAGAAAATGGTTCACTCATCTGGAACCTACTAATCTTACTATTTTGAGCTTCTGCTCCATGCACCTTTATTGGATAACCTGTTACATTCTCACATCTTGGTGGGTTGAAGTTCATAGTAATGTTTGGTTTGCCATAATCTGTGGAGAGGACAGCTGGGCTCGTCAGATACTCATCACCATCTCCTTTCATGTGCAGTTCAGGATGTGGGAACTCAGAAAAGCCACTTTTGATATTGTTCCAAGTGTCATCTATCTTGGGCTCTGCTATGCTGTTCAGATCAGGAATAGAAGAATAACCATTATCTTGTGTATCACGTACAGGAAACTGATCATAACCGAGTGAAATACATGACATAATATCATCTTCTAAACTATAATCGCCATGATTCCAGCCACCACCATTAGCTCCACTTGGTTTCTTAGTTGAAGAACATTCATCTATCCCTTCCTCCAGGGCAGTAAAGGCTGGTTGACTGCCACATCCCATTTATCTAAACAATTTAAATAGAGGTATGTTATGAGAATTATTTTCTTCATCCAATTACTCGATATTTTTCACATAAGGCATAGACAAGTAATAAATTATTTCAAGTCTTAAGTGACCCTTATGTACTCTATCAGATTATAAGAATTTAGTAATTCTTCAAACATTGACTAGGAGGGCAAAAATAGTCCGAGAAAGGCCATGTAATATTATGACAAGAAAGGAGCCTAAACCTCAAGAAGATTGATGAAAATCAATCTTCCCTTCACAACCAATAAACACTGACTAACAATCAGTAACAAAACATGAAAACATAACTTCAAATATTCATAGAACTCTGTATCACAAATACACTCAATAGTTCTACAAAAACATGTATGATAGAGCCTGAAGAAAACATACATTCAGTGTTTGAATATCAAACATCGTACCAATAATTCAGACAATTGAAAGAGGCAGATCCCTTTCCCCCTTCTATGTTAACATAATAAAATTAATGAAATTAATATAAAAAACAGTACAAGTTAAGATTCCAAATCAAGTACGAAAATCAAAAAGCAAGTCTTTCAAAACCACCATCAGTAAACATGCCACAGCATTTCCATTAACTGATACAGCTGCACAAGAAAAAGAATACCAACGATCAAAGTATATGAAACCCACCAATAATTACACATACATGGGAAAATTTCTCCGAGGAAGTAATACACTAGTTAAAGGGTGCACTGAAACATTCGCCAAGAACAGAATCAACAAACAAAAATGTTCAGCTATACTATGTCGATTGAGGATATAAACTAAGAAGCTCAAGAGACACGGAATACCGATCACGATGCAACTTGATAAATACGCCAAAAAAAAATCTAAACCTGTTCGCAATAATTTTAAATAAATAAAAACTAGAAAAAGAGGTGATTCAACCAAGAATATGGATCAACACGACCAGTGATCAATCCATAACCCTCGTGCGTTAATGGGGGACGATATAACCGTGTTTGGCAAGAATTAACGAGGATTTTCACAATTTCATACCAGGCCTGAACTGGTGAGATGCGAGGGTTAGCTTTTGATCGGTGAAGACAAACTTCAAAGTGCTGACATATGCGAGTGTTGAGTGAGTGTGTAGAGAGAGAAATACTGCGAGAGGAACGGAAGGTTGGGGGGAGAGAGAGAGAGAGAGAGAGAAGGGGGTGGGAGAGGTATTTTTGGCGCTTAGGGCTGTGAAGAGAGAGATTTAAAGGGTTCGGTCAGCGGGCCCACCATTGGCTTTTGCGGGCCGGTACACGTGTCGAGAAAGGAGTCCTTTAGGTGGGCTGACATGGCGATGATTATATGTCCAGCTGTGATATTTTGTATTGCCAATGTCCAATTAATGAGTCCGATTTTGCCACGTACATGGCGTGCTATAAACGCGGGAAGTTGTGTCACTGCAGAGTAAAATTTCCGAAATCCGGTGCTGGAGGCTAGGGGGCATTAAACAAGCTTATTAGTACTCCCTCACTACTAATTCCATTTTCGTTTGGGTACTGGAATTAAGGAAGAAGAAGAAGAAACATGAGTAAATTCAATTTTAAAAGGAGAGTTAATTATAATAAAATATTCTGAGACATTTTAGAAAATAAAACTAATAATGATAGACAAATAAAAATGACAAATGAAACTAATAATAACGGATAGAGGGAGTACAAAAGTATGCACCAACTGCACCGTGTATTTATATCTTGTAAAATTATTTTTTTGGTGTTACAAATCACAATTAATTGCACTGCCAAAACTACAATAAGAGACATCGTGCTCGCCGAGCTCGATTGCTCACTTCGCGATTCTTCCCGAGGCTTCTGGCTTCGTCAATACTTGCCGAAGTGGATGGTCAATGAGAACTTGTATGGCGTGTGCATGGAAATAAGGTCGTAACCTCCTAGCAGCATTTACCAAGGCTGACGTGAGCTTTTCCAAGGGTTGATACCTCGTCTACAGTCCCTTGAGTGCTCGACTGATAAAGGATACTAGTAGTTGACGATGTCCTTCCTCTCGCACTAACACCGCACTGATGGTCTCATCCGAGGACGCTACATACAGTGAAAGTGCTTCGCCTTCTTTTGGGAGACAGAGTAGGTAGCTTGACGAGGTAGTTCTTGAGATCGGTAAATGCAGACTTATGTTCTTCCCCCAGCTGAACTCCGGAGCTTTCTTAAGGATTTGAAGAAAGGGAGTTGCTTCTCCGCAGTTTTGGAAAGAAAACGACTTAATGCTGCTAAGCAGCCCGTCAACTTGTGCACATCGTGGATTGACTTTGGCATCTTCATCTCCAATACGGTCTGAACCTTTGATGGATTGGCTTTTAGATCTTCTTGAGAAACCTAGCACACTAAAAACTTTCCTGACCGAACTGCAAAACGTGCACCTTTGAGGGTTCAGTTTAAGATTCACTTTTCGAAGTAGGCCGAGGACAGTTCGGAGGTCGGTAATGCTAGTGGTCTTCTCTTTACTCTTGACGACGATGTTTTCCACGTATACCTCCACGATTTGACTGATGTGAGGTTGGAATATTTTATCCACCATTCTCTGATAGGTGGCTCCCGCTCCTGCGTTCTTGAGTCTGAAGGGCATCTTCTATACGCGAAGATGTCGAAGTCCATGATGAAAGCTATTTTGGATGCGTCTTCGTCGTTCATCAAAACTTGATGATAGCCATTGTACAAATCCAAAAAGCCGAAGACTTCGTATCCAACTAGTGCGTCCACCTTTTTGACGATGTTCGGGAGGGGGTAGCAGTCCTTTGGGCAATACTTGTTAAAGTCGGTATAATCGATGCACATGCACCATCCTCCTCTTCCTTTCTTGACCATCACTGGGCTGGCTATTTACGTCGGATACTTGACTTCGAACAATATACGAGCCTTCAAGAGCTGAGTCACTTCATCGCGTATAACCTGACTTCGTTCATCCGCGAAGATCCACTGCTTTTGCCAAACTGGTTTAACACTAGGGTCGATATTGAGCCGATGGGTGATGATGCTTGGCGAAACCCCACTCAGGTCGAGGGGTGACCAAGCGAAGACATCTCTAATTCCGTAGGAACTAGATAATCTGCTTTCTTAGTAGAAGCACTTCAGTGAAGCCTGTTAGGGTTATATACTGAAAATCATACTTTTATGCTTAGGTATATACTATATCATCCTGTTTTATGAAATAAATAAAGTCATATGTTTTGCATATTTATTCGTGTTATGGTTATGCAAATAAATGTCTTGTAGTATTATTATAGATAATATGGTGTGGGTAGTCGCACGAAAAATATTTTATGATTCTTATATACTTAAATAGTGTTCGCAACCTAAGTAATCATGGACAAATTACTTGTTAAGGTTGTAGTATAATGCTTGATATTAGCTGGTCTTGGCTATTAGTTTATACTAATGTATCCAGTTACATTGAACAGAATCGCGGTGAGATAAATCTTTTTGTACTAATTAAATAAAGGATTTAAGATCTCGGACGATTATTATAACTTAATTCTAGTTGTATAATATTCAATTATATATTTATGATAATTATTTCTTTGATTTATCAATGAGTGAGTGTTATTGCAACTCAAAGTATCTCGATATATTGGGTAATAATATTATAAATATGATAATTAATATTATAGCTAGAAATCGTGTCTCAGCTGAGTCCGAGTTGATGATGTCCCCTTGAGGCGATCTAAAGATTATTATATTAAACCCTGCAGGTGGATTAAGTTCCGATATAATAATAAGGTCGAGCGGGGTACTACTCTCTGTTAAGATATTAATTAATCAAAAGCTATCCGTAGTTAAATTAACTAATAGACATGCGATATCTTAAACACGAGAAATAATTTAATTAAAAAATGAGCCCGGTGTAGGGATCTGTATCATCCTTGCCATGTGGCTCTCAAATCCGCCACGTGGCTTGTTAGTAAAAAGAATATCAGATGCCGAATAAGGCACAGAAGACTCGCGGATAGTCAGGTGCCAGGTGCTCTGTGCAGATCCTGGGTTTGTTACGGAAGCTTATCTTTCAAGAACCTGAAGGATCTGAGCGACTACACATGGATCTGGGAACAAGCTAACTGCGTGACCCTATATACTGATAGGGTGAGGACCACCAATTTATGACGAAGGGAATCATGTCTCCCTTCAAATTCCTTTTCTATCATTTCCCGTACAGGTATATTCACATAATTGCCCGATTTTGTATCCATAAATAGTGCGTGATCTCAGCCATTCGAGGTACAGTTTTCTCAATTTCAATACTGTTTCATTGTTACTTTCTCAAGAATTCTCTTTGGGAATTCTAAATCTTTATCAGCTCGGAGGTCCTTCCCGGAGGAACCCCTCCTTTGTTCCTCCAGCTCTGTTTTGCAGCAATTCTGCGGCGACTGTGAGTTTGAAGGTAATATAAGCTGGAAGACATGGATGAAGATGGCTTGCGTTGATTCCCTCGTTCTCTTAATTATTACGAGCACTCTGAGTGGAATATATGGACTAAAGGAGACGATGCTTTGCATCCCTTTCTATTTTGGTCGATTTCATGGCGGAATTATTCGAAATGAGAATAGACCAGGGGAAATGATGCCTTGCACCATTCAAAATGAGAATAGACCAGGAGATAATGTTTTGCATCCCTTTCTCTTTTAGAGCAACAACCCTTCAATCCCTCTCATTAAGAGAAGAAGAAGACTGAACATCAGAATTTAAGGGCAGGGGAGCCATAACCCAGAAGAGGTGTGAACCACTAGAGTACTCGCATCCAGTTTACTCTTCTTAGCACTAGGAGAAGGAAGGGGCGAGCTACCTCTTTTCTTCAAATAAGAAGAGGTAGGTTCTTCAGAGGTATCGGCCAAGGCCTAAAGGAATTCTTTAGAGGCTCCCGAAAGCGGAATATCCTCTCCGGCAGCAAAGGAATGAGATAGATTTGGAGATAAACTCATTGTTATTCTCCCTATAGACGGAAGTGATTGGCTCGAGGCCTTGATCGATGCGGCTGGAGTTTTAAGGGAATTGATGTAGCAAAAGTCTGTGAAGAGACATGGGCTTCTGTATCAGTGACAATCCTCTGATCACAGAGCGTCTGTGTTAAAGATGGTGAAGGTGGCAGATCCATGGATGCCATGTCCTTAGGATTCTGCATAGTAGAACCACCAAGGTTTTGTGAGACAAAAGCTTGGAAAATTGCACCATTTGACTTCTGCCGAACAAAAACCTCAGGACTTGGTGACACAGAAACCCCGGGGGTTTGCATAGCAGAACCCCCTTCAGAAGCCATTGCCCGTGACCTGGCAGCTTCAGTTTCAGCAGCAGAAGCTTCCTGGGTAACACCAGGAGCATCATCACCTGCCATGGCATCATTAATTAGACGTAAAAGCTTCTCGCGTGCTTTGCTCCCCAGATTCTGCTTTGCAATGTCCATGGATGCAAAATAATTGAAATAAGAATTGCATGCCCAACAAAAAAAAAAAAAAAAAAGAATCAAATAAAAAAAATTTACCCATTGAAGAAGTCCAGGGAACGTTGTGCCTTAAACCATAGAAAGACAAGGTTTCTTCACTCTCTACTAAGGGCCTTAACATTTATGATCAAAAGGATATTGAGCCATAAGGCTAGATATTACATCTTCTTCCCACTGAACCGAAGTGGGAATAGAGTGTGATGGTTTTTCCCTACTGGGGACTCTATAAAGAGGATTATCAGGGATATTCCAAGGCATACTCGGAGGGGAAGTAACTATCAAATAAGGGTCATGCCAATCTTTATCCTTAGGTTCATACCTACCATATAAACTCGCAAAGCGAGTAATGGGGGAGAAATACACATGATAATCCTTGTGCTTAAACTTGTGGGTTCTGTAAAAGAGAGAAGTTGTATCTTGTACCCCCTCTAAGCTGGTTATTATGTGAAAGAAGGCAGCTTTGCAAATGGATACAAGATTCAGTTGGTTAAGAGGAATGTTGTATAATTGTGCTACCCTTACAAAAAAGGGAGGAATGGGAAAGCGTAGGCTAGCGGTTAATTAAAAAATCCAGAAGGTTTTTCGAGGAGGCTCCGACAACAATGGTCGTTCGTTTTCCTTAGGAATTTCTAGAGTAAAACCCCCACAACCACCTATATGTCGCTTGAAAGAATCAAAAGCGTTTCTATCAAGGGTAGAAGCCTCATACCGGTCTAGGAAAAGAGGCTACTTTTTTTATTTGCCCCGGGGGTGAATATCCCTATGTGGGTCTGATCCTTGATCGATTCTGTTTGATTTACCTCTATTCCAACGGTCGGAAGAAGAACGACAAGGGGAGGGGGAGGGGGGAGGTTTCATGGTGCTCCCTAACCAAAAGAAAGTCGAAAAGTGGTGAAAGATGAAGAATACCCAGTAGTATTTTCAACACGAAGGGTGAAAAAGCAGAGAGATTGAAACGAAGAGTCTTCTAGGCGCTGGAAAACGAAGAAAAATGAGGGAGTAATGGGGTTATAAACCCTCGAATCTTAAAGGTCGGAGTGAAAAAGGTAAAAACGTGGGTAGTGGAGAGAGGACGTGTCCTGTCCACAACCCAAAATAGTGATATCGCTATTAATGTATTCTGAAAGCTTGTGCGTTGCTGCACGCCCTTAAAAAAAATGATAGATAAACTCTTGAATGAAAATACCTCCAAAATTTTCTCGGAGTCACCCCAGTAAAATTTTGAAGAGGAAAAATAGATGTTTATACATTTCCCCTCAGAAAGGGAAAGTCATCTCTCATGAATCAAGTAAGGGATTCAAGATCATCATAGGGGAGTTAACGAGAGCCTCATACAACACATAGATAAAACTATCATAGCTTTAAATGCTCAAGTTGATTGAATAAAATGCTTAAATCATCGGCTCCGACAACGAAAACGGATTCTGGTGACAATGGAGGTTGCTTATATAAAGGAAGATGGTAAGCTTGCCTCGGGGAAATAAAAAGGAAAAGAAATGATTAAGAGAGAGGAAGTCGCTGCAACTTCTCTGCCTCGAGCATGCAGACTGTCCCCCTTTTTCAACGATGATGGGATATTGATGAAGAGTAATGAGCAAGAGCACACAAGAAGCTAACTGGTTACACTTCTAGACCCGAGGGGGGGGGGGGGGGGGGGGGGGGGAGTAGTTGATAGGGATTTGTATCAACCTTGCCACGTGGCTTGTTAGAAAAAAGAATATCAGATGCCAAATAAGGCGCAGAAGCCTCGCGGATAGTCAGGTGCCAGGTGCTCTGTGCAGATCCTGGGTTTGTTACGGAACGCTCAGATTCCTTCAGGTTCTTGAAAGATAAAGGAATCTGAGTAGCTACACAGGGATTTGGGAACATGCTAACTACGTGACCCTATATACTGATAGGGAGAGGACCACCAATTCATTTTCTATCTTTTCCTGTACAAGTATATTCACATAATTGCCCGATTTTGTATATATAAATAGTGCGTGATCTCAGCCATTCGAGGTACAATTATCTCAATTTCAATATTGTTTCATTGATACTTTCTCAAGAATTCTCTCAGGGAATTCTAAATATTCATCAACTCATACTGACTTGAGCGTCGGAGGTCCTTCCCGGAGGAACACCCCCTTTGTTCCTCCGGCTCTGTTTTGCAGGAATTTTGTGGCGACCGTGGTGGAGTTTGAAGGTAATATAAGCTGTAAGACAGGGATGAAGATGCCTTGTGTTGATTCCCTCGTTCTCTTCATTATTACGTGTTGGGAACCCCTTGCAGTTTGATTTTGATGATGTTTATCGAAACCACACTTAGGCATATTTTACTTGTTTAGGGTCAAGGCCGATAGATCGACCTGCTACCTGTTAGTGCAGGTCGATGCCCTATAAAGTTTAGAATCAAGTTTGATCCTCCCTGTAAGAGAAAGGTCGTTATACGGCCTGCCTCGTTTTGGATCGAGCTGGATCATCATCCTGTCTATCGACCTTCCTTATCAAGCTTCCAGCCCGCTTTGACTTAGAAGATTTCAAGAGCTGGATTATCAATCAAGGTCGATGCTCCGCCTTCATGGAGCGTCACGACCTGATCCTTGCCACGTCGAGTGCCAGCAAGGACGAATATTCCCAACGGCTAGAAGTGAGTCAGCTTCCAACGGCTAGTGCCACGTCAGCCTGACTCCAACGGCTAGTTTTTCAAAACTGCCTATAAATACTTCAGCCATTATCGGATTCAAGTACGGGAAACACAAGCTATCAACGCCATATCTCTGCCCAAATCTCTCTCAAAGTTCATATCCATTCAAGTGTTCGAAATCCGATTAGTTTCCCAAACACTTGACGAAGAGAGGTTTCCGATTCCGATAAACACCACAACGACGAAGTGTTCACTGCTGCTTGTCGATTGTTCAACAACTTCTTCTCCGACTAGTTCGAAGTTAGAAAGTTTGTTTGTGTTCTTCGCCATTATAGGTTGTTTGTACGTTTCAGTACGAAGGTTGTAAGGGTCACGACCCAAAACTCGTGTCTAGATATTTTCAGGTTAGATTGTATCTAGAACTGATACTCAGTCAGTATAAATAAGAGAGAGGTTGAATCCAAAGGTAAAGGGATTCTCAGGTCGAGTCAACCTGACGTGGACGTAGGAGGGTTTCTCCGAACCACGCTAAATCGCGGTGTCTCTCTCTCTCTCTCTCTCTCTCTCTCTCTTTATTTATCGCCCTTATATTTTATTATCAAACTGACTAGCATCAACCTGCATATCATGCATCAACCTGCTACTTTTCTCCAGCCTTAAGATTTTTCAAAGAGTAAATCAACCTCCACCAACTTCCGCATTAACAACAGTTTGATAAATCAAGCTTGATACCATACAAGCTTGATAGATCAAACTGCCTCTGATAGAGTCGACCTTGACAATCGACCTTTAGATCGACCTGATTTTATAAAAGTCAAAAACGGTTGGTTATTGGTGTATTCCCCCCCCCATACACCAATTACTCTTTCCCGGGACCAACAAGTGGTATCAGAGCAGTGGTTCTTTTGACCGCTGCTTTGCATACTAAAAGTTTTATTCATACTTTTGGTCATTTTGAACCGATCCTTTTGAAAAATCTTTTCATACACGCATATCATATTATTTGCTATGGAGGCTTCTCTTCTCAGGGTGTGTGAAGACTTCTCCATTCAAGGCTATGAAGACTGGAGTTTCCGAATCAAGATGTGTCTCAAGGCACATCACGTCCTCATGTGGGATATTATCGAGAATGGCCCCTCCCCCATTTATGCAGCGAAGATTATTGTGGATGGAACATCCCCCGGGGAGGCTACATACGAGAGAGTCCTCAAAAACCCTCGCGACTACTCAACCGAGGAAAGGAAAGAGGCCGGCCTCGATGATTACGCAAAGGGACTCATCTCCAGCACCGTGAAGGGCGTCTACCTGGCCAAGATCCGAAATCTTGAAACGGCCAAAGAAATGTGGGACACCCTCCGGTCCATCAGCCTTGGCTCAGAGGAAATGAAGGAGAACAAGCTGTCTATGGCATGCAGCAAGTTTGATGACTTCAAGATGGTTTCGGGTGAAACCATAGAAGTGATGAAAATTCGCTTCACCAAAATTATTCTCGAGGTCGCTGCAATCAACCCGTACAAATATACGCAGCGTGAGAAAAATCTCAAAGTTATACGTGCCCTTCCTGCAAATTGGCACGTATACGCCGCCATGCATCCAGCCCGATCGGATTTCAACTCCCTCACCACTGAAGACCTTTTCGACATTCTTGTCGGAAATGAGTATGAGATGATCCGCATCCATGGATCAACCCAGCCTTCCACCAGCAAGAAGGCTGATGAAAAGAACAAGGAGGTAGCTTTCAAGGCCGACTCAGCCTCAGCTGCTACCCCAAGTCCGATTGACGAATCCATCGTCAAGAAGTTTGAGAAGATGACTCTCGACTATGCTCTAGCCGCTAGGAGAAATGAGAAGCTCCTAGGGAAGGTTGTCAAATACAAGAAATTCTACCGTGACAACAAACGAAACTTCTCAAACCGCAACCACGACCGCCCTGACAAAAAGGGAGAAGGTAAACCCTCAACCTTCAATTCTTCTAACACACCCGAGGGTGGTTGTTTCAATTGTGGCAGGCCAGGTCACTACAAGACCGACTGCCCGGATCTTACCAAGGCCGAGAGAGACGAGCTCCGTGCAAAGCGCGATAAGAAGCTCAAAGATCAACGAGCTGCAATGATTGCCGAAGAAACAAAGGAAGCTCACCTCTCGGATAGCTCGTCAAGTGATGACAAAGGTTACATCGCTTTCGACGAAAGTGATGATGAAGAATGTTTCGTTGGAGAGCACCAACAAAACGAGGGATCTTCAAAGGTAGATCTTCAACCCATTTCACTTTCTTTTTCTGACGATGATTGTGCAGAAGAAGGTGATGAAGACCTATCCGAGGCTGTGTCTTGGGAAGAAATGAAGAAACAGCTCGACGACTATGCCGATCTCGTGGATACACTTAAAGAGGTCGTTGAAGATAATGCTGAGCTTATGAACAAAAATGAAAAATACAAGCTAGCATTAGAAGAAAGATTCTCTCCCTACGATGAAGAAAAGGAAAGGGAGATCGAAGCCCTAAAGTCAAAGGTTGACGAATTGACTTTACGGGTCAAGGAGTTCGATACCAGGGAGCTCGAGAAGGACGAGTCCCTCAAGACCAAAGATGCCGAAATACACAGCCTTACATCAAAGTTGGCTGACTTGGTAATTCGACACGAACTCCTCGTGAAAAAGGAAGAAAAACTTCAACTCACCTTGAGTCAGTTGAAGAAAAGCGGAAAGAAATTAGAAGAGGTCCAATCCATGCAACGCAATCCGCGCGATCACTCTGGTATTGGATTTAAGGGAAAATCCAAGGACAAAAACTGCGAGATCACGTTCGTGAAAGCGCAGCCTAAATCGAAGAGTGTTCGGAAAGCTCATCAAGCTCTCCCTGATAAGATGGTCAAGCTGAAGAATCCAGTTCCACAGCCCCAGGCCATCCTCATAAAGCAACAAAAGAAGGAACAACCTGTTCCTCAAAAGAAAGAGAGTCGACCTGTCCAGCAACGTTGACCTGCCCCCTATCATCAAAGTCAGGTTGTTCATCAAGGGCGATACCAAGGCCAGTACTATCAAAGGCCGTATCACCCTCAGTTCTTCTACCCTGCTCATCAAGGTTGTAACTGCCATTATCCTCAACGGTCTAATTATCAAGACTGGCAGTATCAATCTGGATTTCATGATGAGCAGTTCTACCAGCCTCGCCGTTCTCGCTCAAAGAAATCCAAGGCTTCCAAGCCCAAAACCGCCACTGCCTCGTCCTCAGCCTCGGATAGAAGCAGACCGGCAAAACAAATTTGGGTCCCAAAGGTCGTTCCCGCAACCGATGTAGCACCCAATCTCAAATGGGTTGCTAAGTTTAACTAATTGCAGGTCGGGAAGGCTCAAAGAAGGAGCCAAGCAGCTCGTGGAGCTGTATGGATCATTGATAGTGGATGCTCAAAGCACATGACGTGTGACAAAACGCTACTATCAAACTTTTAAGAACGAGACGGGCCACTTGTAACTTTTGGAGGAAATTCTAAGGGATTTACGAGAGGCCAGGGCGATCTAAAAGTTGGTAAAACAACTATTTCTAACGTTTCTTATGTTGAAGGTCTTAATCATAACCTATTCTCTGTGTCTCAATTCTGCTCGAGTGGTAAACGAGTAGAATTCACCGCTAACAAATGTCTCGTGAAAAATGAGGAAGGAGAAACACTTCTTACCGGAGTTTTGCAGGATAGACTCTATATTGTTCAATGGACAGATTGGATAGAGACCTACCTGGTCACAAAGGCTGATTCCGAGACAAGCTGGCTATGGCACAAGAGGTTGAATCACTTGAACTTCAAGGCCATCAACAAGCTCGCACGCAACAAACTGGTGAACGACCTGCCAGATCAAGTCTTCGATCGTGATCACATCTGCAGAGCCTGTCAAGCTGGAAAGCAAACAAGATCATCCTTTCCAAGCGTGACGGCACAAACATCAAATCGATTTCTTGAGCTTCTCCATCTCGACCTCTTCGGTCCAGTCACTCCCTTGAGTATAAACGGTAGAAAATACGCTCTCGTTATTATAGATGATTATTCTAGATTTACGTGGGTTATTTTCATGTACAAAAAGAAGGAGACATTGGAGAAGCTACCTGCGTTGCTGAGCAAACTGTGCAATCAAAAGGAGAAATCCATCATCTCCATTCGATCAGATCGAGGCACCAAATTTATCAATGCGGTGATCGAAGAATATTGCACAAAGAGTGGGATTCATCATCAAACTTCAGCTGCACGCACAACTCAACAAAACGGCGTGGTGGAACGTCGTAACAGATCGCTGAAGGAAGCAGCTCGTACCATGTTGGATGAAACCAATCTTCCAAAGAAGTTTTGGGCAGAGGCCGTCAACACAGCCTGCTACACCCAAAACAGGTCAATCATCACGACCCGACATGGAAAGACTCCATACGAGCTGTGGAACAACAAGCTCCCCAGGTTAAAGTATTTTAAAGCTTTTGGGTGTTTGTGTTACATTCATAACAATGGGAAATCTCAATTAAAGACTTTTGATAGCAAGGCCGATCCAGGAGTATTTTTAGGATACTCAAAGGTTAGCAAAGCTTATAGAGTCTTTAATAAGAAAACCCTAGTTGTGGAGGTAACACCTCATGTTGTGTTTGATGAATCTACTTATCTGTACAGAGAATCAAGTACAGGAACATAACAGCCCGCTGCTAACAGGCCGTCTAACTCCCCCATTGACGACCTGCTAGTATGGACTCCAAATGATTTGGAGGAAGAGGATCAATCTGATCCTAGGGTCACACAGCAAGGGGGAAGTGATGCAAATGATACTACGAGCTGTAATACATCAGCCGGACTTAACCAGGTTGATCCCCCTCCCTCAGTCCCCAAGACTGATGCTGTTCACGACCTTACATCCCAAATCGAGCAGCTCGATAACACAATGGAGCAGCTCAACATCCAGGCCGAACAGCAGCCTGATCAACAGCCCGAGCAACAGCATGTGCCCACTGATCAACTTTCAACTCATCCGGAGTTTGACGAACCCATTAATGAGCCCGAGCCAATCATTTCAAATGAAGAAAGAGCTCGACGCAGACGTTGGATCGACGCTCATCCAAAAGAACTCATTGTTGGGAACCCAACCCCAGGAGTGCGAACTAGAAGGACGATTGGTGAAAGTGCGCTATTAAGTTGCTATCTCTCTCGCATAGAACCCAAAGATGCCATTGAAGCTCTTCAAGATGCTGATTGGATTGAAGCCATGCAAGAAGAACTCAATGAATTCAAAAGAAATGAAGTATGGTCTCTAGTTGATCGTCCTTATCATCAGGGCGTCATTGGAGTCAAATGGGTTTACAAGAACAAGAGAGATGAATCTGGAGAAGTTGTCAGAAATAAAGCCCGATTGGTTGCAAAGGGTTACTGTCAACAAGAAGGAATCGACTATGATGAGACGTTTGCCCCCGTTGCAAGATTAGAAGCTATAAGGCTGTTTCTAGCTTATGCCGCTCATCAACGATTCAAAGTCTACCAGATGGATGTTAAAAGTGCGTTCCTCAATGGCGTTCTCGAAGAGGAAGTCTATGTGGAACAGCCTCCTGGATTTGAGGAGGGTGATTCAAGCAAAGTCTACAAACTGCACAAGGCCGTCTATGGTCTTAAGCAAGCTCCTCGAGCTTGGTATGAGACGCTGTCATCCTTCCTCATCGAATCATGATTCAAGCGTGGTTCAGTCGACAAGACGCTATTCACTATCAAAGTGAATGGACATATCCTTTTAGTACAAATTTATGTTGATGATATCATTTTTGGATCTAAATCTCCCATTTTGTGCGAAAAATTTGGTAACCTCATGACCGAAAAATATAAAATGTCTATGATGGGGGAAATGAATTTCTTTCTAGGGTTGCAGGTTAAGCAGTCCGATGAAGGAATCTTCATTAGCCAAACAAAGTATGCACACGAGCTGGTCGACAAGTTTGGTGTCAAAGACAGCAAGCCTGTCAAAATACCAATGCTCTCTGGAGGGAAGATCGACCCGGATCCCGAAGGAAAACCTGCCAACATAACACAGTACAGGGGTATAATTGGTTCATTACTTTATCTAACTGCTAGTCGACCTGACATCACTTTTGCAGTTGGAGTGTGTGCTCGATTTCAAGCTAATCCGAAGGAATCACACTTGGAAGCAGCAAAGAAAATTCTTCGATACATCAAAGGAACCACAAATTTAGGTCTTTGGTATCCTTGTGATGATAATTTGCAGCTTACAGGCTATTCAGATTCTGATCATGCAGGGTGCAAGCTCGATAGGAAATCTACCTCGGGTACTTGCCATTTTCTCGGAAATAAGCTGATTTCGTGGTTTTCAAAGAAACAAACCTCAGTAGCCACCTCCACCACAGAGGCCGAGTACATGGCCGCAGGAAGTTGTTGTGCACAAATCTTGTGGATCAAACAACAACTTAAGGATTATGAAGTTGAAGTCAGTGAAGTGCCAATATTCTGCGATAGCTCGAGTGCCATCGCCATTACTCAGAATCCAGTTCTTCATTCAAGATGCAAACACGTGGATATTCGACATCACTTTATTCGTGATCACGTGGAAAAGAAGAACGTGGTTATTGAGAAGATACACACTGACATTCAACGAGCTGATATTCTAACCAAACCTCTAGCCGAAGAAAGATTCAAAATGCTATGTGGAAAGCTAGGGTTATTGAATGTTGAGTCATCAGGCCGATCGTAAGCCTACAGGCCGTTATCTCCTCATCAGCCTGCCACATCTTTCAAAAGCTTGTATGGGACCAACAATCGGGACCAACAAGCAGGCCGTCTCTTTACAAACAGGCAGATATTAAGGGGGAACAGGCCGTCAACTCTCAACAGGCCGTTACCATTTGAACAGGGAGTTACTATTTGGACAGGCCGTGTCTGTCAACAGACCGTATCTGTCAACAGGCCGTGTCCATAAATAGACCGTGTCCATAAACAGACCGTCGGCTATTCAACAGATCGACCTGTGTTCCTCAATTGAGGGGGAACACTTGGCCAAAATAATCCATCATTTGAGGGGGAACAAAGGCCGATATTATAAGTCCAGGCCGTTCATTTTGCCAGGCCGATATCACATGTCCAGGGCGTTTATTTCGCCAGGCCGATGTCTTCCCCCCCGGCCGTCAACTTCGACAGGCCGTTCTATGCCACAAGGCCGATATCAACAGGCCGATATCAACCTGAATGCAACTGCATTTATGAAGGAAGAATAAAAAGGGCAGTATCACCCTTTTGTCTTATAACTTCTTTAATACGCATTGATTTCTTCATTTATTAATGTTATTTATTTCTCAATGTGTTTCATTGTTTAAGGGTCTGATAATTTGCAGAAAATGAGGAAAAAGGGAGTAATGATTACCATTTTTGTAAAACATCCAGTCAAGTGTCAAATTTTGACACGTTGACCGAGGCTGCATTTAATTCCCTGCCATCTCTCTGAAAAAGTGCAAGTTTATCGCACGTTTTCAATATCTCACGCGCGAATGTGTAACGTTTCACATTTCACGCGCACCCATCGTGTGGATGAGAATTAAAGAGAGATTTTTTTTTACATTTTCAAATTCGAACGATCACAACCGTTCAAAAAATTCTATAAATATGGCATGCAGTTTTCCCTCAAACGTTACTTACTTCCATCCTCTTCATCGAAAAACCTAATTTTTCTCTCTGCAAAACTGCCGCCGTCGTGTTTATTTTTCAACTGCTGGTTCTCACCTCTTTTCACTCGTTGCACAAAGATTTCACCGTGGTTTGTGCTATTTCTCTGCTTTTAATCTCAATTTTAAGTATCTATTACTTATTTATCTATTTTGTTGCAGAAAACCTACATCAATGGCAGCACAAACATCTACCTCCGGCAAACCGGAGATGACGTGGGATGCGATCTCCACTTACTTGGAGTCGCATATCAAATACGAACCATATATGGTTCGTGATAACTTCGGCTTCCTTGAAGCGCTGTTGCAGGTCGTCTCCCTCGACGACCTGAAGGTCGAGGAAATGGAGTTGGAGGGAGAATTCAATTTCTTCAATGTAGAGGATGCGGCCACCAACTTCAAATCCCTTGTGCTGCGGCGCATGAAGGTCGAGGCCAAGATTTTGGGCTTCGACCTTCGCCCCCTCTACACAGGCTCCCATGCCCTCTTCAACTCCGCAGCTGTTCACGGAGACGAGTTTGATAGGATTCAAACTCCGGAGCAATCTTCACCCAGGATTGCGGGTGGAGATCAGCCTTTCGTTGCTGATGCTCCGTCTCTCCATGTCTCGAAGGTTGACATGGAGGTCGAGCTCAATTCCTTATCTGCCAAGCTCGAGTCTCTTGTCATCAGCCTTCCTGACCAGATCAAGCAGGCCGTAGCAGAGGCCCGGGTCGAAATTGTCAAAGAAGCCAAGACCCAGGCCGATGAAGCTGCAAGGGAGCGAGTCACGGACTTCGCTGTCAACCTCTTGAAGGAGTATACTGACAAGCTCCTGCCGGCCCAGCTTGTTGCTAACCGAATGGCGTCCCTGGAAGAGATCGGGGAGGTCAAGGAGGACGTTGCCAAGGTCGATCAACGTGTGACCGACCTGACCGCATCCATATCAAATTCGGCATCGGCCTCCAATGACCAGATCAACGCCATCCACGGCACTCTCTTCTCCCTTCTCAATGGCCAACAGGAGCTGAGGGACGCCGTGACCAAGCTGCAAGAGGAGGATGCTACTCTTCTTTCCCTAATCAAAGCCTTGACTGATGATGTCGAAAAGGGGGAAGAAGAAACAGCAGCCGCTGCCGCCTCAAGGAAGAAGAAGACCCCAAAATCTAAAATTACTTCAACTTCCGTGGCCCTCCTCCTCCGCCGCCAAAGTCTCAAATTCTCAAGGCTGCAGCCTCCAAGGCCGACGCCTCCAAGGCCGTCTCTTACCAGGACGACCCCATGGCTGCTGCCTCTGCTGCCCAGGCCGCCGCCTCCAAAGCCCGTCTGGCAAGGGAGGCCGCGCTTATTGAGGCCATGATCTTGGCCGGTGCGACTCCGGATCAGTCCGTTGATCCGGATGAGCAGAAGCGCTTTGTTGACAAGCGCCGGGCTGATGAAGCACGGAAGAAAAGGGAGATGGACTGGATCAGCCAGTCCGCCCTCGTTTTGAATGCTGGAGTCCAGCAGCAGGTCGTCGAATGGCTCGACGAAAAGCAGAACAACCTGCTGCGGGAGCTTAACAGTTGCTTCATTCTGCTGTATTACTGGATCAAGGACCCCTCCCTTCCTGCCGACGCCGATCAAGCCTATGCAGCTTACATGTTTAAATTCCCTTACCAAGACTTCATTGGTGAGCTAAGGAAGAAAGCTGCAGAGGCTGGTGTGATGATAAGGGCCCCAGCTCAGCAATTCTTCGCGCCCTTACTCCTAGGTGATTCGGGATACTTGGATTATTCCATAATCGACCAATACATCGCGCAGACTGCCATCGGACTGAACGTAAATGTTTCAAATTCCGATCCCGACTTCCGCCGAATCAGGGATGGAATTTATGCAAGTATGCAGTCGAAGTCGAGGGAGCAGGTCCAGGAAGAGAAGATTGCAGCCCGTGCCCAGCATAGGTAGATAGATAGATGATTTTGTATAATTTCTGTATTCATTTAAGTTCGTAGCACAGTTTGTAACTTCCAAATGTAATGTACGCTATCGAGCTTAATGAAGCAAAAATCATCCTTCGTCCTGACGACAATATCTCTTTGTCCAGGCATCTGCCTTTACTGCTTTATTTACATTGCTTTATTATCTGCCTTTCTCATAATTCCTTATCAACCTTCATGGTTATCGATCTTTCATTGATTTAAATCTTAGGAATTATTTGTAAAGTGTATGGTTTCGACATCATCAAAAAGGGGGAAATTGTTGGGAACCCCTTGCAGTTTGATTTTGATGATGTTTATCGAAACCACACTTATGCATATTTTACTTGTTTAGGGTCAAGGCCGATAGATCGACCTGCTACCTGTTAGTGCAGGTCGATGCCCTATAAAGTTTAGAATCAAGTTTGATCCTCCCTGTAAGAGAAAGGTCGTTATACGGCCTGCCTCGTTTTGGATCGAGCTGGATCATCATCCTGTCTATCGACCTTCCTTATCAAGCTTCCAGCCCGCTTTGACTTAGAAGATTTCAAGAGCTGGATTATCAATCAAGGTCGATGCTCCGCCTTCATGGAGCGTCACGACCTGATCCTTGCCACGTCGAGTGCCAGCAAGGACGAATATTCCCAACGGCTAGAAGTGAGTCAGCTTCCAACGGCTAGTGCCACGTCAGCCTGACTCCAACGGCTAGTTTTTCAAAACTGCCTATAAATACTTCAGCCATTATCGGATTCAAGTACGGGAAACACAAGCTATCAACGCCATATCTCTGCCCAAATCTCTCTCAAAGTTCATATCCATTCAAGTGTTCGAAATCCGATTAGTTTCCCAAACACTTGACGAAGAGAGGTTTCCGATTCCGATAAACACCACAACGACGAAGTGTTCACTGCTGCTTGTCGATTTTTCAACAACTTCTTCTCCGACTAGTTCGAAGTTAGGAAGTTTGTTTGTGTTCTTCGCCATTATAGGTTGTTTGTACGTTTCAGTACGAAGGTTGTAAGGGTCACGACCCAAAACTCGTGTCTAGATATTTTCAGGTTAGATTGTATCTAGAACTGATACTCAGTCAGTATAAATAAGAGAGAGGTTGAATCCAAAGGTAAAGGGATTCTCATGTCGAGTCAACCTGACGTGGACGTAGGAGGGTTTCTCCGAACCACGCTAAATCGCGGTGTCTCTCTCTCTCTCTCTCTCTCTCTATTTATCGCCCTTATATTTTATTATCAAACTGACTAGCATCAACCTGCATATCACGCATCAACCTGCTACTGTTCTCCAGCCTTAAGATTTTTCAAAGAGTAAATCAACCTCCACCAACTTCCGCATTAACAACAGTTTGATAAATCAAGCTTGATACCATACAAGCTTGATAGATCAAACTGCCTCTGATAGAGTCGACCTTGACAATCGACCTTTAGATCGACCTGATTTTATAAAAGTAAAAAACGGTTGGTTATTGGTGTATTCCCCCCCCCACCCATACACCAATTACTCTTTCCCGGGACCAACATTACGAGCACTCTGAGTGGAATGGACTAAAGGAGACGATGCTTTGCATCCCTTTCTCTTTTGGTCAATTTCATGGCAAAAATATTCGAAATGAGAATAGAACAGGGAAAATGATGCCTTGCACCATTCTCTCCTCGGTTTCATGTTGGAACGGCTGCTTGAAAGCCGCCCTGACCCAGATCTTGGTTCGGTTATGTCGATTCGATCGTGCACATAAGTTCATGCAAGGGCACGAGTACGTACCTTACGATTATGCAGATGCAGGAATCTGAGTCGTGTCTGATCGATCTACGGTTCTGATCTTCTAGGATGTGATCCCAAACCTTCAGATCTGAGACTTGGTGGACGTCTCGAGATCACTGGAACCTCGATCTCCCTCACTCAGTACCAGGCGGCCTACTCTCTCTCTCTCTCTCGCCCTAGGGATTTGCGCCAATCTCGCAAATCTCGTGTGTCTAGAGAACTTAGGGTTTTGATGAGCGACTTGAGAGTATTTATATGGTACATAAATAAGGAGATATGATTCCTTATTTATCTCTAACCATATCTTTGCCAATCCCATATTTATTCTCTTTCCATAACTTACAAATCTTATTCCTTTATTAATACGGAATTAATAAGGAATTAATCTGTTCAGTTATGCAACTGTATATCCGGAATTAATTCTAACCAATAGAATTTATTCTAATTCCAGTAGAAGAATAAATAAAATAAATATATACTAAATATATTTATATATGATATTTATCCCCATAAGATTTAATTAAATAAATCTTATCCTATTAGATTTAATCTTATCCTTGAATGATTAAATTATAACTAATTAGATTTAATCTTATTCCACTGGATATAAATCTAAATTAATTATATTTAATATCCATCCAATGGATATAAATCCAATATATATCATATACTGGGCCTGAGTACAATTATTGAGCCCATACTCAATAATACTATTTAGATCGATTCCCGAGGTCTGTTTGGGCCATCCTAGGGATCGGATACCAGACAGAGTTGGGCCTTATCTAATTCGATATTTCCATGTCCACCCCTGAACATGTATCTGTTGGTCCCGGTTTGCTATAGGAAAAATACGTAGAGGGGGGGGGGGGGGAATACGTATTTTGAAGTTTTTCAACTTCAATTCCTTAACTCAGAGTATAAAGTAAAGTGCTCTTTGGAAATACTAAGACCTAGCCGAGGGCTAGATCTAAAGCAATCACGAATCTCTTGACCTAAGCTTAGAACTTGATCAAGAGTGAGACTTTACTCTTTGTGCGGAATTTGGTGAGCTAAAATTCTTTCCTAAGTAATTGAAATTTCCAGATTAAGTTGTTTAGATGCACGTGCAATGGATAAACAAAGTAAAGAGTTTAGGGTTAGAGAGATACGACACGAAGATTTATAGTGGTTCGGAGATAACGCTCCTACGTCCACTTTGTTGCACGACGGCAACTGTTCTTTGCACTCAAGAACTTGAAGGTTACGGGTCCTTCAAAAACCTTATCGAGATCGGGCTTCACTCGCCTGGATCTGATGAACAGTGCAGTGATTACGGGTTCACTACCAAGACCTAAACTGGACACGAAGCTACACTCGCTTTTGTCCGAACAACAGGGAGATTCCGGGCTCTCCTTACAGCCTAGCTTCGATCGAGCTTTACACAAACGATGTAAGCATGGATCTTAACTCTACGATCGAGGCTTCTTCAATCGATGAAGGAAGGGCCTTGGATCTGGACAACCTAACGACGACACACAAAAACCTAACAGACAGAGTTTAGGGTTTTTGATTGACGAAACACACTATGAAGAGCTCTTTACAATAGATGCAAAGATGGCTAGAGCTCTTCTTCTAAGCTTGGATATGGAATGGGCTTAGACTCTAAGTGTGAAGGTTGTGAAGACGAGTTCCGATGAACTGGAAACTCGGAGAACACTGGAAAACAAAGACTCGAAGATTGCTATGAAAGCTGGGAGTGTTTGTTTGCAGTAGGCGCTCGAATGCTCAAGTAGTGTTCTCTTTCTTCACGTTGTGATCCTTCACTATTTATAGGCGGAGGGCTGGCTGAGATCCGTTGCTTGGTTGGTGGCCTTGTCCCTCCTCCTCTCGACAGTACTTGCACAGGCTGGCTACTTTTCAGACGCGCAGATTTGGACTTTTGCCGAAAATGGCTAAGTTCCAATTTTAACAGTAACTGGAGCGAGCCAGTACTGTAGTGGCGCCTTGTCGGCCTGGCAGTCAACTCCTCTGCTCCTCTCTTGAGTCGACACGTGGAGATCTCGTAATAAATGCGAAGATCTCCAGTTGACTGGAGTTCAAATTTGGAGCGGGAATTTGTGCTGTCGCTTTCTGGTAGGTAGTGGCTCGCTTCGCTTTGAAGTTGTAGCGGCCGCTCTGAAGTGAGTCGCTTCGCGGTCATATTTGTAGTGA
Source organism: Thymus mandschuricus (assembly GCA_029379335.1). Classification (NCBI taxonomy): domain Eukaryota; kingdom Viridiplantae; phylum Streptophyta; class Magnoliopsida; order Lamiales; family Lamiaceae; genus Thymus; species Thymus mandschuricus. The sequence continues at coordinate 14,114,469 of CM057080.1, read as the reverse complement.
GTCACTTGGGAATAATTTTCCCGAGAAATTTTTTAAGTGAATATTGACCCGCGTTGACTTGCTTCGACTTTTCTTTGTAGTGCACGCTTCGCTTCGCTTTAGTGGGTTCACCTGATTCCACTGTAGCGCTCGCTTCGCTTTGCTTCGCTTTGAACTATAGCGCTCGCTTCGCTTCGCTTTGGCAGACTCACTTTGAATCTACTGTAGCGATCGCTTCGCTTCGCTATTCTTCGGCACGCTTCACTTCGATTTGCTTGACCCGCTTCGCTTTGGAAAACACACTCAAGCGAGTGGCCTTCACTTGAACTTTTGAAGCCTAATCTAAGCAAAATAAAAGAGCCATCCTAACAGAGTAGGCTTAGAAAAATTCTAACCTATTATCTACACCAAAATGGGTAGCTTGGGAATAGGACACTTGGGGTTTTGGGATCTCATCAAAACAAGTGACTTCTTTTATCAAATATCCCATGTAGTTCCCCCTTAACAAATTAGTCCTTAACAATTCCCAACAATTTCCCCCTTTTTGATGATGCCAAAACCCATACGACTTAGATAAAATAAATCTAGTCTATCTAACCGTGAAGGGAACTCCAAGCGACTGCTTCCTTTGCAGTTTTGTTTGTAATTTTCTTTTAAGTTCCTTTCCCTTTTTTTTCGGTTAAATTAATGAGTTTGTAGCAAAAATGTAAAGTCATTCACAAAGCGAGTAAATGACACAGAAGAGACAGAAATAATAGTGAGATAGATGAACAAGACAGTTCACAAAAAGATATGTTCAGAAGCTTGAAACTCAAGGGTTTCCTGCAGCTTCATCCTCCTTCTCCTTCTCCTTTCCTTCTTCCTCCTTCTTCTCTTCTTCTTCAGCAGCAGTATCCACGTAAGCTGATAGAACTCTTGATTCCATAGAGTCTACTATGTGGATACTGGGATTTCTCCATGCATTCTCCAGCCTGAAGGCTTTAGTCACTTCATCATCAATAATTCCTCTGTCTGGAATATCAGTTCCTGGATGATAAGGCATGGGGAATTGTTTTATGGCAGGAATCTTGACAATCAGAGGCTTGGGCTGAGTCAGTTCAGCGGTGGTGAAGATCTTCCTCCGCATCTTCTCGTCATACGTGCAAAGGAAGTTGCTGAGAGCACTCATTCGAGAGCAACGATCCTGAAGTGGCACTACCTCCCAAAAGTAGTAAGCTTTGATAAACAGGTTCTTGTAGTCTAGCCACAGATCGCGCAGATCCCTCGGAATGAACTCCTCAATCTCCCTGGCATCTGGATGATCAATCCTTCGCTTGGCCAATTCCTCTTCTGTCCTGCTTGATAGTTGAGCCATAGTCTTCTTGAATTTTGCTCCCGACTCGCTGTTCCACGATGGACGCTTCGCATTGAGTCGTTTGCGAATGTAATCTTGTTCATCTTTGCGAGGATATCGACCCGACTCGACCATCTCCTTTGTAGTCACGTCGCATGCGTCAAATATGGCTTGAGCTTCACATGCTTCGGACTCATCTGGTATGAAGGGAATGAACGCGCTTCGGACCAACGAGGACTGAATAAGCAATACTTCACTAAAATGCTCCTCGATCCGTGCATCAATCACTTGGAGACGCCTGGCATGACTCCTCTTCTTCCTCTCCTCTTCGCTCCTTCCCTTCTCTCTTTCTTTCCTCTTTCTCTCCTCCCTTCCAGTTTTTGAAGCAGCTGCTTGCTTGGCCTTTTGGCGCTTGGCCTCGGGGTCATCTTGTTTGGAATCTGGAGCAGCTCGCTTTAATGACTGCTTCGGTGGTGGGGGAGGTGGCATGTCCTTCTTGGCAGCACTTGGAGGGACGACTGCTGACGAAGTGAGTGCAGCAGTGGTCGTAGTGAGTGCGGCTGTCGAAGTTGGCGCGGCGTCTGAAGTGGGCACCTTGGGAGTAGCGGCCACTTGGGAGCTAGATGAAGCACCTGCAGCAATAGAATCTTTTGTTAGTTTAAACACCTGCTCCAACTCCCACGCCAAGGCAGCATCCTTCTCCACCTGCACCCTCTTTTCCTCCTTCGTGATCACAGTGACTGGAGGATGTCGTGCAATAGAAGCACTCAGCACTTTTTCTTGAAGCGGCCTACTGGGCTCTTCAAGTTGTTTCAGTAACTCCTCCTCCGAGAGTTTTTCCTTCCCCTTCCTCGCTTCATCATCTACTCCCTCCTTATCTCCTCCATCACCACTTCCTCCTTCCAACATTAACTCCACACCGACTCTCCTTCCTCCTGAACCTCCAGCTTCACCTTGCTCTACTTGCCCTTCCCCCTTTTTGGCATCATCACTGCCAGGGGTTAGGATTATAGATTTTCCAGAGAGGGATTGATGTAGTGAATTGACTGTGTTGAGGACAGTCTGAAGCATCTGCTGGGTTTTGTCCATGGATGGCGCCACAATTTCAGCAGTCTTGATAGATATCTCTTCAAGTAGATATTCGCACTGCCTCTCTCGCTCTACAACAGACGCCATCATGCTCTCTAAAGGCTCCACCTCTCTGAAGCGAGCCTCCAGCTCCGCTTCTATGGCTTTGGTGATCTTCTTGGTTTCTTCTTGAAGTGTGAGATCCAAGTGTTCCTTGGACGCTTCAAGTTCTGCCTTCATCACTGCAAGCCTCCTTTCCCTCCGATTGAGAGAGTTGTGAAATTCGGCATCTGCAGTGATCCTAACAGTGAGAGTTTCTTTCAGCCTCTTGACTTTCTGCAGTAGGATGGATAATTCGGCGTTTTTCAAGTCAATTGCCTGCGCACCACTCCTTAGACTCTCGAGCTCTCTCTTGTCAACTGCACTTTCTTCTTTCACTCCCTTCAACTCAGTTCGAAGTGAGTCAAGAGCCTTTTTGGTATTGAGGAGTTCGCTTCCCTTCATCACCAGTTCTCCCTCCCTATCCTCCAGCTTCACCTTCAGCTTCTTTACTTCTTTCTCCAGCTCCACTTTCTCCTTGCCAATAGTGATGAGCTTGGCATTAACTTCCCTCAAGCGGCTTCTTTCTGCCTCAAGCAAGCCCTTGAGTTCAGTGATGGTTTTGGTGTTGTCATCCACTAGCTTCACCTGCGCCTCCAGCGCCTTCTCTTTCTCCTCTAGAAGCCTCTCCTTCTCCTCCACCTTATCCGCCAATTCCTTCTTCTTCTTGTCAAAGTCTTCTCTAAGACCAATGACCTCCCCCGCCTTCCTCTCCAATTCATCGCTCTTCTTGGTAATCTCGCTTTGGAGACTAGCAATCTCAGCATCCTTCATCTCCATCTCCTCCTTATACTCCCGGATGAGCTTCCTCTCATGGGATGAGGGCACTCGCTTTGGAACTGTGGTGAGTGGATATGATTCCTTCACCTTGGCATCCAGCTTCTCCCAGAAGCTGGTCCCTTCAAGGAAGGCATGGAAGCCATTTTCGCCGATAAAATTGAGCAGTTTGGCTTCCATCTGGATCAATTCCTCCTCGGTGAAGGCTTTGAGGAGCCTGAAGATTTTGTAGTATTCTGTTCCTCGGTACGTGATGTACGTCAGAAAGTCTACTACGTTGGTGTAGAAAATGTCGCTCCATTCAACACTCGCGGAGCGAAGATTGTAGCGAAGGTTGATTGTCTCCGCGGCTTGCTCTCTGTCTCGAACATAGCGTTCGAGAGCCCGCTTGTGATCGGTGAGAACAGGGGTTTTGAATTGAGGGATGATGGGAAGTTCTCCGACAGTTTGGGCGGTATCGGCTGTAGCTGCCGATGTCGAGAGGGATTGGGTAGGTGATGAGGTTTCTTGGGTTTCGGAGATCTGGATGGCTTCAGTGGGTGGTGGCTGAATGGTTTCGGTGGGTGGTGGTTGTATCGGCTGGGATTGAAGTGGGGTGAATATAGTGTAGGCAGCAACTTCATCTGTGCTGAGGAATGGAACAGTGGGAATGTGGAAAGAAGAGGCTGATTCTTCTTCACGGGGAGAGAGGGGGGTTATCTGTTTTGGTGGTTGTTGGGTTGATGAAGATTGGGGTTCTGGTATTTGGGTGATTTGGAGTTGTGGGGATTGGGCTTTGGTTGGTGAAGGCTGGGTTTGAGTTACTTCGATGTCCTCAAGCGGCTTCTCCACCGCCTCGCTTTCTTGGACAAGCGAAGTGACTCGCTTCATCTTTTTGCCTCGCTTGGACCTGGCTCGCTTCACGGGTGAAGCGACCTACCTCGCTTGGCCTTCTTCAGCTTGCCTTTCGGCAACTGGTCTTGCAATGGGCACTTCTACCTCCAGAAGTCCCAAATCCATCAGAACCTTCGTTTTCCTCCACGAATCGTAGAAGATAGTCTGCTTGTTGTATATGACGGTGTCGGAATCCGGCCATATCATCTCTGGAAACTTCATCTCCAGTGCGACAGACAGTCTGGAAAAGAATTTTAATTTTCATTTCCGTAGAATCGTATTCGCAGTTCCTGGAATGAACGCGAAGTCGTTAGCAGCCTCTTGAATTTGCTTGAGAAACCACCCGTGCCAGTTAAACTTCGTTCCGGCGAGACTGTCGACGATCATGGCGGTTCCGATCAGTTTCGTCTCCGACAACGTATCAAGGGATCCAACATAGCAGGCGATGCTCTTCGTAAAGAGTTTGCAAATGAGATTGAAAGGGATCTTCAAGCTTTTGCGAATGTTGGCATCCTTGAAATTTGGATCTGCTCTGGCGGTTGCAAATCGAACATACTGTACTCCGGCCGAAAGACCCAGATCTAACAGAGAGTCTCCTCCTTCTCTCTGCAAATCGAACACTTCGATAAGTTCGCTCATATCCACCTCCACCGGCTTGCTGGTTTGTGGATTAGTGAATGAGGAAGTATTTTGATCCTTCCTCAAGTTCAGTAGGATTTCTCCCACTGCCTTTGCCAAAATCTTCGTTGGCACCAACGTTATGAACTTCCATAGACCGGCCGTGGTCACGGCTCTACGGAAGAAGCCATTAACTTCGACGACAATAGGGTCGAGATGGGGCTCGACGTTGATGTGCTCGCCAACATTCGTCATGAACTCCTCCATTGTCTCAGTATTCTTTTTCTTGCCCATGGTGGATTTTGAAAGGATTTGATGAAAATTTAACAATGAAGTAGAAAGGGTTGAGACTCGTGAGTTGCAGAGTAATTGCAGATCTAGCACGAGAATGGCAATTTTAGAAGGCTGTGAAAGGTTCTGCAGTTCTGCCTCGTCCCATATATATAGAGTTAGGTTATGGCTGACGTGGCAAGGGTTGGACGGTAACAACGCCGAAAATCCTGTAGGTAGGCGGCGGACGTGCGGTGATGGATCTGACGTGTCCGGCGTCACCACAGTAAAAGTGAACCGCCACTTGCTCGGCGTCGCCACGTGGCCTTCTATGGTTGGCTTGTCGTATACGGCGTTAATCGAACGGCTGCGGATTGGGGCCTGTTGAGATTCGATGGCTGGATCTTTTCCGCCTTTTCCCGCTTCAAATTCAAACGTGTGAACACGCGCCCGATATTTTCGTCGTTCCTGCACCTGCATTAAATGCACAGCAGAAAGTAAAATTGCACTCGAGTGCAGACAGCTCATACTCGCTTCATGCCCGCTCGCTTCGAGTTGGGCCGCTACGGCTTGACTCGTTTGAGAGGCATTCGCTTGAGTGATTGTTCCGCACTCGCTTGCGATGGCTAGCTTTGAGTGACGAAGCACTCGCTTGGCCATCCGAAGCGACTGGAATAAGACATTGAATTTCTTTGCTTGATTTTAAAATGTTTCTGACTTACATACTTCGAGGATAAACAAGAGTGTTTTCCTCTTTGTATTTGTGTCAGATTCATTTCATATTTTCCACGTAGTGAGTGAAGGTTTCTAGCACGCTTCGGCTCACTTAGTGTACTTAAAATTGAAACGCTTACCAGTCAATCTCACTTCGTAGGAGATTGATACCACAAATTGTAGACTTCATGTTGAATTAGATACCATTCGTTGGGTAATTTATCTTCTAGGCATTCGTCTTCATGGCATTCACCTTCCTCTACGAATTAGAGAGTCCTCCATCGAAGTGAATGAGGGAGAAAATGAATAAAGTACACAAGCTTACTTCAACCCGAAGGGAGCATCACGTAAGTGTACTTATTCACGACGAATGGGGGATGAGTACAAGTCCTTATCTCAGAGCAGAAATGGACAGGATGACAATGAGAATGCTCTGACAAGACAATCTCGTATTTTACGCAGAAGCATGTCACCAGCCCTGCAACCTTTTGTATAAAAAGGTAAACCTTCAAGCTTTCCTACATTCTAAAGAATGAATCTGCAGTCGGCTCGCTTTGACCCAAGCTAGGGCAAATTGAAGCGATGTAGAATTCAAGATAGCAGCATTCTTTGCTCGCTTTGGAAGTAGCTTGCTCCGAGAGAAACATTAGTTCCCCCTTAACCATATACTTAACAATTCCAATAAGTTGGTAGGGAACTTCTTCCAATACTCCACCTTTCTCCACCTAACTTCAGTTTCTTCAAGCGAGTGAGATTTGAAGTGGCTCGCTTGAGTTGGTGAAGTTCCGAAGCGAGTGACGCACAAAAAGAACAAGCGAACACTCCTTCGTGCATCCTAGAACTAGCATTCTTCACCAGGGTCTAATAACCCTAATTCCATGCATAGCTGGTTGAATCGAGACTCAGCTAGAGGCTTGGTGAGGATATCTGCTCGCTGGAGATCGGTATGGATTTTCTCGAGCTTGATATCCTTCTTCTCGACATGATCACGAATGAAATGGTGTCGAATTTCCACATGCTTGCATCTGGTGTGAAGCACTGGATTCTGCGAAATACATATGGCACTGTTGTTGTCGCAGAAGATCGGAATTTCATTCGCTTCAACTTTGTAGTCCTTCAATTGTTGACGAAGCCAAAGAATTTGAGAACAGCAGCTTCCAGCGGCCATATATTCAGCTTCAGTCGTTGAAGTAGCTACACTTGTCTGCTTCTTCGAAAACCATGAGATTAGCTTGCTTCCCAAGAACTGACACGTGCCCGAGGTTGATTTCCTATCAACTCGGCACCCTCCGTAGTCAGCATCGGAATATCCAGTGAGCTCCAAATTGTCCTCCGCTGGATACCACAGACCCATGTTGATAGTGCCCTTCAAATATCGAAGAATCCTTTTGGCAGCTTCAAGATGGCTGTGTTTGGGATTGCTTTGGAAGCGAGCGCAGACTCCGACTGCAAAAGCAATATCTGGCCTACTTGCAGTGAGATAGAGAAGTGACCCGATTAGGGCACGATAATCTGTAGGATCTACAGACTTTCCTCCTTCGTCTGGCTCCATCTTCCAGTTGGTATTCATAGGAATCTTCACAGCTTTAGCATGTTGAACACCAAACTTGGCAAGCATATCTCGAGTGTACTTGGCCTGGTTGATGAAAATTCCATTATCCTGCTGCTTCACTTGAAGACCTAGAAAGCAGCTCATCAAGCCAATCATCGACATCTCATACTTGGTCTTCATTAGCTCTCCAAACTTCTCGCTAAGCGACTGGTTTGGTGACCCAAATATGATGTCGTCCACGTAGATCTGGACCCATAGCATATCTTCTCCATGGTTGATGGTGAAGAGAGTCCGATCTATTTTCCCTTTGTGGAAGCCATTGTCCACTAGGAATTGAGAGAGTGTATCATACGAAGCTCTGGGAGCTTGCTTCAATCCATACAGGGCTTTCTTCAAGCGATACACTTTATCTCCCTGCTCGAAACCCGGTGGCTGCTCCACATACACTTCTTCCTTCAATTCACCGTTGAGGAACGCGCTCTTCACATCCATTTGATACACTTTGAATTTCTTGGCCGCTGCATAGGCTAGAAATAAACGGATCGCTTCAAGACGTGCCACTGGAGCGAAGGTCTCGTCAAAGTCGATTCCTTCCTCTTGGCAGTAGCCTTTGGCAACTAGTCGCGCCTTGTTCCTCACTACGTTGTGGTCCTCGTCCGTCTTGTTCTTGAACACCCATTTGGTGCCAATAACATGCTGAAACTTGGGACGATCCACGAGGTACCATACGTCGTTCCTGGTGAACTGATTCAGCTCTTCTTGCATGGCGATCACCCAGTTAGAATCAGCTAGGGCTTCCTCCACGCTTGATGGCTCAATGTTTGAGAGAAAGCAACTGAACATGGCACTTTCTTCAAACACTTGACTTCTTGTCACTACACCCTTGGATGGATCTCCAATGATTTGGCTAGGTGAGTGATCCTTGAGCCACGCTCGCTTTGATCCGCCAGCTTCATCTTCATCCGCTTCCTTGTCGCTCGCTTCACCATCTGACACGACTGGATTGGGTGCTTGGCCTGCACTAGCTTCAGGAATCTTGGGGGCAGCTTCGACTTCTCCTTTGGGATCCTGCTCGCTTGAGTCCTTGATCTCATCATCTTCATCAAGCACGTCCCAAGTGAGTTGATTTGAGAGTTCCTTGCTTTGACCTTTTTCATTCGCTTGGGCCTGTTCCTGTGGAAGACTTAAAGAAGATTCATCAAATACGACATGGGGTGATTCCTCCACAATTAGGGTTTTACAGTTGAATACTCTGTAGGCTTTGCTAGACGTAGAGTATCCTAAGAATACTCCTTCATCTGCTTTGCTTTCAAAGGCTTTCAACTGTGACTTCCCATTGTTGTGAATGAAGACCCTACAACCAAAAATATGGAAATAAGAAATGTTAGGAATTCTCCCTGTCCATATTTCATATGGTGTTTTGTTGTGCCGTTTGTTGAGAAGCGTCCGATTCTGTGTGTAGCACGCCGTGTTGGCAGCTTCAGCCCAATACTTCATCGGAAGCTTCGAGTCAGCAATCATGGTGCGAACGGCCTCTTTGATGATTCGATTCCTTCTTTCAGCAACTCCATTCTGCTGAGGAGTGCGTGCAGAGGAAGTTTGATGTGCTATGCCATGCTCCGTGCAGTATGCTTCAATGGTAGAGTTCAGGAATTCTGTGCCTTTGTCGGAGCGAATGGTCACGATAGCTTGATTCTTCTCTACAGCCAATCGCTTGAGTAGTTGGGGCAGTTTGGTCAGTGTCTCCTTCTTGTTGAATAGAAATACAACCCAAGTGTAGCGAGAGAAGTCGTCGACTACAACTAGAGTGTACTTCCTTCCATTTACACTAACTGGAGTAACTGGACCAAACAGATCCATGTGAAGCAGCTCGAGCACTCGCTTTGATGAGGCTTCTTCGAGACTGGCGAAGTGCTTCTTCGTTTGCTTCCCTCTTTGGCATGGTGAGCATGGATGGTCTTTGATGAAGACTTCATTCGGTATGCCTTGCACCAAACCTTTCCGAGCTAAGCGATTGATAGCTTTGAAATTGAGGTGATTCAAGCGTCTGTGCCATAGCCATCCAATTTCTGTAGCACTTCTTGCAACTAAGCACGTCTCCACTTTGCAGCTATCCCATTGTGCTATATAGACGTTCCTTTGTCTTATTCCAGTGAGCACAATCTGGGACGTGAGTTTGCTCTTCACAATGCACTTGTTGGAGATGAACTCCACCCTGTACCCCTTATCACAGAACTGTGAAATGGATAACAGGTTGTGCTTGAGTCCTTCCACGTAGGAGACTTCTTCAATTGTGAGCTTTCCAACTTTCAATGCGCCGTATCCTTTGGTGCTTCCTCGAGAGTTGTCACCAAATGTAACGTGTGGACCCTTCTTCTCTATATAGTCGTGAAGTAGAGCTTTCATGCCAGTCATGTGTCTTGAACATCCACTGTCCAAGTACCATACTAGTTGACCCTCACTTGGCATGGGATCCACGGCGCTCACCTGCAATTAGACAGATTTTGGTACCCAAATCAGTTTGGGTCCTTGCAGGTTAGTTCCCTTAGGTACCCACACTTGCTTCATTCTCCTTTGAGATGAAGCTTGTGTCTTGGGCTTCTCGACCTTCGAAAACTTGGTGTACTGCCTAGAAGCAGCTTCACACGTGCAACAGTGTGTGCAAGAGGGGTAGCGGCTTGCTTCAGTCCTACCTATGCTCTTCCCATTTTGCTTATATCCTGAAGCGACTCGCTTCGGATTAGCTCTGGGTTTAGAGACTAACTTAGGGTTTCTAGTCTGTCGAAGCGGCTCGCTTGGTTTCCTCGAAGCGGTCCAACTGGGGTTTTGACCCCGACTCGCTTGAGTAACCTCGGAAGTTTGAAGCGGCCTCTTGGGTGCTTCAAGTTCTTCCCCCTCAACGTTAGTCCGGTTGGACCATCTCCAGTCCGGATAACGTGACACATAGACATTACTCCTCTTTTTAGGAGGTAGATCCTTTGTCTCTCGTGTCTTGGCTTGAGACTTAGAAGCTTCAACAGTTTTCCCTTTACCCTTGGATTGGTAAGACTTAGCATGTTGAGTGCTAGGGACTGTTGAACATTGCTTGCCCTTAGGATCTGCCCTTAAAGATATAGACATCTTCATTGGCTTCCTTTTAGGGTTCTCAGCCACTTTGCCTTTATCCTTGTTGGTGGTCGCTTTGGATGCAGTGGGCAATTTCAAAGTGACTGATGGTGTAGTGTGTGATGCACCAACAAAGACAGTCGGCTTGGGAGGTCCACCCTCATATCCAAGGCCAGCTTTCCTACCAAAAGGTAGAAGCGAGCCCTCTAGTGCCTGCCTAGCATATGATGCTTTGTTCAAGTTGGCAACTAGAGTGGATTGGGCTTCATACCTTCCCTCCAAGCTTTGGTGTCTAGCGAAGAGATCCTCGAACTTACTAGTCATAGCCCTTAAATTAAGTTTGACTTCGTCAAGCTCATGGGCTAGCTTTCGGTTCTCCTTCTCACTTTGAGACAGAGCTTGTTTTACCACTTCGTGGTCGCTTGACAATTTCTGGTGTTTGTCAAACAACTCACTCCATGTAGAGGATTGTTCTTCCTCATTGACAATGTGTGCTAGTGTAATTGAAGTGATTGAAGGATAGAAGAATACCTCTCCTGTTTCCTCGTCGGTGAGCGCCATAAATCCAAGATCCTCACCATCACTGGAATTTGGATCGGTGAATGCATCTGAGTCGCTTGGTGGATCTTCAGTTGTAGCGACCGGCACTTCACTTGCTACGAGCGCTCGCCTTGGGGCATCCCTCTTGGCCTTCAATTCTTCGCGTTCTTTGGCACTTAGCTTTGGGCAATCGGATTTGTAGTGGCCCATCTTGTGGCAGTGGTAACACTCCACTTCCATCATGTCGCGCGGGATCGTCTTGGTCGTCTCTTCTCTCTTTCCTTTTCCTTCTCGAGCTTCAGTGCTCCTCCCTTTGTACTGCTTGTAGAATCTTTTGTACTTGCCCACTCGAGAGTTCATCTTGTTGATGTTCTTGGATAAGAACGCAACGTGTTCTTCCAATTCTTCTCTCGTCATTTTGGCTAGCGACTGCTCGCTTGGCCCTTCGGCAGCTTTGAATGCTACTCCTTTTGACATAGTGGGCGCTTCACCTTCGTCGTCGATGCTCATTCGATTCAGATCAAACTCGTGAGCTTTGAGCTCGGAAAACAGCACTTCTGGCGTGAGCTTCGTTAGATCCTTGGTAGCTAGATATAGCTCCTTCATAGTCTGCCATTTCCTTGTGAGAGCACGGACTATTTTCAGGTTTACTTCCTTGTCTGTGAGTTCCTTCCCAAGCGAGTTGAGAGTTGCAGTAATGTTGGTAACTCTCAGCTCGAAGGCGTCGATGGACTCTCCTGACTTCATCACCAGATTTTCAAACTCCCGCATCTGAACGGCGAGCTTGTTTTCCTTGATTTTGTCTGTACCTTGAGAAATGAGGGCTAGGGTTTCCCACATTTCCTTTACCGTTGCACATTTCCTTATTCGTGGTAGATAGGCGTCCGACACGGTGCTCTGCATCGTATGACGTGCAATCTTGTCGAGGTTGGCAACTTTGAAGTCATTTGGAGTATACTCATCCTTATCCTTCTCCACGTACTGTTGTCGAACGTGGGCTGGACGACCTTCAGCGGTTGGAACCTCCACAGATATTGCTTTCTTGATTTCGATTGGTCCGTCTTCAATGACTTCCCACATCCGGTCGTGGATTGAGCATAGGAAGCTCTCGACTCGGAAACTCCATATCTCATATCCTTCGATCGAGAACTGTGGAAGATTTGATGCACTGTATGTAGACATAGCAAACTATCAGCAGTAAATGCAATATGCGTGGGTGAGGTTTTGATGCACTTAGGAAAATAGGATCCGGTTCAGTGAGACAACGTGAAGCGAGTGGGGACTCGCTTCGGATATGCAAAGCAGAGGCTCGAAGGAACCGCTGCTCTGATACCACTTGTTGGTCCCGGTTTGCTATAGGAAAAATACGTAGAGGGGGGGGGGGGGGTGAATACGTATTTTGAAGTTTTTCAACTTCAATTCCTTAACTCAGAGTATAAAGTAAAGTGCTCTTTGGAAATACTAAGACCTAGCCGAGGGCTAAATCTAAAGCAATCACGAATCTCTTGACCTAAGCTTAGAACTTGATCAAGAGTGAGACTTTACTCTTTGTGCGGAATTTGGTGAGCTAAAATTCTTTCCTAAGTAATTGAAATTTCCAGATTAAGTTGTTTAGATGCACGTGCAATGGATAAACAAAGTAAAGAGTTTAGGGTTAGAGAGATACGACACGGAGATTTATAGTGGTTCGGAGATAACGCTCCTACGTCCACTTTGTTGCACGACGGCAACTGTTCTTTGCACTCAAGAACTTGAAGGTTACGGGTCCTTCAAAAACCCTATCGAGATCGGGCTTCACTCGCCTGGATCTGATGAACAGTGCAGTGATTACGGGTTCACTACCAAGACCTAAACTGGACACGAAGCTACACTCGCTTCTGTCCGAACAACAGGGAGATTCCGGGCTCTCCTTACAGCCTAGCTTCGATCGAGCTTTACACAAACGATGTAAGCTTGGATCTTAACTCTACTATCGAGGCTTCTTCAATCGATGAAGGAAGGGCCTTGGATCTGGACAACCTAACGACGACACACAAAAACCTAACAGACAGAGTTTAGGGTTTTTGATTGACGAAACACACTATGAAGAGCTCTTTACAATAGATGCAAAGATGGCTAGAGCTCTTCTTCTAAGCTTGGATATGGAATGGGCTTAGACTCTAAGTGTGAAGGTTGTGAAGACGAGTTCCGATGAACTGGAAACTCGGAGAACACTGGAAAACAAAGACTCGAAGATTGCTATGAAAGCTGGGAGTGTTTGTTTGCAGTAGGCGCTCGAATGCTCAAGTAGTGTTCTCTTTCTTCACGTTGTGATCCTTCACTATTTATAGGCGGAGGGCTGGCTGAGATCCGTTGCTTGGTTGGTGGCCTTGTCCCTCCTCCTCTCGACAGTACTTGCACAGGCTGGCTACTTTTCAGACGCGCAGATTTGGACTTTTGCCGAAAATGGCTAAGTTCCAATTTTAACAGTAACTGGAGCGAGCCAGTACTGTAGCGGCGCCTTGTCGGCCTGGCAGTCAACTCCTCTGCTCCTCTCTTGAGTCGACACGTGGAGATCTCGTAATAAATGCGAAGATCTCCAGTTGACTGGAGTTCAAATTTGGAGCGGGAATTTGTGCTGTCGCTTTCTGGTAGGTAGTGGCTCGCTTCGCTTTGAAGTTGTAGCGGCCGCTCTGAAGTGAGTCGCTTCGCGGTCATATTTGTAGTGAGTCACTTGGGAATAATTTTCCCGAGAAATTTTTTAAGTGAATATTGACCCGCGTTGACTTGCTTCGACTTTTCTTTGTAGCGCACGCTTCGCTTCGCTTTAGTGGGTTCACCTGATTCCACTGTAGCGCTCGCTTCGCTTTGCTTCGCTTTGAACTGTAGCGCTCGCTTCGCTTCGCTTTGGCAGACTCACTTTGAATCTACTGTAGCGATCGCTTCGCTTCGCTATTCTTCGGCACGCTTCACTTCGATTTGCTTGACCCGCTTCGCTTTGGAAAACACACTCAAGCGAGTGGCCTTCACTTGAACTTTTGAAGCCTAATCTAAGCAAAATAAAAGAGCCATCCTAACAGAGTAGGCTTAGAAAAATTCTAACCTATTATCTACACCAAAATGGGTAGCTTGGGAATATGACACTTGGGGTTTTGGGATCTCATCAAAACAAGTGACTTCTTTTATCAAATATCCCATGTAGTTCCCCCTTAACAAATTAGTCCTTAACAATTCCCAACAGTATCTTATTAGAACTATGACGCACTCCACTAAAGTGTCATAGCTGAATCACCGCTCTATCCCAATTATGTAGATTCGGTTGGTATTTTGTTTAGTTCAACCCCCGTGTTTAAGACCTTCCATATCCGTTAATCAATTAGAGCTACCATGACTGCTCCTAATTGTTAACATCTATTCCTCAGGTAGTACCCGTTCACACCTTATTATATACCTGAACTTAATCAGCATGCATGACTTGGTATAATAATCCTTGTGAACTCCCTGAGGGGATAACGTCAACCTACACTCACGTAGGACACGGATAACACTTATTAGATATACTATGCATCTTCGTGTTACCTGTTTCACTAAAAAGTGTTCGCAATAGAACGAAATCCTATCGTAGCACTAGCAAGTAAAACCCAATGTCGAATCTCGAAGGAAAACTTTGCAGGGCAATTAATTATGTAGTAAAACCTAATCTAGCCTAAAACTAAGAAAGCAAGTAAAGAAGATTTTTGGGGTTTTTGTTTTAAATCCTAGGCAAATAAAATAAATCAAAGCAATTAAAATCAAAGCAAATAAATCTAATCTAAAAAGCTGGAAATAAATTGAACTAAATAAACTTAGAGAATTAAACTAGAAGAAAACAATAAATCTACCTAGGCAAAAATCGAAAAGAAAGCAATAAAGGAAGCAAAGATAGAAGCATAAATAAATCTAGACATGATGAAATAAATCTGGAAATTTAAAAGAAAATTAAATCTAACTTTGAAAGCTTTGAAAACGAGAGAATTGAAACTTGAAAAACGAATCTAAACTTTAAACTAGAAATCGAAAGAACGAAATTAAACTAAGGAAATTAAAAGAAGCAATTAATAAAACGAATCTAAACTAAAGCAAGCAATTAAAAGCAAGTAAACGAAAGCAATAAATAACTTACGAGAATTAAACGAAGAACGAAGAACGCAAAGTAAAAGAAAGACTTGAAATGAATTGCACGAACTAAGAATCCGGATCCGAACAAAGTAAAACTAATCTAAGTGTTTAAGTGCTGAAAACTAAAGCTAAAATATGCTAAAAGATGTCTAGAATTCGTGTACAAGGATGTAATATATATACTAGGTAAAAACCTAGATATATAAGGAAGGAACAGCCTGGCCGCCGGAGTTGGACGGCGTCCAGAAGTTCGTTCTGCATGATTTTGCTCAACACGCTGGACGGCGTCAAGCTTCCCTTTGGCCGTGATCTTGGACAGCGTCCAGATAAGTTGGACGGCGTCCAGCTCTCAAAACTGACCTCGAACTTCCATTCGTCATCTCGTCGTCTTTTTTCATCCTTTACGATCCGTTTCCGCTCCTTTTTACCCATAATCACCTACAAGTCCCAAAAACTCCAAACAAACAAATCATAGCCATAAACACACACAAAGACACAAAAACATTACGAAAACGGACTCAAAAACATTACGAAAATCCTAACATTTACACACCAATCATTACCCAAAGTACGACATGATTGAGATGAACTAACGAGAAGTTCATATCTTCGTAAATAAAAGTAACATCGAAGAATACATATACATCTAATAGTTTACCATGGTTAAGATCGAGCTAGAGCCTGAGATGTGTTGCTCTTCACCTATATCACCTCTGATACAGGGTCAGTATCAGAAGAGCATTATCTCCCTTGATCCTTCAATAGGTTCCACCGTACCAGCATAATTAGTGATTAGGACTCATCACTACCATTAAGCTGCAGTCTAGACCGATAGTTCAGCCCAAGCTATCTCGACCGTGAACTGTTTATATCTCATCATTATTAACGACCTTCGTGATCCTCTCCGAACTCAGATCGACACGTGGTCTAAAACATGAGATAATGGGCTTTATTCTTGTTTATACATATTCTTCCAGATAGAGATTGTTAACAGTGGACCTGTGTCGTAACCACTAAAACAACTTGTTTTGCTTTAGTTATACAACAACCCCAACAATGTCTCACTTATACTAAAGTAAAACCTTTTAGTATACCAACTCGTCTACAGGAAACCATATGACTTCATCCATGTACAATGTTAACAATCGCAATCGTTAACAACCATCATACACTTTTTCTCCCACTTATACTCAAAGATTTTACCTTTTAGTGTACCTTGCCGTGGGAGGCTCACTAAGACATGTCAGCCACGTGCTACAGTATACCTGACATGGTGCACTTAGTGAAGGAACCGTCATCGTACATTCCTCTAGTGTTTCTATTTATTCCGCGAAATCGCCTTAATATAAGGTACTCACTATGTTGTTACCGGCATTTCCAAATCTCAAAAATTCGCCACTGCACGTAGAATCCTTCCAGGGGGTGTAAGAATTCTAGGAAATTTGAGATTACTGCCAATTCACTAAGCCAAGCCCTGGATTATCTAGCTCTCTCTCAGCATTTCACTGCGTGAGAATCCTCAAGACAATTCTGCTTTCTACGTGAATCCATAGTAAAAGGTCGATGATGTCGTTTTTCTAGCTATCATTCGATTATCCGTGTCTTCAAACATTTAAGAATGATAGACTATATCCGTTACCATGCACTAAGCATTAACATACATCTGGCTCTTTATGCAACATCCAAGTGTATTGCAAACTTTGCCATAACAGTAGTCTATGAAGAGTACTTGAATAATGTTATACTATCCGCAGATATATCTAACATTACTCCTAACCTTCATTCTAAACTGTTCGGATAATCACCACCTATTGTGTCAGATAATACTTTCACATTGTCTCCAAGTGCTAGTAATATTATCTCACAATGTACAGGACAACCAATACAACGTCTTTTGTAGATGAAAGATATACCATTTGTCAACACATTTCATGAACGAATCTATATGTGTTGTTTGACAAATGAATGTTTTATATCATTGAACTACACATTTCAATGTGTTTGTCCCGAAACATGGAACTTTTGAGAAAAACTTACTTTTCTCAGACCACATCCATTTTCCCATATGTATGTCCTCAACTAATATGAGCATACAACTTACCAGTCTTCCGAGTGTTAAACTCATAGACTTATCAATGATATGCAAACACTTTCATCTAACTCATCCTTAACAGTCAACTTGGTCTGTTCATTGTCCAAGAAATTAGATTTCTTGATGAACAATTCACAATTTTCGAGACACACCCGAAAATACTCCCACTGTGACAAGGATCCTTAAATAATCTTGTGCAGATCCTTTTGGTTATCTGTCTTGTACTTCCGGCCTTATGATGTTCCAATCCATAAATTCCTTTTATTCTTGGACGTTAATCAAGAATAAATACTTGTCTTTTCTTGAAAGATGACTACTAATCCAACTAATCACTAAATCTAACATTAAACTTGCGACACGTTATGTGCAAATTATCCTTATTTTCGAACAAATTTAACCAATGAAAACTATAATTAGCTTCTCCGTAGGGAGGAAGACCCGAAGTCATCGCGAATGCTAATTAATTTCATTTTAAATCACAATGAAATCCATGATCAACACGAATGTTTAATCATTTCATTTCAAATAAGGAGAAGATATAGATTTAGATATAGTGAAGTAGTACTTTATTGAAAGACAATCTCGAACAAGAAGTGCAACATTTATCATAACACATTTTGGAATATCTCTTCAGATTCAAAATTATTACTCCCACTACGAATGATATATCAAAACAACCAGTATTAAAGAAATAAATCTCTAATACAATGTAAGAAAACTATCATCCACCAATATCCAAAAACATAAGTATCCGCCAAAACAAGGCAACTAATGTAGTGAACAAGTAATAAACCAAATCTAATATCCAAAAACCAAGATAAAACTAAGGTAAGAAATCTTCAAGTCTTCTGGACAACTGCATCATCGTAATGACGCTTGTCGAGCTCAAGAACTTAAAGTCGTCCTACTCATTCTTCGTAGCTGAACCTACAAAGATTGCAACAAACCACAATTAATATCCACCAGTTAAATTCGTCCGCGAGGACTGAACTAGTATAATTTGGTTTTTCATGTTACAAGAGTCTGACATACCTCCATCTATCTTCAACTTCTTGTTCCTCCTCTGATAGACCTTTATTATCGGAGGTCTCTCCTTCCTAGCATCATTCACTTCCTGAGTAGGCTGATCAGAGCTCAGCTCATTCACATTGTGAACGAGTCCGTCATGCTCAAAATCGCCCACTTCCTGAATGGATTGATCAGAGTTCAGCTCATTCACATCGTGAACGAGTCCGTCTTACTCAAGATCATCAATCCTCAGTGATTGGAGGTACTCGTCTATGATGGTCTCGTTATCCTGAGCATTAAAACGCTCATTCAAATCGACGTTCCTATCAACAGGACGATCCCAGAAGTTCCTCTCCGCCTCATAGGCAGTCTGTAGAATGCCAATCCTCTCCCTGTCAACCACGAGCAATTCCCCTATAAGGGCAATTGGATCCTCATGAATGATGTGGTTAGGGACGACTGCTTCCCTAAGAGCCAGGAACCAACTCGGAAAACGTGCAAGGAGAACCTCGCAAACAGACTTTCCCGACATAACGCCACCATATGACACGTACATGTATACAAGGTTCTTAAACCTCATAATAAATTCCTTAAAGTTGAGGAAATCCTCAAACCTCAGGAAACTAATCTCCTTCCGTGCCAGGAAACTGAGTAGTCGAAATCGAAAGGAATTCGGAACACCATCGGAAAAAGCAAAACGACAAATCTTCGTGCGAATAGAAACAATAGACATATCTGAAATAAATAACAAGTAAACAAAACTAGTAAGCAAAAATAATTTATGTTATCAATGTTATAAACCCAAAAATAACATTGGACCAATAAACGAGTAGCCCGATACTATTTACAAATAGTCCCCTATAGGTGGATGCTACCTATAAAATTATCGACCATGACCGCAGTCTACTTTACTTCTTATCCCATCACACGGACCTTAGTGAAACAAAGAAATAATAACCCGTGCCTCAGGACCCTGCTAATTCGAGAAGTGACCTCTATAGGAGGATTCATCAATAAGCAGCTAAGCTACAACCATATTTTAATATTTCCGAAAAATTAATTCTATTAAGATCAATCCTACCGAAAGGAGGAAATACCTTCATAAAATCATTTTCCCCATATTATCAATATTTGAATTAACCAATGAATTCCGTAATTAGTATCTCCTATAGGGAGGAAGACTCATTGTCAACGCGAATACTAATTATTTCATTTTAAATCAAATTATCCTTTTATGAAGTCTAAACCAATGAAATCCATAACTAGCATCTCCTATAGGGAGGAAGACTCATTGTCAACGCGAATGCTAATTATTTCATTTTAAAACCAAATATGGAGGTCCTTTAAATCAATTAACCAATAATCGATTAACATTACCGCTTAGTCTTTTTAAGGGTTTGTGTGACATAACGTAGCACATAGACAATTAAGTCCTATCACATGATTTCTAAGCGCAAGTAATAAAACATGCTCGCATTGAAATCATTAAAACCGGCATGCTATGACCCCTATGCATGTTATTTCTATTACGCAAACAATGAAAAGCAACTATAACATGCAAAACATGCTGATCATCTCATCGCGTAATTTAAATCCATCCATAGCATGCAAAATAATTAAAACAAATAAATAGGCTGCCGACCGGGAATAGAAAGCCCTATCTATTACATTTAATTAAAAAAAAAAAAATCCCTGAACAAGCTCCGGTCATCTATCTTCAATTTGGAAGCCAACCCCATTCTTCAAGTTCACCTTACAAAATTAGCAACTGCTCGAAATAACTAGGGTGCGGAAAACCCTAATTACCAAAAATAGAAAGCGAATTATTTCGAAACGAACTAGGGTACGAAAACCCTAGCCGTCGACGATCATGCCAAAGTTTCGGAAAACCCTAGCCGTCGTCAACGTCATGGGCTGAACGTTGGAAAAACGAACAGCCCTTCGTCCAAAAAACCGGCCACGCGCCGCCGCCGAGCCGAGCGTGCAAACCACGCGCCGCCGCGGCACGTGCCGGGACACTGTCTCGGTTCCGCGACGAGCCTGACGTGGCTGGGTCAGGGCTGGGTGCGTCCGTTGCAGCCCAGCCCGAGCCACTGCTCATCGCCGTTGCCCGAAACCCCATCGCCGTCGCCGTTTTTCCGCTGTAAGAAGCAGCGCTGCCGCCGCGAGCCGCCGCCGGTGGCTGGAACGCCACCGGTCACTCCCACTGGGCTTGCCGGCGTCCCAGAACCACCGGAGGTGCTGGGTTCGAGCCTGAGCCGCCGTGGCTAGGTCAGGCAGCAGCGAGCACGCAAGGGAAAAACCTAGCCGCCGCTGCCGCCGTGTGACCACGCCTCGGCCGCCGCCGCCGGTGGTTCCCAGACCATCGGACCTGCTGTCCACCGTCGTCCGCGCCTCCCCGTCGTCGTCGAGCCATCGTCGGGCCGCAGGCTTGAGCCCAGCAGCGCGAGCGAGCCAAGAACCCGTTAGGGTTTCGGCCGCCGCTGCTGCAACTCGCTGCCGCAGCCCCTGCCGCGCCGCCACCGGTCGTCCGGCGCCGTCACAGCTCCGTTCCGACGTCGAGCCGGGCGCTGGACCGCCGGGCAGGCCGTAGTTCAGGCCCAGCAGCACGCGCGCGAACCAAAACCCTAGGGGTTTCACGTTGCCGCCGCTGCCTCCGCCCGTCCCGCCGTCCGCCGCCGATTCTGCCGCCGCCAGCCCTCGTTCCGGCGTCGCCTGAACCCTAGGATGAACCCTAGGGGTTCAGCCGCCGTGAAACGACGAGGGGGCAGCCGCGCGAATTGCGGCAGATTACGCCGCCCGCCGCCTTGCGCTGGCCGACGCGCGCCGCATGCGGCCGTCGTCGCATTCGTCTCGTGTTCGTCCCTCGGATCTCGATCTTCAGCAATCTCTCGATTTCCAGCAACAATAATGCAAAAATCGAAAATACAAGAAAAAACGAATCCTAATCTAATCGGCACCTTATTATCTCGCCGATTTAAAAAAAAACGAACAACGATAAAACGAAAAACGATAAACGACGCACATAATTTTCCCGGACAGCAGCATGCACACATAATCATGATGACTCGAATGCATGAACATAAAATTTGAATCAACACAGAGCCGATCCAAAAACCTCGGGCTCTGATACCAATTGTTGGAACGGCTGCTTGAAAGCCGCCCCGACCCAGATCTTGGTTCGGTTGTGTCGATTCGATCGTGCACATAAGTTCATGCAAGGGCACGAGTACGTACCTTTCGATTATGCAGATGCAGGAATCTGAGTCGTGTCTGATCGATCTACGGTTCTGATCTTCTAGGATGTGATCCCACACCTTCAGATCTGAGACTTGGTAGACGTCTCGAGATCACTGGAACCTCAATCTCCCTCACTCAGTACCAGGCGGCCGACTCTCTCTCTCTCTCGCCCTAGGGATTCGCGCCAATCTCGCAAATCTCGTGTGTCTAGAGAGCTTAGGGTTTTGATGAGCGACTTGAGAGTATTTATATGGTACATAAATAAGGAGATATGATTCCTTATTTATCTCTAACCATATCTTTGCCAATCCCATATTTATTCTCTTTCCATAACTTACAAATCTTATTCCTTTATTAATACGAAATTAATAAGGAATTAATCTGTTCAGTTATGCAACTGTATATCCGGAATTAATTCTAACCAATAGAATTTATTCTAATTCCAGTAGAAGAATAAATAAAATAAATATATACTAAATATATTTATATATGATATTTATCCCCATAAGATTTAATTAAATAAATCTTATCCTATTAGATTTAATCTTATCCTTGAATGATTAAATTATAACTAATCATATTTAATCTTATCCCACTGGATATAAATCTAAATTAATTATATTTAATATCCATCCAATGGATATAAATCCAATATATATCATATACTGGGCCTGAGTACAATTATTGAGCCCATACTCAATAATACTATTTAGATCGATTCCCGAGGTCTGTTTGGGCCATCCTAGGGATCGGATACCAGGCAGAGTTGGGCCTTATCTAATTCGATATTTCCATATCCACCCCTGAACATGTATCTTATTAGAACTATGACGCACTCCACTAAAGTGTCATAGCTGAATCACCGCTCTGTCCCAATTATGTAGATTGGGTTGGTATTTTGTTTAGTTCGACCCCCGTGTTTAAGACCTTCCATATCCGTTAATCAATTAGAGCTACCATGACTGCTCCTAATTGTTAACATCTATTCCTCAGGTAGTACCCGTTCACACCTTATTATATACCTGAACTTAATCAGCATGCATGACTTGGTATAATAATCCTTATGAACTCCATGAGGGGATAACGTCAACCTACACTCACGTAGGACACGGCTTATTGATAACACTTGTTAGATATACTATGCATCTTCGTGTTACCCAAAGTACGACATGATTGAGATGAGCTAACGAGAAGTTCATATCTTCGTAAATCAAAGTAACATCGAAGAATACATATACATCTAATAGTTTACCAAGGTTAAGATCGAGCTAGAGCCTGAGATGTGTTGCTCTTCACCTATATCACCTCTGATACAGGGTCAGTATCAGAAGAGCATTATCTCCCTTGATCCTTCAATACGTTCCACCGTACCAGCATAATTAGTGATTAGGACTCATCACTACCATTAAGCTGCAGTCTAGACCGATAGCTCAGCCCAAGCTATCTCGACCGTGAACTGTTTATATCTCATCATTATTAACGACCTTCGTGATCCTCTCCGAGCTCAGATCGACACGTGGTCTAAAACATGAGATAATGGGCTTTATTCTTGCTTATACATATTCTTCCAGATAGGGATTGTTAACAGTGGACCTGTGTCGTAACCACTAAAACAACTGGTTTTGCTTTAGTTATACAACAACCCCAACATTTCATTCTCTAAAATTACATGAAATAAATTTATAATTTTTGTTAATCTTTAACCCGGATCTAACACCCGATACGTAATAATTTGGGAAATGGACGACAGTGCAATATTATTTCTTTAGTGGAATGAAATAATATTAATATAATTAAGTAAAGTATTCAGGCCCGGATAATACTTGGATTATAAATTAACATCCGAGAGATCCATGGATCCAACAAAACCTACTTTGACAACCTTGTTGGGGTCGTTTTTGTACAATGTGACTTCTTCTACCGAGCCACCAAGGGCAGACGACGTATTCTCTAATTCTAGCTCCACGGGCTTCTATAGTTGCTATGCTTGTGGGAATTGGGACGAAGTCCCAACACCTCTCAATGCTATCTGCAAGCACTCCTTAGCTTGCTTATGATCTCCTTGTATCACGACTATCCCCCCATTTGTAGGGATCTTCATGGTTAGGTGGTACGTCAATCACACTGCTCTCACCGAATTCCACCAATTCTGACCCAGTATGATGTTTTAAGGTGAGCATACTTTTACCACGAAGAATTGCACTAGCTGGGTGGAGCTCGTTGGAGCCTTTCCAAATGTGACGGGTAACTCGACGACTCCTTCTGGTTGCGCGAAGCTCCGAAGTGGGCGCGAAGTCGGTATGATGCGTGCATTTTCGATCCCCATCTGGTCAAAGCACTCCTTGAAGAGAATCTTCACCGAAGCACCACTATAGATGTATATGTACCAAATTATCTTGTTGGCGACCACAGCCTGGATTATGATGGCATCGTGGTGAGGGACTATGCCTGGCACGAGGTCTTTGTTAGAGAAGACAATGGCTTCGTCCTTCTTAAGCCTTTTGTTAGCGGGTTCATTGGCTTGGTGACATCGGGCCTCAACCTTGAGGGACGACTTGGTTTTTCCATGAGAAGTCCGGAAATTGGGGATATAACCTCGTCAAACTGGTGCTCATCGTCTCCCTCGTCGTCACCATTGTACTTCATTTTCTTATCAGCGCAGGAACCACAATTCTCTCTCCCTTTTTCTGTTTTCACTTTCGTTGATTTTGGTTGGGGGCTTCGTATTTACTAGCTCATCCGTCGCGATATTGGTATTTATTTAGAGCTCCACCATGCACCAATTCCGATGTCCGCCATGAGGTTTCTGTACTCCTCCGTATTGTGTCCATGATCTTCATGGAAGCAACAATACTTATCCTTGGACCGGCTCTTCGATCCTCCAGTCCTGAGGTGGGGTTTCTCAAACAGATCAGTGTGGAGTTCATAGATTTCCACCCTTGACTTCGTCAGTGGGGTGTACTGAGTACGAGGTGGTTCCACATCGCGCTGCGGTCCAAGTCTGGACTCCAAAGGACCGGGTTTGTATCCGATCGAGGGCATTTCGCCGACCTCGACCTTGATCTTCCCGATCCTTCTCTCTCCTATTTTAATCTGAGGTCTTGCCCTTATCGCCCTCACGCTTCCTCCTATTAGCTTTGTCGGCCTTGGCGACCCGATCTGCAATCTCCCATAATTTCGTAGTCGTTTGGGGTTCCTTACTAACGATCTCCTTATACAATGCACCGTGCAAGATGCCATTTTGGAATGCCGATATGACAAGATGCTCGTTGACATCCCGAACTCGTAGACTCTTCTTGTTGAACCTCGTCATCAAGTCACTGATGGATTCACCTCAGCCCCGCCTTATGGTGAGAATGTGAGCTGAGGTGAATTTTGACTCGGTGCTCTGGAAGAATCTTCGTTAAAAAGCTTCCATCAAGTCCTCGTACGACCAATACTTCCCGGAGGTAAGCTGTCGAACCACTAACGAGCGTTGTTGATCGCACTATTTTCAACCACACTAAATAGGTATAGTAAAGAACAGTACGAGTATCGTTTCCACAAGGACTAATATATCGAAATCACACAAAATACCTCAAATCTAGAATTCAACTGATGTCTAGAAAAGAAAAAATTAAATATGTGGTTTTCTAAAATCCTAGGCAAAGAAGTTAAACAAAACAAAGAACTCAAATAAATAAACAAATAAATAAAATCAAACGAAAGACTCAAGTAAAAACAAGCGTTGATTCCATGGAAGTCTATCTAATCAAATCTAAATAGCAACAAATAATTCAATTAACAAATTTAATCCAACCTAGATGCGATACACGAAATTAATCTAACACTCCGGTCAGGGCAGCATAGATCGTCACTCAATAAAATCCTAATCTGCTCCCGGTCTCATAGAAATTAAATCAAGTGTAAAACAGATCAAGTATCGATAGATATAATCAACAAGGTTCAATCACGACACCTATATCAACTATATGCAAGACCTATGATAATCTAACTTCGATCATGACAATTAAATCATCATAGTATGTATTCATGAGATCCATTATGAAATTATCCGGTCAAGGCATAAAAACATAACTAAGCATACATAACTAATGGCCAATTAATCATGCATGAAAACTAGCACCATGAAACATACATCTAGATCGGCATGCTAATTGTAATTAAAAGAACTCACATAGAATTAATTAGACATACAAACCCTAAAATCAACTAAAAGGAATTTAGCTAGACATAATATAAACAAACATGAACATAATAAATTGACAGAACATAATTAAAGACTAGAGTAAGAAAAAAACTTTGAATTAGATCTTGAACGCGATGAAGAACTTGAACTTGAATCTTGAATAAAACTTGAATAAACTCCAATGTTGAACAAAAACAAAAGCTGGAAAATAAATCTCTAAAAACTGAATTATAAAGCTAACTAGGGGCCACAATGTTAAATCTAAGGTATTTATCGGATAAAAATTTACAAAGTTAACATAAGTGTAATAGGAATCTAAAAAAAGTCAAAAAGCCCACGAAATTGCAAATCCCATGTCTTGACTCGACCCGGTTGACTCGACCACTGACTCGGTCAAGCAACCGATCGAGCACTCCCGAAACTGGCTCAGTCGAGCATCTAACTTCAGTGTTGTTGACTCGACCACTGACTCGGTCGAGTCATGGGTCGAGTCAGCCTCCTTAAACTTCAATCTTCAATTTTTGACACTTCTTCACTTGGCTTTCTCAATCCTCGTTTCAAGTTGGGTTAATTCCACTAAAAAAATACTTGAAAATACACCACCTAAAGCGTAATATAGTTCGACAAACCATAAACCATACAAAACACGAGCTAAATCACCTAAACGAGACATTAAAATAACTCCTAAACACTTATAAAAACATGTAAATATCTAACCTATCAAAATCTCCCAAACTTATTGTTTGTCCCAAACAATAACAAAAACGAAACAAAGCAATCAACATAAGCATTGTGAACTATATAGCCTCATAGATTATTAAAAATAAATCCTAAGATCAAATTTATACAAACAACCTCAAAACTCCACCACACAAAACATACAACAAATTCAAGTCATGATCATCAATTGGGAAATACTCTGTAAAATGTAAAGATAACAATATAAGTAATCTCTCAACACTCTCAAATAATAGGATGTGAAGTATAATGCACATCAAGGGATCACTCAATATCAAAGCAATACAATGAACTTACCAAAGACTTGCCCTTTTTCTCACATCTCCACCTAATGTAATGCATACTCACTAAGATCAATTAGGACTTTATCAAAGCTTGTAATGTAGGGACATTGGTTAAGGTAGGGAATATATAAGCTAAGTGACTCAAAATAACTCCAAATCAATCACCTCTTTTCAACTCCTCCCATAGTATGGTTTTTCAATCCATCTTTCTACCACAACTAAGCACCCACTACATAATCAAAAGATGCAAAACTATTCAACTCAAATCAAAGCCAACTACCCCCTTATGCTTATTTTTCTTTTCCCCCCTTTTTTTTCCCCAGAGCTCATCTAATGTTCTTTTTAATGATAATCAAGAGCTCTATTTTTCTTTTCTTTTCTCTCAATTTTTTCTAAAGCTTATAGGGATAGCTAATTACTCAAGCAAAACATCTAAATTCCTATTTCTTTTTAATTTTCTTCACGTCTCATCAAATATTCTGTACTTTTCGACTACACCATACAACTAAACACCTAAAAGATACCCATATCCATCCAAACCTCCTATCATCCTATTTAAAAAACAAAGGCTAACAAAGGCTCGAATGGGGTAAACAAAGATTAATATCAACGGTTAGTGTATAGGGATAATGTGGCTAAAGAAAAATGGCCTAAAATCCTTTCTAAGATCATATACATACTAAGGTCTCAATGGAGAACAAAGGCAAGTTCAAGAAATTCAAAGCATGCATGATCACTCATCAAATAAATTGGCATCAATATGCCCAAAAGCTCAAATCCTCACCAAGGTAACAAATATGATTCCCAATATCCAAACATGACAAAGAATTTATCACATAATTGCGTCGCTTCGCCAAGGTTCCATGCATAAAATCAATCCAATTATCCATAATCAAAAATCCATACTATCATTGGCTAATCCACACTACTCATATCAGCATGCTTTTGACTCAATCAACTTACTCCTATGACTCAACACAAATAAAGAGTCAACATACCCCAAAATAAAGACAACTACTAAAACAATAAAAACACACCCAAAAGATTGTTAACATAGTCACTCTTCCCCCTCTCCCAAACTTATTTCAAAATCAAAGATGAAGGAATAAGTTTGCAAAAAGAAGAAGGGACTTAGTTAACAAACTTACCTCATTGGAATGGCGGAGGGAAGGGAGGGTTGTTGGGATTGTTGGGGTCGAACCGTTGATGTTGAGGCGGGTAATGAGGGTAGATATAGTGCATCTCATGCACCATTGGGTTGTAACTCTCCAAGTAGGCTCTCTTGTCCTCTTGTCTCTTCCTCTCTTCCTCTCGGTATCGTCTCTCATTCTCAAAATGAGTGTTGATAGCATCGAAACGGCCCCCAATGTAAGTTCAAAGCTCGCCCACCTCTGTCCTCAAAGTTTGGATCTCTTCAGGAACTCCTCCCACTTGAGTTTCAACGAACTCTTTACTATCCCAATGATAGTTGTCCATCGAATCCGTCGTCTCCGTATGCCAATCTTGCATTGTGGAGAACTCCTGTGCTCTCATGTGGAAGCCGGCATGTGGTGCGTCTTCGTATCCTCCTTGTCCATTCCCTCCTTGATCATACTCTTGCTCCTCTTCATTGTGCTCTTCTTCAACAAATGGCGGTCTTCGACCCGGTTCCGTCATCATCCTCAAGTGCTCCCCCGAGCTCATAATCCAATTTCTCCTTGCTCGATCTCCCTCTTCAAGTACACTAGTCAATTGTGGGCAAGGGAGTCGAAGAATCATTTGAGAGTTCTTCTCATGGAGCCTCCATATATATCCATCCTCATGGGATATCATTCCTTGTCGTTGGAGTGCCACTCGATCAAGAATAATGTCTTTAGAAACCAGGTTGTTTAGTAGAGGCACTCTAAATTTGTTGCAAATTGGAGTGATCCACGCTCCACACCCGATGTTTTGGTTCCCATGGAGTAGAGCTTGGCTCTCAAAGTGATCGGCCAACCATAAGGTTGCATCTTGGTTGACGAAGTGAAGGCAAGACCAAAAGAGGTGCATGTCGACGGCTTGGAATGTCCCAGCTTCGCTCCTCCCAACAATAGTGCTCGTGATGAGCCGGTGTAAGTACCAAAACACGGGATTTCGAAAAGAAGACGCCTTCACTTTCCTTGCATCGTAGTAAACTGTTGGGAATTGTTAAGAACAAAATGTTAAGGGGGAACCTATGGGACACTTCGAAGTGAGTCAAATATTTGTTTTGATTTGATCCCAAAACCCCAAGTGTTCTATTCCCAAGCGACCCTTTTTGGTGTAGATAATAGGTTAGAAATTTTTCTAAGCCTATACTGTTAGGATGGCTTTGTGTTTGCTTTAGATTTTAGACCGCATGAAATTCAAGTGAAGGCCACTCGCTTGAGTGTGTTTTCCAAGCGAAGCGTGTCTACCGAGCCGAAGCAAAGCGTGCTGAAGTATAGCGAAGCGTAGCAAGCGCTACAGTGGAATCAATGCGAGTCCACCAAAGCGAAGCGAAGCGAGCGCTATAGCGAAAGTCAAAGTGAGTCAAGATCTACTTAAGCAATACTCGAAAACTTTATTTTCCAAAGTAGACGCTTCAAGTATGACCCGAAGCGACTCGACCACAGCGGACGCTACAACTTCAAAGCAAAGCGAGCCACTACGTACCAGAAAGTGACAACACAATTCCCGCTCCGATTTTGAACTCCAGTCAAACTGAAGATCGTCGCATTAATTACGAGATCTCCACGTGTCGAACGCGGAGAGGAGCAGAGGAGTTGACTGCCATGCCGACAGGGCGCCGCTACAGTACTGGCTCGCTCCAGTTACTGTTGGTTTTGTAACTTAGCCATTTTCGGCAAAGAGACAAACTGCGCTCCTGCAAAATCATCCAGCCTGTACAAGTACTGTCGAGAGGAGGAGGGACAAGGCCACCAACCAAGCAACGGATCTCGGCATCCCTCCGCCTATAAATAGTGAAGGATGAAGACGAAGAGAAGAGAGAACACTACTTGAGCATTCGAGCGCCTACTGCAAACAAACACTCCCAGCCTTAGTGCATTCTTCGAGTCTTTGTTTCCAAGTGTTCTCCGAGTTCCAGTCTCATCGGAACTCGTCTTCGCAACCTTCACACAGAGAATTCTAAGCCCATTCCAAACCCCAGCTTAGAAGAAGAGCTCTAGCCATCTTTGCACTTACCGTAAAGAGCTCTTCATAGTGTGTCGTCGTAAACCAAAAACTCTAACCCAAGTTCTGTCCGTTAGGTTTTTGTGTTCGTCGTCGTTAGGTTGTTTCGATCCAAGGCCCTACTTTCATCGATTGTAGAAGCCTCGATCATAGAGTTTAGATCCAAGCCTTGCACTTACATCGTTCGTGTAAAGCTCGATCGAAGCTAGGCTGTAAGGAGAGCCCAGAATCTCCCTGTCGTCGGACTGAAGCAAGTGAAGCTTCCAGTCCAGTTTAGGTTTTTTGGTGTGAACCCGGAATCACCCAGCGTTTGTTAGATCCAAGCGAGTGAAGCTCGATCTCGACTAGGTTTTTGAAGGACCCGTAACCTTCAAGTTCTTGAGTGAAGAGAACAGTTGCTTCGTGCAACAAGTGGACGTAGGAGTTTCATCTCCGAACCACTATAAATCTTGTGTCGTATCTCTAACCCTAAACTCTTTATTTTTCCTTGTTTGATTATTCATTGCACATGCATCTAAACAAACATAACTTGGAAATTTTAAATACTTAGGAAAGATTTAGCTCACCGAATTCCGCACTAAGAGTAAAGTCTCACTCTTGATCAAGCTCTAAGCTTAGGTCAAGAGAATCGTGATTACTTTAGATCTAGCTCTCGGCTAGGTCTAGTATTTCAAAAGAGCACTTTACTTTATACTCTGAGTTAAGGATTTGAAGTTGAAAAACTTCAAAATACGTATTCACCCCCCCCCCCCCCCCCCTCTACGTATTTTTCCTATAACAAACCGGGACCAACAAGTGGTATCAGAGCAGCGGTTCTTTCGAGCCTCTGCTTTGCATATCCGAAGCGAGTCCCCACTCTCTTCACATTGTCTCACTGAACCGAATCCTTTTTCCTAAGTGCATCAAAACCTCACCCACGCATATTGCATTTACTACTGATAGTTTGCTATGTCTACATACAGTGCATCGAGTCTTCCACAGTTCTCTATCGAAGGATACGAGACATGGAGTTTTCGAGTCGAGAGCTTCCTCTGCTCCATCCACGACCGGATGTGGGAAGTTATAGAGGACGGACCAATCGAAATCAGGAAAGCCGTCTCTGAGAATGTCCCAGCTGCCGAAGGTCGGGCTGCCTATGTTCGACAAATGTACGTGGAGAAGGACAAGGATGAATACACTCCAAATGACTTCAAAGTCGTCAACCTCGACAAGATCGCACACCACACGATGCAGAGCACCGTGTCGGATGCCTATCTACCACGGATAAGGAAGTGTGCGACGGCGAAAGAAATGTAGGAAACCCTAGCCCTCATTTCTCAAGGAACGGACAAGATCAAAGAGAACAAGCTCGCCGTACAAATGCGGGAGTTTGAAAGTCTGATAATGAAGCCAGGAGAGTCCATCGACGCCTTCGAGCTGAGAGTTACCAACATCATTGCTACTCTCAACTCACTTGGAAAGGAACTCACAGACAAGGAAGTAAATCTGAGGATTGTTCGAGCTCTCACAAGGAAGTGGCAGACAATGAAGGAGCTGTACCTAGCTACCAAGGATCTATCAAAGCTCACACCGGAGATTCTGTTCTCCGAACTCAAAGCTCACAAATTCGATCTGAATCGAATGAACCTCGACGATGAGGATGAAGCCCCCACGACGTCAAAGGGTGTAGCTTTCAAAGCTGCTGAAGGGCCAAGCGATCAGTCGCTAGCCAAGATGACGAGGGAAGAGCTGGAAGAGCATGTTGCGTTCTTATCCAAGAACTTCAACAAAATGAACTCTCGAGTGGGCAAATACAAAAGATTCTACAAGCAGTACAAGGGAAGGAGCACTGATGCTCGTGAAAGCAAAGGAAAGAGAGAAGAAACGACAAAGCCGATCCCACGCGACATGATGGATGTGGAGTGCTACCATTGCCACAAGATGGGCCACTACAAATCTGACTCCCCAAAGCTAAGTGCCAAAGAACGTGAGGAACTGAAGGCCAAGAGAGATGCTCCCAGGCGAGCGCTTGTAGCGAGTGAAATGCCGGTCGCTACAACTGAAGATTTATCAAGCAACTCCGATGCATTTACAGATCCTAACTCAAGTGAGGGAGAGGATCTGGGACTCATGGCGCTCACTGATGAAGAAACTGGGGAGGTATTCTTCTACCCTTCAATTACTTCAATTACACTGGCACACACTGATCATGAGGAAGTCCACTCCTCAACATGGAGTGAGTTACTTGACAAACACAAGAAACTGTCAAGCGACCACAAAATGTTAAAACAAGCTATGTCTCAAAGCGAGAAGGAGAACCGAAAGCTAGCCACTGAGCTTGACCAAGTCAAACTTAACTTAAGGGCTATGACTAGTAAGTTCGAGGATCTCTTCGCTAGACATCAAAGCTTGTAAGGAAGGTATGAAACCCAATCCGCTCTAGTTGCCAACTTGAACAAAGCTTCATACGCTAGGCAGGCACTAGAGAGCTCACTTCTACCTTTTGGTAGAAAGGGAGGACTCGGATATGAGGGTGGACCTTCCAAGCCGACAGTCTTTGTTGGTGCCTCAAACACGACACCATCAGTCACTTTGGAAGTGCCCACTGCCTCCAAAGCGACCACCAACAAGGATAAAGGCCAAATGGCTGAGAACCCTAAGAAGAAGCCAATGAAGATGTCTATATCTTCAAAGGCAGAATCTAAGGGCAAGCAAAGACCAACTGTTCCTAGCACTCACAATGCTAAATCTTACCAATCTAAAGGTAATGGGAAACCAGTTGTAGCTTCTAAGTCTCAGACCAAGACACCAGAGACAAAGGATCTCCCTTTCAAGAAAAGGAGTAATGTCTATGTGTCACGTTATCCGGACTGGAGATGGTCCAACCGGACTAACGTTGAGGGGGAAGAACTTGAAGCTCCAAGGAGGTCGCTTCAAACTTCCAAGGTTACTCAAGCGAGTCGGGGTCAAAACCCTAGTTGGACCGCTTCGAGAAAACCATGTGAGCCGCTTCAACAGGCTGTAAATCCTAAGTCAGTCTCTAAGCCTGTAGCTAATCCGAAGCGAGTCGCTTCAGGATACAAGCAAGTAGGTAAGAGCATAGGTAAGCCTCAAGCGAGCCGCTACCCCTCCTGCACAGACTGCTACACGTGTGAAGCTGCTTCAAGGCAGAACTCACAGTTTTCAAAGGTCGAGAAACCCAAGACACAAGCTACCTTTCGAAAGAAAGTGAAGCAAGTGTGGGTACCTAAGGGAACTAACCTGCAAGGACCCAAACTGATTTGGGTACCAAAATCTGTCTAAATGCAGGTGAGCGCCGTGGATCCCATGCCAAGAGAGGGTCAACAAATCTGGTACTTGGACAGTGGCTGTTCAAGACACATGACCGACATGAGAGCTCTACTTCATGACTACATAGAGAAGAAGGGTCCACACTTTACTTTTGGTTATAACTCTCGAGGAAGCACCAAAGGATACGGCGCACTGAAAGTTGGAAAGCTCACAATAGAAGAAGTCTCATATGTGGAAGGACTTAAGCACAACTTGCTATCAATTTCACAATTCTGTGACAAAGGATACAAGGTGGAATTTATTTCCAACAAGTGCATTGTGAAGAGCAAGCTCACGTCCCAGATTGTGCTCACTGGAATTAGACAAAGGAATGACTACATTGCACAATGGGACAGCTGCAAAGAGAAGACGTGCTTAGTTGCAAGAAGTGCTACAGAATTAGGATGGCTATGGCACCGACGCTTGAACCATCTCAATTTCAAAGCAATCAATCGTATAGCTCGAAAAGGCTTGGTGCAAGGCATACCAAATGAAGTCTTTGTCAAAGACCATCCATGCTCACCATGCCAATGAGGGAAGCAGACGAAGAAGCACTTCGCCAGTCTTGAAGAAGCTTCATCCAAGCGAGTGCTCGAGCTGCTTCATATGGATCTGTTTGGTCCAGTCACTCCAGTCAGTGTAAATGGAAGAAAGTACACTCTAGTTGTAGTCGACGACTTCTCTCGCTACACTTGGGTTGTATTTCTCTTCAGCAAGAAGGAGACACTGACCAAGCTATCACAACTGCTCAAACGTCTAGCTGTGGAGAAGAACCTAGCGATTGTCACCATCCGCTCCAACAAAGGCACAGAGTTCCTGAACTCTACCATTGAAGCTTACTGCACGGAGCATGGTATTGCACATCAAACATCCTCAGCACGCACACCTCAGCAGAAAGGAGTTGCTGAAAGAAGAAATCGGATCATCAAAGAAGCCGTTCGTACTATGATTTCTGACTCGAAGCTTCCGATGAAGTATTGGGCTGAAGCTGCCAATACAGCGTGCTACACGCAGAACCGGACGCTTCTCTGTAAGTGGCACGACAAGACACCATATGAAATATGGACAGGGAGAATTCCTAACATATCTTATTTCCATATTTTTGGTTGTAGGGTCTTCATCCATGATAATGGGAAGTCACAATTGAAAGCCTTTGAAGGCGAAGCTGATGAAGGAATATTCTTAGGATATTCTACATCAAGCAAAGCTTAAAGGGTATTCAATTGTAAAACCCTAATTGTGGAAGAATCACCCCATGTCGTATTTGATGAATCTTCTTTGAGTCTTCCACAGGAACATGTTCAATCTAAGGAAAGTAAGACAAGCGAGGAACCCATCAATTCACTAACTTGGGACATGCTTGAGGATGATGAAGAAGTCAAGGACTCAAGCGAGCAGATTGTCCAAGGAAAAGTTGAAGCTGCCCCCAAGATTCCTGAAGCGAGTGCAGGCCAAGCACCCAATCCAGTCGCTTCAGATGGTGAATCGAGTGACCAGGAAGAAGATGAAGACGAAGCTGGTGGATCCAAGCGTGCATGGCTCAAGGATCACTCACCAAGTCAGATCATTGGAGATCCATCCAAGGGTGTAGTGACCAGAAGTCAAGTGTTTGGAGAAAGTGCCATGTTCAGTTGCTTTCTCTCAAATATAGAGCCGTCATGCGTGGAGGAAGCCCTAGCTGATTCCAATTGGGTGATCGCCATGCAAGAAGAGCTGAATCAGTTCACCAGGAACGACGTATGGTACCTCATGGATCGTCCCAAATTCCAGCATGTTATTGGCACCAAGTGGGTATTCAAGAACAAGACTAACGAGGATCACAACGTTGTGAGGAACAAGGCACGACTCGTTGCTAAGGGCTACTGCCAAGAGGAAGGAATCTATTTCGATGAGACCTTCGCTCCATTGGCACGGCTTGAAGCGATCAGACTATTTCTTGCCTATGCAGCGGCCAAGAAATTCAAAGTCTATCAGATGGATGTCAAGAGCGCGTTTCTCAACGGTGAATTGAAGGAAGAAGTGTATGTGGAGCAGCCACCGGGTTTCGAGCAAGGAGATAAGGTGTATCGATTGAAGAAAGCCTTATATGGGTTGAAGCAAGCTCCCAGAGCTTGGTATGTTACCCTATCCCAATTCCTAGTGGATAATGGTTTCCACAAAGGGAAAATAGATCGGACTCTCTTCACCATCAATCATGGAGAAGACATGCTATGGGTCCAGATCTATATGGACGACATCATATTTGGGTCGCCAAACCAGTCGCTTAGCGAGAAGTTTGGAGAGCTTATGAAGACCAAATATGAGATGTCGATGATTGGCTTGATGAGCTGCTTTCTAGGTCTTCAAGTGAAGCAGCAGGATGATGGAATCTTCATCAATCAAGCTAAGTATACTCGAGATATGCTTGCCAAGTTCGGTGTTCAGCATGCCAAAGCTGTGAAGATTCCAATGAATACGAACTAGAAGATGGAGCCAGACCTAGATGGGAAGTCTGTGGATGCTACAGACTACTGAGCTTTGATCGGATCCCTTCTATATCTCACTGCAAGTAGGCCGGATATTGCTTTTGCAGTTGGAGTATGTGCTCGCTTCCAAAGCAATCCCAAGCACAGCCATCTTGAAGCTGCCAAGAGAATTCTTCGATATTTAAAGGGCACTGTCAACATGGGGCTGTGGTATCCAACGGAGGACAATTTGGAGCTCACTGGATACTCAGATGCTGATTATGGAGGGTGTCGAATTGATAGGAAATCAACTTCGGGCACTTGTCAGTTCTTGGGAAGCAAGCTGATCTCATGGTTTTCAAAGAAGCAGACGAGTGTAGCTACTTCAACGACTGAAGCTGAATATATGGCCGCTGGAAGCTGTTGCTCTCAAATTCTATGGCTTCGTCAGCGTTGAAGGACTACAAAGTTGAAGCGAATGAAATTCCAATATTCTGCGACAACAACAGTGCGATCTGCATCTCGCAAAATCCAGTGCTTCACACAAGATGCAAGCACGTGGAAATCCGAATCACGTCATTTGTGATCATGTCGAGAAGAAAGATATCAAGCTCGAGAAAATCCATACCGATCTCCAGCGAGCAGATATCCTCACCAAGCCTCTAGCTGAGTCTCGTTTCAATCAGCTATGCATGGAATTAGGGTTGCTAGACCCTGGTGAAGAGTGCTAGATCCAGGATGCACGAAGGAGTGTTCGCTTGTTCTTTGAGCGTCACTCGCTTCGGATCTTCACCAACTCAAGCGAGTCACTTCAAAATTCCACTCGGTTGAAGAAGGAGAAATAAGGTGGAGAAAGGTGGAGTACTGGAAGACGTTCCCTACCCGCTTACAGGAATTGTTAAGTCATTGGTTAAGGGGGAACTATTGTTTGCTCTCGGAGCAAGCTACTTCCAAAGCGAGCAAGGAAAGCTGCTACCTAGCCTAAGATTCCTAGCGAGTGGGTATAAACACTCGCAAGTGCCGTTTCTAGTAATGGTTGTGGGGTCTTGTATCGGGCCTTCCCACGTAAAAATGGTGAAAGCTTAGGCAGGGCTGGCACCTAGACCTTGCGTCATCTTCCCATCTTTCCGCCGAAGAGGAGCAAGTCTTCTCATCTCCTTCATCGTGGATAAATATTCATTCTTTACTCACTCTTCATTGAGTTGAGCTGCCGAATGTCTATCCATTCCTCCCCCAGTTTAAATTTTGCATCGCTGACTAGAGCTATTTCTAGCCTAGCAATAATACCGAACTAGGGAAGTCCGAGTCGAACCACAAGGAGTGAATATGGCGATAACAAATCAAGTAGTCTATATCGTCTCCATTATACTATCTAAGCACATGATCATGATTTGGTTTTCTAAACTAGACAAAGAGTAAGTGGAATGTAAACTCAACAATGTAAAGTAAACAATGCTAGTAAAATGCGAAATACGAAGAATCAACAATAGTAAAGGCATGGATCCAAGTGATTTCCAATAGGATGATGATGAAGGTCTTAGAATCTAGGTGCTTCAAGCCAATTTAATCCATCTTGGATGGTTTCCTATATCATATATGCTAACCTATCTTACTAGGGTGATTAACAAGTTGATTGATAGAGCAACAAATGCTTTCTAAGCCTTTAAATACTCTATCAACTCCAAATAGCACAAATAATGTCTAAGATAACCTACCAACTCTCATCCAACTCATCTAATTCTTTCTAGGAACTATAAGAGATGAAATCAAGTGATATGGGTATGGATTGATGCCAAGTGCTATGAAAGGAAGCTTCCTAGGCATTCCCTCAAACACCTTAGATGCACTCCTAGTGATCAATTATTCATGCATACAAATTAAAGTCCCAATCCATAGGCAATCCAAGAGGAAGGTAGATCAACATCCTAGAATCTAATACCTATCATCTACATCAAATTATCCATCACTTGGAGCCATATGCAAGCTTAGCTAGCCATAGATCTAGCAATCAAACCATAGAAATTAAGAGAAAACATAATAGAAATAACAAGGAAATGAAAAGGAATAGAAAATCTTCAATAATCTTCAATCTCCAAGCTTGATCATCCACAAATATTTGAAAATACTAAAGTAGAAAGAGGGAAAGTAGCTAGGGTTCTAAGGGAAATTGCTCAAGTGAAATACAAGTGAAATTAGATAACAAATAAGGAAAATATCTAGCTATATATAGTTTTCCCAAGCATTGGGGCTAAATTGCAAATACTAGAAACTTAAGTTGAGAAGGTGGGGTAAAATCTGTAATTTCTGGAAAGTTAATTGAGGAGTTGACTATTTCATTTCCGGTTGACCCGTGCAATTTCCGCCCACATTTCCAGTTTGCGCGCTCTCACGGTTTTGGCTCGTTCTCTCTCGTCCGACATCGGAAAATTAATCCGCAAAGTGCCACGGCTTCCTCTTTCGACCCTCTTCGACATAGGCTAAGTCAAACTTGCCCAGAAAATTGC
Source organism: Thymus mandschuricus (assembly GCA_029379335.1). NCBI lineage: Eukaryota > Viridiplantae > Streptophyta > Magnoliopsida > Lamiales > Lamiaceae > Thymus > Thymus mandschuricus. Next base: position 14,076,425 of record CM057080.1, on the reverse strand, counting down.
CACAGCACCTGATATCAGCACGGAAACCGAGAGAAAAACGCAAAGCATATAGAAAAGGCATAAATGGTAAAAACCTATCATTTCTATTCATTTAAGCACAAATCCGAACCAAAACACGCATCGAGGCGCACTCTAAAGTATGCTAAATATGTGGTTATCAAACTCCCCCAAACTTAAGCCATTGCTCTTCCCGACAATGGAACGAACAATCAAAGAACATAAGCACATATGGGCATGCAAGTCAAGATCATCGATGCCTCAAAGCTCACTCAATAAAACATTTTCAAACATGGAACTCCCAAGGTGCATCAAACAATCCACAACCACACAACACTCTCAACCAAGAAATCAATCACTTAAGCACAATGAAACTCCAAACCTCTCTAGATGCAAGTGTATCACTCTTTCTCTCTAGTGTATGGTATGAAATGTTTACACTCATCGAACTCATGCATGCATTGCTCTTACCATATGCTTGCCCTAAACCTCAAGATCTCCATCGCTTGGTTGTGCACTCGAACTAAGATCAATTAGGTCTTTTATTTAGGCTTGTAATGTGGGGACATTGGTTTAGGTAGGGATTTTTAGGCTAAGTGACTAAGAAATCTTCTAAGTACTTTCACCTCCTCTTTTCCACTCCAAGTGTGAATTTCTCCACCTTCTACCTTCACCATTTCACCTCTTAACACTCTTTAATACCCATGTTTGATTGAAGCTTCTTAAATATTCATGAATAACTCCTTTATGCACTCATATACAGAACTAACTTTATTCAAACTTTTTCTTTCTTTTCAACTCTTTTCTTTTTTCTTTTTTCTTTTTTTTTTTTCCTCTTCTCATCATTTTTTCCACTTTTTTTCTTTTGTGAGAATTCCATTCTCATCTCTTTCATTTTTTTTCCTTTTCCTTTTCTTTTTTTTTTTTTTCTTTTCATTAGAGCTCATAGGAGTATTCTCATCTCACAACGACTCTTCAATCAAACTACTCCAACCTCGTTTCTCACTACTCACAACCTCTCAATGGATTCCCTTAACCAACCTTCACCCCCTTTCATCCGGTTCAAAAATAAATGCTTTAAAGGCTCAAGGGGGACCACAAAGTTGACATTTCATTTGGTTAGTGTTTAGGGAATAATGAGGCTAACAAGTGAGGGCCTAAAATCATTTCTAAGTTCTAGTGGCACATATAGCAACCTCGATCGAGATTGAAGGCAAGTTCTAGAAGATAACAATGCAAAACATGGCAAACTCACAAGAAAGAAAAAGTAACGTTATTGATGCAACGTTTCGGCTCAAATCTCACAAGCTTTTGTTTAGAGTTCATGTGCCTAAGATCAATCATTCCTAGTTAATCATGCTATGCAATCACTTCATGCTCAAGACACACATGAGAAATCCCACAAAATATGATATCAATTTTCGCTCAACTCATCATCGACATCTCTCTTGAAAGCAAAGGAATTGACAACCACACTATGAAAACCAAGACTTAAAGTGATTCATTCGAAATAAGTTTTTAAAAATTTTGCAAAATTTGCAAGTAAGCATACATTTACACACATATGAATCACTTGAATCACATTCCAACTTATTCACCCTCATCACATACCAAACTCACTCAAACACATTCATTCCTTTCAAGCACAATCAACTTTATCAAGCAAATACAAGCTTATAAATCACTAAGCACACAACTTAATGAAAAACCGAAGAAAGAAACGTAGTTTAAAGTCCTTATCTTACCCCCTCCCCCAAACTTATTTTAGAAACAAAGTCTAAAATGAGTTTGGAGGGAAGAATAATAAGGAATTTAAACTACACTCACAAAGGTCCAAGCTTTGGATGGATATCACATTCAATGCTACCCATTCCGGTACGCGCTCGATTAAGTTGAATGACCTCCCTTTCTTCATGCATTGCTTCTCTTTGTCACCCCCTAGCAACATTCTATCTCAATTCACATATTAGTAATCACATATCAAAGCATAGCTCAAGGGGTGAACAATAAGCTCATGTAAGGGGATAATTTGAGATACCTTCCTCCTCATGTTCCAGCCCTAATTTGACAACTTATTTACACCAAAATAACAATTAACAAAATTACTCAAAACTATTCCATGTTGTAGAGGGTTGAAAGAGGAATCCATAGCAAAAAACGGAATGCAATTCGGAGTTCGTATGAGGGAGAACGAGGCAAAATGGCGAGACATCGCATAGGGGAGAAGGGGCAACGGCGGTCAAACCCGGGAGGAAAGGGTTGACCGCCGTGGGGAAGCCTGAAAAAGGCGCGCCGGCTGCGACCCAACTTCCGGTCGCCGTGGCTGCTGCGACCCCTGCTGCGACCCAAATTCCGGTCGCCGTTCGCGCTGTCCTCGGATTTGGCCCGGGCCTTCCCGGGCCGGTCCGGGACGGGAGTCGGTCCTCCCCCCTACTCTCGAGTCCTACGAACACAATGCAATCGACGGAATCGAATTCCGACAAGTTTTGCTATTTTTTTCGATTTTACCGCCGGACTGCGCAAAAGTAGAAATTAGACCCTCAAAATTTTTCTAAGTGTTGGAATACAAAACTTGAAAATTCTCAAAATTTTTCTAAGGCATGAAATTGCCAACTTGAAAAATCTCAAAAATTTTCTAAGGCATAAGGAAACATCCGACACTTAGAAATATTTTTCCATAACAAATTAACCCACTCTCACTCTTATTCGACTAAAACTACTAAACTTAAAGAAAACGAGAAAATAAAGGATACGTGTTGGGGTGCCTCCCAACGAGCGCTTTGTTTAACGTCGCTAGCTCGACAATACCTCAATGTAGCTCATGGGACATCAAACGATGCTCCCTCTTGACCTCCAAAACTTGTAAACCTCACATGTAAAGGATCGACACTCTTTTCTTGGGACTTCACTTCATTCATCATCATGCCACCTTTCTTGGGACTTGGAACTAGAACCTTTTCTCTTGGAGTTGGCAATTCATTCTCAAGTTTCGGCTTATAGAATGTCACTTCCTCTTCATCAACTCGGAAAGTGAGGCTTCCATCACAAACATCCATCAAAGCTCGGCTTGTAGACAAAAAGGGCATACCAAGGATCAAAGGAATGTTATGCTCCTCTTCAACGTCAAGAACGAAGAAGTCCACCGGAAAGATGAACTTTCCAACCTTGATAAGCACATTGTCTATCTTTCCCCATGGAATTATGATAGAGCGATCCGCCAATTTAAGTATAGTCATGGTGGGCATAAGGGTTCCAATCTTCAAACGTTCAAAGATAGGAAGAGGCATCACATTCACTCTTGAACCCATGTCACACAAGACCTTCTCTAGCACTTGATCACCAATTTCACAAGGAATTGTGAAATTTCCAAGATCGTTTTCCTTGTTGGGGAATTTTCTTTGTAGTCTAGCACTACATTCCTCCGATAACTCAATGGTCATGTCATCATCCATCCTCATCTTTCTCTTGTCCACATCCTCCAAGAACTTCTCATGATTTGGCATAGTTCTCAACAACTCGACCAAAGAAGAATTGATATCCAACTTCTTGAACTCTTCCAACCTACCAATGCTCATCTCTACAACTTCGTCATGAGGAGTACTCTCCACAAGATCATCTCTCTTCTCTCCCCCAAACTCATCATGATCCTCACATCTTAACTCAAGAGGAAGTGATGTATTATCCATGATATCATCATTCCGCTCACTCAAATCACCATTCTCTATAGAAGTTTGGGAAGGAAGAGTAAGAGAGATACCTTTATCCTCCATTGAGTATGGCAAAATAAGGTCTAACTCCTCTTGAAGCTCATGAATAGGCATGGAAGATGTAAGTATCGATGGAGCTTCATAACTCCAAGATTGGAGTCGATTCTCGTCCACAAGTTGTTGAGAACCCGAAAGAGGTTGTAGGTTGATGTGAAACATCTCTTCTTGGCTATGAATCTCTCCATTCTTTATCGTTTTAAGAGCTCGTGCTTCCATCAATGCATTTATATTCTTTTCATGCTCCTTCTTGAGGTTGGTAATTTGGGAAGCAAGCTCTTCATATTTATCATCCATCGTGGAGATAGCTTTCTTTGGATTCACCCTTTCCATAGGCCATTGAAAAGAATTGGAAACCATTTCTTCGAGAATCCTCATGGCTTCCTTCACATCTCGATTTAGCAAGCAACCTCCGGAGGTAGCATCTACGATAGTTCTTGTTTGTGAACTCAAACCACCATAGAAGAAGAAGATTTGTCGACTCTCATCTAGGCCATGTGGAGGGCATTTCCTTAAGAGCTCATGGAATCTCTCCCAAGCATCGAATATCGTCTCATCCTCATGTTGGGTAAATTGATAAATCTCCGAGATTAGGCGTTGTACCTTGGAAGGTGGAAAGTATCTTGAGAGAAAGGCTTTGCATAGGTCTTCCCAAGATTTGATTGACTTCCCATTGAGACCTTTGAACCACTCTTTAGCCCGGTCACGAAGTGAAAATCCGAAGAGTTTCATCCGGATTGTGTCATTTGGCACTCCTTCGAGCTTGAGGGTATCACAAATTTCAAGGAATGAGTATAGATGATCATTTGGGTCCTCGGTGACTTCTCCTCCAAATTGATTTGCTTGAACCAAACGAATCAAACCCGGTTTAAGCTCAAAGCTAGGTGCATCAACCGTGCCCCATTCTCTTCCTTGATAACTAGCCTTTGGAGGTTGGAATATCTCAATTATAGGAGGTAATTGAACCTCTTGAGTTCTCCTCCTTTGCTCTTCCATTCTTGCTTCCATAACCTCCAATTGCTTCCTAAGAACTTCCACTTCCCGATTGATTTCCACATCTTGCTCTTTGGAAGTTCTTTCTCTCTTCTCATAGTCCAAAATGAAAGATTCCACATGTTTAACCTTGGATCTATGAAATGTGTACCTTTCAAACACACCAACAAAGATATCAAAAATAATCCAATAAAATGCTTGAATTAACAAGCAAGATACCATCCTAACTATAAAAATAAAAACAAGCTTAGATTAGTAACAAGTGACTAAACAAACTATTGAAATGTCTATCTAATCACTCCCCGGCAACGGCGCCAAAAATTGACTAGAGCTATTTCTAGCCTAGCAATAATACCGAACTAGGGAAGTCCGAGTCGAACCACAAGGAGTGAATATGGCGATAACAAATCAAGTAGTCTATATCGTCTCCATTATACTATCTAAGCACATGATCATGATTTGGTTTTCTAAACTAGACAAAGAGTAAGTGGAATGTAAACTCAACAATGTAAAGTAAACAATGCTAGTAAAATGCGAAATACGAAGAATCAACAATAGTAAAGGCATGGATCCAAGTGATTTCCAATAGGATGATGATGAAGGTCTTAGAATCTAGGTGCTTCAAGCCAATTTAATCCATCTTGGATGGTTTCCTATATCATATATGCTAACCTATCTTACTAGGGTGATTAACAAGTTGATTGATAGAGCAACAAATGCTTTCTAAGCCTTTAAATACTCTATCAACTCCAAATAGCACAAATAATGTCTAAGATAACCTACCAACTCTCATCCAACTCATCTAATTCTTTCTAGGAACTATAAGAGATGAAATCAAGTGATATGGGTATGGATTGATGCCAAGTGCTATGAAAGGAAGCTTCCTAGGCATTCCCTCAAACACCTTAGATGCACTCCTAGTGATCAATTATTCATGCATACAAATTAAAGTCCCAATCCATAGGCAATCCAAGAGGAAGGTAGATCAACATCCTAGAATCTAATACCTATCATCTACATCAAATTATCCATCACTTGGAGCCATATGCAAGCTTAGCTAGCCATAGATCTAGCAATCAAACCATAGAAATTAAGAGAAAACATAATAGAAATAACAAGGAAATGAAAAGGAATAGAAAATCTTCAATAATCTTCAATCTCCAAGCTTGATCATCCACAAATATTTGAAAATACTAAAGTAGAAAGAGGGAAAGTAGCTAGGGTTCTAAGGGAAATTGCTCAAGTGAAATACAAGTGAAATTAGATAACAAATAAGGAAAATATCTAGCTATATATAGTTTTCCCAAGCATTGGGGCTAAATTGCAAATACTAGAAACTTAAGTTGAGAAGGTGGGGTAAAATCTGTAATTTCTGGAAAGTTAATTGAGGAGTTGACTATTTCATTTCCGGTTGACCCGTGCAATTTCCGCCCACATTTCCAGTTTGCGCGCTCTCACGGTTTTGGCTCGTTCTCTCTCGTCCGACATCGGAAAATTAATCCGCAAAGTGCCACGGCTTCCTCTTTCGACCCTCTTCGACATAGGCTAAGTAAAACTTGCCCAGAAAATTGCCACAGCACCTGATATCAGCACGGAAACCGAGAGAAAAACGCAAAGCATATAGAAAAGGCATAAATGGTAAAAACCTATCATTTCTATTCATTTAAGCACAAATCCGAACCAAAACACGCATCGAGACGCACTCTAAAGCATGCTAAATATGTGGTTATCAATCGCTTCAATTAACCCTATTTTGGGTCAAGCGAGTCGATTGCAAATTCATTCTGTAGCTTGTAGGAGGAAGCTTGAAGAGTTACCTTTTGCTTGAAAAGGTTGCATGACTTGTGACATGTCTTTGCATAAAATACGAGATTGTCTTGTCAGAGCATTCTCATTGTCATCATGTCCTATTCAGCTCTGAGATAAGGACTTGTACTCATCCCCCATTCGTCGTGAATATGTACACTTACGTGAAGCTCCCCTCTGGGTTGTAGTAAGCTTGTGTACAATATTCATTTTCTCCCCCGTTCACTTCGATGGAGGACTCTCTAATTCGTAGAGGAAGATGAATGCCATGAAGATGAATGCCATGAAGATGAGTGAAGTCCTAGCCAAAATGAAGCATTCAACAAAGGTGGTATCAACAAGCTTCAAGCAATATCATCAAGTGGATTCAACAAATGGAGTCCAAATCAAGTGACTTCAATAGTGGTATCAATCTCCTACGAAGTGAGATTGACTGGTAAGTGTTTCAATTTTAAGTACACTAAGTGAGCTGAAGCGTGCTAGAAACCTTCACTTACTATGTGGAAAATATGAAATGAATCTGACACAAATACAAAGAGGAAAACATTCTTGTTTATCCTCGAATATGTAAGTCAGAAACATTTTAAATAATGTCAAAGAAATTTCATTTCTTTTCCAGTCGCTTCAGATGGCCAAGCGAGTGCTACGTCACTCCAAGTGAGCCATCGCAAGCGAGTGCAGAACAGTCACTCAAGCGAGTACTTCTCAAGAGAGTAAATGCCAAGCGGCCCAACTCGAAGCGAGCGGGTACGAAGCGAGTATGAGCTGTCTGCACTCGAGTGCAATTTTACCTTTTGCTTTACATTAAATGCAGGTTCACGTACAGCCGAAAATAACGGGCGCATGCACTGCACTTTGAATTCGAAGCGGGAAAACACGGACGAGATCCAACCATCGAATCCAAACAGTCCCCGATTTATAGCCGTTGGATCCGACGCCGTGTAAAGTGACGAATCACAGCAGTCCACGTGGAGACGCCTAGTCAAGTTGGCGGTTCACTTTTTACTGTGATGACGCCGGACACGTCAATCACTTCGCCGTTGGCCGCCGTATAGAAACAGGATCTTCAGCGATTTTACTGTCTTGCCCCTGCAACGTCAAGCCGAACCCTACCTCTATATAAGGACGTTGTGCAGAACTGCAAAAACTTTCACAACTCTCCATATTTGCCATTCTCGTGCTAAGATCTGCAATTTTCTGCAACTCACGAGTCTCAACCCGTTTTTCATCTTTAAATCTCCGATCAAAGTTCTCAAACTTTTTCAAAATGGGAAAGAAGCAGAAAACTGAGACGATGGAGGAATTTCTCTCTGAGGTCGACAAGCACATCAATGTCGAGCCTCATCTCGACCCAACCGTCATCGAGGAGGATGGATTCTTCCGTAAGGCTGTGTTGGTCCCGGTTTGTTAATAGGGGAAATACGTAGAGGGGGGGGGGGGGTGAATACGTATTTCAAGTTTTTCAACTTTTTCCCTTTAACTCAGAGTGACAAGTAAAGAGCTCGCTTGACACTTAAGACCTAGCTGAAGCTAGATCTACAGTACGTAGCTTGCCTGCTTGACCGAAGTAAGAACTTGATCAAGAGGGAGTCTTTACTCGTGTATGCGGAAATTCGGTGAGCTAAAATCTTTCCTAAGTAATTAAAAATCCAAGTTATGTTTGTTTATCTGTACATGCAATGGATAATCAAATACAGTAAAGAGATTAGGGTTAGAGAGATACGACACAGAGAATTATAGTAGTTCGGAGATAAAGCTCCTACGTCCACTTTGTTGCACGACGGCAACTGTTCTCTTCACTCAAGAACTTGAAGATTTCGGGCTCTTCAAAAGCCTGGTCAAGATCGGGCTTCACTTGCCTGGATCCGACGACAGACGTAGTGATTGCGGGTTCACTACACAAACCTAACAAAGACTGGAAGCTTCACTTGCTTCAGTCAAACACAGATAGGGAGATTACGGGCTCTCCTTACAGCCTAGCTTCGATCGAGCTTCACACAAATGATGTAGGTGCAAGCTTGGATCTAAACTCTATGATCGAGACTTCTTCAATCGATGAAAGAAGAGCCTTGGATCGAAACAACCTAACGACGACTCAAAAACCTAACAGACAGAGTTTAGGGTTTTTGGTAGACGAACACACTATGAAGAGCTCTTTACATTAGATGCAAAGTAGGCTAGAGCTCTTCTTCTAAGCTTGGATATTTGAAGTGGGCTTAGACACTAAGTGTGAAGGTTGTGAAGACGAGTTCCGATGAACTGGAAACTCGGAGAACACTTGAAACAAAAACTCGAAGATTTGCTCAAAGGCTTGGGAGTGTTTGTTTGCTGTATGCGCTCGAATGCTCAAGTAGTGTTCTATTTCTTCACGTTGTGATCCTTCACTATTTATAGGCGGAGAGATTGGCGAGATCCGTTGCTTGGTTGGTGGCCTTGTCCCTCCTCCTCTCGACAGTACTTGCGCAGGCGGATGCTTTTACAGACGCGCCAGTTTGTCTGTTTGCCAAAAATGGCTAACTTACAAACCTAACAGTAACTGGAGCGAGTCAGTACTGTTGCGGCGCCTTTGTCGGCCTGGCAGTCAACTCCTCTGCCCCACTCCTCTTTCGACACGTGGAGATCTTGTAATTAATGCTACGATCTCCTGTTGACTGGAGTTCAAAATATGGGCGGGAGTCGCGCTGTCGCTTTCTGGTAGGTAGTGGCTCGCTTCGCTTTGAAGTTGTAGCGTCCGCTTTAGTTGAGTCACTTCGTAGTCATTCTGTAGTGAGCCGCTTCGGGAGATAAAGTTCCCTAGTGACTACTTTGGACATTGCTGACTAGAGTTGACTAGCTTTGACTTTACCCTGTAGCGCTCGCTTTGCTTCGCTTTGGCTTTGAACTGTAGCGCTCGCTTCGCTTCGCTTTGGCAGACTCACTTCGAATCTACTGTAGCGCTCGCTTCGCTACACTGTTCTTCGGCACGCTTCACTTCAGTTTGCTAGACTTGCTTCGCTTTGAAAAACACACTCAAGCGAGTGGCCTTCACTTGAACTTTTTGAAGCCTATAATCTGAGCAAAATAGAGAGCCATCCTAACACAGTAGGCTTAGAAGAATTCTAACCTATTGACTACACCAAAATGGGTCGCTTGGGAATAGAACACTTGGGGTTTTGGGATCAAATCAAAACAATATAATTATCCCTTATAGGTTCCCCCTTAACATGTTGTTCTTAACAATTCCCAACAATTTCCCCCTTTTTGATGATGCCAAAACCCAAAGACTTAAGATTATCGAAATCTAGTCTATCTAACCGTGGAAGGAACTTCAAGCTCCTGCTTCCTTTGCAGCTTCGTTTGAATTAATTTTTTTTTAAGTTCCTTTCCCCTTTTTTTTTCGGTTAAATTCTGTTTGAGTTTGTAGCAAAAAGTAAAGTCATTCACAAAGCAAGTAAATGACGCATTTTGACAGAAATTGAAATTTGGATAAATGAACATCAGTTCACAAGATATTAAGGGACTTGAAACTCAAAGGTTTCCTGCAGCCCCTTCCCTGTCATCCTCCTTCTCCTTCTCTTCTTCCTCTTCCTCCAAATCCTTCGCGATCATTTCTTCAGGAATAGTGTAAGCACTGAAGACCTTTGCTTCTAATGACCCAATAGTGTGAATACTTGGCCTCCTCCAAGTCTCCTCAAGTCCGAAGGCTTCATCTACTTCTGCATCGATGATGCTACGATCGGGGACGCATGTACCGGGTAGGAAGGGCATGGGAAATTCCTTCTTAGCTGGTACCTTGGTGATTAGAGGCATGGGCTCTGCTAGCTGTGCAAGTGAGAAAGCCTTCCGCCTGAACTTCTCATCATAGGCACTTAGAAAGTTGTTGAGAGCGCTGATCCTTGAGCATTCAGTCTGCTGTGGCACTACCTCCCAATAGTAGTATGCTTTGATAAACTTTTCCTTGTAGTGTAGCCACTGCTCAAGTAACTCGTCCGGGATGAACTGCTCAATCTCACGAGCATCAGGGTGCTCATTTCTGCGCACAGTCAACTCCTCTTCCGACCGGCTGGCCATCTGTGCCATGACTGCATTGAATTTCTTTCCTGACTCGCCACTCCAGATAGGAAGCTTCTCATTGAGTCGCTTGCGAATGTAGTTCTGTTCCTCCTTGAGACGGTAGCGGCCAGATTCAATCATCTCTTTTGTAGTCGTCTGGCATGTGTCGATCACAGCTTGAGCAAGGCACGCTTCGGACTCCTCCGGCATGAACGGAACAAAGGCGCTACGAACTAGAGCGGACTGGATGAGTCTCACTTCATTGAAGTGTTCCTCGATCCGGCCGTCTATCACTTGGAGTCGCTTTGCCTTTATTCTCCTTTCCTTCTCAGCTTCATCCTTCCCTACTTCTCCTCTCTTTCTTCTCCTTTCCTCCTTCTCAGCCCTTGTAGCGACTGCTTCCTTGACCTTTTGGCGCTTAGCCTCGGGGTCATCTCTCTTCGAATCTGGGGCAGCTCGCTTCAATGTTTGCTTCGGTGGCGGGGGAGGCGGCATGTCCTTCTTCGTGATTGCACTCGAAGGAACAACTGCAGACGAAGTGACTCCTGCAGTTGCTGAAGTGAGTGCGACAGCTGTAGCGGGCTCGGATGCTGAAGCGGGCGCTTTGGAACCTGAAGCACCTGCACCTGCAACAGTTAGCTTTTTCAACTCAAATTGGCGCTCAATTTCCCGAGCCATGGCCTCGTCCGCCTCCACTTGCTTCCGCCTCTCCTCCTTGGTAAGCACCGTGACTGGAGGATGTCGAGCAATGGAAGAGGCAAGCACTTTTTCTTCAAGTGGCTTGCGGGGCTCTTCAGGCTTTTTCAAGAGCTCCTCCTCCATGAGCTTCACCTTTCCTTTCTTTGCAAGCCTCGCCCTTGCTTCATCATTCAGTCCTTCCTCCTCATCACCGGCACCACTACCTCCTTCAATCATCCTTTCTACTCCAATAACTTCACTTACTCCACCTTGTAGCTCCAAGAGATTGGCATCTTTCAGTACAATTCCTTCCCCCTTTTTGGCATCATCACTGGCAGGGGTTGGGACGATTGTCTTTCCGTCAAGAGATTTGCGAAGCTCCTCCACTTTGTTAAATACTGCATGGAGTATCTTTTCAGCACGTGTCGCGAAGACTTGCTCTTCCGACAATACAATTTCAGCTATTTTGATGGAGATTTCTTCCAGTAAGTATTCGCATTGCTTCTCTCTCTCTCTCTCTGACTGAGGCCATCAGCTTCTCAAGTGACTCAACGTTCCTGAAGTGAGTGGCCAACTCCGCTTGAATCTCTGCGCGAATGTCTTTGCGCTCTTCCTCGATCGTGAGATTGAGGAATTCTTGAGAAGCTTCAAGTTCGGCTTTTGCCGTAGCCAGAGCACTTTCTTGCCTGTTGAGAGTTGTGTGGAGCTGGGCAGCTTCGATGATCTTCTCTGCTAGCTTACTGGCATTTTTCTGTGTTTGATCGATCTGCTCATCTAGTTCTGCTTTCTTCGGATTGACTGAGTCAATCTCTTCGGCTTGAGCAGCTATTTGAATTGCAGCACGGGTCAGTCGGCAATTCATCATCACCATTTCTCCATCCTTATCCTCCACTGCTCTAACCATCTTCTCAGCATATTTAGAGACTTTTTTCCATCTCTTCCTTGTGACTTGCGATTAGAGCAGTCTTCTCCTTCTCCAGATTCACCATTCTGCTGTTCAAGTCTTTCAGCCTGCTTCTTTCAGCATCAAGCAGCTGTTTGAGTTCAGCAATGGTCTTCTTTTGGTCTCCGACCAGCTTCACTTGCGCCTCCAGCGCCTTCTCCTTCTCTTCCATCAACCTCTCCTTTTCCTCCACCTTTACCTCCAGTTCCCCCTTTTTCTTGTCAAAGTCTTCACGAAGACTCTTGACCTCATCTATCCTCTTCTCCAACTCCATCTCCTTTCTGGTGATCTCGCTTTGCAGACTCGAGATCTCCGCCTCCTTAACCTCCACCTCCTCCGCGTGCTCCCTCATCAATTTTCTCTCGTGGATGGTTGGGGTGCGCTCAGGGACTATAGCGTCCGGATAGGCACGCTTCACTTTGGCGTCCAGCTTATCCCAGAAGCTGGTTCCGGTGAGAAATGCATGGAAGCTATTCTCACCGATGAAGTCCAGGAGCTTCCCTTCCATCTGGATAAGATCGTCCTTTGAGAAGGCATCCAGGAGTTTAAACACTTTGTAATACTCCGTGCCGCGGTAGGTGACGTACGTCAAGAAATCGACAACCTTGGTGAAGAAGTCGTCTGACATAGGCACCGAGGGATAGCGGGTTCTGATGGTTTCAGCTGCCTACTCTCTATCTCTCTTGTATCTTTTGAGAGCATCAACTTGGGTAGGGGTTTTGGAGATTTGGAATTGAGGAATGATGGATGTATGGGCGGTATCGACTGTTGCTGCCGATGTCGAAGGGGATTGGGATGGTGTGGCTTCAGGAGTTTCAGGGATCAGAGTAGGTTCTGTGGCTGGCTGGGTTGACTGGGATTGAAGAGGTTGGAATGTGGTGTAAGCAACAGATGGATCTGTGCTGAGGAATGGGACAGTAGGGATATGGAAAGAAGATGCAGATTCTTCTTCCTGGGGAGAGAGGGGGGTTGTCAGTGTAAGAGGTTGGTGGGTTGATGAGGCTTGTGGTTCTGGGATTTGGGTAATTTGAAGTATGGGAGTTTGGGCTTTGATTGGTGAAGGCTGGGGTTGAGTCACTTCAACGTCCTCAAGCGGCTTCTCCACCGCCTCGCTTTCTTGGACGAGTGAAATGACTCGCTTCATCTTTTTCTTGCCTCGCTTGGGCGCGGCTCGCTTCCCGGGTGAAGCGACCTGCCTAGCTTGGCTCACTTCAGCTTGCCTTTCGGCAACTGGTCTTGCAACGGGCACTTCAACCTCGAGAAGTCCCAAATCTATCAACGTCTTGGTCTTCCTCCATTTGTCATAGAAGATAGACTGTTTGTTGTAAACAGCAACGTCGGAATCCGGCCACACTTTGCCCGGAAACTTCTCTTCCAAGACAACAGACAGTCTGGAGAAAAACTTCAGCTTCCCCTTGCGGAGAATCTGATCGGTGCTCCCTGGCACAAACGCAAAATCCTTGGCAGCTTCGTGGATTTGGTTGAGAAACCAACCATGCCAATTGAAATTTGTTCCAGTGAGGCTGTCGACGATAACTGCAGTGGCGATCAGCTTCGTCTCAGAGAGAGTGTCTAGGGTTCCAATGTAGCATGCGACGCTCTACGAGAAGAGCTCGCAGATATGGTTGAAGGGGTCCTTCAGGCTTGAACGGATACTGGCCTCCTTAAAATTTGGATCTGCTCCGTCGGCTGCAAATCGGCCATATTGAACTCCGGCCGAAAGTCCCAATTCCAATAGAGTGTTTCCTCTCTCTCTCGGCAAGTTGAACGCACCGACGAGTTCGCTCATATCCACCTCCACCGGCTTTCTCGTCTGTGGATCTGTGAACGAAGATGTATTTTGCTCCTTTTTCAAGTTTAGCAGGAGCTCACCCACCGCCTTGGCCAGAATTTTTGATGGCACTGCTGTTACAAACTTCCATAGACCGACCGTGGTCACGGCTCTACGGAAGAATCCGTTCGCTTCTACGATGACAGGGTCGAGATGGGGCTCGACATTTATGTGTTTATCGACCTCCGTCAAAAACTCCTCCATCGTCTCTGTCTTCTGCTTCTTTCCCATGGTGTAAAAAGAGAGATTTTGAACGGAGTTTTAACGACGAAAAATGGTTGAGACTCGTGAGTTGCAGATGTTGCAGATCTAAGCACGAGCATGGCAATTTTTGAGGGTTGTGAAAGGTTCTGCCATTCTGCGAAGTTTCATATTTATAGAGCTAGGTCTCGGCTGACGTGGCAAAGGGCAGGACGGTAATATTGCCGAAAATCCTGTAGGTAGGCGGCGGACGTGCGGTGATGGGTCTGATGTGTCCGGTGTCATCACAGTAAAAGTGAACCGCCACTTGCTCGGCGTCTCCACGTGGCCTGCTGTGATTGGTTTGTCTTATACGACGTCAATCCAACGGCTATGGATTGAGAACTGTTGGGATTCGACGGCTGGATCTTTTCCGACTTTTCCCGCTGCGAATTCAAAGTGAGAACCACGCGCCCGATAATTTCGCCAGTACGTGAACCTGCATTAAATGCTTGGCAGAAAGTGAAATTGCACTCGAGTGCAGACAGCTCATACTCGCTTCGTGCCTGCTCGCTTTGAGTTGGGCCGCTAGGCCTTGACTCACTTGAGAGGCATTCGCTTGAGTGACTGTTCCGCACTCGCTTGCGATGGCTAGCTTTGAGTGACGTAGCACTCGCTTGGCTATTTGAAGCGACTGGAATAAGAAATTGAATTTTTTGCTTAATTTTAAAATGTTTCTGACTTACATACTTCGAGGATAAACAAGAATGTTTTCCTCTTTGTATTTGTGTCAGATTCATTTCATATTTTCCACATAGCGAGTGAAGGTTTCTAGCACGCTTCAGCTCACTTAGTGTACTTAAAATTGAAATGCTTACCAGTCAATCTCACTTCGTAGGAGATTGATACCACTTATTGAAGACATCATTTGATTTGGACTTCAAGTTGTTGAATCCACTTGTTGATGAATTCATTCGCTTTGAAGTTTGTTGATACCTCATCTTCTTGGCATTCATCTTCATGGCCTTCATCTTCCTCTACGAATTAGAGAGTCCTCCATCGAAGTGAATGAGGGAGGAAATGAATATAGTACACAAGCTTACTACAACCCAGAGGGGAGTTTCACGTAAGTGTACATCTTCACGACGAATGGGGGATGAGTACAAGTCCTTATCTCAGAGTAGAAATGGACAGGATAACAATGAGAATGCTCTGACAAGACAATCTCGTATTTTACGCAGAAGCATGTCACCAGCCCTGCAACCGTTTGTAGAAAAAGGTAAACCTTCAAGCTTCCTCCTACAAGCTACAGAATGAACTTGCAATCGACTCGCTTTGACCCAAGCTAGGGCAAATTGAAGCGATGCAAAATTCAAAGTGGGAGAGGATGGATAGACATCCGGCAGCTCAGCTCAATGAAGAGTGAGTAAGGAATGGACATTTATCCACGATGAAGGAGATGAGAAGACTTGCTCCTCTTCGGCGGAAAGATGGGAAGAGGACACAAGGTCTAGGTGCCAGCCCTGCCTAAGCTTTCACCGTTTTTACGTGGGAAGGCCCGATACAAGACCCCACAACCGTTACTAGAAACGGCACTTGCGAGTGTTTATACCCACTCGCTAGGAATCCTAGGCTAGGTAGCAGCTTTCCTTGCTCGCTTTGGAAGTAGCTTGCTCCGAGAGCAAACAATAGTTCCCCCTTAACCAATGGCTTAACAATTCCTGTAAGTGGGTAGGGAACGTCTTCCAACACTCCACCTTACTCCACCTTATTTCTCCTTCTTCAAGCGAGTGAGATTTTGAAGTGACTCGCTTGAGTTGGTGAAGATCCGAAGCGAGTGACGCTACGAAAAACTAGCGACCACTCCTTCGTGCATCCTGGAACTAGCACTCTTCACCAGGGTCTAATAACCCTAATTCCATGCATAGCTGATTGAAACGAGACTCAGCTAGAGGCTTGGTGAGGATATCTGCTCGCTGGAGATCGGTATGGATTTTCTCGAGCTTGATATCCTTCTTCTCGACATGATCACGAATGAAGTGATGTCGGATTTCCACGTGCTTGCATCTGGTGTGAAGCACTGGATTTTGAGAGATGAAGATTGCGCTGTTGTTGTCGCAGAATATCGGAATTTCATTTGCTTCAACATTGTAGTCCTTCAACTGCTGACGAAGCCATAGAATTTGAGAACAGCAGCTTCCAGCGGCCATATATTCGGCTTCAGTCATTGAAGTAGCTACACTCGTCAGCTTCTTCGAAAACCATGAGATCAGCTTGTTTCCCAAGAACTGACAAGTGCCCGAAGTTGACTTCCTATCAATTCGGCATCCTCCATAGTCAGCGTCTGAGTATCCAGTGAGCTCCAAATTGTCCTCCGTTGGATACCACAGCCCCATATTGACAGTGCCCTTCAGATATCGAAGAATTCTCTTGGCAGCTTCAAGATGGCTGTGCTTGGGGTTGCTTTGGAAGCGAGCACAGACTCCAACTGCAAAAGCTATATCCGGCCTACTTGCAGTGAGATATAGAAGGGATCCGATCAAGGCTCGGTAGTCTGTAGCATCCATAGACTTCCCATCTATGTCTGGCTCCATCTTCCAGTTCGTGTTCATTGGAATCTTCACAGCTTTGGCATGCTGAACACCGAACTTGGCAAGCATATCTCGAGTATACTTCGCTTGATTGATGAATATACCATCATCCTGCTGCTTCACTTGAAGACCTAGAAAGCATCTCATCAAGCCAATCATTGACATCTCATATTTGGTCTTCATAAGCTCTCCAAACTTCTCACTAAGCGACTGGTTTGGTGATCCAAATATGATGTCGTCCACGTAGATCTGAACCCATAGCATATCATCTCCATGATTGATGGTGAATAGGGTTCGATCTATCCTTCCTTTGTGGAAGCCATTATCCACTAGGAATTGAGAAAGAGTATCATACCAAGCTCTGGGAGCTTGGTTTAATCCATACAGGGCTTTCTTCAATCGATACACTTTATCTCCTTGCTCGAAACCCGGTGGCTGCTCCACATACACTTCTTCCTTCAATTCACCGTTGAGGAACGCGCTCTTCACATCCATTTGATAGACTTTGAACTTCTTGGCTGCTGCATAGGCTAGGAATAGTCGGATCGCTTCAAGCCGTGCCACTGGAGTGAAGGTTTCATCAAAGTCGATTCCTTCCTCTTGGCCGTAGCCTTTAGCGAAGAGACGCGCCTTGTTCCTTACAACGTTGTGGTCCTCGTCCGTCTTTTTCTTGAACACCCACTTGGTGCCAATCACATGCTGAAATTTGGGACGATCCACGAGATTCCATACGTCGTTTCTGGTGAACTGGTTCAGCTCTTCTTTCATGGCGATCACCCAGTTTGAATCGGCTAGGGCTTCTTCCACGCATGACGGCTCGATGTTTGAGAGAAAGCAACTGAACATGGCACTTTCTCCAAACACTTAACTTCTGGTCACTACACCCTTGGATGGATCTCCAATGATTTGACTTGGTGAGTGATCCTTGAGCCATGCACGCTTGGATCCGCCAGCTTCATCGCCATCTTCTTCCTGGTCACTCGCTTCACCATCTGAAGCGACTGATTGGGTGCTTGGCCTGCACTTGCTTCAGGAATCTTGGGGGCAGCTTCACCTTCTCCTTTGGGATTTTGCTCGCTTGACTCTTTGATTTCATCATCTTCTTCGAGCATGTCCCAAGTGAGTGAGCTTAAGGGTTCCTTGCTTGGATTCTTCTCATTCGCGTTAGCCTGTTCCTGTGGAAGACTTAAAGAAGACTCATCAAATACGACATGGGGTGATTCCTCCACGATTAGGGTTTTACAATTGAACACCCTATAAGCTTTGCTTGATGTGGAATATCCCAAGAATATTCCTTCATCAGCTTTCCTTTCAAAGGCTTTCAACTGCGACTTCCCATTGTCATGGATGAAGACCTTACAACCAAAGATATGGAAATAAGATATGTTAGGAATTCTCCCTGTCCATATTTCATATGGTGTCTTGTCATGCCGTGTGCAGAGAAGCGTTCGATTCTGCGTGTAGCATGCTGTATTGGCAGCTTCAGCCCAATACTTCATCGGAAGCTTTGAGTCTGCAATCATGGTTCGAATGGCTTCTTTGATGATTCGGTTTCTTCTTTCAGCAACTCCATTCTGCTGAGGTGTGCGTGCTGAGGAGGTCTGATGTGCTATGCCATGCTCCGTGCAGTAAGCTTCAATGGTAGAGTTCAAGAACTATGTGCCTCTGTCGGAGCGAATGGTTACAATTGCTTGATTCTTTTCCACAGCCAATCGCTTGAGCAGTTGTGGTAGCTTGGTCAGTGTTTCCTTCTTGCTGAAGAGAAATACAACCCAAGTGTAGCGAGAGAAGTCGTCGACTACAACTAGAGTGTACTTCCTTCCATTCACACTAACTGGATTGACTGGACCAAACAGATCCATGTGAAGCAGCTCGAGCACTCGCTTTGATGAAGCTTCTTCGAGACTGGCGAAGTGCTTCTTCGTCTGCTTCCCTCGTTGGCATGGTGAGCATGGATGGTCTTTGATGAAGACTTCATTCGGTATGCCTTGCACCAAACCCTTTCGAGCTAAGCGATTGATGGCTTTGAAGTTGAGATGGTTCAAGCGTCTGTGCCATAGCCATCCTATTTCTGTAGCACTCCTTGCTACTAAGCACGTCTCCTCTTTGCAGCTGTCCCATTGTGCTATATAGACATTCCTTTGTCTGACTCCAATTAGCGCAATCTGGGATGTGAGCTTGCTCTTCACTATGTACTTGTTGGAAATGAATTCCACCTTGTATCCCTTGTCACAGAATTGTGAAATGGATAACAAGTTGTGCTTAAGTCCTTCCACGTAGGAGACTTCTTCAATTGTGAGCTTTCCAACTTTCAGTGCGCCGTATCCTTTGGTGCTTCCTCGAGAGTTATCACCAAAAGTGACGTGTGGACCCTTCTTCTCTATGTAGTCGTGAAGTAGAGCTCTCATGCCGGTCATGTGTCTTGAACATCCACTATCCAAGTACCAGATTTGTTGACCCTCACTTGGCATGGGATCCACGGCGCTCACCTGCAATTAGATAGATTTTGGTACCCAAATCAGTTTGGGTCCTTGCAGGTTAGTTCCCTTAGGTACCCACACTTGCTTCACTCTCTTTTGAGATGAAGCTTGTTGCAAGAGGAGTAGCGGCTCGCTTCAGTCCTACCTATGCTCTTCCCACTTTGCTTGTATCCTGAAGCGACTCGCTTCAGATTAGCTATGGGTTTAGAGACTGACTTAGGATTTCTAGACTGTCGAAGCGGCTCGCTAGGTTTTCTCGAAGCGGTCCAACTAGGGTTTTGACCCCGACTCGCTTGAGTAACCTTGGGACTTTGAAGCGGACTCTTTGGTGCTTCGAATTCTTCCCCCTCAACGTTAGTCCGGTTGGACCATCTCCAGTCCGGATAACGTGACACATAGACATTACTCCTTTTCTTAAAAGGAAGATCCTTTTTCTCTCGTGTCTTGGCTTGAGACTTAGAAGCTTCAACATTTTTCCCATTACCCTTTGATTGGTAAGCTTTAGCAGTTTGAGTGCCAGGGAATGTTGAATTTTGCTTGCCCTTAGTTTCCGCCCTTAAAGATATAGACATCTTCATTGGCTTCCTTTTAGGGTTCTCAGCCACTTTGCCTTTGTCTTTGTTAGTGGTCGCTTTGGATGCAGTGGGCATTTCCAAAGTGACTGATGGTGTTGTGTGAGAAGCACCAACAAAGACAGTCGGCTTGGAAGGTCCACCCTCATATCCGAGTCCTCCCTTTCTACCAAAAGGTAGAAGTGAGCTCTCTAGTGCCTGCCTAGCATATGAAGCTTTGTTCAAGTTGGCAACTAGAGCGGACTGAGTTTCATACCTTCCTTCCAAGCTTTGATGTCTCGCGAAAAGATCCTCGAACTTACTAGTCATAGCCCTTAGATTAAGTTTGACTTGGTCAAGCTCAGTGGCTAGCTTTCGGTTCTCCTTCTCGCTTTGAGACATAGCTTGGTTCAACACTTCGTGGTCGCTTGACAGTTTAATGTGCTTGTCAAGCAACTCACTCCATGTCGAGGAATTAACTTCCTCTTGGTGAGTGTGTGCGAGTGTAATTGAACTAGGTGAGGGATAGATAAATACCTCTCCGGTCTCTTCGTCGGTGAGCGCCATGAGTCCAAGATCCTCACCCTCACTGGAGTTGGGATCTGTGAATGCATCGGAGTCGCTTGCTGGATCTTCAGTTGAAGCGACCGGCACTTCACTCGCTACGAGCGCTCGCCTTGGAGCATCCCTCTTCGCTTTCAGTTCCTCTCGCTCCTTCGCACTCAGCTTTGGGCAATCGGATTTGTAGTGGCCCATCTTGTGGCAGTGATAGCACTCCACTTCCATCATGTCCCTTGAGATCGGCTTGGTCGTCTCTTCTCTCTTCCCTTTTTCTTCTCGAGCATCAGTGCTCCTCCCTTTGTACTGCTTGTAGAATCTTTTGTATTTGCCCACTCGAGAGTTCATTTTGTTGAAGTTCTTGGATAAGAACGCTTTATGTTCTTCAAGCTCTTCCCTCGTCATCTTGGCTAGCGACTGGTCGCTTGGCCCTTCAGCAGCTTTGAATGCTACTCCTTTTGATGTCGTGGGGGCTTCATCCTCTTCGTCGAGGTTCATTCGATTTAGATCAAATTCATGAGCTTTGAGTTCGGAGAACAGAATCTCCGGTGTGAGCTTCGATAGATCCTTGGTAGCTAGGTACAGCTCCTTCATTGTCTGCCACTTCCTCGTGAGAGCTCGGACAATCTTCAGATTGACTTCCTTATCTGTGAGTTCCTTCCCAAGTGAGTTGAGAGTTAAAATGATGTTGGTGACTATTGGGAATTGTTAAGGACTAATTTGTTAAGGGGGAACTACATGGGATATTTGATAAACGAAGTCACTTGTTTTGATTAGATCCCAAAACCCCAAGTGTCCTATTCCCAAGCTACCCATTTTGGTGTAGATAATAGGTTAGAATTTTTCTAAGCCTACTCTGTTAGGATGGCTCTTTTATTTTGCTTAGATTAGGCTTCAAAAGCTCAAGTGAAGGCCACTCGCTTGAGTGTGTTTTCCAAAGCGAAGCGGGTCAAGCAAATCGAAGTGAAGCGTGCCGAAGAATAGCGAAGCGAAGCGATCGCTACAGTAGATTCAAAGTGAGTCTGCCAAAGCGAAGCGAAGCGAGCGCTACAGTTCAAAGCGAAGCAAAGCGAAGCGAGCGCTACAGTGGAATCAGGTGAACCCACTAAAGCGAAGCGAAGCGTGCGCTACAAAGAAAAGTCGAAGCAAGTCAACGCGGGTCAATATTCACTTAAAAAGTTTCTCGGGAAAATTATTCCCAAGTGACTCACTACAAATATGACCGCGAAGCGACTCACTTCAGAGCGGCCACTACAACTTCAAAGCGAAGCGAGCCACTACCTACCAGAAAGCGACAGCGCAAATTCCCGCTCCGAATTTGAACTCCAGTCAACTGGAGATCTTCGCATTTATTACGAGATCTCCACGTGTCGACTCAAGAGAGGAGCAGAGGAGTTGACTGCCAGGCCGACAAGGCGCCGTAACAGTACTGGGTCGCTCCAGTTACTGTTGAAATTGGAACTTAGCCATTTTCGGCAAAAGTCCAAATCTGCGCATCTGAAAAGTAGCCAGCCTGTGCAAGTACTGTCGAGAGGAGGAGGGACAAGGCCACCAACCAAGCAACGGATCTCAGCCAACCCTCCGCCTATAAATAGTGAAGGATCACAACGTGAAGAAGTAGAACACTACCTACGCATTCGAGCCTACAGCAAACAAATTCTCCCAAGCCTTAGAGCAATCTTCGAGTCTTTGTTACAAGTGTTCTCCGAGTTTCCAGTTCATCGGAACTCGTCTTCACAGCCTTCACACTTAGATTCTAAGCCCACTTCATATATCCGAAGCTTAGAAGAAGAACTCTAGCCAATCTTTGCATCTACTGTAAAGAGTTCTTCATAGTGTGTCGTCAACCAAAAACCCTATACTTGTCTGTTAGGTTTTTGAGTGTTGTCGTTAGGTTGTTTCGATCCAAGGCTCTTCTTTCATCGATTGAAGAAGCCTCGATCATAGAGTTGAGATCCAAGCTTACACTTACACCGTTTGTGTAAAGCTCGATCGAAGCTAGGCTGTAAGGAGAGCCCGGAATCTCCCTGTTGTTCGGACAGAAGCAAGTGAAGCTTTGTCCAGTTTAGGTCTTAGTAGTGAACCCGTAATCACTGCACTGTTTGTCAGATCCAGGCAAGTGAAGCCCGATCTTGATTAGGTTTTTGAAGGACCCGTAACCTTCAATTTCTTGAGTGAAAAGAATAGTTGTCGTCGTGCAACAAGTGGACGTAGGAGCTTTATCTCCGAACCACTATAATTCTTGGTGTCGTATCTCTCTAACCCTAAAACTTTTATTTATTTGATTATTCATTGCATACTGCATTTAAGCAAACTAATCTGGAAATTTCAAATACTTAGGAAAGATTTTAGCTCACCAAATTCCGCATACACGAGTAAAGACTCCCTCCTTATCAAGTGTTCACTTCGGTCAAGCAGGCTAGCTACGTACTGTAGATCTAGCTTCAGCTAGGTCTTAAGTTTCAAGTGAGCTCTTTACTTGTCACTCTGAGTTAAGGGATTTGAAGTTGAAAAACTTCAAAATACGTATTCACCCCCCCCCCCTCTACGTATTTTCCCATTAACAAACCGGGACCAACAAGTGGTATCAGAGCAGCGGTTCTTTCGAGCCTCTGCTTTGCATATCCGAAGCGAGTCCCCACTCGCTTCACGTTGTCTCACTGAACCGGATCCTATTTTCCTAAGTGCATCAAAACCTCACCCACGCATATTGCATTTACTGCTGATAGTTTGCTATGTCTACATACAGTGCATCAAATCTTCCACAGTTCTCGATCGAAGGATATGAGATATGGAGCTTCCGAGTCGAGAGCTTCCTATGCTCAATCCACGACCGGATGTGGGAAGTCATTGAAGACGGACCAATCGAAATCAAGAAAGCCATATCTGTGGAGGTTCCAGCCGCTGAAGGTCGTCCAGCCCACGTTCGACAACAGTACGTGGAGAAGGATAAGGATGATTATACTCCAAATGACTTCAAAGTTGCCAACCTCGACAAGATTGCACGCCACACGATGCAGAGCACCGTGTCGGACGCCTATCTACCATGAATAAGGAAATGTGCAACGGCAAAGGAAATGTGGGAAACCCTAGCCCTCATTTCTCAAGGCACAGACAAAATCAAGGAGAACAAGCTCGCCGTTCAGATGCGGGAGTTTGAAAATCTGGTGATGAAGTCAGGAGAGTCCATCGACGCCTTCGAGCTGAGAGTTACCAACATTACAACAACTCTCAACTCGCTTGGGAAGGAACTCACAGACAAGGAAGTAAACCTGAAAATAGTCCGTGCTCTCACAAGGAAGTGGCAGACTATGAAGGAGCTATATCTAGCCACCAAGGATCTAACGAAGCTCACGCCAGAAGTGCTGTTCTCAGAGCTCAAAGCTCACGAGTTTGATCTGAATCGAATGAGCCTCGACGAAGAGGATGAAGCGCCCACTACGTCAAAAGGAGTAGCATTCAAAGCTGCCGAAGGGCCAAGCGAGCAGTCGCTAGCCAAGATGACGAGAGAAGAGTTGGAAGAACACATTGCGTTCTTATCTAAGAACTTCAACAAAATGAACTCTCGAGTGGGCAAGTACAAAAGATTCTACAAGCAGTACAAAGGGAGGAGCACTGATGCTCGAGAAGGAAAAGGAAAGAGAGAAGAGACGTCCAAGACGATCCCGCGCGACATGATGGAAGTGGAGTGTTACCACTGCCACAAGATGGGCCACTACAAATCCGATTGCCCAAAGCTCAGTGCTAAAGAGCGCGAAGAATTGAAGGCCAAGAGGGATGCTCCAAGGCGAGCGCTCGTAGCGAGTGAAGTGCCGGTCGCTACAACTGAAGATCCACCAAGCGACTCAGATGCATTCACAGATCCAAACTCCAGTGATGGTGAGGATCTTGGATTTATGGCGCTCACCGATGAAGAAACTGGAGAGGTATTCTTCTATCCTTCAATCACTTCAATTACACTAGCACACACTGTCAATGAGGAAGAACAATCCTCTACATGGAGTGAGTTGTTTGACAAACACCAGAAATTGTCAAGCGACCACGAAGTGGTAAAACAAGCTCTGTCTCAAAGCGAGAAGGAGAACCGAAAGCTAGCCCGTGAGCTTGACGAAGTCAAACTTAATTTAAGGGCTATGACTAGTAAGTTCGAGGATCTCTTCGCTAGACATCAAAGCTTGGAGGGAAGGTATGAAACCCAGTCCACTCTAGTTGCCAACTTGAACAAAGCATCATATGCTAGGCAAGCACTAGAGGGATCGCTTCTGCCTTTTGGTAGGAAAGCTGGCCTTGGATATGAGGGTGGACCTCCCAAGCCGACTGTCTTTGTTGGTGCATCGCACACTACACCATCAGGCACTTTGGAATTGCCCACTGCATCCAAAGCGACCACCAACAAGGATAAAGGCAAAGTGGCTGAGAACCCTAAAAGGAAGCCAATGAAGATGTCTATATCTTTAAGGGCAGACCCTAAGGGCAAGCAAAGTTCAACAGTCCCTAGCACTCAACATGCTAAGTCTTACCAATCCAAGGGTAAAGGGAAAACTGTTGAAGCTTCTAAGTCTCAAGCCAAGACACGCGAGACAAGGGATCTACCTCCTAAAAAGAGGAGTAATGTCTATGTGTCACGTTATCCGGACTGGAGATGGTCCAACCGGACTAACATTGAGGGGGAAGATTTTGAAACTTCCACTGGGTCGCTTCAGATTCCCAGGGTTTCTCAAGCGAGCCGGGGTCAAAACCCTAGTTGGACCGCTTCAAAGAAACCAAGCGGGCCGCTTCGCAGACTAGAAACCCTAAGTCAGTCTCTAAACCCAAAGCTAATCCTAAGCGAGTCGCTTCAGGATATAAGCAAAATTGGAAGAGCATAGGTAGGACTGAAGCGAGCCGCTACCCCTCTTGCACACACTGTTGCACGTTTGAAGCCGCTTATAGGCAGTACACCAAGTTTTCGAAGGTCGAGAAGCCCAAGACACAATCTTCATCTCAAAAGAGAATGAAGCAAGTGTGGGTACCTAAGGGAACTAACCTGCAAGGACCCAAACTGATTTGGGTACCAAAATCTATCTAATTGCAGGTGAGCGCCGTGGATCCCATGCCAAGTGAGGGTCAACTAGTATGGTACTTGGACAGTGGATGTTCAAGACACATGACTGGCATGAAAGCTCTACTTCACGACTATATAGAGAAGAAGGGTCCACACGTTACATTTGGTGACAACTCTCGAGGAAGCACCAAAGGATACGGCGCACTGAAAGTTGGAAAGCTCACAATTGAAGAAGTCTCCTACGTGGAAGGACTCAAGCACAACCTGTTATCCATTTCACAGTTCTGTGATAAGGGGTACAGGGTGGAGTTCATCTCCAACAAGTGCATTGTGAAGAGCAAACTCACGTCCCAGATTGTGCTCACTGGAATAAGACAAAGGAACGTCTATATAGCACAATGGGATAGCTGCAAAGTGGAGACGTGCTTAGTTGCAAGAAGTGCTACAGAAATTGGATGGCTATGGCACAGACGCTTGAATCACCTCAATTTCAAAGCTATCAATCGCTTAGCTCGGAAAGGTTTGGTGCAAGGCATACCGAATGAAGTCTTCATCAAAGACCATCCATGCTCACCATGCCAAAGAGGGAAGCAAACGAAGAAGCACTTCGCCAGTCTCGAAGAAGCCTCATCAAAGCGAGTGCTCGAGCTGCTTCACATGGATCTGTTTGGTCCAGTTACTCCAGTTAGTGTAAATGGAAGGAAGTACACTCTAGTTGTAGTCGACGACTTCTCTCGCTACACTTGGGTTGTATTTCTATTCAGCAAGAAGGAGACACTGACCAAACTGCCACAACTACTCAAGCGATTGGCTGTAGAGAAGAATCAAGCTATCGTGACCATTCGCTCCGACAAAGGCACATAATTCCTGAACTCTACCATTGAAGCATACTGCACGGAGCATGGCATAGCACATCAAACTTCCTCTGCACGCACTCCTCAGTAGAATGGAGTTGCTGAAAGAAGGAATCGAATCATCAAAGAAGCCGTTCGCACCATGATTGCTGACTCGAAGCTTCCGATGAAGTATTGGGCTGAAGCTGCCAACACGGCGTGCTACACACAGAATCGGACGCTTCTCAACAAACGGCACGACAAAACACCATATGAAATATGGATAGGGAGAATTCCTAACATTTCTTATTTCCATATTTTTGGTTGTAGGGTCTTCATTCACAACAATGGGAAGTCACAGTTGAAAGCCTTTGAAAGCAAAGCAGATGAAGGAGTATTCTTATGATACTCTACGTCTAGCAAAGCCTACAGAGTATTCAACTGTAAAACCCTAATTGTGGAGGAATCACCCCATGTCGTATTTGATGAATCTTCTTTAAGTCTTCCACAGGAACAGGCCCAAGCGAATGAAAAAGGTCAAAGCAAGGAACTCTCAAATCAACTCACTTGGGACGTGCTTGATGAAGATGATGAGATCAAGGACTCAAGCGAGCAGGATCCCAAAGGAGAAGTCGAAGCTGCCCCCAAGATTCCTGAAGCTAGTGCAGGCCAAGCACCCAATCCAGTCGCGTCAGATGGTGAAGCGAGCGACAAGGAAGCGGATGAAGATGAAGCTGGCGGATCAAAGCGAGCGTGGCTCAAGGATCACTCACCTAGCCAAATCATTGGAGATCCATCCAAGGGTGTAGTGACCAGAAGTCAAGTGTTTGGAGAAAGTGCCATGTTCAGTTGCTTTCTCTCAAACATTGAGCCATCAAGCGTGGAGGAAGCCCTAGCCGATTCTAACTGGGTGATCGCCATGCAAGAAGAGCTGAATCAGTTCACCAGGAACGACGTATGGTACCTCGTGGATCGTCCCAAGTTTCAGCATGTTATTGGCACCAAGTGGGTGTTCAAGAACAAGACGGACGAGGACCACAACGTAGTGAGGAACAAGGCGCGACTAGTTGCCAAAGGCTACTGCCAAGAGGAAGGAATCGACTTTGACAAGACCTTCGCTCCAGTGGCACGTCTTGAAGCGATCCGTTTATTTCTAGCCTATGCAGCGGCCAAGAAATTCAAAGTGTACCAAATGGATGTGAAGAGCGCGTTCCTCAACGGTGAATTGAAGGAAGAAGTTTATGTGGAGCAGCCACCGGGTTTCGAGCAGGGAGATAAAGTGTATCGCTTGAAGAAAGCCCTGTATGGATTGAAGCAAGCTCCCAGAGCTTGGTATGATGCACTCTCTCAATTCCTAGTGGACAATGGCTTCCACAAAGGGAAAATAGATCGGACTCTCTTCACCATCAACCATGGAGAAGATATGCTATGGGTCCAGATCTACGTGGACGACATCATATTTGGGTCACCAAACCAGTCGCTTAGCGAGAAGTTTGGAGAGCTAATGAAGACCAAGTATGAGATGTCGATGATTGGCTTGATGAGCTGCTTTCTAGGTCTTCAAGTGAAGCAGCAGGATAATGGAATTTTCATCAACCAGGCCAAGTACACTCGATATATGCTTGCCAAGTTTGGTGTTCAACATGCTAAAGCTGTGAAGATTCCAATGAATACCAACTGGAAGATGGAGCCAGACGAAGGAGGAAAATCTGTAGATCCTACAGATTATCGTGCCCTAATCGGGTCACTTCTCTATCTCACTGCAAGTAGGCCAGATATTGCTTTTGCAGTCGGAGTCTGCGCTCGCTTCCAAAGCAATCCCAAGCACAGCCATCTTGAAGCTGCCAAAAGGATTCTTCGATATTTGAAAGGCACTATCAACATGGGTCTGTGGTATCCAGCGGAGGACAATTTGGAGCTCACTGGATATTCCGATGCTGACTATGGAGGTTGCCAAGTCGATAGGAAGTCAACTTCGGGCACATGTCAGTTCTTGGGAAGCAAGCTGATCTCGTGGTTCTCAAAGAAGCAAACAAGCGTAGCCACTTCAACAACTGAAGCTGAATATATGGCTGCAGGAAGCTGCTGTTCACAAATTCTTTGGCTTCGTCAACAATTGAAGGACTACAAAGTTGAAGCGAATGAAATTCCGATCTTCTGCGACAACAACAGTGCCATATGTATTTCGCAGAATCCAGTGCTTCACACCAGGTGCAAGCATGTGGAAATTCGACATCATTTCATTCGAGATCATGTCGAGAAGAAGGATGTCAAGCTCGAGAAAATTCATACCGATCTCCAGCGAGCAGATATCCTCACCAAGCCTCTAGCTGAATCCCGATTCAACCAGCTATGCATGGAATTAGGGTTATTAGACCCTGGTGAAGAATGCTAGTTCCAGGATGCACGAAAGAGTGTTCGCTTGTTCTCTTGTGCGTCACTCGCTTCGGATCATCACCAACTCAAGCGAGTCACTTCAAATTCCACTCGCTTGAAGAAACTGAAGTTAGGTGGAGAAAGGTGGAGTATTGGAAGAAGTTCCCTACCAACTTATTGGAATTGTTAAGTATATGGTTAAGGGGGAACTAATGCTTACTCTCGGAGCAAGCTACTTCCAAAGCGAGCAAAGAATGCTGCTATCTTGAATTCTGCATCGCTTCAATTTGCCCTAGCTTGGGTCAAAGCGAGCCGATTGCAGATTCATTATCTAGAATGTAGGAAAGCTTGAAGGTTTACCTTTTTATACAAAAGGTTGCAGGGCTGGTGACATGCTTCTGCGTAAAATACGAGATTGTCTTGTCAGAGCATTCTCATTGTCATCCTGTCCATTTCTGCTCTGAGATAAGGACTTGTACTCATCTCCCATTCGTCGTGAATAAGTACACTTACGTGATGCTCCCTTCGGGTTGAAGTAAGCTTGTGTACTATATTCATTTCTGATGAATCATATTTTCGTAAGACAATAATCGAAACGAAGGATTAAACGAAAGATTGAAAGAGAGACGAAGGATTTACGTGGTTCGATCTACCGGAGTAAATCTACGTCCACGGGAAAAGAAAGAGCGGCGGTATTTTATTTAGGGTTTCTCGTGTAGAGTACAAAAGAGTGTGTCCATCCCCTCTAACCCTTATCTAACATCTATTTATACAAGTAATTAGGGTTTTTCCCTAATAATAATCGGGCTTCGAGTTGGGCCTATTCTTGGGCCTGAATCCGAGTCTTCTACGTTTGGCTGAACCGCTTCTCGTGGGCCTAACTACGTGGGCCGAGCTTTATTGTTAGGCCTAGTAGTTGGGCCGTATCCTATCACATCCCCTCCCAAAAAGACGTAGAAGCGAGGATGCGATGGTGATGATGACATAGTTGAGTTTCCCGAACTGGGGGATGTGGTCCGAACTGGACTAGGTGGACCGAACTGGAGAATGTTGACCGAACTGGAGTATGTGGAGCGAACTAGATGATGTAAGCCGAACTGGGGTATTTGGACCGAACTGGATGATATGGGCCGAACTGGAGTATTTGGGCCGAACTGGATGATGCGGGCCGAACTGGAGTATTTGGGAGAAATGAAGTATGTTAGACCGAACTGGAGTGTGTGGAGCGAACTGGATGGTGTAAGTCGAACTGGAGTATGTGGACCGAACTGGATGGTGTGGGCCGAACTGGAGGATGTGGGCCGAACTGGATGAACACAGAACCGTTTCGTCGAGGCCGAGCTGGAATATAGGGTATCGCTGTAGGGTAAAAGGTGGCTTCTCCCATACCTCCCACTCTTCTGCTATTCCGTGAAATCGAAAGCAAACTTTGCCCTCCTATTGTTCATCTTCTCCGGCGTTGCTATCCTCTCCGACGACTCGACCCCCACCTGCGAAATCAAGTGAGTGATCATGACTTCTTCTCCTTCTCTGATTCCGGCTACTTCTTCTTCTGCGGGGCTTTCCGACGGGCTGGTTAGGCTAGAGGTGGTGTCTGCCTGTCCTCCCAACATTTCCGGCTTAGATGTAGGGTTTCCCGATCGGGGAAGGGCGATAGGCGGGAAGGTTAGGGATTATCAATCCTCATTGAACTCTGACGATTTGATTCGGATCAGTAACACTTACGGATTCCCTCCCTCCACCATCCTTGCTGTTCCTCGGCCAGTAGATAGGGCCTGCTGGCCACCGGTAGGGTTTGTTGCGGTTTACGAAGACTCACTCCAGTGTGGTCTTCGTGTTCCGTATCCTTCAGTTTACAATGCGATAGAATCGCGTCTCGGTGCGCCTATATCTCAACTAACCCCCAATTCCTTTTACCATATAACCGCCCTTGGCGTCCTCTCTCATCGGCAGAACTTTCAGGTGACGGCCGGGCTGGTGGCCCATTACTTTTCCTTGAGAAATAGGGATAGCTGGTTTTACCTCTCTCCACGTCGCCAACTGCGAGCTGAGGTGGAGAATAAAGTCCGGGGGGACTGGAAGAGGAAATTTTTCTTCTGTCAGTTCGGTGGCGCGTTGCAGTTCGAGTGGAAGACCAGTAAGGTCGAGGGGTGGCTCTCTCAGGATGTAATCACCAACTTCATGCCGATCTTAGATGGCTGTGGGACTGTAAAAGAGAGATTTGTCGAGTCCGATCTCGTGCGGGCCGGACTAGGTCCCAATGATCCAGCCATTTTATTGGCTCCGGGGAGGGGTGAGGTTCTTTTAGTTCGGGACGTAATAACAGCACTGATTTCTGCCTTGCTTCTTTTCTAGCTTTATTCTCTTCGGTTGTACTGACTTCTTCCGTTTGTTCTCCTCTTTTTTTTTTTTTTTTTTTTTTTTTAGTGGCATTTACTCCGGTTGCTCCACCACCCCCTCCTCCATCGAACAAGAACAAACGGAAGAGGACCA
Organism: Thymus mandschuricus; assembly: GCA_029379335.1. Classification (NCBI taxonomy): domain Eukaryota; kingdom Viridiplantae; phylum Streptophyta; class Magnoliopsida; order Lamiales; family Lamiaceae; genus Thymus; species Thymus mandschuricus. The sequence continues at coordinate 14,045,275 of CM057080.1, read as the reverse complement.
TGGTGTATTCGACCAGCGATCTGGTGGCGGAGTCATCAGAGAGAACCCACGCCTCCTCGGATAAGACAGTCCCAGTGACGGAGTCTCCTCCCCTCGTCAGCCCTAAGCGACGTGAAGGGAAGGAGCCGCTATCGGCTGACGTGGTTGGTGATTGCTTCGATGTAGGGGCAAATCGGCCTCTGCCTGAATTCCCCGAGGTGAGTAGTATTGCCTTTAATTTTGTTCTTGTTGATCAGTGAATGTGTTCTGAGTTGGCATGGTGGTGCAGGGCACTGAGCAAGTGTGTGGCGAGCTGAATCGCGTAGCTAAATATCTTCGCTGCGCGGCTGTACAGTTTGCCTCGCTGGCCGAGGTGCGGGACACGATGGCTGGTGATAAGCACAGGCTCTTGCGCGAACTGCGGGAGAAAGAAGCCGAGATAGTGGACCTTCAGGCCACCATGGAATCGACGAGGGGGAAGGTGGCCGCTCAGGCCGAAACTATAGCTAGGTTGGAGGCCGAAGTGGCTACATCGAAGGCTCGTGAGGCCGAGCTGTTGGGTTCGCAGGCCGGGGTGATACAGGCCGTAATGGAGAAGGTACTGCGATCCAATTACTTCTCCGACTTGGCCAGCAAGTTGGGATCACTGTTATCGATCCCGATGACGGCGGATAACCTGGACGCAGTGGCGAAGAAGTACCCTGACATCGATGTGTCCCAGTTCGGATATAAACGGCGGTCTGACGAGGATATGCTAGCGAGCTATGCGTCCACCATCGTGGGTTTCACTTCTTCCGCGCCCTTGCTGAAGAAGCTTTGTGCGTCTGACGAACTGCTCACGCCAGAAACTGTTATGGCTTGTGACGTGGATGAATACACTGACCTCGTTAAAGCCATAGCGGAGCTCGGGGTGGTGGAGGTGGAGACCACGGGTGAGAAGGTGGCGCAGCAGAAGGATGCTCCCGGGCAGTGGCTAGCTGGCGAGCATACGGGCGGGGAGGCGGCGCAGCTTAAGGACGCTCCCGGGCAGGAGCAAGCCAGCGGGCAAGGAGGGGCCAGTGGATCCCTTTCTTACTTTTCCCCTTCCCTTTTCTATGATCACTCCGCAAATGATGTATTCTCTCGCTTTTTTGACTGAAAATTTTTTATTTTTGTTGATTGCGTCTTCATGCGCTGTAGCCAAACGATAAAACGAAAGCTGTGTCGCCGTTCATAGCCGAAGTTAGGCACTTCTTCCTCGTAATTCTTGCTCGTTCATCCCGAAATAAATCCGGATTTGATGGCCGATGTGAATCGGGCTTAGGTGGCCGAAATGTATCGGGCTTAGTGGCCGAAATGAATCGGGCTTAGTTGGCCGATATGAATCGGGCTTTAGTGGCCGAAATGAATCGGGCTTAGCGGCCGAAATAAATCGGGCTTAAGTGTTGGCCGAAGCAAACTTGGGCTTATATGTTTGGCCGAAATTAATCGGGCTTTTGGCCGAAGTGAATCGGGCTTTAGTCTCCATGTTTGCCGAGAAGTATCGGTAGGTGTGGGCTCCTCAAGTGGCCGAAATTAATCGTGCTTCACTCTCCATGTTTGCCGAGAAGTATCGGTAGGAGTGGGCTCCTCATACGCGTTTATTATATTATTTACATACCCGAGATGCGTGTCTCTAGGGTAACACACTTTCCTCGTCAGGATAGTGTGGAGAGTAGATGAGGGGTGGTATGCATAGGTAGTAGAATATGCGTGACCGGACTGACTCGACAAAGACTTGACTCAAAAGACAAAGACTTAAAAGACTGACTCAAAATATGAACTCTCTACTCCTATGCATAGTACCTCTTAAGGTGAAATTCCGATGGAGGAAGCCTGAGATTCCGATGGAGGAATTCTTCGTCATCTCATGTCCACCCAACTTCTTATGCCGAGGTGGGAGATGGCGTCGCTTGAGTTCGGAGTTGCAAAACATGGGCTTGGTTAGCTCCATTTATTTTATACATAGACACTGTCCAACATGAGAGCATCACCGGAAAGCTTATTTGATCCATTGGCATGCATGGAAAAATGCTGCACCGATCTCATGAAATTCAGATTTCAAGTTTGATCTTCGGAATTCTCACGTGGCAATCAGAATGGAACTCGCAGCATAGAGCAATCCAAAGTGGTTGCATGCGGCGAAGTCAACACCGTCAAGGGTGAGAGGAAGTTCATCCGGAGGTAGGAGACCACCTCGGCTGCACCGTCCTCGGCGGAGAGCTTGCTGCGTAGAGCTACTCTCTCTCTCTCTCTCTATATATATATATATATGGCGGATGCCGGAGGGAGCCGGAGTTCGGCAGCAAAAAAGGGGGGGAGTCGAAGCTCGGCGGAGGCGTCGATGGAGTGAGGCCGAGCTGGAGTTTATCTCCCTCTCTCCGGGGGTAGGAGGTTGCCGAGGTGAATGTCATGCAGCTGAGGTGAACTTTACCGAATTCGACTGCCTCCTCGGCGTTAAGCGGCCCACCGGTAGGGCCTTGAAATGGGGGCGGTTGGTTCCTTTCTTTGCCGGAGTCGAGGTGGCAGCGACGTTCATGACCGCGGCGGCGGAGTGCCGGAGTGGAGCTCAACTGCGCGGAGGGCTGGAGGGGAGCTCGGGAGCTCAGCGGCGAGGAGCCGGAGTACTGGAGCTCAACGGCGAGGTGGGCCGGAGCCTGAGCCGGAGCCGGATTGGAGCTGCAAGCGAGAGCCGAAGTGGATCTCGGCGGCGGCCATCGTTGAAGATGGTTGATTCCTGCTGCGGGGGAGGTGAGCCGAGGTGGAAGTTGAGCCAAGGCGGAGCTTGGCGGTGCTACAAGTGAGAGCCGGAGCCCGGCCGAGCTGGAGCTTCTCTCTCCCACTCTTGCCGAGGTGGGACGTGATGGGGTGAGGTGCTCGGCGGAGAAGTGAAGGTATATATATATATATATATATATATATATATATATATATATATTTTTGTTTCCATCTCGTCCATGCCTTCTCGGTTGTATCAATGCAGGAACGCCTTTCTTCGGAAATATGGCGGTGAAGATAGCGTCAATCTATACGTCGAAGAGGGAGTAATACCTCAGGCTGTTGCCGGGGTCTACAACATCGGCGTTCGGCGGAGGACGGGTAAGAGTTCTGGAGCGTGTTGAGGGTGACTGACGACGGAGCCTTGACGACACCGTCGAGGTCGTACTTGGCCAGCCCCCTTTTTGATGTTATATATTGCGCGATATTCTTCTTCACCGAGGCATCGGTGAAGGAAATGCAGAGGGCGGCGTCGGCGGTGCAGCAAGGTTGTCGCGTTGAACTCGTAGAACCTCCCCCTTGTCAGAGAGGCCTCGGTGCGGATCTGGTCTTCTTCGACGGCGGCACGATGTGTACACCGGAATTCTCTTGCTCCAGGTGACGTACATCGTGAGGAGGAACGGTCGCGTGCAGGAGGTCGGCGTCGACAAGAAGCGCGCGCCGAATTGAAGTAGCGAGGGGGAGCGAAGCCGTTCTTGTCAAGGTTAAGCTCGGCAGCGGAGTAAGTGGAGCTCGGCGCCGGGGTGGTTCTCGCCAGTGGGCCAGAGTGGGCCTCGACGGCGGAGTGCGTCAGAGCTGGAGATCGGCCGTGGGATGGAGATGTCCGAGGTGCCACCGCCGAGGTCCACATCTCGTTGAAGATGTGGACGTTCTTCTCCCCTATTGTCGGCGAGGAGAAGGTGATCGTTGTCGACGTCTCTTTCCACTCCCGCAAGCCGTTCCGGATCAGCTGTTGATGGTGGTGTGGTAACGGCGACGATGAGTTCTGCTTGCACTGAGGTTGAAAAGTTGCCGCAGAGGAGGCGCTGCCGCACCAATTCCTACTTCGGTAGTGGGTAAGACAACAGCTCGACCGGTGGAGGTGAGAATAGCATGGTGTTTGATCGGCGTCATTGCGCTAGCGTCTCTGCTCCGAGCTTGAACTGTTATTGTCGGATTGGTTCCGTAGCGGTGAAGTTTAGAACTCCTATGCATATCTCCGAATAGCACATCGGAAGTTTGAACAATTCTTCCGGCCGAGGAAGGCGCAGGCGAGAGAGCGTAATCTTTCAGAGACTGTACGAGCTGAGGAACTGGTGAGGGAGCTCATGGCGGAGACGTTCTGCATTCGGCCGTAGTACCGCCCTGCTCTTCGTCTCGGGCATCGGTTCCGAGTAATGCGTGCAGCTGCTGGCGGAGCCGGGGGAGGACATCAGTCACCTGGACAATGGCGGCGGATTGACAGCGCTCCATATGGCCGCAGCTGCAGTTCGCGCGGCGGTTGGGGCTGGACAGCATGGTGGCGGTGTTTTTCCTTAGTGAGAGTTTTAGATGGAGGTTGTTGACCATCCACGCGAGCTCGATGATGTAGAGCTTCATCCCTGTCAAGCCGTAGCCCAGAGATTGAATGAGATACGATCGCGTTCGGGGTGCGGCGGGGTGAAGGCTAGGAGCTGCTTGGCACTTCGCTCGTCGCTGTTGACCGATTCGAGGTCGGAGACGAGCTGAGAGACGAGTTCGTCAGAACTGTCGGAGGCGCACGCGAGGAAGAGGCGGTGGGTTCTCGTCCTTTGGTAGTCAGACTTGATTGCCGACATCGTTTTCTTGTTGCTGGAAAATTCATAAATTGATTTTCAATTGAAGAATTGAAGATCAATGGAATTCCATTCACATAACATAATTTGATTGGCTGAGGTGGTGGTACAACTTGGATGGCGTCTGCATCTTTAGAAGGGCCCCAGTGTTTGTTCTCCTCGAGATCAACTTGCTCTCTTTGGAATGGAGGTGTAGTAGGCATCGCATATAGTAGTGTCGGCGTCGTTCGGCAGTAGCAGCGGCAAAGCTTCGTGTGTTCTTCGGAGTGGAGCTCTCGGTGGCGCTTCGAGCGAGGGCCCGAGTGGGCGGTGGTGCGGGCAAAGGCCGAGGTGGATGAGGAAGCGGCGAAGGTCCGTCGCGCGTTCGAGGATGTTTTGCGGCGACAGAGGAGTTGCAGCAGCCATCGTCATCGTCGACGGTGGCGGCCGTGGTGGCGATTACTCCGGTTTGCTGTTTTCGGCGGTGATGTTGCACTGCCGATGCTCTACTCCGTGTATTGACCTTCATATGTTGTTATTCTTCTCTTGGAAAATTGTGGTGGTTGCATTTGATTGCCGCCAATTAGAGGCCATCATCAACAATTTAGAGAAAATCTCAGAGACGCTAGCGGCGTTGCTCTGTAGTTTTCTCTCTCCGCCTTGTGCGTTCTTCCCGTGACGATTAATTGCCCATGAAAACATTGATTCGAAACACAAAATTTATCGATTCCCATAGACGGCGCCAGTGATGAATCATATTTTCGTAAGACAATAATCGAAACGAAGGATTAAACGAAAGATTGAAAGAGAGATGAAGGATTTACGTGGTTCGATCTACCGGAGTAAATCTACGTCCACGGGAAAAGAAAGATCGGCGGTATTTTATTTAGGGTTTCTCGTGTAGAGTACAAAAGAGTGTGTCCATCCCTCTAACCCTTATCTAACATCTATTTATACAAGTAATTAGGGTTTTTCCCTAATAATAATCGGGCTTCGAGTTGGGCCTATTCTTGGGCCTGAATCCGAGTCTTCTACGTTTGGCTGAACCGCTTCTCGTGGGCCTAACTACGTGGGCCGAGCTTTATTGTTAGGCCTAGTAGTTGGGCCGTATCCTATCAATTTCCTCCCTCATTCACTTTGATGGAGGACTCTCTAATTCGTAGAGGAAGATGAATGCCATGAAGATGAATGCCATGAAGATCTAATTCAACATGTAGCAACCCATCAAGTGGTATCTAATTCAACATGAAGTCTTCAATATGTGGTATCAATCTCCTACGAAGTGAGATTGACTGGTAAGCATTTCAATTTTAAGTACACTAAGTGAGCCGAAGCGTGCTAGAAACCTTCACTCACTACGTGGAAAATATAAAGTGAATCTGACTCAAATACAAAGAGGAAAACATTCTTGTTTATCCTCGAAGTATGTAAGTCAGAAACATTTTAAAATTAAGCAAAGAAATTCAATTCCTTATTCCAGTCGCTTCAAATGGCCAATCGAGTGCTTCGTCACTCAAAGCTAGCCATCGCAAGCGAGTGCGGAACAGTCACTCAAGCGAATGCCTCTCAAGCGAGTCAAGGCCAAGCGGCCCAACTCGAAGCGAGCGGGCATGAAGCGAGTATGAGCTGACTGCACTCGAGTGCAATTTTACTTTCTGCTGTGCATTTAATGCAGATGCAGGAACAACGAAAATAACGGGCGCGTGTTCACACGTTTGAATTTGAAGCGGGAAAAGGCGGAAAAGATCCAGCCATCGAATCTCAACACGCCCCAATCCGCAACCGTTGGATTAGCGCCGTATACGACAAGCCAACCACAGCAGGCCACGTGGCGACGCCGAGAAAGTGGCGGTTCACTTTTACTGTGATGACGCCGGACACGTCAGATCCATCACCGCACGTCCGCCGCCTACCTACAGGATTTTCGGCGATATTACCGTCCTACCCTTGCCACGTCAGCCATAACCTAACTCTATATATATGGGACGAGGCAGAACTGCAGAACCTTTCACAGCCTTCTAAAATTGCCATTCTCGTGCTTAGATCTGCATTCTCTGCAACTCACGAGTCTCAACCCTTTCTACTTCATTGTTAAAATTTTCTTCAAAATCTTTCAAAATCCACCATGGGCAAGAAGAAGAATACAGAGACAATGGAGCAGTTCATGACTAATGTTGGCGAGCACATCAACGTCGAGCCCCATCTCGACCCTATCGTCGTCGAAGTAAATGTTTTCTTCCGTAGAGCCGTGACCACGGCCGGTCTATGGAAGTTCATAACGTTGGTGCCGACGAAGATTCTGGCAACGGCAGTGGGAGAAATCCTACTGAACTTGAGGAAGGATCAAAATACTTCCTCATTCACTAATCCACAAACCAGCAAGCCGGTGGAGATGGATATGAGCGAACTTATCGAAGTGTTCGATTTGCAGAGAGAAGGAGGAGACTCTCTGTTAGATCTGGGTCTTTCGGCCGGAGTACAGTATGTTCGATTTGCAACCGCCAGAGCAGATCCGAATTTCAAGGATGCCAACATTCGCAAAAGCTTGAAGATCCCTTTCAATCTCATTTGCGAACTCTTTACGAAGAGCATCGCCTGCTATGTTGGATCCCTTGATACGTTGTCGGAGACGAAACTGATCGGAACCGCCATGATCATCGACAGTCTAGCCGGAACGAAGTTTAACTGGCACGGGTGGTTTCTCAAGCAAATTCAAGAGGCTGCTAACGACTTCGCGTTCGTTCCAGGAACTGCGAATAAGATTCTACGGAAAGGAAAATTAAAATTCTTTTCCAGACTGTCTGTCGCACTGGAGATGAAGTTTCCAGAGATGATATGGCCGGATTCCGACGCCGTCAAATACAACAAGCAGACTATCTTCTACGATTCGTGGAGGAAAACGAAGGTTCTGATGGATTTGGGACTTCTGGAGGTAGAAGTGCCCATTGAAAGACCAGTTGCCGAAAGACAAGCTGAAGAAGGCCAAGCGAGGCAGGTCGCTTCACCCGTGAAGCGAGCCAGGTCCAAGCGAGGCAAAAAGATGAAGCGAGTCACTTCGCTTGTCCAAGAAAGCGAGGCGGTGAAGAAGCCGCTTGAGGACATCGAAGTAACTCAAACCCAGCCTTCACCAACCAAAGCCCAATCCCCACAACTCCAAATCACCCAAATACCAGAACCCCAATCTTCATCAACCCAACAACCACCAAAACAGATAACCCCCCTCTCTCCCCGTGAAGAAGAATCAGCCTCTTCTTTCCAAATTCCCACTGTTCCATTCCTCAGCACAGATGAAGTTGCTGCCTACACTATATTCACCCCACTTCAATCCCAGCCGATACAACCACCACCCACCGAACCCATTCAGCCACCACCCACTGAAGCCATCCAGATCTCCGAAACCCAAGAAACCTCATCACCTACCCAATCCCTCTCGACATCGGCAGCTACAGCCGATACCGCCCAAACTGTCGGAGAACTTCCCATCATCCCTCAATTCAAAACCCCTGTTCTCACTGATCACAAGCGGGCTCTCGAACGCTATGTTCGAGACAGAGAGCAAGCCGCGGAGACAATCAACCTTCGCTACAATCTTCGCTCCGCGAGTGTTGAATGGAGCGACATTTTCTACACCAACGTAGTAGACTTTCTGACGTACATCACGTACCGAGGAACAGAATACTACAAAATCTTCAGGCTCCTCAAAGCCTTCACCGAGGAGGAATTGATCCAGATGGAAGCCAAACTGCTCAATTTTATCGGCGAAAATGGCTTCCATGCCTTCCTTGAAGGGACCAGCTTCTGGGAGAAGCTGGATGCCAAGGTGAAGGAATCATATCCACTCACCACAGTTCCAAAGCGAGTGCCCTCATCCCATGAGAGGAAGCTCATCCGGGAGTATAAGGAGGAGATGGAGATGAAGGATGCTGAGATTGCTAGTCTCCAAAGCGAGATTACCAAGAAGAGCGATGAATTGGAGAGGAGGGCGGGGGAGGTCATTGGTCTTAGAGAAGACTTTGACAAGAAGAAGAAGGAATTGGCGGATTAGGTGGAGGAGAAGGAGAGGCTTCTAGAGGAGAAAGAGAAGGCGCTGGAGGTGCAGGTGAAGCTAGTGGATGACAATACCAAAACCATCACTGAACTCAAGGGCTTGCTTGAGGCAGAAAGAAGCCGCTTGAGGGAAGTTAATGCCAAGCTCATCACTATTGGCAAGGAAAAAGTGGAGCTGGAGAAAGAAGTAAAGAAGCTGAAGGTGAAGCTGGAGGATAGGGAGGGAGAACTGGTAATGAAGGGAAGCGAGCTCCTCAATACCAAAAAGGCTCTTGACTCACTTCGAACTGAGTTGAAGGGAGTGAAAGAAGAAAGTGCAGTTGACAAAAGAGAGCTCGAGAGTCTAAGGAGTGGTGCGCAGGCAATTGACTTGAAAAACGCCGAATTATCCATCCTACTGCAGAAAGTCAAGAGGCTGAAAGAAACTCTCACTGTTAGGATCACTGCAGATGCCGAATTTCACAACTCTCTCAATCGGAGGGAAAGGAGGCTTGCAGTGATGAAGGCAGAACTTGAAGCGTCCAAGGAACACTTGGATCTCACACTTCAAGAAGAAACCAAGAAGATCACCAAAGCCATAGAAGCGGAGCTGGAGGCTCGCTTCAGAGAGGTGGAGCCTTTAGAGAGCATGATGGCATCTGTTGTAGAGCGAGAGAGGCAGTGCGAATATCTACTTGAAGAGATATCTATCAAGACTGCTGAAATTGTGGCGCCATCCATGGACAAAACCCAGCAGATGCTTCAGACTGTCCTTAACACAGTCAATTCACTACATCAATCCCTCTCTGGAAAATCTATAATCCTAACCCCTGGCAGTGATGATGCCAAAAAGGGGGAAGGGCAAGTAGAGCAAGGTGAAGCTGGAGGTTCAGGAGGAAGGAGAGTCGGTGTGGAGTTAATGTTGGAAGGAGGAAGTGGTGATGGAAGAGATAAGGAGGGAGTAGATGATGAAGCGAGGAAGGGGAAGGAAAAACTCTCGGAGGAGGAGTTACTGAAACAACTTGAAGAGCCCAGTAGGCCGCTTCAAGAAAAAGTGCTGAGTGCTTCTATTGCACGACATCCTCCAGTCACTGTGATCACGAAGGAGGAAAAGAGGGTGCAGGTGGAGAAGGATGCTGCCTTGGCGTGGGAGTTGGAGCAGGTGTTTAAACTAACAAAAGATTCTATTGCTGCAGGTGCTTCATCCAGTTCCCAAGTGGCCGCTACTCCCAAGGTGCCCACTTCAGACGCCGCGCCAACTTCGACAGCCGCACTCACTACGACCACTGCTGCACTCACTTCGTCAGCAGTCGTCCCTCCAAGTGCTGCCAAGAAGGACATGCCACCTCCCCCACCACCGAAGCAGTCATTGAAGCGAGCTGCTCCAGATTCCAAACAAGATGACCCCGAGGCCAAGCGCCAAAAGGCCAAGCAAGCAGCTGCTTCAAAAACTGGAAGGGAGGAGAGAAAGAGGAAAGAAAGAGAGGAGGGAAGGAGCGAAGAGGAGAGGAAGAAGAGGAGTCATGCCAGGCGTCTCCAAGTGATTGACGCACGGATCGAGGAGCAGTTCAGTGAAGTATTGCTTATTCAATCCTCGTTGGTCCGAAGCGCGTTCATTCCCTTCATGCCAGATGAGTCCGAAGCATGTGAAGCTCAAGCCATATTTGACGCATGCGACGTGACTACAAAGGAGATGGTCGAGTCGGGTCGATATCCTCGCAAAGATGAACAAGATTACATTCGCAAACGACTCAATGCGAAGCGTCCATCGTGGAACAGCGAGTCGGGAGCAAAATTCAAGAAGACTATGGCTCAACTATCAAGCAGGACAGAAGAGGAATTGGCCAAGCGAAGGATTGATCATCCAGATGCCAGGGAGATTGAGGAGTTCATTCCGAGGGATCTGCGCGATCTGTGGCTAGACTACAAGAACCTGTTTATCAAAGCTTACTATTTTTGGGAGGTAGTGCCACTTCAGGATCGTTGCTCTCGAATGAGTGCTCTCAGCAACTTCCTTTGCACGTATGACGAGAAGATGCGGAGGAAGATCTTCACCACCGCTGAACTGACTCAGCCCAAGCCTCTGATTGTCAAGATTCCTGCCATAAAACAATTCCCCATGCCTTATCATCCAGGAACTGATATTCCAGACAGAGGAATGATTGATGATGAAGTGACTGAAGCCTTCAGGCTGGAGAATGCATGGAGAAATCCCAGTATCCACACAGTAGACTCTATGGAATCAAGAGTTCTATCAGCTTACGTGGATACTGCTGCTGAAGAAGAAGAGAAGAAGGAGGAAGAAGGAAAGGAGAAGGAGAAGGAGGATGAAGCTGCAGGAAACCCTTGAGTTTCAAGCTTCTGAACATATCTTTTTGTGAACTGTCTTGTTCATCTATCTCACTATTATTTCTGTCTCTTCTGTGTCATTTACTCGCTTTGTGAATGACTTTACATTTTTGCTACAAACTCATTAATTTAACCGAAAAAAAAGGGAAAGGAACTTAAAAGAAAATTACAAACGAAACTGCAAAGGAAGCAGTCGCTTGGAGTTCCCTTCACGGTTAGATAGACTAGATTTATTTTATCTAAGTCGTATGGGTTTTGGCATCATCAAAAAGGGGGAAATTGTTGGGAATTGTTAAGGACTAATTTGTTAAGGGGGAACTACATGGGATATTTGATAAACGAAGTCACTTGTTTTGATTAGATCCCAAAACCCCAAGTGTCCTATTCCCAAGCTACCCATTTTGGTGTAGATAATAGGTTAGAATTTTTCTAAGCCTACTCTGTTAGGATGGCTCTTTTATTTTGCATAGATTAGGCTTCAAAAGCTCAAGTGAAGGCCACTCGCTTGAGTGTGTTTTCCAAAGCGAAGCGGGTCAAGCAAATCGAAGTGAAGCGTGCCGAAGAATAGCGAAGCGAAGCGATCGCTACAGTAGATTCAAAGTGAGTCTGCCAAAGCGAAGCGAAGCGAGCGCTACAGTTCAAAGCGAAGCAAAGCGAAGCGAGCGCTACAGTGGAATCAGGTGAACCCACTAAAGCGAAGCGAAGCGTGCGCTACAAAGAAAAGTCGAAGCAAGTCAACGCAGGTCAATATTCACTTAAAAAGTTTCTCGGGAAAATTATTCCCAAGTGACTCACTACAAATATGACCGCGAAGCGACTCACTTCAGAGCGGCCACTACAACTTCAAAGCGAAGCGAGCCACTACCTACCAGAAAGCGACAGCGCAAATTCCCGCTCCGAATTTGAACTCCAGTCAACTGGAGATCTTCACATTTATTACGAGATCTCCACGTGTCGACTCAAGAGAGGAGCAGAGGAGTTGACTGCCAGGCCAACAAGGCGCCGTAACAGTACTGGGTCGCTCCAGTTACTGTTGAAATTGGAACTTAGCCATTTTCGGCAAAAGTCCAAATCTGCGCATCTGAAAAGTAGCCAGCCTGTGCAAGTACTGTCGAGAGGAGGAGGGACAAGGCCACCAACCAAGCAACGGATCTCAGCCAACCCTCCGCCTATAAATAGTGAAGGATCACAACGTGAAGAAGTAGAACACTACCTACGCATTCGAGCCTACAGCAAACAAATTCTCCCAAGCCTTAGATCAATCTTCGAGTCTTTGTTACAAGTGTTCTCCGAGTTTCCAGTTCATCAGAACTCGTCTTCACAGCCTTCACACTTAGATTCTAAGCCCACTTCATATATCCGAAGCTTAGAAGAAGAACTCTAGCCAATCTTTGCATCTACTGTAAAGAGTTCTTCATAGTGTGTCGTCAACCAAAAACCCTATACTTGTCTGTTAGGTTTTTGAGTGTTGTCGTTAGGTTGTTTCGATCCAAGGCTCTTCTTTCATCGATTGAAGAAGCCTCGATCATAGAGTTGAGATCCAAGCTTACACTTACACCGTTTGTGTAAAGCTCGATCAAAGCTAGGCTGTAAGGAGAGCCCGGAATCTCCCTGTTGTTCGGACAGAAGCAAGTGAAGCTTTGTCCAGTTTAGGTCTTAGTAGTGAACCCGTAATCACTGCACTGTTTGTCAGATCCAGGCAAGTGAAGCCCGATCTTGATTAGGTTTTTGAAGGACCCGTAACCTTCAAGTTCTTGAGTGAAAAGAACAGTTGCCGTCGTGCAACAAGTGGACGTAGGAGCTTTATCTCCGAACCACTATAATTCTTGGTGTCGTATCTCTCTAACCCTAAAACTTTTATTTATTTGATTATTCATTGCATACTGCATTTAAACAAACTAATCTGGAAATTTCAAATACTTAGGAAAGATTTTAGCTCACCAAATTCCGCATACACGAGTAAAGACTCCCTCTTGATCAAGTGTTCACTTCGGTCAAGCAGGCTAGCTACGTACTGTAGATCTAGCTTCAGCTAGGTCTTAAGTTTCAAGTGAGCTCTTTACTTGTTACTCTGAGTTAAGGGATTTGAAGTTGAAAAACTTCAAAATACGTATTCACCCCCCCCCCCCCCCCCTCTACGTATTTCCCCATTAACAAACCGGGACCAACAGTGACTCTCAGCTAGAAGGCGTCGATGGACTCTCCTGGCTTCATTATCAGGCTTTCAAACTCCCGCATCTGAACGGCAAGCTTGTTTTCTTAGATTTTGTCTGTGCCTTGAGAAATGAGGGCTAGAGTTTCCCACATTTCTTTCGCCGTCGCACACTTCCTGATCCTAGGAAGGTAGGCATCCGATACGGTGCTCTGCATCGTGTGGCGTGCAATCTTGTTGAGGTTGGCGACTTTGAAGTCATTTGGAGTGTACTCATCTTTGTCCTTCTCTACGTATGTTTGTCGAACATGAGCTTCGCGTCCTTCAGCAGCTGGGACGTTCACAGATATGGCTTTCTTGATTTCGATTGGTCCGTCATCTATGACTTCCCACATCCGGTCGTGGATTGAGCATAGGAAGCTCTCGACTCGGAAACTCCATGTCTCGTATCCTTCGATCGAGAACTGTGGAAGATTTGATGCGCTGTATGTAGACATAACAAACTATCAGCAGTAAATGCAATATGCGTGAGTGAGGTTTTGATGCACTTAGGAAAATAGGATCCGGTTCAATGAGACAACGTGAAGCGAGTGGGGGCTCGCTTCAGGTATGCAAAGCAGAGGCTCGAAAGAACCTGGCTCTGATACCACTTGTTGGTCCCAGTTTGTTAATAGGGGAAATACGTAGAGGGGGGGGGGGGGGGGGGGGGTGAATACGTATTTCAAGTTTTTCAACTTTTTCCCTTTAACTCAGAGTGACAAGTAAAGAGCTCGCTTGACACTTAAGACCTAGCTGAAGCTAGATCTACAGTACGTAGCTTGCCTGCTTGACCGAAGTAAGAACTTGATCAAGAGGGAGTCTTTACTCGTGTATGCGGAAATTCGGTGAGCTAAAATCTTTCCTATGTAATTAAAAATCCAAGTTATGTTTGTTTATCTGTACGTGCAATGGATAATCAAATACAGTAAAGAGATTAGGGTTAGAGAGATACAACACAGAGAATTATAGTGGTTCGGAGATAAAGCTCCTACGTCCACTTTGTTGCACGACGGCAACTGTTCTCTTCACTCAAGAACTTGAAGATTTCGGGCTCTTCAAAAGCCTGGTCAAGATCGGGCTTCACTTGCCTGGATCCGACGACAGACGTAGTGATTGCGGGTTCACTACACAAACCTAAAAAAGACTGGAAGCTTCACTTGCTTCAGTCAAACACAGACAGGGAGATTACGGGCTCTCCTTACAACCTAGCTTCGATCGAGCTTCACACAAACGATGTAGGTGCAAGCTTGGATCTAAACTCTATGATCGAGACTTCTTCAATCGATGAAAGAAGAGCCTTGGATCGAAACAACCTAACGACGACTCAAAAACCTAACAGACAGAGTTTAAGGTTTTTGGTAGACGAACACACTATGAAGAGCTCTTTACAATAGATGCAAAGTAGGCTAGAGCTCTTCTTCTAAGCTTGGATATTTGAAGTGGGCTTAGACTCTAAGTGTGAAGGTTGTGAAGACGAGTTCCGATGAACTGGAAACTCGGAGAACACTTGAAACAAAAACTCGAAGATTTGCTCAAAGGCTTGGGAGTGTTTGTTTGCTGTATGCGCTCGAATGCTCAAGTAGTGTTCTATTTCTTCACGTTGTGATCCTTCACTATTTATAGGCGGAGAGATTGGCGAGATCCGTTGCTTGGTTGGTGGCCTTGTCCCTCCTCCTCTCGACAGTACTTGCGCAGGCGGATGCTTTTACAGACGCGCCAGTTTGTCTGTTTGCCAAAAATGGCTAACTTACAAACCTAACAGTAACTGGAGCGAGCCAGTACTGTTGCGGTGCCTTTGTCGGCCTGGCAGTCAACTCCTCTGCCCCACTCCTCTTTCGACATGTGGAGATCTTGTAATTAATGCTACGATCCCCTGTTGACTGGAGTTCAAAATATGGGCGGGAGTCGCGCTGTCGCTTTCTGGTAGGTAGTGGCTCGCTTCGCTTTGAAGTTGTAGCGTCCGCTTTAGTTGAGTCACTTCGTAGTCATTCTGTAGTGAGCCGCTTCGGGAGATAAAGTTCCCTAGTGACTACTTTGGAAATTGCTGACTAGAGTTGACTAGCTTTGACTTTACCCTGTAGCGATCGCTTTGCTTCGCTTTGGCTTTGAACTGTAGCGCTCGCTTCGCTTCGCTTTGGCAGACTCACTTCGAATCTACTGTAGCGCTCGCTTCGCTACACTTTCTTCGGCACGCTTCACTTCAGTTTGCTAGACTTGCTTCGCTTTGAAAAACACACTCAAGCGAGTGGCCTTCACTTGAACTTTTTGAAGCCTATAATCTGAGCAAAATAGAGAGCCATCCTAACACAGTAGGCTTAGAAGAATTCTAACCTATTGACTACACCAAAATGGGTCGCTTGGGAATAGAACACTTGGGGTTTTGGGATCAAATCAAAACAATAAAATTATCCCTTATAGGTTCCCCCTTAACATGTTGTTCTTAACAATTCCCAACAGGCTGTGATCACGGCCGGCTTATGGAAGTTCGTGACGGCGGTGCCGACGAAGATCTTGGCCAAGGCGGTGGCCGAGCTTCTTCTGAATCTGAGGAAAGACCGCAACACATCGTCTTTCACCGATCCACAGACCGGAGAGCCGGTGGAGGTGGACTTGAGCAATCTCATCGGCGTATTCGACTTGCCGAGGGAAGGAGGAAACTCCTTGATGGGGATGGAGTTATCGGCCGGAGTCGAATATGCTCGGTTTGCCGTCAATAGAGCAGAGCCCAACTTCAAGGAGGCCAGCATTCGATCTGATTTGAAGGCTCCTTTCAATCATATATGCGAGCTCTTTTCGAAGTGCGTCGCATGCTACGTCGGAACCTTGGGCACGCTGTCTGAAACAAAGCTGTTCGCCACCACCATCATCGTCGACAGCCTTACCGGAACAAGGTTTAATTGGCATGGTTGGTTTCTCAACCAGATTCACGAAGCCGCCGACGACTTCAAATTCGTGAGGGGAAGCACAGATCGGATTCTCCGTAAGCTTAAGTTTTTCTCCAGACTCTCTGTCGCACTGGAGGAACGCTATCCGAACAAAGTGTGGCCGGAATCTGACGTTGCCAACTACAAGAAGAACATCGTGTTCCACGACTTGTGGAGGTCGGACAAATCATTGATCGATGAGGGACTTCTCGAGGTTGAAGTGCCGTTGCTGTACCAGTTGCCGAAAGGCAAATCGTAGCGTCCTAAACAAAGCGAGCCGCTTCATCTGGGAAGCGAGCTGCGCCGCAGCGAGCCAAGAAGAAAGTGAGGCTGAGGAGCAGCCGCTTGAGGAGGCCGAAGCTACCCAAACCCAGCCTTCACCCATCAAAATCCAAACTCCCCCACCACAAACTCAAACACAGATAACCCCACCTCAAACCCAAACTCAACCACCACCAGAACCCCAAGCCTCATCCACTGCTCAACCCCATACCCAGAAATCCCCCCTCTCTCCACATGAAGAATCATCATCTTCTTTCCAACTACCCCCTATTCCACTTCTCAGCACCGACCCTACGGCTGCATTCACCCTATTCAAACCAATCCAAACCCCCCAGCCAGACACAGATCCCATCCAAATCTCCGAAACCCAAACCTCATTACCAACCTAATCCCCTACCTCATCGGCAGCTACAGCCGATACCGCCCAAACCACTGGAACTATAATCCCTCAATTCCAAATATCCAAGCTCCCTGCAGAGGTGGAAGCTCTCGAGAGATATGCACAAGATAGAGAGCAGGCTGCAGAGACGATCAGGACCCGCTACTCCTCCGTGCCGATGTCTGACGAATTCTTCACCAAGATCGTAGACTTCCTCACATATATCACCTACCGTGACACCGAATATTACAAGGTCTTCAGGCTCCTAAAGGCATTCAAGGAGGAAGATCTTATTCAAATGGAGGGAAAGCTGCTGGATTTCATCGGCGAGAATGGCTTCCATGCATTTCTAACTGGAACCAGCTTCTGGGATAAGCTGGATGCTAAGGTGAAGCGAGCCTATCCAGACGCGTCAGTCCCCGAGCATGTGCCATCCACTCACAAGCGGAGGTTGATGAGAGAGCACGCGGAGGAGGTAGAGGTGAAGGATGCAGAGATCTCAAGTCTGCAGAGTGAGATCACCAGGAAGGATGTGGAGGTGGAGAAGAAGGTTGAAGAGGTCAAGAATCTTAGAGAAGATTTTGACAAAAAGAAGAGAGAGTTGGAGGGGAAGGTGGAGGAGAAGGAGAAGTTGTTGGAAGAGAAGGAGAGGGTGCTGGAGGAACAGGTGAAGCTGGTCGGAGACCAGGAGAAGAAACTTGATGAACTCAAGCGCTCGCTTGACGTGGAGAGGAGTCGCTTGAGGGATATCAACGCCAAACTAGTGACTGTTGGCAAAGAGAAGAAGAAGTTGGAGGAGGAGGTAAGAGCACTAAAGGAGAAGGTAGAAAAGAAGGATGCTGATCTGGTGATGAAGGGAAGCGAACTAACCAGGACCAAGACAGCCCTTGACAAGCTTAAACAGGAGATGAAGGATCTCAAGCTTGAGCATGAGATAAATACGAAAGAGCTCGAGAGCAGAAGGAAGAGTGCTAGAGCCACTAAACTAAAGCAAGCTGAGCTGCCCATCCAAATTGACGAAGCTAAGAAGAAGGCCAGTGAGTTCGCTATCAAGATTGCCGAGCTTGCACAAGTTCGTGTGACGCTCAACAGCCAGGAAAGCGCCATAGCTACTGCGAAGGCAGAACTTGAAGCTTCTCAGGACTTCCTTAATCTTACGATCGAGGAGGAACGCAAGGAAATTCGAGCAGAGATCGAAGCGGAGCTGGCCGCTCGCTTCAGAAATGTTGAGTCGCTTGAAAGGCTGATGGCCTCTGTCAGAGAGAGAGAGAAGCAGTGTGAGTATCTGCTCGAGGAAATAAGCGTGAAAATTGCCGAATTAGTGCTCTCCCAGGAGCATACTTTCGCAAGAAAGACCGAGCGGATGCTGCACGCTGTATTCAACGCTGTCAATAACCTTCATCATTCCATCACTGGAAAGCTGATCACCCCAACCCCCGGCAGTGATGATGCCAAAAAGGGGGAAGGGATGGAGCTACAAGGTGGAGTTGAAGGAAGAGGAGAGGAAAGGAGGATGGAGATAGAAGGAGAGAGTGGAGTTGGAGGAGGAAGCGGAGTTGAGAAGGAGATGGAGGAAGAAAAGGAGGATGAAGCTCGCGCCGAGCGTGCGAGGAAACTGGGCAAAGAGAAACAAACAGAAGAGCCTCGCCGGCCAATTGAAGGGAAGTTGCTTGCCTCTTCTATTGCTGCTCACCCTCCAGTGGTTATGTTAACCAAGGAACAAAGGGAGGAGCAAATCCGTCGAGACGAGGCCCTAGCCCACGAAATGGAGAAGCAATTCGATTTGAAGGCCTTTGCCGAGTTCCAAGCGCCCGCTTCACCTCTGGCCGCTTCAACCTTGCACTCATTTCTGATCTTGCAGGAGCCACTTCATCGACCGCTGGAGCCACTTTATCCAGCCAAGCTATCATCCCACGAAGTGCCCCAGCAGTCATCCCTCCTAGTGAAGCATAGAAGAAGAAGAAGTAGATGCCACCACCACCAGCACCGAAACAAGCTTTGAAGCGGACTGCCCCCGAAGCGAGAGAAGATGATCCCGAGGCCAAGCGCCAAAAGATTAAGCAGGCAGTCGCTTCACGAGCTGGTCAGGTGGAGAGGAGAAGGAAGCAAGGAGAAGAGAGAAAGGAGAAAGAGGAAAAGGAGAAAAAGATCAGGGCAAGGCGTCTTGAGATCATCGAGAGTCGGATCGAGGAACACTTCAATGAAGTGAGACTTATCCAATCCTCTCTTACTCAAAGCGCCTTCATCCCATTTCTGCCTGAAGAATCAGATGCATGTTCAAGCAAGCTTGGATGGACGCTTGCTATGTGACCACATCGGAGATGATTGATTCCGATCGCTACCCGCGCAGAGAAGAGCAACAATACATCCGCAGGCGACTGACTGACATGCTTCCGAAGTGGAGCATTGAGCTAAGTGTGAAGTTCAACGCTATCATGGCTGAGATGTCAAGCCGATCAGAAGAGGAGTTGGTTGTGCGTAGGAATGAACACCCTGATGCCCGAGAAATCGAGCAGTTCATCCCCGATGTTCTACTTGAGCGGTGGCTATACTACAAAGAAAATTCATCAAAGCATACTACTACTGGGAGGTAGTGCCACTACAGACTGAGTGCTCAAGGATCAATGCGCTCAACAACTTCCTGAGTGCCTATGACGAGAAATTCAGGCGGAAGGTCTTCACTCTTGCAGAGCTTGCTAAGCCTATGCCTCTGATCATCAAAGTGCCTGCTTCGAAGGATTTCCCCATGCCCTTCCTGCCCGGCACAAGCGTTCCAGATCGAAGAATCATAGATGCAGAGATTGATGAAGCCTTCAAGCTGGAGAAAACTTGGAGGAGACCAAGCATCTACAACGTCGGAATGTTGGAAGTAAGAGTTCTCAATGCATATGTTGTTCCAGAGGAGATGATAAAGGAGGATTTGGAGGCAGAGGAGAAGGAGAAGGGAGAAGAGGTGATAGAGAAGGAGAAGGAAGACAACAACGAGACTGCAGGAAATCTCTGAATTTCAAGTCTCTTATTTTGTGAACTGTTGTTCATCTATCCCATTTTTAATTTCTGTCAACTTGTGTCATTTACATGCTTTGTGAATGATTAATCCTTATGCTACAAAACTCAAATAACTTAACCGAAAAAAAAAAGGGGAAAGGAACTTAAAAGAAAAATTTCAAACGTACATGCAAAGGAAGCATTCGCTTGAAGTTCCTTCCACGGTTAGGTAGGCTAAATCTCTTAGTCTAAAAAGTTTGTTTTGGCTTTTGGCATCATCAAAAAGGGGGAAATTGTTGGGAATTGTTAAGAACAAAATGTTAAGGGGGACCCTATGGGACATTTCGAAGTGAGTCAAATATTTGTTTTGATTTGATCCCAAAAGCCCAAGTGTTATGTTCCCAAGCGACCCTTTTTGGTGTAGATAATAGGTTAGAAATTTTTCTAAGCCTATACTGTTAGGATGGCTTTGTGTTTGCTTTAGATTTTAGACCGCAGGAAATTCAAGTGAAGGCCACTCACTTGAGTGTGTTTTCCAAGCGAAGCGTGTCTACCGAGCCGAAGCAAAGCGTGCCGAAGTATAGCGAAGCGTAGCGAGCGCTACAGTGGAATCAAAGCTAGTCCACCAAAGCGAAGCGAAGCGAGCGCTACAGCGAAATTCAAAGCGAGTCAAAATCTACTTAAGCAATACTCGGAAACTTTATTTTCCAAAGTAGACGCTTCAAGTATGACCCGAAGCGACTCGACCAAAGCGGACGCTACAACTTCAAAGCAAAGCGAGCCACTACCTACCAGAAAGCGACAGCACAATTCCCGCTCCGATTTTGAACTCTAGTCAAACTGAAGATCGTCGCATTAATTACGAGATCTCCACGTGTCGAACGCGGAGAGGAGCAGAGGAGTTGACTGCCAGGCCGACAGGGCGCCGCTACAGTACTGGCTCGCTCCAGTTACTGTTGGTTTTGTAACTTAGCCATTTTCGGCAAAGAGACAAACTGCGCTCCTGCAAAAGCATCCAGGCTGTGCAAGTACTGTCGAGAGGAGGAGGGACAAGGCCACCAACCATGCAACGGATCTCGGCATCCCTCCGCCTATAAATAGTGAAGGATGAAGACGAAGAGAAGAGAGAACACTACTTGAGCATTCGAGCGCCTACTGCAAACAAACACTCCCAGCCTTAGTGCATTCTTCGAGTCTTTGTTTCCAAGTGTTCTCCGAGTTCCAGTCTCATCGGAACTCGTCTTCGCAACCTTCACACAGAGAATTCTAAGCCCATTCCAAACCCCAGCTTAGAAGAAGAGCTCTAGCCATCTTTGCACTTACTGTAAAGAGCTCTTCATAGTGTGTCGTCGTAAACCAAAAACCCTAACCCAAGTTCTGTCCGTTAGGTTTTTGTGTTCGTCGTCGTTAGGTTGTTTCGATCCAAGGCCCTACTTTCATCGATTATAGAAGCCTTGATCATAGAGTCTAGATCCAAGCCTTGCACTTACATCGTTCGAGTAAAGCTCGATCGAAGCTAGGCTGTAAGGAGAGCCCGGAATCTCCCTGTCATCGGACTGAAGCAAGTGAAGCTTCCAGTCCAGGTTAGGTTTTTTGGTGTGAACCCGGAATCACCCAGCGTCTGTCAGATCCAAGCGACTGAAGCTCGATCTCGACTAGGTTTTTGAAGGACCCGTAACCTTCAAGTTCTTGAGTAAAGAGAACAGTTGCTTTGTGCAACAAGTGGACGTAGGAGTTTCATCTCCGAACCACTATAAATCTTGTGTCGTATCTCTAACCCTAAACTCTTTATTTTTCCTTGTTTGATTATTCATTGCACGTGCATCTAAACAAACATAACTTGGAAATTTTAAATACTTAGGAAAGATTTAGCTCACCGAATTCCGCACTAAGAGTAAAGTCTCACTCTTGATCAAGCTCTAAGCTTAGGTCAAGAGAATCGTGATTACTTTAGATCTAGCTCTCGGCTAGGTCTAGTATTTCAAAAGAGCACTTTACTTTATACTTTGAGTTAAGGATTTGAAGTTGAAAAACTTCAAAATACGTATTCACCCCCCCCCCCCCCTCTACGTATTTTTTCTATAACAAACCGGGACCAACATAAACAATCCTCTCCTTCTCCAAGTAGACGATTGCCTTCCATACTTCGTCCATATCGGGAGAATGATCACCAATGAAGTGTCCCTCCTTGTCTCCTCCGATGAGATCGTTAAACTCGTCCATGGTAAGGGTTCGTTGGATGTTCCCCAACTGAAATCGGAGTAGAGAGGGAGTCCCGTTGGTCCTTAGCACCTCCACGGTTGATAAGAACTCCATCGTTGGTCCACGGTTGATAAGAACTCCACGGTTGAAAAACACTCGTGTGAATCCACCGTTCCCCATCAAAGTGATGACTTGGTCGGCTATTCCCATCCCCGATATCGTCTCATGATCGAGGAATCTACAATGCTTGTGCTTCAAGGTCACCAAGTGTGACCACCTCCTCTTGGCCTCCGGTGTTCGGAGAGTGACATTATAAGCTTTCGGCTTTTGGTTAGCCAATAGAGCTTGAGTGGGTGGGGATCGGTTTTGCGATGTCTCCTTTTGCTTTCCTTTCCCTTTGTTAGCGGTAGATGATGATGCTACGTTCTTGCATTTGTCACGAGCCATTATAGTACCTACAAAAACAAGATACTAACTTCAAATACTTTTCAATCCATCATCAATCAATCCCCAAACTTATACAAATCAATTCTCCCCTATTATACATTTATATCTATGAACTAACAATGCCAATATGTCCAATCTTTCAATCCACATGTTGGGAATTGTTAAGGACAAATATGTTAAGGGGGAACCTATAAGGGACATTTTAAAAATGAAGTATTGTTTTGATTTGATCCCAAAACCCCCAAGTGTCCTATTCTCAAGCGACCCATTTTTGATGTAGATGATAGGTTAGAAATTTTTCTAAGCCTACTCTGTTAGGATGGCTCAATGTTTGCTTAGGTTTTAGACTGCAGAAAATTCAAGTGAAGGCCACTCGCTTGAATGTGTTTTCAAGCGAAGCGAGTCTAACGAGCCGAAGTAAAGCGTGCCGAAGAATAGCGAAGCGAAGCGAGCGCTACAGTGGAATCAAAGCGAGTCCACTAAAGCGAAGCAAAGCGAGCGCTACAGTGGAATCAAAGCGAGTCCACCAAAGCGAAGCAAAGCGAGCGCTACAGTGGAATCAAAGCGAGTCCACCAAAGCGAAGCAAAGCGAGCGCTACAGCGAAAGTCAAAGCGAGTCAAAATTTACTTCAGCAATACTCGGAAATTTTATTTTCCAAAGTAGATGCTTCAAGTATGATCCGAAGCGACTCGATCAAAGCGGATGCTACAACTTCAAAGCGAAGTGAGCCACTACCTACCAGAAAGCGACAGCACAATTCCCGCTCCGATTTTGAACTCCAGTCAACTGAAGATCGCCACATTAATTGCGAGATCCCCACGTGTCGAATGCGGAGAGGAGCAAAGGAGTTGACTGCCAGGCCGACAAGGGCGCCGCTACAGTACTGGCTCGCTCCAGTTACTGTTAAGATTGGAACTTAGCCAATTTCGGCAAAGAGCCAAAACTGCGCGTCTGAAAACAGCCATCCTGTGCAAGGACTGTCGAGAGGAGGAGGGACAAGGCCACCTACCAAGCAACGGATCTCGGCCAACCCTCCGCCTATAAATAGTGAAGGATGAAGATGAAGAGAAGTAGAACACTACTTGAGCATTCGAGCGCCTACTGCAAACAAACACTCCCAGCTTTCTAAGCAATCTTCGAGTCTTTGTTTTCAAGTGTTCTCCGAGTTCCAGTCTCATCGGAACTCGTCTTCGCAACCTTCACACTTAGAATTCTAAGCCCATTCCAAATCCCAGCTTAGAAGAAGAGCTCTAGCCATCTTTGCACTTACTGTAAAGAGCTCTTCATAGTGTGTTCATCGTAAACCAAAAACCCTAACCCATGTTCTGTTCGTTAGGTTTTTGTGTTCGTCGTTAGGTTGTTTCGATCCAAGGCCCTACTCTCATCGATTGTAGAAGCCTCGATCATAGAGTCTAGATCCAAGCTTGCACTTACATCGTTCGTGTAAAGCTCGATCAAAGCTAGGCTGTAAGGAGAGCCCGCAATCTCCTTGTTGTTGTCGGACTGAAGCGAGTGAAGCTTCCAGTCCAGTTTAGGTCTTTGTAGTGAACCCGTATCCGACATCACTTCATTCGTGATCATGTCGAGAAAAAGGATATCAAGCTCGAGAAAATCCATACCGATCTCCAGCGAGCAGATATCCTCACCAAGCCTCTAGCTGAGCCTCGTTTCAATCAGCTATGCATGGAATTAGGGTTGCTAGACCCTGGTGAAGAGTGTTAGATCCAGGATGCACGAAGGAGTGTTCGCTTGTTCTTTGAGTGTCACTCGCTTCGGATCTTCACCAACTCAAGCGAGTCACTTCAAAATTCCACTCGCTTGAAGAAGGAGAAATAAGGTGGAGAAAGGTGGAGTGTTGGAAGACGTTCCCTACCCGCTTACAGGAATTGTTATGCCATTGGTTAAGGGGGAACTATTGTTTGCTCTCGGAGCAAGCTGCTTCCAAAGCGAACAAGTAAAGCTGCTACCTAGCCTAGGATTCCTAGCGAGTGGGTATAAACACTCGCAAGTGCCGTTTCTAGTAAAGGTTGTGGGGTCTTGTATCGGGCCTTTCCACGTAAAAATGGTGAAAGCTTAGGCAGGGCTGGCACCTAGACCTTGCGTCCTCTTCCCATCTTTCCGCCGAAGAGGAGCAAGTCTTCTCGTCTCCTCCATCGTGGATAAATATTCATTCTTTACTCACTCTTCATTGAGTTGAGCTGCCGAATGTCTATCCATTCCTCTCTCACTTTGAATTTTACATCGCTTCAATTAACCCTAGTCTGGGTCAAGCGAGTCGATTGCAAATTCATTCTGTAGCTCGTAGGAGGAAGCTTGAAGAGTTACCTTTTACTTGAAAAGGTTTCATGAATGGTGACATGTCTTTGCGTAAAATACGAGATTGTCTTGTTAGAGCATTCTCATTGTCATCTTGTCCTATTCTGCTCTGAGATAAGGACTTGTACTCATCTTCCATTCATCGTGAATAAGTACACTTACGTGAAGCTCCCCTCTGGGTTGTAGTAAGCTTGTGTACATTATTCATTCTCCCCCTCAATCCTTCGATGGAGGAGTCTCTAACTCGTAGAGGAAGATGAATGCCAAGAAGATGTAGTATCCAACAGGTGGTATCATCAAGCTTGAAGTCAGATCCATCAAAAGAATTCAACAAATGGTGACTTCAATAAGTGGTATCAATCTCTTATGAAGTGAGATTGACTGGTAAGTGTTTCAATTTTAAGTACACTAAGTGAGCTGAAGCGTGCTAGAAACCTTCACTTACTATGTGGAAAATATGAAATGAATCTGACACAAATACAAAGAGGAAAACATTCTTGTTTATCCTCGAAGTATGTAAGTCAGAAACATTTTAAATAATGTCAAAGAAATTTCATTTCTTTTTCCAGTCGCATCAGATGGCTAAGCGAGTGCTACGTCACTCCAAGCGAGCCATCGCAAGCGAGTGCAGAACAGTCACTCAAGCGAGTACTTCGCAAGCAAGTAAAAGCCAAGCGGCCCAACTCGAAGCAAGCGGGTACGAAGCGAGTATGAGCTGTCTGCACTCGAGTGCAATTTTACCTTTTGCTTTACATTTAATGCAGGTTCATGTACAACCGAAAATAACGGGCGCGTGCACTGCACTTTGAATTCGAAGCGGGAAAAGACAGACGAGATCCAACCATCGAATCTAAACAGTCCCCAATTTATAGTCGTTGGATCTTCTGCTGTATAAAGTGACGAATCATAGCAGGCCACGTGCAGCGCCGAGTCAACTTGGCGGTTCACTTTTTACTGTGATGACACCGGACACGTCAATCACTTCGCCGTTGGCCGCCGTATACCAACAGGATTTACGGCGATATTACTATCTTGCCCCTGCCACGTCAGCCGAACCCTACCTCTATATAAGGACGTCGTGCAGAACTGCAAAACCTTTCACAACTCTCCATATTTGCCATTCTCGTGCAAGATCTGCAATCTTCTGCAACTCACGAGTCTCAACCCAGTTTTCATCTTTAAAACTCCGATCAAATCTTTCAAATTTCTAACCATGGGAAAGAAGCTACAGTCTGAAACGATGGAGCAATTTCTCACCGAGGTCGACAAGCACATCAACGTCGAGCCTCATCTCGATCCAACAGTCATCGAAGAGGATGGTTTCTTCCGTAAGGCCGTGTCCACGGCCGGCTTATGGAAGTTCGTGACGGCGGCACCATCGAAGATCTTGGCCAAGGCGGTGTCCAAACTTCTTCTGAATCTGAGGAAAAGGCAAAACACATCATCATTCACTGATCCACAGACGGGAGAACCGGTGGAGGTGGACATGAGCCAACTAATCGGAATATTCGACTTGCCAAGGGAAGGTGGAAACTCGTTGTTAAGGATGGAGTTATCGGCCGGAGTCGAGTATGCTCGGTTTGCCACTGAAAAAGCAGAGCCCAACTACAAGGAGGCCAGCATTCGTTCAGATCTGAAGGCTCCTTTCAATCACATATGTGAGCTCTTTTCGAAGTGCGTCGCGTGCTACGTCGGAACTTTGGGCCAGCTCTCTGAAACAAAGTTGTTTGCCACTACTGTTATCGTCGACAGCCTTACTGGAACCAAGTTTAACTGGCACGGTTGGTTTCTCAACCAGATTCACGAAGCCGCCGACGACTTCAAGTTCGTGAAGGGAAGCACAGATCAGATTCTCCGCAAGGGGAAGCTTAAGTTTTTCTCCAGACTCTCCGTCGCACTGGAGGAACGCTATCTGAACAAAGTGTGGCCAGAATCTGACGTCACCGACTACAAGAAGAACACCGTGTTCCATGACTTGTGGAGGTCGGACAAATCTTTGATCGATGAGGGACTTCTCGAGGTTGAAGTGCCCGCTGTAGTACCTGTTGCCGAAAGGCAAATCGAAGCTACCCAAACAAAGCAAGCCGCTTCATCCGGGAAGCGAGCTGCGCCGAAGCGAGCGAAAAAGAAATTGAAGCTAGTCGCTACGCTAGTCAAGTCAAGCGAGGCTGAGGAGCAGCCGCTTGAGGAGACTGAAGAAACTCAACCCCAGCCATCACCCACCAAAATCCAAACTCCCCCACCTCAATCACAGAAAACCCCAATCCAAACCCAAACTCAACCACCACCAGAACCTCAAGCCTCATCCTCTGCCCAACCTAAAACCCAGAAATCCCCTCTCTCTCCACAACAAGAAGAATCTGCATCTTCTTACCAACTACCCCATGTCCCACTACACAGTACAGATCCCTCTGCTGCATTCACCCTATTCCAACCTATCCAAACCCCCCAGCCAGCCACAGAACCCATCCAAATCTCTGAAACCCAAACCTCATCACCAACCCAATCCCCTTCCTCATCGGCAGCCACAGCCGATACCGCCCAAACCACCGGAACTATAATTCCCCAATTCCAATTCCCCAAGGTCCCTGCAGAGGTGGAAGCTCTCGAAATATACGTGAGAGATAGAGAGCAGGCTGCAGAGATAATCAAGACTCGCTACTCCTCCGTGCCGATGTCCGACGAGTTCTACACCAAGACCGTCGACTTTCTCACCTACATCACCTACTGCGGCACTGAATATTACAAAGTCTTCAGACTCTTGAAAGCCTTCAAAGAGGAAGAGATCATTCAGATGGAGGGAAAGCTACTCGATTTCATCGGAGAAAATGGCTTCCACGCATTTCTCGATGGAACCAGCTTCTGGGACAAGCTGGATGCAAAGGTGAAGCGAGCCTATCCAGACACTTCAGTTCCTGATCGAGTGCCGACCATTCACGAGCGGCGGCTGATGAGAGTGCATACGGAGGAGGTAGAGGTGAAGGATGCGGAGATCTCCAGTCTACAAAGTGAGATCACCAGGAGGAACGTGGAGATGGAGAAGAAGGATGAAGAGGTCAAGAATCTTAGAGAAGATTTTGACAAGAAGAAGGGAGAGTTGGAGAAGAAAGTGGAGGAACAAGGAAAGCTGTTGGAGGAGAAGGAGAAGGCGCTGGAGGAACAGGTGAAGCTGGTCGGAGACCAGGAGAAGAAAATTGATGAACTCAAGCACTCGCTTGATGCGGAAAGGAGTCGCTTGAGGGACATCAACGCCAAGCTGGTGAAAGTTGGCGAAGAAAAGAAGAAGTTGGAGGAGGAGGTGAGAGCGTTGAAGGAGAAAGTGGAGAATAAGGAGGCTGATCTGGTCATGAAGGGTAGTGATCTGACCAGAACCAAGAAGGCTCTTGACAAGGTAGAACAGGAGATGAAGGTTCTGAAGCTAGAGCGTGACATGGAGAAGAAAGAGCTTGAGAGCCGGCGAAGAAGTGCTCAAGCCATGGACCTAAAGCATGCAGAGTTAGCTATCCAAGTTACCAAGCACAGGAGAGGGCCAGTGAATTTGCGGTTAGAATTGCCAAAGCTGCCCAACTTCGCGTGACTCTCAACAACCAAGAAAGCGCCATAGCTACTGCATCTGCCGAACTCAAAGCATCTCAAGATTTCCTCAATGTCCAACTGCTGGAGGAGCGCAAGGAAATTCATGCAGAGATCGAAGAAGAGCTTGCCGCTCGCTTCAGAAATGTCGAGTCGCTTGAGAGGCTGATGGCTTCTGTTAAGGAAAGGGAGAAGCAGTGTGGGTATCTGCTCGAGGAGATAAGTGTGAAAACTGCCGAATTAGTGCTCTCCGAGGAGCATACTTTCGCAGGAAAGACCGAGCGGATGCTGCATGCTGTGTTCAATGCAGTCAACAATCTTCACCAATCTATCACGGGAAAGATGATCACCTCAACCCTCGGTAGTGATGATGCCAAAAAGGGGGAAGGTATTGAGAAGATAAGTGCTGAAAATCTGGAGTTACAAGGAGGAGTTGGAGGAAGTGGAGTGGAAAGGAGGATGGAGATAGAAGGAAGTAGTGGAGTTGGAGAAAGTGGAGTGGAGAAGGAGATGGAGTTGGAGGATGAAGCTCGGGCCGAGCGAGCAAAGAAATTGGGCAAAGAAAAACTCACAGAAGAGCCCCGCAGGCCGATTGAGGGAAAGCTGCTTGGCTCTTCCATTGCTTCTCATCCTCCTGTTCCTGTGTTAACCAAGGAACAAAGGGAGGAGCAAATCCGTGCAGACGAGGCCCTAGCTCGCGACTTGGAAATGCAGTTTGATCTACAAGCTCTGAAAAATCTTACTGGAATCCAAGCGCCTGCTTCAACTTTGGCCGCTTCATCTCTGGCACTCGCTTCATCTTCTGCAGGAGCCACTTCATCTACTGCTGGAGCCACTTCATCCAGCCAAGCTATCATCCCGCCAAGTGCCTCAGCAGTCATCCCTCCAAGTGAAGCAGAGAAGAAGAAGAAGAAGGAAATGCCTCCACCGCCAGCACCCAAACAGTCACTGAAGCGGACCACACCGGAAGCAAGAGAAGATGATCCCGAGGCCAAGCGCCAAAAGATCAAACAATCGGTCGCTTCAAGAGCTGGTCAGTTGGAGAGGAGGAGGAAGAGAGGAGAAGAGAGAAAGGAGGAAGAAGAGAAAGAGAGAAAGATCAAGGCAAGGTGTCTTGAGATAATTGAAGGTCGGATCGAGGAACACTTCAATGAAGTGAGACTCATCCAGTCCGCCCTTACACGAAGCGCCTTCATTCCCTTCTTGCCAGAAGAATCGGAAGCTTGTGTGACTCAAGCTTGGATGGACGCTTGCTACGTGACCACTAAGGAGATGATTGATTCCGGTCGCTACCCACGCATAGAAGAGCAACAATACATTCGCAGGCGACTGATTGATATGCTTCCGAAGTGGAACTCTGAGCTGAGTGCAAAATTCAACGCAAAAATGAAGGAAGATGTCAAGCAGATCAGAAGAGGAGTTGATTGTGCGTAGGAATGAACATCCAGATGCCCGAGAAATCGAGCAATTCATCCCTAGTGATCTACTTGAGCAGTGGCTGTATTACAAAGAAAAATTCATCAAAGCTTACTACTACTGGGAAGTAGTGCCACTTCAGGATGAGTGCTCGAGGATCAATGCGCTCAACAACTTCCTGTGTGCCTACGATGAGAAATTCAGGCGGAAGGTCTTCACTCTTGCAGAGCTTGCGAAGCCTATGCCTCTAATCGTCAAAGTGCCTGCTCCGAAGGACTTCCCCATGCCCTTCCTGCCCGGCACAAGTGTTCCAGATCGAAGAATCATAGACGCAGAGGTTGATGAAGCGTTCAAGCTGGAGGAGACTTGGAGGAGACCAAGCATACACAACGTAGGAACTTTGGAAGTGAAAGTTCTATCTGCTTACGTTGTTGAAGAAGAGAAGAAGGAAGAGAAGAAAGAGGAGGTGTCAGAAAAGGAGCAGGAAGACAAAGACGAGACTGCAGGAAATCTCTGAATTTCAAGTCTCATATTTTGTGAACTGTTGTTCATCTATCTCATTTTAATTTATGTCTCTCTTGTGTCATTTACAAGCTTTGTGAATGATTAATCCTTATGCTACAAAACTCAAATAACTTAACCGAAATAAAAGGGGTAAGGAACTTAAAAGAAAATTTTCAACGAACATGCAAAGGAAGCAGTCGCTTGAAGTTCCTTCCACGGTTAGGTAGGCTAAATCTCTTAGTCTAAAAAGTTTGTTTTGGGTTTTGGCATCATCAAAAAGGGGGAAATTGTTGGGAATTGTTAAAGACAAATATGTTAAGGGGGAACCTATAAGGGACATTTTAAAAATGAAGTATTGTTTTGATTTGATCCCAAAACCCCAAGTGACCTATTCTCAAGCGACCCATTTTTGATGTAGACGATAGGTTAGAAATTTTTCTAAGCCTACTCTGTTAGGATGGCTCAATGTTTGCTTAGGTTTTAGACTGCAGAAAATTCAAGTGAAGGCCACTCGCTTGAGTGTGTTTTCAAGCGAAGCGAGTCTAACGAGCTGAAGTAAAGCGTGCCGAAGAATAGCGAAGCGAAGCGAGCGCTACAGTGGAATCAAAGTGAGTCCACTAAAGCGAAGCAAAGCGAGCGCTACAGTGGAATCAAAGCGAGTCCACCAAAGCGAAGCAAAGCGAGCGCTACAGTGGAATCAAAGCGAGTCCACCAAAGCGAAGCAAAGCGAGCGCTACAGCGAAAGTCAAGCGAGTCAAAATTTACTTAAGCAATACTCGGAAATTTTATTTTCACAAAGTAGACGCTTCAAGTATGATCCGAAGCGACTCGATCAAAGCAGACGCTACAACTTCAAAGCGAAGTGAGCCACTACCTACCAGAAAGCGACAGCACAATTCCCGCTCCGATTTTGAACTCCAGTCAACTAAATATCGCCACATTAATTGCGAGATCCCCACGTGTCGAATGCGGAGAGGAGCAAAGGAGTTGACTGCCAGGCCGACAAGGGCGCCGCAACAGTACTGGCTCGCTCCAGTTACTGTTAAGATTGGAACTTAGCCAATTTCGGCAAAGAGCCAAAACTGCGCGTTTGAAAAGCAGCCATCCTGTGCAAGGACTGTCGAGAGGAGGAGGGACAAGGCCACCTACCAAGCAACGGATCTCGGCCAACCCTCCGCCTATAAATAGTGAAGGATGAAGACGAAGAGAAGTAGAACACTACTTGAGCATTCGAGCGCCTACTGCAAACAAACACTCTCAGCTTTCTAAGCAATCTTCGAGTCTTTGTTTTCAAGTGTTCTCAGAGTTCCAGTCTCATCAGAACTCGTCTTCGCAACCTTCACACTTAGAATTCTAAGCCCATTCCAAATCCCAGCTTAGAAGAAGAGCTCTAGCCATCTTTGCACTTACTGTAAAGAGCTCTTCATAGTGTGTTCGTCGTAAACCAAAAACCCTAACCCAAGTTCTGTTCATTAGGTTTTTGTGTTCGTCGTTAGGTTGTTTCGATCCAAGGCCCTACTCTCATCGATTGTAGAAGCCTCGATCATAGAGTCTAGATCCAAGCTTGCACTTACATCGTTCGTGTAAAGGTCGATCGAAGCTAGGCTGTAAGGAGAGCCCGCAATCTCCCTGTTGTTGTCGGACTGAAGCGAGTGAAGCTTCCAGTCCAGTTTAGGTCTTTGTAGTGAACCCGTAATCACTGCGTCTGTCGTCAGATCCAAGTGAGTGAAGCTCGATCTCGACCAGGCTTTTGAAGAGCCCGTAATCTTCAAGTTCTTGAGTGAAGAGAACAGTTGCCGAGTGCAACAAAGTGGACGTAGAAGTTTCATCTCTGAACCACTATAAATCTCGTGTCGTATCTCTCTAACCCTAAACTCTTTATTTCCTTGTTTGATTATTCATTGCACTTGCATCTAAACAAACATAACTTGGAACTTTAATTACTTAGGAAAGATATAGCTCACCAAATTCCGCACTAAGAGTAAAGTCTCACTCTTGATCAAGCTCTAAGCTTAGGTCAAGAGAATCGTGAATACTTTAGATCTAGCTCTCGGCTAGGTCTTTGTATCTCTTACGAGCACTTTACTTCATACTCTGAGTTAAGGAAAAGAAGTTGAAAAACTTCAAAATACGTATTCACCCCCCCCCCCCCCCCCCCCCCCCTACGTATTTTTCCTATAACAAACAGGGACCAACACCACACAATACTCAAATACTCACATAATTCATACACAAATAAGTCACATTCAAGAACAAATATCCATAGGCACGTTTAATTCATACTCAATTCCCACAATTCTATAAAAATTCAATGGAAATTTCAATAGCCCATACAAAATTGATCATGAATATCATCAAAGGATTCATCATAGAACACAATTATCGATCCAAATTAATCAAAACATGAATTCTATAATAACCCCAAAATTTCTCCCCATTATCTCTAACATGCAATTTAACCATGGAAAATCGAAATTAGTCGGTCAATATACTCCAAATTGCATAGAGAATGCAAAGATACGAAAATTGGAGGGAGAAATTACATACCTTTGATGGAATTGAAGAGAGATTGAGAGGAAAAGTGTGTTCTTGGAGAGAAAGTATGAATTGTGTGTGTTGGTGTGTGTTTTCGTGTGTGTGTGTATGTGTTAAATAGGAGAAAAACTAACCTGAAATAAGGAAGGAATTCGTGAATTTTTCTGTGACTCGACCGGCCCACGATTTTGCTCGATCGAGCATTCGGTCGAGTCGAGCTACTGAGTTATGTGCTCGACTTGTGACTCAACCGAGCACTGGGTCGAGTCAGTCTCGGAGATTCAAACACGTTTTTTTTTTTTTTACTCGACCGGTGACTCGGTCGAGCACCGGGTCGAGTCGGATTTGGGAAAAATCAAATATTTTTTACTCGACCGGCGGCTCGGTCGAGTCGATGCTACTGAGTTAATAACTCGACCACGTGCTCGATCGGGCCGGTCGAGTCGTAGGTCGAGTCAGACCTGTTTCTACACGAGAAATTCACCAAAAATATTTAGACTCGCTTTTACAAACTCGAACTTAATATGCGCAATTTCTCTACTAAGGGGTACGACTAAAAAATACGAAAAACAATTCTACGACACTAAACTACTAGAATTAAAATCAACTAACCAGGTGACTTAGCGCACCTGGCCACCGGGCTCCTCCCTTGAAGGAGTGACCCGTGTTCGATCCCTTGTGGGAGCGAATTATAGGAGATATAAGGTTGAATTGGAGATTTTCTAGGAGTTATTGGGAACTAGGTGTACTAACATCTAATCTAACAACTAACATTTGCCCGATCAAAAAAAAAATCAATTGAAAAACGGGATACGATTATTGGGTTACCTCCCATAAAGTGCTGCGTTTAACGTCTTTAGCCCGACGATAACTCAATTTAGTTTGGGTCCTCAAGATTGACACCCTCTTTTGTGGGGAAAAGAGATATCGACTTGAAATAGTGCTTGAGACTATACCCATTGACCACGAACTTGCCACCATCTTCCTTCATCACTTCAAATGCTCCATTCTTCAAGTCCTTGTAAATGACGATGGGTGACCACTTGCTTTGTAACTTTCCTGGAAATAAATGTATACGAGAATTATACACAAGAACATCATCACCAATATCAAACTTACAATCTCGAATGCTCAAGTTGTGGAATTTTGCAGCTCGTTCTTTGTAAATCCTCGAACTCTCGAATGCTTCGTTTCTCCATTCATCGAGCTTTGGCAAATCGTCGCACCTTTGACCCATGGCTTCTTTGAACTCGAAATTTATCTTTCTCGTCGCCCAATAAGCTTTGTGCTCCAACTCCATTGGTAGATGGAAAGACTTGCCAAAAAGCAATTGATATGGAGACCTCCCAATCGGCGTCTTGAAAGCCGTTCTATAGGCCCAAAGTGCGTCATCCAAATATTTTGCCCATTCCTTCTTGTTGGTGACGGTCTTCTCCAAAATTTGCTTGATCTCTCGATTCGCTAACTCGGCTTGACCGTTGGCTTGAGGATGGTAAGGCGTCGTCACTTTGTGCTTGACTCCATATTTGGCTAGAAGTGATCCCAACCAACGATTGTTGAAGTGGCTCCCCCCATCACTAAGAAAAGCTCTCGGAGTTCCATACTGAGACAAGATATTCCATTGGAGGAATTTGATCACCACTTTCGAATCGTTGGTGGCTGTGGGAATGGTCTCGACCCACCTAGAGACGTACTCCACCGCAAGTAGAATGTAGGAGAAGCCTTGAGACTTGGGAAAGGGACCCATAAAGTCGATTCCCCATACACCGAACAACTCCACCTCCATGATTGTGCGCTGCGGTATCTCGTCTCTCTTTGAGATATTTCCCATCCTTTGGCACCGATCACACGCCTTGATGTAAGCATAGCAATCCTTGTAGATCGATGGCCAATGAAAACCACTATGGAAAATCTTGAGAGTGGTGCGATTTTCTGCAAAGTGTCCCTCATTCGGAGCGCTATGACAATCCTCGATGATCTTCTTCCACTCCGTTTGTCGAACGCACCTTCGAATAATTCCATCGGCACACCTCCGGTACAAGTAAGGATCCTCCCAATAGTAGAATTTGCAATCATGGAGCAACTTCTTCTTTTGGTGAGACGAGAGGCCTTTGGGTACATGTTGGATCGCCAAATAGTTGACGATGTCGGCGAATCAAGGGGTGTACTCATCAATCTCAAAAATCTGCTCATCGGGAAAGCTCTCCTTGATGACGATGCTTCTCCTTCCACCGGCTGCTCAAGTCTTGATAGATGTTCGACTACCACATTCTCACACCCCTTCCTATCCTTGATCTCCATGTCAAACTTATTAAGAAGAAAAATCCAACGAACTAGCCTTGGCTTCGAGTCCTTCTTGTTGAATAGATAGCGAATGGCGGCATGGTCGGTGTGCACAATTGTGTGAGACCCCACCAAATAGGATCTAAATTTGCCGAAAGCATAAACCACAACAAGTAATTCCTTCTCCGTGGTGGTGTAGTTCCTTTGGGCCGAGTCCAACATCTTGCTAACATAATAGATCACCCGGAATAACTTCTCCCTTTTATGCCCCATGACAGCTCCTATGGCCCAATCGCTTGCATCACACATGAGCTCGAACGGGGCACTCCAATTCGGTGAGACCAAGACGGGAGTAGAAATAAGCGCCTTCTTCAATGTCTCGAAGGCCTCCAAGCAATCTCCATCAAACACGAACTTGACGTCCTTCTCGAGCAATCCACATAACGGTTTCGTTATCTTCGAGAAATCCTTTATAAATCTTCTATAGAAGCTGGCATGTCTTAAGAAACTCCTCACCAACTTGACATTGGTTGGTGGTGGCAACTTCTCGATAGCTACAA
Organism: Thymus mandschuricus; assembly: GCA_029379335.1. Lineage (NCBI taxonomy): Eukaryota > Viridiplantae > Streptophyta > Magnoliopsida > Lamiales > Lamiaceae > Thymus > Thymus mandschuricus. Next base: position 14,009,752 of record CM057080.1, on the reverse strand, counting down.
CTTTGGCTCGATCCACCTCCAATCCTTGGGAAGACACCTTGTGGCCAAGCACGATCCCTTCTTGCACCATGAAATGACACTTCTCCCAATTAAGAACTAGATTCGTCACCTCACACCTTTGAAGCACTGTGGACATATTTTCTAAACATTGATCGAACGAAGAACCAAACACCAAAAAATCTTCTATGATGATCTCCATGATGTTCTCGATCATCCATGGAAGATGGCCATCATACATCTTTCAAAAGTAGCCGGAGCATTGCACAACCCGAACGGCATCCTCTGATAAGCGAAAACTCCATAGGGGCATGTAAATGCCGTCTTGTGTTGGTCCTCTGGAGCGATGGCGATTTGATTGTAACCGGAATATCCATCGAGGAAGCAAAAGTATTCATGTCCGGCCAACCTATCGAGCATTTGATCCACAAACGGAAGAGGGAAGTGATCCTTCCTTGTTGTTGCGTTGAGAAGGCGATAATCAATGTATACTCGCCACCCCGTGATGAGCCTCGTCGCGATCAGCTCTCCCTTCTCATCATTGATCACCGTCATGCCTCCCTTCTTCGACACCACTTGAGTAGGACTCACCCACTCGCTGTCCGAGATAGCGTAGATCATTCCGGCATCGAGCAACTTTATAACCTCTTTCCTCATGACCTCTTGCATGGCTGGATTTAATCGTCTTTGAGGTTCGACTCTTGGTCGATGCTTGTCTTCAAGGAATATCCTATGCATGCAAATCGAAGGACTAATACCCTTGATGTCGGCAATCATCCATCCAATTGTAGATTTATGCTTCCTTAGCATCCTCAAAAGCTTGTCCTTGTTCGTCTCCGTCAAGTGAGAAGAAACGATCACTGGGTATGTCTCCTCCTCTCCCAAGAATTGGTACTTGAGATGCTCCAATAGTGGCTTCAACTCCGCTTTTGGGGCAGAAATCGTCTTCTCCTCCTCTTCGACGACTCCATCATCCACCTTCTTATTGATGTCTAGGTAAAGGGCCTCCTTCTGGTTAGGTGATGGTTGATTTGCATCCAATTGATTGAGATACTCTAGAATTTCGTCGCAGGCTTCATCAATCTCTGAGTATGAATATAGCGAGTTGGAGATGCAATGGTTGAGATCTTTCTCCGAGGTAGTTGGTGTTAATGTTTCGATGGAGAAGATATCCTCACGATGATCGTCGGGCCTCTTTATTGCTTCATATATCGAGATTTTCAGCTCTTCTCCATTGACCCGAAAAGTGAGATCTCCATCTTGAACATCAATCAATGCTCTCCTCTTAGCTAAGAATGGCCGTCCTAAGATCAATGGTTTATTAGCATCCTCCGACATATCCAAAACTACAAAATCAGCTGGGAAGACAAGGTTATGGACTTGAACAAGCACATCTTTGACTATCCCCCTTGGATAAGAAACTGATCGATCCTCCATGAGTAGGGAAATAGTAGTTGGCTTCATCTTTCCAATCTTGAGCCCGTTGAAGATAGAGAGTGGCATCAAATTGATGCTAGCGCCAAGATCACAAAGAACGTTCTGGAACACTTGATTCCCAATCTTGCATGCCAATTTGAACCTCCCGGGATCCTTTTGCTTCAACGGGAGCTTCTTTTGTAAGACCGCGCTGCACTCCTCCATTAAATTGATTGTCTCGAACTTGGCCCATCTCTTCTTTCCCGAAACTGCATCCTTAATGAACTACATATGATTGGGAATATCTCTGAGTGCATCGAGAAGTGATATGTTGATGTTGACCTTCTGAAAGATCTCCAAGAATCGTTGATACTTCTCGTCTTGCTTGGTGTTCGCCAATCGTTGTGGAAAAGGAGCTTTCAGATTGGATTCCTTTGTTTGGGCAGGGTTGACTCGACCGTTGACTTGGTCGAGTCCTTGGTCGAGCTGACCTGGTCGAGAATCTCGTGCATTGACTCGACCAGTTGCTCAGTCGAGCACTGGGTCGAGTCAACCTTCTGAGTTAGTGACTCGACTGCCGACTCAGTCGAGCGGCCGGTCGAGTCCATCCTGGGCAGATTTTTCCTCGTTGACTCGACCGTTGACTCGGTCAAGTCCTCTTCCTTCCGTGCCTTTGTTCTTCATTTCTTCCGTTTCCGACTCCGAGTTGCTCCCATCTCCAAAATCTTCAACTTCTAGTGATGGATAAACATATACCGAGTACCACTCCGAAGCTCTATAGCATGGCATTGATGATTCTTCAGATTTTGCTCGGTTGTGCTTGGAAACTGACCGGGCCTGTGAACTCCACTTTGAGCATTGGCTAGCTGACTCATTTGAGTTTCCAACATTTGCAACTGCTTGGTGATGGCGCTAAAGCTAGTCCCCATAGTGTTCCCCATGGTCGTCTGAGTAAGCTCCAAAGTTCTCAACTTAACATCTTGTTGTGCCATCCTAGCCTCCGATTGTTGCATGTAATGCCTTATCAACTCGTCTGTTGACATCTCCTTCTTTGGCTCTTGGATAACTCCATTCTCCACATGAAAATCTAGGAGGTGGTTGCACGGCATTGTTCGGATTGGCATAAGAAAAATTCGGATGGCTTCGGTTGTTGGGAAAATAAGGCTCCTTGAAGCCTCCTTGATAATTCGAACCTCCTTGGCCTCCTTGTCCTCATTGCCACTTGTTTCCTTGATTCGGCTGCCACTTGCCACCTTGTTGCACGAAATTGACATCTTCTTCTTCGGGATGGGGTGCTTGTACATCAACAATAGCATCGCACCAAAGCACTCCTTTCTTGATGTTATCTAACTCACTCGCTGTTTTAGTGTACTTCTCCATCAAGTCATCGTAAGCGTCTATACCAATCGTAGCAACTCTCCTCCTTCCGATGCGTCTGTCAGTTGCTTCCTCATAACTCGAATTGGCGATGAGCTAAATAATCTCCATAGCCACATCATACTCGTTGTTCAAAAATCCTCCCTTGGAACCGTAGTCGAGCTCCTTCTTGCACCGCTTGTTCAAACCATGATAGAAGCAAGTAATTTGATTCTCCTTATCAATACCATAATTTGGACATGCTCTCAGCAACTTCTTGAACCTCCCCCATGCCTCATAAAAGTTCTCATCCTCAAACTGCTGAAATTGATTGATCTCGTTGATAAGCTTCTGAGCTCTTGAAGGTGGGAAGAACTTGTTCAAGAATTTTGCGGACATCTGGCTCCAAGTCTTGATGTCCGACTTGTCCAATCCGTCTAGCCATTCTCTAGCATCGTCCTTGAGAGACCACACAAAAAGGCTGAGCTTCAGATAATCTATTGATACTCCGTTCGCCTTGTATGTTGCACAAATATCCAGAAACTGCTTCAGATGAGCATTCGGGTCCTCCATCGATGTGCCTCCATACCGGTTCGTTTGCACCATGTTGATGAGGGACGTCTTAATCTCATAGTTGTTAGCATCAGTTGTCAACCATCCTCCGTGCTGGAATTGATCAACAACCGGCTTAAATCGGTCATTCAGAGTTTTCCTCCCCGCCTGGTCTGCCATCGAATCTTGATTCTTTGGTAAAGATGGTGGTGAAGAGGGTGGTAATGGTGGTTTATTGACCTTTGCTTTCTCCTTCATTTGATTCTTCTTCCTCAGTGAGCGCTCAAGTTCCAAAATTTTTGGAATAGGCTTTATCCCTATAGATCTGGTGGACATGCACTACTTGGGGAAAAAAAAAGGAAAAAAAAAAGAAGAGATTAGAAGAGATTAGATCAATAAACAAAAACAAAAAAAATAAAAACGCCTAAATCACCTATTAATCCTATTTCAAAATATCTATATGAAATTTAATCAATCCCCGGCAACGGCGCCAAAATTTGATCGCACTATTTTCAACCACACCAAATAGGTATAGTAAAGAACAACTACAAGTATCGTTTCCACAGGGACTGATATATCGAAATACACAAAATACCTCTAATCTAGAATTAAACTGATGTCTAGGCAAGAAGAAATTAAATATGTGGCTTTCTAAAATCATAGGCAAAGAAGTTAAACAAAACAAAGAACTCAAATAAATAAACAAATAAGCAATAAAATCAAATGAAAGACTCAAGTAAAAACAAGCGTTGATTCCATGGAAGTCTATCTAATCAAATCTAAACAGTAACAAATAATTCAATTCACAAATTTAATCCAACCTAGATGCGATACACGAAATTAATCTAACACTCCGGTCAGGGCAGCATAGATCGTCACTCAATAAAATCCTAATCTGCTCCCGGTCTCATAGAAATTAAATCAAGTGAAAAACAGATCAAGTATCGATAGATATAATCAACAAGGTTCAATCACGACACCTATATCAACTATATGCAAGACCTATGATAATCTAACTTCGGACAGGACAATTAAATCATCATAGTATGTATTCATGAGATCTATTATGAAATTATCCGGTCAAGGCATAAAAACATAACTAAGCATACATAACTAATGGCTACTTAATCATGCATGAAAACAAGCACCATGAAACATACATCTAGATTGACAGGCTAATTGTAATTAAAAGAACTCACATAGATTTAATTAGACATACAAACCTTAAAATCAACTAAAGGAATTTAGCTAGACATAATTAAAGAAAACATGAACATAATAAATTGGAAGAACATAATTAAAGACAAGAGTAAGAAAAACTTGGAATTTGATCTTGAACGCGATGAAGAACTTGAACATGAATCTTGAATAAAACTTGAATAAACTCCAATGTTGAACAAAAACAAAAGCTTGAAAACAAATCTCTAAAAGCTGAATTATAAAGCTAACTAGGGTTCACAATGCTAAATCTAAGGTATTTATACGATAGAAATTTACAAAGATAACATAAGTGCAATAGGAATCTATAAAAATTCGAAAAGCCCACGAAATTGCAAATCCCGTGTCTTGACTCGACCACTGACTCGGTCGAGCAATCGGTCGAGCACTTCCAAAACTGGCTCGGACGAGCATCTAACTTCAGTGTTGTTGACTCGACCACTGACTCGATCGAGTCATGGGTCGAGTCAGCCTCCTCGAACTTCAATCTTCGATTTTCGACACTTCTTCACTTGGCTTTCTCGATCCCCGTTTCAACTTGGGTTAATTCCACTCGAAAATACCTGAAAATACACCAAAATACCCAAAGCGTAATATAGTTCGACAAATCATAAAACCATACAAAACACGAACTAAATCACCTAAACGAGACTTTAAAACAACTCCTGAACACTTAAAAAAACATGTAAAATTCTAACCTATCAGTTGTCGACTAGCAACTCAGGGAATAGTTTGCACATGTGAACCCCGAATTGAGGCGTTGGTTTATCATATTATATTGGAACTGGCCAAGGAAGCTTTGTGGATCTCTCAGTCCGTCATAGGGAGCAATATTCGACATCCTATTTTTGTTTGGGAGACGAGTATTGAGTACCTCATCAAAGAACGAGGTAATAATCTTTCCTTATGCGCCGAACACTCCTCCGGATGGACGATTCGAACTGATGGGGGTCAGACGACTTTAGGTTGAACTAGAGGACCAACGTTACGTTGATTCCGATCTTGATGGTTGGGGTTGTTATGGTCATTTCTCACCCGATCAGCTCGAGGATTACCTTGCGGATTGTTTCGGGGTGGCTAGTTTACTATCTAGACGCTGGCGGCCACATGTTGCTGAAGTGCTTCATGTCTGGACGAAGCTTTGGCTTCATCTCCGCCTTGCCGATGTCGACCTTGCCTTTTTTCAATAAAGCGGAGGAAGAGTTCGACGACTTCGTTAGTCTTGAAACACTCCTTTGCCACTTCGTCGAAGTTCGGCGGGGCGGCTTGGTGTTCCTCTACCCTGTTGTTAGGGTTTTCTCTCCTTGCTGATTTACTTCTTCTTCATTCAAGTTACATTCCTCTTGCCCAACCAGTTGTTCCCCAGTTGTTCCAGGGGAGCCTCCTCTCGAGTTGTTCCCTAGTTGTTCCAGGGGAGCCTCCTCGGCGTTGTGGGCGTCAGAAGCAGCTCTTTAAGCAACAGTTCGCGTGTTCTTCTTCGGAGTTATTGTTTGCTTGTGAAAACGTTGATCGACAACACAAAATTTATAGTTCCCACAGACGGCACCAATGATCGATTTAGTTTTCGTAGGCAATTAATGTAAAGACGATGAATGAAAGAACACAATGGGATTTACTTGGTTTGATCTATAGGAATAGATCTATGTCCACGGGGTGACGGGGGATGATCTTTATTGATGTAGGGGTGTAGGGTACAATGAGTATAAAAAGTGTGAATGAATCCACTAACTCTAACATAGCCTCTATTTATATACAAGTATGTAGAGCTTGACTCTAATAAGGATTCCTTTTGAGTATATCTCTTATATTTTGATAAGCATCCGAGTCTTCTATGTCTCTTAGGACTTGAATTGTATTTGTTGAAGGAGCTCTTCGTGGGCCGAACTCTCTATGGGCCAAACTGCTTCTCTTTGGGCCGAACTGCGTGGGCCGAGCTCATTGTTGGGCCTATTTATATTAGGCCTAATCTTTTGGCCTAGTAGTTGGGTCATATCCTATCATCTTGTAAATAATAAAAACTGGTAAATTTAGATGCTCACGCTAGTCATTCTTGGCCTCCATGACTGCTTCGACATTAAATCCTGACAACTAAAATATAATAGGGGTGAGCATATCGAATTATACTTAGTGAGAAACTATGCAAATATCCATAATTGTAGTTCATGCATATAGAACACAAATATCACATAAACTTGTCATAACTAAAGACTATACAACCGTGTGGATATCTGAACCCGACTTTATAACCATGTCGATATCTAAATCCGACATTATAATCGTGTGGATATCCGAATCCAGACTTGATAGCCGTGAGAGCTTGTATATCACGAACTCATATAGCAATGACATAAATGTAGATAAAAAAAGAACAAGAAAACATAGAAGAACAAACATGGATAATAATAACAACGAGCGTAAATTACTCCACCTTAACCTTGAACACCAGCTAAATCTTTTGAAACTAAACTTTTACAAAATATCTCTCGATTTTTCCTTTGAATCATCCGTATGGGAATGGTCGTACCCCCTATATATATACTGGTGGTTTGAGCATCACGGATATCTATGATTTGCATCTAATGTCTATCTCCTAAATTAAAAAAATAAATAAATTAGAATTGTATACGTACATGGATACTAATCTAAAAGTTATACTACTAGTTTAAATTATCCACATATTTAATGCAGCAGTAACAACAAGAAGAATAATCTATATATAATAAGATTACAAAAATAGCGGTTATCAATTTAGCATTGTTTTCGGATGCAATTTTGCAATAAGTTACAATTTCACGGGTCTAAATGTAAAAAGCAGTGTGAACATAAAAAAATCATCCGTCATCTTCTCTTCTCTCTTTCCCCTCCTCTTTCCTACTTGCCACATGACAAATATTTATTGGTGGAAATAATTACATCAAGAGGGATGATATGCTAGTCACCTTAGGGTGAGCACCTTCGTGGGCACCTTCGTCTTCGACATCATTTTGTACGATTTTTTTAATTGCAATATATTCTAATACCTTATATATTAATATTGAAATCACTAAATCTAAAAAAATATAAATATCAATGCTCGATTTGTTCGTTTTTGCTTATAAGTTCAAAAAGTGTGTGATAAAATAAATCGAGCTTTGATTTTTATAATTTTTTTGAATTTGGTGATTTCAATATTAATTTATAAGGTATTAGAATATATTGCAATTGAAAAAATCGAACAAAATGATGTCGAAGACGAAGGTGCCCACGAAGGTGCTCACCCTAAGGTGACTAGCATATCATCCCTCTATATATATATATATATATATATATATATATATATATATATATATATTGTGATTCAAAGTATAACAATATTGGTGTCTATTTGTAGAGAATTGAAAATCATAATTTATGGTATAATTTTTAATTTTTTTAAATAAATATTTATCTACATTATTTTGAAAATAAGATTTATTTTGATGTAATGAGGGATGATATGCTAGTCACCTTAGGGTGAGCACCTTCGTGGGCACCTTCGTCTTCGACATCATTTTGTTCGATTTTTTCAATTGCAATATATTCTAATACCTTATAACTTAATATTGAAATCACCAAATTCAAAAAAATTATAAAAATCAAAGCTCGATTTATTTTATCACACACTTTTTGAACTTATAAGCAAAAACGAACAAATCGAGCATTGATATTTATATTTTTTTAGATTTAGTGATTTCAATATTAATATATAAGGTATTAGAATATATTGCAATTAAAAAAATCGAACAAAATGATGTCGAAGACAAAGGTGCCCACGAAGGTGCTCACCCTAAGGTGACTAGCATATCATCCCTCATATATATATATATATATATATATATATATATATATATATATATATATATATATATATATATATATATATATATATATATATATATATATATATATCTTCTTATCTCTTTTTCTATTATTTGATATTTTGATTTTGTATTTCAGACAATTGTAATTTTGTATTTTAACAAATATTTATAATTTACTTTTATTTTCTTTAATGCCACGTGTTAAATTCTCTCCTATTTATTCCGGTATTCTTTTATGTAATTTTTATTTAACTTAGTGGTCTAAAACAACAAGATATCGGCCAAAGTTTAATGAGCCCGAAAATAAAACATAAATAAAATAAATATACCATACATTGTGTGACACAATATTTATAAGTCACTTAAAAAAAATCATGAAAAACTTAATTGTTCATATTTGTAAATTTCATAAACAAGCTATAATATACGGTTTTGACTTAAATCAAGACATGACTTTACGTTTTTTTTTTTTTTTTTTTTTTTTTTCCTTTCTTATTCACATTTGCAAAATAGTCTATTTTTTTAGGGTTCAGTTTTTTTTAGGATTCAATTTTATTTTTTTAGGGTTTAGTTTTTTTGATTTAGTAACTCACGTTGACGCATCAGGCGGGACGGCAAATTTTGTATATAAGAAAGTGTTCTGAAATGTATAACATATTGTGTTGTTGTAATGCACTAACATTATATTTGTCTGCTCTTAGTGTGTTATGTTTACGTTCCGTTTCTTATTAAATATTCGTAACTCACGGTGTCGCGCATCGCGCGTGGGCGAGTACTAGTAATAATAATAATAATAATAATAATAAATAGTGTTTATCTATATACCTATAAAAATTTATGGGGTGTTACAATTTCTGGTCAAAGTATCCATTTATTATCCAAGATAGTTGTCTTATATAAGCTATTGTAATCTATCATTTGAAGTAAGAGAGTAAACAAGAATTTCCATCATTCTGAGTTCATATTACTTCCTCCAAATTATTAGTCTTCTTTACTTTATCATCAAAACCCAACAGTAGTCAGTAGCTACTCATATTCATGAACGCAATCATAAGTAAAATAAACGTGATTAGAAAACTTATGAGTTATTGCATAAAATGAATTCAAGTAGCAAATTCACAATTTCAAAATGAATACGTTGAAAACTATGATATAAATAATAAAAGTTATCTAACTTGTGCCCTAGGCTGAGTATTTATAGTCCTAATCTCCAAAAGTAAGTTCGAAACAGAAAAAGAAAAAGAAAAAAAAAAGAAAATAATAATAATAATAATAATAATAATAATAATAATAATAATAATAATAATAATAATAATAATAATAATAATAATAATAATAATAATAATAATAATAAACCCGGATCTATTTTTAGAAAATTCAGTTTATTAATTGCATGCATTTATCAACATTATTACATGCATTTATTATAGTTTATTTATTACATGCATTTATTTATAGAGGCAAAAAAGAAAATACACATTTTGACTTTGTAAAATCAATTTTAGGTATGAAATATAGTTTACAATAAAAATACCCATATTTTGGTATGGTGGACAATAATACCCTTATTTTTAGTACATGGCCACTCCCTCCTCCCCTTTCTTCTCCCTACACGTGTTTCCTCATTCTTTTTTATTATTATTTTTTTTTTCTTTTTCTGTTTTATCTATTTATTTATTTATTAATTAATTATTAAATTATTTATTTATAATATTTTTTTTCGTTTTTTTTCCAGAAATTTTCAATTTTTTTTTTAATTTTCAATTTTTTCAATTTTCTACCGTTTTTTTGTATATTTCGATAAGTACAAGTACACAGTAAATTTAGGTTTTTTTGGTACTGTGTACTGGTACATGGTAAACCAAATAATACTTCTTATAGTATTGTTTACTGGAAGTAGTAAACGAATAATATCAAATTGTACCTATATTACGAAGTACGTTCATGTTGTTTTAGTATCGTTTACCAGTATTGTAACATACGAATTATATAAAATTAAATTGTTGTCCTCTTTGGCCACAAACTTTTTGGTTCAGCAAGCTCTTCATGCACCCCCAATTACCCACGGCTAGCCTCATTGACCCCTCGAACATGTTTATTTTCGCATTTCGGAGTACCACGATGTTACCTGGCTTTGTCAACTCATCTGCAAGTCAAGTATGCGTATCAATCAATACAACAAAATAACAAAGTAGCCAAGAGCAATCATTAAGCATTGAGATCTTTTTTGCTGAACTGACCATTGAGATCATTTTTTGCATGGAGATTTCCAGGCCCCATGTTGCACTTCCTATTAGTTTTACCCCAGTAGCTACCGAATCCTGATATTTTTGAGCATCAGATTGAAGCATAAACTGATACCAATTTGGTAAGCTTGGACTCTAATCATTGCAGGAATGCAAATTAAGGATGTTAACGATGTGGAAAAAATCTATGTACCCAGTTTTAGCATAAGCTCAAATGAACAGATTATGTCTTTATCTCTTTAACCATAGTTATTTCGCATGCACTTTAAAATTGCAAACATGTATGATTAGTATCAATGAGTGAGTTGGTCATACCAGTAAATATAATGACTATGAGAAAAGCCATGGCAATGCAAGGGAAAATACCACAGTAGCCAAGAGCAATCAGTAAGAGAATCCTCTCTAAAACAAAATTATCGATCCATTAATCGGTACATAGAATATTTTTACCTTGGCTTTCATAAATTATTTCCAGTGGAGTAACCTATGGAGTAACCTTGGGAAAACCAAAGTTGTATAAGATACACTTTGTTATGGGAAGTTACATATTCACCAGTATCTCGTATAGAAAACAAGGTAGAACAGCATACCTGCATTAACAAAGCTCCCAAAGCTGCATATGAAGCATCATCACTGACATAACCAGCCCAAAATTTCAATGCAGCACAATCAACAAAAGCAAACTCGAACATAATCGAACTGTTTTCCAGCATACCAACCTGGATGCAAACATAAGAGTAACAAGGGAGTAACTAATCTTAGTTCTAATCCTATAATCAACAATGATGAGTTACTAGTAATCAGATGTACGTGTGCGTGCACTCTGGAAACAAAAACAGGAAAGAGAGAGGGATAGAGAGTTGCAGTTGGCAGTAGGAACACTGAACAAGGTATGCTACACTAATCAATCATGAAGCTTCACACCATTCTATACTTTCGATGTTTCAGATGATCGAGCAATAGACGAAATGAAGCAAGAACAAGTTTCATAACTGAAACGAAACAAGCAATTCTACACAATTCGTCTATAAAATAGAAGCAGCCTATAAACAGAATCTTCCACACAACGAAACAATCAACTCATACAAAAGGAAGTTATACCGCCAAACACACCATAATCGATGCTTCACCATTCGAATCTGCTATAATAACAAGCATTTCTCTTGAGTCTCGACACGCCATAATCCACAGACACGAGTAGCAATCAATCAAAGAAGTTTTTCCTCAAACGAATCATACAATTAAAATTGTCTACTTACCAGGCTTGAAGAAGATCGACAAGCCAAAATCGATCGCTTTAAGCGGCGAGTTCTCCTTCTTATTCGCGAACAGGAAATTCTCCGGCTTCAAATCCCGATGTATCACCTCGTGCTTGTGGCAGAGCTGCACGACCTCCACGATCGTCCTCATCACCGTAGCCGCCGCCCTCTCCCTCCCGATCTACACTCTCATCACCACCTCCGCTCGATTCTTCTCCCTCATGACCTCCCTCTCCCACCTCCGCCGCCGCGAGAACGCAGAATCCCACCGAAATCGAAATCCCTAATTTAGGCCCAATTTCTCTCTCTAGCATCCTGCCGTGCTCGATCCCAACCACTTCTTCGCCTCCTTCATCGCCACAAACACATCATCGCTACCGGAAGCAAGCGGCGTTCTCATCGCTACCGAAGGCCACGGTCGCCGGTGAGAGAGAGGAAGAGAGTAGTGAGAGAAAGGGAGGGAGAGAAGAGGAACCGTCCTTTTTTCCTTTCTTTTTTTTTTTGCATTTACGAAAAATAAAGTTAAAAGAGAAAATTTAAGTACACGCAATTATAAATATCAAAGATAGGGATATTTTTGTCCATCCAAACCAAAAATTGGGTGTTTTTATTGTAAAACTATATTCCATACCTAATATTGTTTTGACAAAGTCAAAAGGGGTAAAAACATATATTATCTCTTATTTATATCTATGAAGTAATATATAATATGTATCTTATTTTTGGAATAAATTAATATCTTCTATAAATTTATATTTTTTGTGCCTATAAATTCAAAATTTTACCAACCAAAACATATTTCATTTGTGTTTATGCTGGAGGAAGATGAAAGTCCGATCACGAAGACATTTTCTACGTATTGAAAAGTTAATTATTAGATTTATATGAATATCATCCTACATCTATTAGTTAATGTGATGCATATTCCCTGTTTAGATTATTCAATATTGCCGTTCATTTATGATAAAAGTTTGTCTTTATTATGATTTAACTATCGTCTTTAGCTCTGGATGATTGAAAATTAGTAGTAGCAAGAAATTATATGGATATTTTTTCCCATTCCTTTGTATCAATTATAATTTCATATGATTGAGAATGTATAGTAATCTATTTGTCCTCCAGATTATTGTTATGTAGGAAACAAATTGCGAAAGCAATTTATTGCTTTATGATTTTGTATTCTTTAACTTATTTTATGTGGTATTATAGTGTTTTATCTGATATGATAAGTGAAAAAACATTTTTGTACAAAATATAAGAAAACATGAAATATACCCATTTTTTTCCCTTCTTGACTAAAATGCCCTTATATTTTCCTTTTAATTTTTCTCTTCTTTTCTCCCCATTTCTCTGCAACTAATTTTCTCTCACTTATTTTCAAATTTTCAGATCATAACTTTTTCATCCTCCTCACATTTTCTTTCTCTAAAACCCTAGATAGATTCCTCCGCCTCCTCCCCACAGGCGACCTCCAGCTCCTCCCCTCCTCTTCCACACAGACGATGATGTCACGGAGCATCCTTGAATATGGGAAGCAAATGGCTGCCAGTGGTGAGCTTGGTCACGCCATTGGAGCATCCTTGAATAATGGATCCGACCGCGCCGGAGAGACCGCCGCATCCATCGTCTTCCTCCACCGCCGGCCTTTGCGTCTTCCCCTCCACCGTCGACCTCCCTTCCTCTACCTCCTCCACCTCCCCCGATTAACACACACACACTCTCTCTCTCTCTCCCTCTCTCTCCTTTTTTTTTTGTGGATTAAGTTTTAGTGGTAATTAATTATGGATTATTGTCAAATTAATTATAGAGGAATACAGAGTACTATATGTATTCATGAATTTGTTCATTTTGAAGGATTATCACAGTATTTTTTGGTGATTTATGGGAATTTTTTTTTTTCCAGATTATGCTACAAAATCAAATTTATTTCTTCAAAAGTATGATGATAGGTGGCGGCTTGTTCGAGAAATGCATTTGGGGATGGATTTGTGAAGTTGGAGGAGGAATGGGGATTTGTGGAGGAAGGAGGACTGTATGGATTGGAGGTGGAAAGAAGCAGCCATGGATGGACGAAGAAGAGGTGAGAGAAGAAGAGTGAGAAAGAAAGAGGTGAGAGACGAATTTTTCCTTGAATCAACTAGTAGTAAGTAGTAGTAACTAATAAAATAGTTTGATTGTACATGAACTTTTACACAAGTTTGTAAGATTATTAATCATGGATGAATTGGCACTGAAATTGTCAACAACAACTGAACTCAACTTCCTATCCAAATTCCACTCAAGAATCCTATCCTTCATGAAGTTAAATAACTTCTCTCCGTCATGTGGATATTCAAGCAACTTAAATACAAGAATTTTCTTATGCAATTTCCAAGAATCATCTATGAAATGAGCTGTCAAACTACAATATGTTGTATTGGAATGTTCAGAAGTCCAAATATCTGTTGTCAAGGACACTTTGCAGTTCAAATTATTTAACAAGCTATACATTTTTTTTCCTTTCTTCCTCAAAAACACCAACAACATCAGCCCGAATGGTGTTTCTCGATGGCAATATAAAATAAGGATTTAAAACTTTCAAAAACTCTTCAAAGTATTCATGCTCACCAATATTGAAAGGATAATTATGCATAATACATGCCACAACCAAATCAGTTCTACTTTTTTGTTGATCAAACTTATGTTCACTTCTAGGACTTCTATAGCTTGTAAATGAATCAGTTAGACAAAAGTTTGGGCAAACACCTCTTTTAAGGTGTTTCCCTAAACTAGATGTTCCCGACTCATTAGTCCAACTCAACTTCTTATTGCAATGATTGCATGTAGCATCTTTGAACACACCTTTACTAACTTCAATTTTAGTAAAATGATTCCAAACCTCTGAACTTTTTCGTTTTGTACCACCAGATTTCTTCACAGTTGTTGTAGTGGGAGCTTCTTGATTAATAGCATCGGGTTCCAAGGGTTCTTCTCGTTGAGTATCTTCACAAATTTGAGTTTCTGACATTATTAGGAAATCTGCAAAAATTAAAGCCAGACAAGAGAGAGAAAGTTAGAAAAAATAATAGACTATGATACATGTAATCCAATGAGATTCTTGAAGGTTTCCTATTTTACCATCATGATCAATAAAGACATTCAAGATTCAAATCTCATAAGTTTTAGAGACAAAATGAGGAACGAAACAGAAGAGCTATAACAAAATCAAAGGAGAAAGGGTCAATTCTTCACAAGAGATGCACTAAAACTTGAACTTCTAGACTGCCCATTCACATAACATAAACATGAATTCTTCCACCATACCATACCAAAGCCACAAAACACAGAAACCAATCACATAATCATGAATTCTCGACTGCCCATTCACATAATCATGAACGACCCCACTTTGTACATAACCCATAGCTTTCAGTTAAGAGGCTAAGAGCTACAAAAATCTAATCTTTCCTTAATTCCAGTGCAAACAATCTATCATCTTCTCATCTCCTATTGAACAAATTTCAAATTCTATTTCGAATTTTAACCTTTTCCAAGAAGATAAGGCATACTAGAAACACATGGAAATTCCCCAAAATAAAGAAAAAAGGAAAAGAAAAGGGAAGAAGGTATAGTCTGTCTTACAATGGAGATATTGGCCGACTAAAATTCAATCAAACATGAAAATGAAATAAAAAAAAAAAAAAAAAATCCCAATTAAGCAAATCGACCAATTAATCAAGAAATGGGAACCCAAAATGAGTGCCTCTCACCATCAGATCTGCCACCACGGCAATCCAATCCCGTTTTCCCCCAACTAAAAACTCCCCAGCATTGAAAATCCTCCACAAATCCCGCCCAATCACCACTACCCCTATTCCCATCCTATTCCCATACCTATCTAGTTTCAGCAAATCAACGAATCAAAAACATGAATAAATGCGAAATGCGAGAACAATGAAAATTTTTGGAAGAGCGACTGTGGTGGAGGTGAAGGTGAAGGGAATTTTGGTGGAAGCTTTTGATTTTACTAAATTCTAGCAACCCATAAAAAGAGGGATCTTCAAGCAAATTACCTTTTGATTCTTGGAGGTGAGGAACGGAGGAAAACGACAGCTGATGGTGACGACGGCGCCGAGGGACGGCAACTACGGCGGTGACTAAGCGGAGGTATTGCGACGGCGAAGGCAACAACGCCGAAGGAAGGCGGCAGCGACGGCGCCGAAGGACGGCGGCGGGAAGAAGGTAGAGGCTAACGTCAGAGGAATGACTGAACGAGGGCTTGGAATTTGATTTCAAATTTCAGATTTTTTCATTGAAAATTCGGGTCTGTATCGGGTCACGGGTATCGGGTAAATTCATGGGTAATTACCCGACTCGGACCGATAGCAATTTCATTTGATGGTCCGGGTTCGGTCCAGGTCTAAACTTCAATGGGCCGGGTCTAGAACCGGAACCGTAAAATATTTTTCGGGTTTGGGCCAGGTAATACCCGCCCGTTGACACCCTATTACAAAGTATGATAAGAGTGATATCGTTTCTTATATAACATGTCTTTATGTTATATAATTATACACAATTTCTTACAATGTATCGTAAGAACGATATCGTTTCTTATATAATATATGTAAAAGTTACATTGTTTTTTTTTGTTTCAAGTTGAATGTTGTTTGATTTCTTCAATTCCAGCTCGAAAGCTTGCAGCGTGGCGGCGGCGACGATGGTAGTTATGACGGCTGCAAAAGCATAGCTCAGAGGGTTTTCTTTTTGTCGGGGGTGCATTAGATCGAAGTTGATTTGTATCTCATTTCTTACATAATGTCTTAATGTAAAGTAAAATAGTTAGATTTTACATGTTTTATTGTTAAGTAAGATAATAAGATTGTACATGTTTTATTACACCTGATTATAAGAATGAAAGTAAGAATGAGTTTGTTTCTTACTTAACAAGTCTTACTGGAGCACTTGCATGTAAGATCTTACACAGGCAGAATGGAAATTAGCTTTTACAATAGGTAGTAAGATTGTACATGGATTCTTATCATATCCAATAAGAATGAAAGTAAGAATGAATTTTTTTCTTACTTAACAAATTTTATTGTAGCACTTGGTTGTAAGATTTTGCACATGCAGAATGGAAATGATCTTTTACAATAGGTGGTAAGGTGTACATGGATTCTTACCATATATAATAAGATTGAAAGTAAGAATGAGTTTGTTTCTTACTTAACAAGTATTAATGGAGCACTCGTAAGATAGATAGTTAGAATGAACATGATTTTTTACACAACATTTATAAGATTATACATTGTTTCTTACCATGTGTGGTAAGAATGAGTCATTTTCTAACCAAATGACATTTGCAGTTCTAAAAAAAAAAAAAAAAAAAAAGCTGAGTACGAAAATTAGGGAAAAAACACTACAACAAAAAACGCCTTTAACAACGGTTATTACCCGTTGTTAAACTAGATACACGACTGTGGTTGTAGCCAGTGTTGTTATAAGTTCTCGCTCATAGACAACGGTTATTTACCGTTGTTGTTTACCCTTACAACAACGGTTTTCTCTCATAGACAACGGTTATTTACCGTTGTTGTTTACCCTTACAACAACGGTTTTCTCTCATAGACAACGGTTATTGACCGTTGTTGTATATCTTAACAACAACGGTTTTCGTTCATAGACAACGGTTATTGACCGTTGTTGTATATCTGAACAACAACGCTTTTTTCTGTTAGACAACGGTTTATACCCCTTGTTGCATATATGAACAACAACAGTATTAGCAACATATGTTAAAACCGTTGTCTATTTGTATTATTCGAATTTATATTCAATTTTTTAATAATATGCATTTTTATATTTATTTTTCGACCTGCTTCGTTAGTAATAACGTACAATATATATTGTGGACAACAAATGCTATAAAATAAAACAAATCTTAAAACCAATATCATTTAGAAAATTATCACATTCTAAAGGTAAATATAAGTATTATGTTGTAGGTAAAGTGAATAGTCTGCTTATAAAATCATACATGCTATTGCTAGTTACCAACAAAAATCTCCAACTTCATGAAATGATTCTCCTACCATCTTTGCGAAACGACGACCTGTGTGACATAAGTAACGAAGAAGATTAAAATAATTTCTAATCACTACATAACATTAATTTTTAAATAACTATTACATACCTTCGATACCATATGCACCAATCAGCCCCATAATGCCCGAGAGAAAGCAGTTTACTGCTCAAAGTTGTCCCAACTGCTGGAGATTCCAGCAATATTTCCTGCACTTATAACTATTGGATCGTTTCCGGATAAAAGGTGCAAAGTTTAGATTTTTTTTAACAACACTAGGAAGTATCACTATGTATTTTACACAAAAATTAATTACTACACACATGCACCACCATATGCAAAAATTTAAGATTTTATTTTTTTAAATCTAAGCTCATCAAGAAAGAGGGGAGAAACAAAAGGGGGAAAGAAAGGGACAAAAAAGAATGTAAATTTAATTAAATACATAATGATTTACAACATCTTCTCGTATGTATCCAATTAGAGTGGTTAAAATTAAACTAAGCAAAAGTAGGCCAAGAAAAATCAAACCTATGTATAGTATATACTATATATATCAGCATATATATGAACTATAATCCTTATCTGGAAAAAACAAAACAGAAGAGAGCTAGAGCAAAAGGGAAAAGTAAAATCACATACCAGAGCTAATACTCCTACTTGCAGCCCCACCTCCTCCTAAGAAAAGTCCCTGTTGAATATTGAGAATGAGAAAGGGGGTGAGCCAAGAAAATCAATTAATATAGCCAATTAGACACTATTATTCAATCATTTTTGGCTTTACAGGCATAAAATATTATTTCAAATTTTAGGACATTGATGTCTATATGTTTTTTAATTTTTTTTTGGAATTAAAGATTTTTCTTCATTAAATGTTACTGTTGTTACCTATGATCTTGCCCTCTGAAGGTCTTGTTCCAACTGAGCAAGCCTGATTCTGCTTGATTCAAGCTGTTGTACATAAGCTTGTACACACACATATATACACATACATATAAGTACACAGCCATAGATAAAGGAATGGTGAAAATCAGAAGTAAAGAAAATTAGAAAATAAGTAAATGCTTAGAAATTTGGCAACCTACCTTTTTCCTATGTCTGCTCTATATGGCAAATAAACTTGTTTATACACTTATGAAGATTGTGGATGAACTCATGCAGACCTGAATAGATATGAAGCATTTCTTAGATGAGAAAGATCTATAATTTCTATAAGCAGCACTCATATTAACATGGTATATAATTAGGCATTGAATACAAACATATGTCTATATTTTTGGAGTTAATAAACCACTTTTCACAAATTCTCTCATGAAAGGAAAAGAACTCAATTTCAGAGCATCAAAATGCAAACCAAAAAGATGATCCCAGGCCTCTATTGAAGGAAAGGGACTCTATCATATAATAGTTTTGGATTATGTCAGTTTCAAATTTTGCAGCAGTTTAACATCACTCTTTAGTCTCTAGAGCTTGTAGTTAGTGTTTTGTATATATTGGAATTCAAACATTTTGCATGGCAAAGCTTTACTCTGTACTACTATTACTAAAGTTGATTACTCACATTGCAGTAGATCTGTTGTACGATTTAGAAGTAAACAAATGACTAATTTAAACATAATTTGACAAGAACACAAGGCAATCAGATTACCTAAAGTCATTCTCCCTCTATTAAAATCATCAAATGATAACTTTGTACTCCTATTATAGCATCACTTTTTTATCAGTTGCAAACATGTAAGCAGCCTTGGTGCCTTCAATAATACTCTTTTCCCTCGCTTGCAGCTTTGGCAAAATAAGTATTACTAAGTCAATATACGACTGACATATTGTACTTGAAGACATTAGTAAATCTCCATGTTCGGTACAATACTAGATGAGGGGAAAACAAGAGGAATTAAATTGAACGAAAATAAGGAATTCATGGCGCAACTAAATGACTTATCACCACTAAAAGGAATTCTGAACTTTGTTGGCACCAAGCCTCATCTTGTATCTAAGTTCTATCAAGGGGAAATGGTTAGGAAATTCTCCATCTTTTATTCAATTCTGACATAATCGCTGACACAAATCAATAGCTAATTGGAAGCAAGAACACACACACACACAGCAAATGTAGAAATCATTAAGGGACTGAAATTAGAAATTTTGCTTCATTTAGCATACAAGTCTTCTCAGGAACAAAAAAACGCTCTGTAATAATCATAAATCTAGGTGAGCAATCCTTCACCGTAATCATAAGCGATGCAATAATCAACTGGATATAGGGGGAAGAAAAGTAGATACCAAGTACGGGATCCAGGGCCGTAGTTCCTAGGGTGAGAGTTCCAAATGTTGGAGTGCCCCATCATCTTCTCCGATCAACTAATTAGAGAGAATCCTGGTCTCCGTTCCGCCGCCGATAAACTGATTAGAGAAAAGCCCTAGGCGCAGATGAAGCTCGAGGGTTCAGAAAAAAGCTCGAGGGTTAAATTAGAAATTGGGGGTAGGAATTGAGGGAGAGAGAGAGAGACAGAGAGGAGGAGAGTACCGGGCGACGTAAATACCGGCGACGGCGAGCTCTTCACGGCGGCGATTTGCAGAGAGAACCTCGCAGCAGCACTCTCGCGAGTCGCGATTCTGAAGATTTTCTAAGTATTTTCCAAGTGTCGAATTTTCTAAGCCTTGGGGGTAGAAATTTTATAATTGTAATTTAGTATTATTTTTTAAATTTTAATAGAATAGATAACACTTATTTAATTACGATTTATTGTTATCGTAATTAAAAGTTAAAGTGTTATTTCAAACATTACGGTTTTTTCAAATACGTTAAGAATAATAATAGAATATATTACAGTTTATAAGTGACTGTTATCTTTGGTGAAAGCAGCACGCACATAGATTACGGTTTCGTAAAAAAACGCTTATACATTACGGTTTTGGCAAAAAATCGTAATGTATGAAGAGTTTCCTATGAGGAAATTTCTTGTAGTGAGCGTATGCGTGACAGGAAGAACGAAACTCGTAAAACGAGAGAAATCAAACCTAATCGCCAAAGTCTGAGAAATAACAAAACGACCCCAAACAAAAATGCGAAAATTACGAAATAACCCTAAAACTATAAAATTAATTGCAGTTTTGACCCTCTAAATGATGGAATTTGCCCGAAATCCGTCAATGCTCATGGCATGAGTTTTGCTCAGAATGTCGTTTCCACCCGAAAAATACGAGGATTTCGCCAAATTCTGAAACTTGCTCGAATTCTTCGGGTGATCGAGACATTGCATAAATCGTTGTCTAAAATTAATAAAACAACATACATTTAACAACGGTATTGAAGACCGTTGTCTAAAATTAATAAACAACATACATTTAACAACGGTATTGAAGACCGTTGTCTAAAATTAATAAAACAACATACATTTAACAACGGTATTGAAGACCGTTGTCTAAAATGAATAAAACAATACACATTTAACAACGGTACATAAAAACCGTTGTCTATGAGCGCATGTTTTCGCACATAGACAACGCTGTAAGAAACAACAACGGTTTTTTGCAAAATAACAACGGTATTTTTGAAAACCGTTGTTGTATGTGTGTTGTTAAAGCCAATTTTTGTTGTAGTGAAAAGAGGGACTAGAAAAAAGAGAAAAAACATGTTCATGGAAACTAAAAAACAAAAGAAAGAGAAAAAGTCAAAAAGGTGAAAGTGACATGTCACATGTGGAGGAGAGAGAAAAAAGAAAAGTGAGAAAAGTAGGGGTAAAATGGGGAGAATATTGAAAAATTGGGTATAAGTTGTGTTTTTTTAAAGTTGGGTATATTTTCTTGTTTCTCTTAGTCATATTAGGTAGATTTATTTTTGCCCCTTATTTTATTGTATCTCCTTTTCATGTTTACGTCAATTTCGACTTTTTTTTTTTGGCGACGTAATGAAAATTTGGAAATTTGGAAATTTGTTGCTATCCAATATTGGACATGATTTAGCAACAAGTCATGGAATAAAATTTTTAAAACACTATTTTAAAAACATAAAAACACTATTTTACTTTAGTATACACATATATATATCCATGACCATTAAAATGTTATAAAAAAAAATATAAATTCCAATTAATTTCAATAAATTTATCTCGAAGATTTGAATCTTTTGAGTACATGTGTTATATATGAATGTAGAAAATGATGTACTAAGAAAAAGAAAGGAAAAAACTTTAATCATAATAATGAACTAAAAAATATGAATTTTTTTCTCATAACAAATAAAGGTAAAATCTTTCAAATATATGTATATATACTTAATTATTTTAAAAAATGTTTTCAATTCTAAAACTTTCAATAATATTTATAGATTATAATTTATGTAATTTGTCATTTCGAGGTGGCATTTATTTAGTGGGTTGATAATAAGTACTCCCTCCGTCCCGCTATTGTTGTCCCATTTGACTTTTTGACTTTTTCGGCACGCTTTTCCACCGAGGCGTAGTACGGGTTTTACGATATAATTTTGAAATATTATTTCTTTTACGGGATACTACGACACTCGTAGTATCCCGTAAAAGAAATAATATTTCAAAATTATATCGTAAAACCCGTACTACGCCTCGGTGGAAAAGCGTGCCGAAAAAGTCAAAAAGTCAAATGGGACAACAATAGCGGGACGGAGGGAGTACTACTTAACAACTTCCGCACAATCCAATTTGAGTCATTTTATTATTTAGTGAAAAAATAGAAGGAAAAAAATAGCAACAAAATGTGTGATTGAATTGAATTAAAAAAAAAACAAAAAACAAAAAACAAACAAATTATTGGAGTGATAAATTTATTTGTTGAAAATCACTAATCATACACAAAATCACTGATGTATAGAATTAAAAGTACACTTAAATTACTAAAACATAACTTTCGTCAATCTCATGTACAACCAAAAGCAACACATGCACAATTTTTTGGTGGAGCTGTAGAGGGAATATAAAAGTAGTGAAAAGGTAACATTGTGTACAATTGTTAAATAAAATTGGGACAAGCTTGTGTACGTGAGTTTGACAGAGAAGCATGGAGTACGTTAATGTTCGAAACCAAATATCTCGAGTTTGGGTCTTTTAGGACGGTCTTCAGATTTTTTCAATTGTTAAAAAAAAATGGAACCGATACTACCACTAAATTAAATCATATTTCATCTGTTCCGATATATGTGTCATAACATTATGGCCGAATAACATTACCCTTCATTTTTTATAATGAAAAATGGAACCGGCACTACCACTAAATTAAATCATATTTCATCTGTTCCGATATATGTGTCATAACATTATGGCCGAGTAACATTACCCTTCATTTTCAATAATGCTATTTGGCCATAATATGGCCGGCCACACAATGACATTTTTCCTTAAAAAAAAAAAATACTCTTTGTATCACTAAAGTATGTGTCTTTATTTCCTCTCTCGGTCGTCCCTCGAGTATGTGTTTCGTCCATTTTATGACGTGGACGCCATAAGAAGTTTTACATATATACCCCCAACTTATCCACACTTACAAAAGGTGAGACTCAAACTCCACTACAAACACAAAATTTTAGAAAATGTGGGATTCAAACTCCACTGTAAAAACACTCATTCCAACAATTAAAAAATATATCAAGATCCTATGAAACACACACTTGGAGGAAGGAGGGAGTATGCGTAAAACAAATATTTTCACACACATGAGTGCGACATATCCTACATTAACAAACAATTAACAAACAATTGTATCTTTTTCCCCCTTCAAACCCATGTTGGTTTAAATTTAACATAGATTGGAGGCGAATGGAGTATGATTGTGGTTCCTACAAATGCTACCAGAAAATTTCAAAATGCATAATCCAAAAATAAATTTTTTTACAAATGAGTTTGTTCATTTTGTTATCAAAAAAATATTGCAAATTACATGGACAAAAAATTAAATTCATTATTTTCACTGTTAATTTTCATGACCATTAGAATATTGTAGAAAAATCAATAAATATAAAATTCAGTTTACCCCGTGCATTGCACGGGTAAAAAAACTAGTAATAATAATAATAATCTCGGAGGCGGTAACGATCACTACACCCTAGTGCTCGCTAGGGTCTAGTTTTCTAGAGAGCTTCGGTTTGTGACCCTCCCTAGGGAAGCAAGGGTCTACCAACCACTAACGGGTTGCTATTGGTCTGTTGCTGCATCCTCGGCCCTTGAGACTCCTACATACTAGCGTCTCTGGCCCCTTCGTTTTGCTTCTTATTGAGCTCTTTTCATTCGTTTTGTTCCTTCTTGACTTTTGGACTTCGATTACTACTTTGGTCCTTTCATCTGCTTCAAACCTACAAATGAAAAACATACACCAATCTCGAAATATAACCGCGAACAAAAATCTAAAAACCGACTCAAATACATTATGCGTTATAATAAAAATGACACTAAAGCGTACTAGCAACCTTCGTCCACCCAAAACGGCTTGTTATACTCAGACTCGGTTGGGCGTCGGGGTCGTGTGCTCTTTTTGGAGGAAAAGCATGACATTTTCCTGGTGTCCATTCCAAATGCAATTTCCTCAAAATTACATTCATGCACTTTGTAGAAAGTGTAGAAATATGCAAAACAAGATATAATATCAAACATATTTATTTATTATTGAGTTCTATTGTTTTCTATATCATCGCGGGGGTATAAAAGTGACGTACAGAATCAAATTTGAGTACATATATGTAATATAGCATCTAACTCTGGATAGTTTCCTTCACAGCACACATGACTAATTCAGCTTTAGCAGGCTCCAAAATGTCATAGCCATGGTACTCGCCATCGATGAGCTTCGACACCACTGCCACGCCCTTCCCCTGTAACGCCTTCACCACCTCGTTCTGCCTGTCCACCAGCGGATCTCCGCCGCAGCTGGTCATCGTCACCTTCCACCCCTTTTCCTTAATCATACCCAGATTCTCCGGCACATTCCCCTTCATCGGGTTACAGTATTCGTTGTCTCTGTTGGCCCCCACCGGTAGCGATAACTGCCACATCAAATCACTAGCGACGAGGGGGAGAGTCTTGTTATCGGCCAACTTCAACTCTGATGCCGTTCTCTCCTCGCCACCGAAGAACGGCTGGTGCAGAATCAAACCTTTGATTGTTATGGGTTTGAGATCGTCGCCGGTAGCGGCGGCGCGCAGGCCGACGTGGAAGGCGATGTTGCCGCCGGAGCTTGTGCCCATCAGGTAGCAGCTAGAAAGATCGGCGTAACTAGAGATCCAATCGTCGGCGGTGGTCTTGGCCCACAGAAGGGCTTCCATGCAGTCGTCGTAGGCGGCAGGGAGACGGTGCTCCGGTGCGAGGCGGTACTCTACGGAGACGACGAGTGCTGGGGTGGTGAGGGAGAGGGTAGAGCAGAAGTGATGGAACACGGCGGAGGCGACACTGAGGAGGATGAAACCGCCGCCGTGGGCATAGATTATGAGCGGCAGCTTGGTGGGCCCGGTGGTGGCAGGGTCGAGGGTTGTGCGAGGGAGGAAAAGGCGGACGGAGGTGTTGGTGGAGGCGTTGATGGTGACATCCTTAGAGAGAACTGGGACAGCAGCGTCAGGGTCAGACGACGGCGGAGTCTTGGGCATTTCCATGATGCGTTTGATGGAGCCGTCGGGGTTGCGGCTGAAGCCCATGGCAGCGAGGCGGTCGGACTCCGACATGGTGGTAGTGGGGGCAAAGAGTTGTTGATTATCGGAAAAGAAAGGCTTAGTTATTGGTTATGCATGGATATAAATAGTCTTTTCCTTTTGTTTTTATCTTTCTTTATATCATAATAAAGTGTGTGAGATCCAATGTTTAGTGAGATCCTATTTATCTTCTAAATGGATTAATTTTGCATTGAATTCGTCTTAAATAGAAAGGTGGGTAGGTAGGTAATTTCATGACATATTAATGTTGGCCTAATTTAATACCAAAAAAGGGTAATTTCATGATATATTGTGGTAGTTAGTAGTTTATATAGCTTTTTAGATGGGTAGAGTCTAATAAAGCAGAATGCTAAGAATTTTAATTTTCCTTTTGGGTCAAAAATACAATCAAATGCAAAGTATCAGTCCAACTACTAATTGAAATGCACTCTCATTCTTGACGACATATATTTAGTCACATCATCGACAGATTTGAAAAGATCATTCAACTTCATCTCTGTTGTTACAATTTGCATGGAGTATAAATTGAGAAACAAGACGACCCAGGGATTAAATTTTTAATTGTGTTAGCGGGGTCAACAAACAAATCTTCTTTACTCTTTCGCACTATATATTAATTAGTACAAAAATGCTTGTAATGTGTATCGTTAGCTCAAACTTGTGAATGCAAGACGATATGTTATACTTTCAAGTATCATGCATATCAAATTCCATCTAGTAAACACATTAAATCTTAGAAAATTCCCACCAATATTACTCAAGTAGTGCACATCTTCAACACACTTCTGAAATTCCATCAACCTCCTATCTTATGTTTTCTCATATTTAAAATTGTTTCTAATTTTTTCCACGGCAACATTTACCTCCTTCGTGTCCCCGTTAACACTTTCATTATCCAAAGCAGGTGAAAATATGTTTGATTCTATAACTTAATCTTTAAGAACTTCAAATAATTTCCATGGCAAACAGAATATGGGGTATCTAACTTACAAAACACAAGTAACACTGTTTAAGTTATAATTTGATTCAATATACACTAAGTGCTTGTTTGGTTCAAGTTGGATATGATAATGGAAACAGAATGGAATCACATCAAGTAAGGGAATGAGAACAATAAGGGTTAGTTTTATTAAATGTTTGGTTTAATGGTAGTAAGGGAGTCACTTGTGAGGGGATTCCCTTTCCCCTTGTTTCCTCTCCTTCTTGAGGGGTAACAACTTGAGGGATTGGGTTACCCTCAAGTAAGGGTAATGGTTAACTTGCTGCTCAAACCAAATAACAAGTAATTGATTCACTTAATTGTTTCCCTTTCATTACCCAAGAAAAGGTGAACCAAACGAGGGCTAAGTGTTTTGTCACACTTATATAACCTCTAATAGTCGAGACAAACCATACATTGGACATCAACCAAATTCATCCATGATAATTAGCGAATGAAATTATTAAGTTTTCTTTTTCAGCCCGAAACACTTTCAGAGACATTTTTTTTTTTTTTGTTATCTTTCTACTGACTGGTTTAGATTCAAGATTAAAATGATATTCACTTCAAATTAAAACCGTGTCATACTCTTTGTAACTAAATGGAAGATCATGTTTAATGATACTCTAGTTAATGCACCGCGAGCGATAAGTTCACATAGCGGATAGTCGTGATGATACTTAGAAAGTTGTAAATACTGAGTTCATAAGTGCAACAAAAAGAAGAAAGAAGATTAACATAACACATCGTATTGTTTTAGTTATAAACCTTCTGATGAATCATATTTTCATAGGGCAATAATCGAAACGAAAGAAGAACGACAAGAGGGATTTACGTGGTTCGATCTTTCGATCTACGTCCACGGAGAGAAAGGAGCGGCGGTATTTTATTAGCTTTCTCGAGAGAGAGATTACAGAGAGCCTATCTCGCTTTTACAAATAATCTATCTTCTATTTATAACTATTTTTCCCTCTCTCCATAAATGCTTGTGAAGTGGGGATGTTAGTGGCGGCTCCATGATCCCATGTTCTTCTTAGTGGGTCTCTTCTTGGGTTTGGGGTCCTCATGGTTTGGGCTTAGGAGTTGGGCCTATTCTTGAAAAGCATCCGAGTCTTCTACGTTTGAATGAGTCGCTTCTCGTGGGCCGAACTACCTGGGCCGAGCTTTGTTATTGGGCCTAGTAGTTGGGCCGTATCCTATCACCTTCCAATACTATTATACACGTACGTAATTAAACGTACGGTTTTGGTGTAAAAGGAAAAAATAAAAATAGATAAGATTCTCAGAGGAAGCCATATCAGCCCATGGGATTCGGGCTTTTTTTTCGCAAACTCGAAAAAGGCCTGTTGGCCCTTTGCGTCTGGCTAATTATTCTCGAGTTTGTTTTGGTCAACATTTCTTGCCCAACACAACCTAAACCTCCAAAAGGTCTTCTGCAAATTGACGGAAAACAGATGATACAAATGTTTGTAATATAAATGTTCGATCTTCACCATTTATTTGTATTATATTATATTTATACCCTTAGAGGGTCATAATCAAACGTTTGCAAATTTTACGTCTTATATATATATATATATATGTGTATATATATATATATATATATATATATATATATATATATATATACAAAAGCATGCTTAAGTCAGTATATATTTATGCTTACAACACCATTATGCTTTTTAATGTACAAATTCATGCTTAAACCTAGTCATGCTTATGATACCTTATAATCATGCTTAAATCAATTACAGCCACATATCAAATCAAGATCAATGGTCCAGATCTATTCCTATTTCTCACACCAGGACTTATTTCTATATGATCCATCATATATATATATATATATATATATATATATATATATATATATATATATATATATATATAATGCATGGTTTGCAGTTTGCACGAAATATTTAGTTTTCATATGATCCACTACCTATATATATATATATATATATATATATATATATATATATATATATATATATATAGGTCCACTACCTATGGTGCTACCTATGGTGAAAACTCAATTTTCAGTGCAATCTGCAAACCCTGCATTTTCATACATAATATGTTGCATTTTTATGCATAAACTGTTGCATGAAAAATATATATTATTTTATTATTATTTTATTAATAAAATAATATATATTTTTCATGCAACAGTTTATGCATAAAAATGCATCACTCTATGCATGAAAATGCAGGGTTTGCAGATTGCACTGAAAATAGAGTTTTCACCTGATTTATTTCCTATATATATATATATATATACATAGGAGTTGGATCATATGAAAACCATATATTTCGTGAAAACGTGAAAACCATGCACTTTCATTCATAACATGATGCACTTTCATGCATATCATGTTGCACCAAAAATATAAATATTATTTTATTAAAAAAAATACATATATTTTTGGTGCAACATGATATGCATGAAAGTGCATCATGTTATGAATGAAAGTGCATGGTTTTCACGTTTTCACCAAAAGTAAGGTTTTCACCATATCCCAACCCTATGGTGAAACCTAGAAACTAATAAAATGGTGAAACCTAGAAACTACTAGGATCCGTTGATTATATGTAGATCAATAGCTAAGATTAAGAGTTACAATTATAATAAAAATGCATTAAAATAAAAAGGCAGGGACAAATCTGTCAAATAGATATATATATTAAACATATCAACTAAATCACATTCCATAATTATCGGACCACGCATATATCACATCTCACGTTGCCTAAATTAAAGGGAAAAATAAAACCTAGCAGCCAAGAACTTGCGACAGAGACTAGTAGCAAGAAACCGGTGAAGAACAAGGTTCAAAATCGCGAACGGAAGAAATCAAAAAAATGAAAGCTAGATTCGGCAAAAGTCGGTACAATGCAAGGAAAAAGACGGCATGATTCGACAATTAATCAAGCAGGTTTGATTCTCTAATTTATTCTTGAAATTTTCTTATACGAAATTGACTGGAAAACAAGGGCTCACGATTTTTTTTTTTTTAAAAAAATTGATTGTGCTACTTGATTAGAGTTGAACGATTGAGAAAATTATGTATGATAAATTATGATTTTGTTATTTTATATTTGATCGATTATTGTTATGCATTTGATCGAATGAATCTTAGGATGATGATTTTGTAGATCAAACCCCACCAAAATAGTTTATAAAACAAGAGAATCTGGTTTGTGCTTAGCCATGTAAATACGTATGCTACATGATTAAATATAAATGTTGCATTTTATGTTATATTGGTTGCATGTTTGTATGTATTTGTCGCATTGCGCACTTGTACATTGTTATAAAGGGGAAAACGGGAGGAAGATATATAGTATTTGAATTGTTTAATATATGATTTGCATTTTATGTTATTTTCATTGCATATTCATATATATTAGTCGCATCATGTTCAATATATTTTAATTGAGACTGATACATAATCTTATATTCATGCAGCAAGTTCTAAGACTAATAAATTGCATTTGCCATGTGGTAAGAAGGGAAATGACAAGAAGACATATATTGATTCATTGTATCCCATGTACTCCGTACTATTTTTAGATTTTTGAATATGGTAGAAAAAATTTGTATGCATTAAATTGGATAATTGTATATTTTGTTGCATTTACATATTATAATATTGCAATCATGTGTATATCATATTCCCATTTATGGAATAAATGTTGAATATTGTTTTATTATTTTGAGTTTGCAAGAAGAAGAAAGTAAAAGATAAAATACATTTATGGATACAACACATGCAACAGTCCTAAGCACAAGAAATAAGTTTGAAAAAAACAAGATTTTTTCTAAAACAAATAAGAAGATCTCATACTTATAACCACTCGTCTACGAAGAAAATAGTTGCACACATTTGATGGGAAATAAAAAAATAAATAAAAGAATAAAATATATTGATTCTCAATTCGAATTTCGGTATTTTTTTTTTTTCGGATTCTCACAACAATTGTTTCATATTAAAAGGGTTTTGGTGCATATTGTTGGGAATTGTTAAGAACAACATGTTAAGGGGGAAGGGAAACTTCATTGTTTTGATTTGATCCCAAAACCCCAAAGCGTTCCGTTCCCAAGCGACCCATTTTGATGTAGATAATAGGTTAGAATTTTTCTAAGCCTACTATGTTAGGATGGCTCTTTAATTTGCTTAGAGGCAAGACTTCAAAAAGTTCAAGTGAAGGCCACTCGCTTGAGTGTGTTTTTCAAGCGAAGCAAGTCTAGCAAGCTGAAGTGAAGCGTGCCGAAGAATAGCGTAGCGAAGCGAGCGCTACAGTAGATTCAAAGCGAGTCTGCCAAAGCGAAGCGAAGCGAGCGCTACAGTGTAAAGTCAAAGCGAGTCAACTCTGGTCAACATTTTCCAAGTCAGTCACTAGGGAACTTTACTTCCCAAGCGACTCACTACAAAATGACTACGAAGTGACTCAAATCTAAACGGACGCTACAACTTCAAAGCGAAGCGAGCCACCACCTACCAGAAAGCGACAGCACAATTCCCGCTCTGAATTTGAACTCCAGTCAACTGGAGATCTCCGCATTTATTACGAGATCTCCACGTGTCGAACGCGGAGAGGAGCAGCGGAGTTGACTGCCAGGCCGACAGGGCGCCGCAACAGTACAGGGTCGCTCCAGTTACTGTTGAAATTGGATCTTAGCCATTTCCGGCAAAAATCCAAAACTGTGCGTCTGAAAAGCAGCCAGCCTGTGCAAGTACTGTCGAGAGGAGGAGGGACAAAGCCACCAACCAAGCAACGGATCTCGGCATCCCTCCGCCTATAAATAATGAAGGATGAAGACGAAGAGAAGTAGAACACTTCCTGAGCATTCGAGCCTACTGCAAACAAACACTCCCAGCTTTCTAGCAATCTTCGAGTCTTTGTTTCCAAGTGTTCTCCGAGTTCCAGTTTCATCGGAACTCGTCTTCACAACCTTCACACTTAGAGTCTAAGCCCATTCCATATCCAAGCTTAGAAGAAGAGCTCTAGCCATCTTTGCACTTACTGTAAAGAGCTCTTCATAGTGTGTCGTCGTAAACCAAAAACCCTAAATTCGTTGTTAGGTTTTTGAGTTCGTCTACGTTAGGTTGTTTCGATCCAAGGCCCTTCTTTCATCGATTGAAGAAGCCTCGATCATAGAGTCTAGATCCAAGCTTGCACTTACATCGTTTGTGTAAAGCTCGATCGAAGCTAGGCTGTAAGGAGAGCCCGCAATCTCCCTGTCTGTTGTTTGGACTGAAGCGAGTGAAGCTTCCAGTCCAGTCTAGGTCTTTGTAGTGAACCCGGAATCACTGCATTTGTTGTCAGATCCAAGTGAGTAAAGCTCGATCTCGACTAGGCTTTTGAAGAGCCCGTAATCTTCAAGTTCTTGAGTGAAGAGAACTGTTGCCGAGTGCAACAAGTGAACGTAGGAGCGTTATCTCCGAACCACTATAAATCTCTGTGTCGTATCTCTGTAACCCTAAACTCTTTACTTTGATTATTCACTGCATGAGCATCTAAACAAACATAATCTGGAATTTTAATTACTTAAGAAAAACATTAGCTCACCAAATTCCGCACAAAGAGTAAAGTCTCACTCTTGATCGAGCTTAGGTCAAGAGAATCTTGATTGCTTTAGATCTAGCTCTCGGCTAGGTCTTAGTAGTTCAACGAGCACTTTACTTCATACTCTGAGTTAAAGGAATTTGAAGTTGAAAAACTTCAAAATACGTATTCACCCCCCCCCCCCCCCCTCTACGTATTTTTCCTATAACAAACCGGGACCAACAAGTGGTATCAGAGCAGCGGTTCTTTCGAGCCTCTGCTTTGCATATCCGAAGTGAGTCCCCACTCGCTTCACGTTGTCTCACTGAACCGGATCCTATTTCCTAAGTGCATCAAAAACCTCACCCACGCATATTGCATTTACTGCTGATAGTTTGCTATGTCTACATATAGTGCATCAAGTCTTCCACAGTTCTCTATCGAAGGATACGAGACATTGAGTTTCCGAGTCAAGAGCTTCCTATGCTCCATCCACGACCGGATGTGGGAAGTTATAGAGGACGGACCAATCGAGATCAAGAAAGCCATATCTGTGAACGTCCCAGCTGCTGAAGGACGCGAAGCTCATGTCAGACAAGAATACGTCGAGAAGGACAAAGATGAATACATTGCCAACGACTTCAAGATCGCCAACCTTGATAAAATCGCACGTCACACGATGCAGATCACCATGTCGGATGCCTACCTTCCTAGGATCAGGAAGTGTGCGACGGCGAAGGAAATGTGGGAAACCCTAGCCCTCATTTCACAAGGAACGGACAAGATCAAAGAAAACAAGCTCGCCGTACAAATGCGGGAGTTTGAAAGTCTGATAATGAAGCCAAGAGAGTCCATCGACGCCTTCGAGCTGAGAGTCACCAACATCATTGCAACTCTCAACTCACTTGGGAAGGAACTTACAGATAAGGAAGTCAACCTGAAGATTGTCTGAGCTCTCACGAGGAAGTGGCAGACAATGAAGGAGCTGTACCTAGCTACCAAAGATCTATCGAAGCTCACACCGGAGATTCTGTTCTCCGAACTCAAAGCTCATGAATTCGATCTGAATCGAATGAACCTCGACGAAGAGGATGAAGCTCCCACGACGTCAAAGGGTGTAGCCTTCAAAGCTGCAGAAGGGCCGAGTGACCAGTCGCTAGCCAAGATGACGAGGGAAGAGTTGGAAGAACATGTTGCATTCTTATCCAAGAACTTCAACATAATGAACTCTCGAGTGGGCAAGTACAAAAGATTCTACAAGCAATACAAAGGGAGGAGCACTGATGCTCGAGAAGGAAAAAGGAAGAGAGAAGAGACGACTAAGCCGATCTTAAGGGACATGATGGAAGTGGAGTGCTACCACTGCCACAAAATGGGCCACTACAAATCCGACTGTCCGAAGCTGAGTGCAAAAGAGCGAGAGGAACTGAGAGCAAAGAGGGATGCTCCGAGGTGAGCGCTCGTAGCGAGTGAAATGCTGGTCGCTTCAACTAAAGAAGTCTCAAGCGACTCGGATGCATTCACAGATCCCAACTCCAGTGAGGGAGAGGATCTTGGACTCATGGCGCTCACCGACGAGAAAACAGGAGAGGTATTCATCTATCCCTCACCTAGCTCAATTACACTCACACACACTCACCAAGAGGAAGCAAATTCCTCGACATTGAGTGAGTTGCTTGACAAGCATATCAAATTGTCAAGCGACCACGAAGTGTTGAAACAAGCTTTGTCTCAAAGCGAGAAGGAGAACCGAAAGCTAGCCACTGAGCTTGACCAAGTCAAACTTAACTTAAGGGCTATGACTAGTAAGTTCGAGGATCTCTTCGCGAGACATCAAAGCTTGGAAGGAAGGTATGAAACCCAGTCCGCTCTAGTTGCCAACTTGAACAAAGCTTCATATGCTAGGCAGGCACTAGAGAGCTCACTTCTACCTTTTGGTAGAAAGGGAGGACTCGGATATGAGGGTGGACCTTCCAAGCCGACTGTCTTTGTTGGTGCTTCTCACACGACACCATCAGTCACTTTGGAAATGCCCACTGCATCCAAAGCGACCACCAACAAGGATAAAGGCCAAATGGCTGAGAACCCTAAGAAGAAGCCAATGAAGATGTCTATATTTTCAAGGGCAGAAACTATGGGCAAGCAAAGACCAACTGTCCCTAGCACTTACAATGCTAAAGCTTACCAATCCAAAGGTAGAGGGAAACCAGTTGTAGCTTCTAAGTCTCAGGCCAAGACACTAGAGACAAAGGATCTCCCTTTCAAGAAAAGGAGTAATGTCGATGTGTCACGTTATCCGGACTGGAGATGGTCCAACCGGACTAACGTTGAGGGGGAAGAATTCGAAGCACCCAAGAGGCCGCTTCGAACTCCCAAGGTTACTCAAGCGCGTCAGGGTCAAAACCCTAGTTGGACCGCTTTGAGAAAACCTAGCGAGCCGCTTCGAAAGACTGTAAACCCTACGTCAGTCTCTAAGCCTGAAGCTAATCCGAAGCGAGCCGCTTCAGGATACAAGCAAGCGGGTAAGAGCATAGGTAAGCCTCAAGCTAGCCGCTACCCCTCTTGCACACACTGCTGCACGTGTGAAGCTGCTTTAAGGCAGAAATCACAGTTTTCAAAGGTCGAGAAACCGAAAGCACAAGCTAACTTTTACAAGAAAGTAAAGCAAGTGTGGGTACCTAAGGGAACTAACCTGCAAGGACCCAAACTGATTTGGGTACCAAAATCTGTGTAAATGCAGGTGAGCGCTGTGGATCCCATGCCAAGTGAGGGTCATCAAATCTGGTACTTGGACAGTGGATGTTCAAGATACATGATCGGCATGAGAGCTCTACTTCATGACTACATAGAGAAGAAGGGTCCACACGTTACTTTTGGTGATAACTCTCGAGGAAGCACCAAAGGGTACGGCGCACTGAAAGTCGGAAAGCTCACGATTGAAGAAGTCTCCTACGTGGAAGGACTCAAGCACAACTTGCTATCCATTTCACAATTCTGTGACAAGGGATACAAGGTGGAATTTATTTCCAATAAGTGCATTGTAAAGAGCAAGCTCACTGCCCAGATTGTGCTAACTGGAATTAGACAAAGGAACGTCTATATAACACAATGGGACAGCTGCAAAGAGGAGACGTGCTTAGTAGCAAGGAGTGCTACAGAAATAGGATGGCTATGGCACAGATGCTTGAACCATCTCAACTTCAAAGCCATAAACCGCTTAGCTCGAAAGGGTTTGGTGCAAGGCATACCAAATGAAGTCTTCATCAAAGACCATCCATGCTCACCATGCCAACGAGGGAAGCAGACGAAGAAGCACTTCGCAAGTCTCGAAGAAGCTTCATCCAAGCGAGTGCTCGAGCTGCTTCATATGGATCTGTTTGGTCCAGTCACTCCAGTTAGTGTAAATGGAAGGAATTACACTCTAGTTGTAGTCGACGACTTCTCTCGCTACACTTGGGTTGTATTTCTCTTCAGCAAGAAGGAGACACTGACCAAGCTACCACAACTGTTCAAGCGATTGGCTGTGGAAAAGAATCAAGCGATTGTGACCTTCCGCTTCGACAAAGGCACATAGTTCCTGAACTCTACCATTGAAGCTTACTGCACGGAGCATGGTATAGCACATCAGACTTCCTCAGCACGCACACCTCAGTAGAATGGAGTTGCTGAAAGCAGGAATCGAATCATCAAAGAAGCCGTTCGAACCATGATTGCAGACTCGAAGCTTCCAATGAAGTAATGGGCTGAAGCTGCCAATACAGCATGCTACACGCAGAATCGAACGCTTCTCTGCAAACGGCACGACAAAACACCATATGAAATATGGACAGGGAGAATTCCGAACATATCTTATTTCCATATCTTTGGTTGTAGGGTCTTCATCCATGACAATGGGAAGTCGCAGTTGAAAGCCTTTGAAAGCAAAGCTGATGAAGGAATATTCTTAGGATATTCTACATCAAGCAAAGCTTATAGGGTGTTCAACTGTAAAACCCTAATCGTGGAGGAATCACCCCATGTCGTATTTGATGAGTCTTCTTTGAGTCTTCCACAGGAACAGGTTCAATCCAAGGAAAATAAGTCAAGTGAGGAACCCATCAATTCATTAACTTGGGACATGCTTGAGGATGATGAAGAAATCAAGGGCTGAAGCGAGCAGAATGTCCAAGGAAAAGTTGAAGCTGCCCCCAAGATTCCTGAAGCGAGTGCAGGCCAAATACCCAATCCAGTCGCTACAGAAGGTGAAGCGAGCGACCAAGAAGAAGATGAAGATGAAGCTGGCGGTTCCAAGCGTGCATGGCTCAAGAATCACTCACCAAGTCAAATCATTGGAGATCCATCCAAGGGTGTAGTGACCAGAAGTCAAGTGTTTGGAGAAAGTGCCATGTTCAGTTGCTTTCTCTCAAACATTGAGCCGTCATGCGTGGAGGAAGCCCTAGCCGATTCAAATTGGGTGATCCCC
Organism: Thymus mandschuricus; assembly: GCA_029379335.1. Lineage (NCBI taxonomy): Eukaryota > Viridiplantae > Streptophyta > Magnoliopsida > Lamiales > Lamiaceae > Thymus > Thymus mandschuricus. Next base: position 13,973,151 of record CM057080.1, on the reverse strand, counting down.
ATGCAAGAAGAGCTGAATCAGTTCACCAGAAACGACGTATGGTATCTCGTGGATCGTCCCAAATTTCAGCATGTGATTGGCACCAAGTAGGTGTTCAAAAACAAGACGGACGAGGACCACAACGTTGTGAGGAACAAGGCGTGTCTCGTCGCCAAGGGCTACTGCCAAGAGGAAGGAATCGATTTTGATGAGACCTTCGCTCCAGTGGCGCGGCTTGAAGCGATCAGACTATTTCTGGCCTATGCAGCAGCAAAGAAATTCAAAGTCTATCAGATGGATGTGAAGAGCGCGTTCCTCATTGGTGAATTGAAGGAAGAAGTCTATGTGGAGCAGCCACCGGGTTTCGAGCAAGGAGATAAGGTGTATCGATTGAAGAAAGCACTATATGGATTGAAGCAAGCTCCCAGAGCTTGGTATGATACCCTTTCTCAATTCCTAGAGGATAATGGATTTCACAAAGGGAAGATAGATCGAACCCTATTCACCATCAATCATGGAGATGATATGCTATGGGTTCAGATCTATGTGGACGACATCATATTTGGATCACCAAACCAGTCGCTTAGCGAGAAGTTTGGAGAGCTTATGAAGACCAAATATGAGATGTCAATGATTGGATTGATGAGCTGCTTTCTAGGTCTTCAAGTGAAGCAGCAGGATGATGGCATCTTCATCAATCAAGCTAAGTATACAAGAGATATGCTTGCCAAGTTCGGTGTTCAGCATGCTAAAGCTGTGAAGATTCCAATGAACACGAACTGGAACATGGAGCCAGACATAGATGGGAAGTCTGTGGATGCTACAGACTACCGAGCTTTGATCGGATCCTTTCTATATCTCACTGCAAGTAGGCCGGATATAGCTTTCGAAGTTGGAGTCTGTGCTCGCTTCCAAAGCAATCCCAAGCACAACCATCTTGAAGTTGCCAAGAGAATTCTTCGATATTTGAAGGGCACTGTCAATATGGGGATGTGGTATCCAACGGAGGATAATTTGGAACTCACTGGATATTCAGATGCTGACTATGGAGGGTGCCGAATTGATAGGAAATCAACTTCGGGCACTTGTCATTTCTTGGGAAGCAAGCTGATCTCATGGTTCTCGAAGAAGCAGACGAGTGTAGCTACTTCAACAACTGAAGCCGAATATATGGCCGCTGGAAGCTGCTGTTCTCAAATTCTATGGCTTCGTCAGCAGTTGAAGGACTACAATGTTGAAGCAAATGAAATTCCTATATTCTGCGACAACAACAGTGCGATCTGCATCTCACAAAATCCAGTGCATCACACCAGATGCAAGCACGTGGAAATCCGACATCCCTTCATTCGAGATCATGTCGAAAAGAAGGATATCAAGCTCGAGAAAATCCATACCGATCTCCAGCGAGCAGACATCCTCACCAAGCCTCTAGCTGAGTCTCGTTTCAATCAGCTATGCATGGAATTAGGGTTGCTAGACCCTGGTGAAAAGTGCTAGATCCAGGATGCACGAAGGAGTGGTCGCTTGATCCTTGAGCGTCACTCGCTTCGGATCTTCACAAATTCAAGCAATTCACTTCAAAATTCCACTCGCTTGAAGAAGGAGAAATAAGGTGGAGTATTGGAAGAAGTTCCCTACCAATTTATAAGAATTGTTAAGTATATTGTTAAGGGGGAACTAGTGCTTACTCTCGGAGCAAGCTACTTCCAAAGCGAGCAAAGAATGTTGCTACTATGAATCTTGCATCGCTTCATCTTACCCTTCCTTGGGTCAAAGCGAATCGATTGCAAGTTCATTCTGTAGCTTGTAGGAGGAAGCTTGAAAGTTTACCTTTTTGTACAAAAGGTTGCAGGGCTGGTGACATGCTTCTGCATAAAATACGAGATTGTCTTATCAGAGCATTCTCATTGTCATCCTGTCCATTTCTGCTCTGAGATAAGGACTTGTACTCATCCCCCATTCGTCGTGAATACGTACACTTACGTGAAGCTCCCCTCTGGGTTGTAGTAAGCTTGTGTACTATATTCATTCTCTCCCCCATTCACTTCGACGGAGGACTCTCAAATTCGTAGAGGAAGATGAATGCCATGAAGATGAATGCCAAGAAGATGAAGTACCCAACAGGTGGTATCAACAAGCTTCAAAGCAATATCAACAATTGGAATCATCAAGGGCTATCCAAATCCTCAAAATGGAGTCTTCAATAAGTGGTATCAATCTCCTACGAAGTGAGATTGACTGGTAAGTGTTTCAATTTTAAGTACACTAAGTGAGCTAAAGCGTGCTAGAAACCTTCACTCACTATGTGGAAAATATGAAATGAATTTGACACAAATATAAAGAGGAAAACACTCTTGTTTATCCTCGAAGTATGTAAGTCAGAAACATTTTAAATTAAGCAAAGAAATTTCATTTCTTATTCCAGTCGCTTCAGATGGCCAAGCAAGTGCTACGTCACTCAAAGCGAGCCATCGCAAGCGAGTGCGGAACAGTCACTCAAGCGAGTACCTCTCAAAGCGAGCGAAGGCCTAGCGGTCCAACTCGAAGCGAGCGGGTACGAAGCGAGTATGAGCTGTCTGCACTCGAGTGCAATTTTACTTTCTGCGTAGCATTAAATGCAGGTTCACGTACTGGCGAAAATAACGGGCGCGTGGACTACACTTTGAATTCGAAGCGGGAAAAGACGGAGAAGATCCAGCCGTTGAATCCTAACAGTCCCCAATCTGTAGCCGTTGGATTGACGCCGTATAAAACACACCAATCACTGCAGGCCACGTGGAGACGACGTGCAAGTTGGCGGTTCACTTTTACTGTGATGACGCCGGACACATCAGATCCATCACCGCGCGTCCGCCGCCTACCTACAGGATCTTCACCGATATTACTGTCCTGCCCTTTGCCACGTCAGCCAAACCCTATCTCTATATAAGGGTGGAGTTGCAGACTAAGAAAATTTTCTCAACTATCAACACTTGCCATTCTTGTGCAAAAATTCTCTGCAACTCACGAGTCCTAAAAATCCCTAGTTTTTCGTCGATAAATCTCCGATTCAAACCCTCTCATTTTTCACCATGGGAAAGAAGTTAAACACCGAGACGATGGAGGTTCGTGACGGCGGTACCAAAGAAAATCTTGGCGAAGGCGGTGGGAGAGCTTCTTCTGAATTTGAGGAAGGAGCAAAACACATCATCATTCACCGATCCACAAACCAGGAAGCCGGTGGAGGTGGATTTGAGCGAGCTCATCGGCGTGTTCGACTTGCCGAGGGAAGGAGGAAATTCCCTGTTAGATTTGGGCTTTTCGGCCGGAGTCGAATACGGTCGTTTTGCCATGGCCGGAGCTGAACCAAATTTCAAGGAGGCCGGTATCTGTTCCAACTTGAAGGCCCCCTTCAACCATATTTGCGAGCTCTTTTCGAAGAGCATCGCGTGCTACGTCGGAACCTTGGATACACTGTCTGAGACGAAACAGATCGCCACCACCATTATCGTCGACAGCCTCACCGGAATGAAATTCAACTGGCATGGTTGGTTTCTCAACCAAATCCACGAAGCCGCTGAAGATTTTGCGTTCGTGCCGGGAAGCGCCGATCAGATTCTCCGCAAGGGGAAGATGAAATTCTTCTCCAGATTGTCTGTTGCACTGGAGGCACGCTACCCCAACAAAACATGGCCGGACTCCGACGTGGCTGTCTACAACAAGCAGTCTATTTTCTACGACAAGTGGAGGAAGACCAAGATTCCGATTGATCAGGGACTTCTAGCTTTAGAAGTGCCCGCTGCAAGACCAGTTGTCGAAAGACAAGCTGAAGCGACCCAAGCCAAGCGAGCCGCTTCACCCGGGAAGCGTGCGGCGCCGAAGCGAGGGAAGAAGAAGATGAAGCGAGTCACTTCACTCATCCTGTCAAGCGAGGCGGAGGAGAAGCCGCTTGAGGATGTTGAAGTAACTAAACCCCAGCCTTCACCAATCAAAGCCCAAACTCCCCCACTACTAATCCAAACCCAAACAACCCAAATACCAGAACCACAAGCTTCATCAACCAACCAACCACTCACACAGACAACCCCCCTCTCTCCCCAGGAAGAAGAATCTGCATCTTCATTCCAAATACCCCCAATCCCCATACTACATGTAGACCCAGTCGAAGCCTACACCACATTCCAACCCATCCAAACCCAGCAAATACAACCACCACCCACAGAAACCATCCACATAACCGAAACTACTGAAACCTCATCATCATCCCTATCCCCCTCGACATCGGCAGCCACAGCCGATACCGCCCAAACAGCCGGTGAACTCCCCATTATCTCACCATTCGTTCCTCCCAATGTCACTGCAGAAATGCAGGCCATCGATCGCTACGTCAAGGATCGAGAGCAAGCTGCAGAGACCATTGCTCTTCGCTACTCCAACGTTCCGTGGACCGACATGTTCTACACTCAGACCGTCGACTTCCTGACGTACATTACGTACCGCAGAACGGAGTACTACAAGGTCTATAACCTCATGCAGGCCTTCAAGAAAGAAGAGTTGATTCAGCTGGAGGCCAAGCTGCTCAATTTCATTGGCGTGGATGACTTCCACAACTTTCTTGATGGGACCAGCTTTTGGGACAAGCTGGACGCTAAAATTAAACAACAATACCCAGATGCTGTGATTCCTAAGCGAGTGCCAACTCCTCACTAGCAGCAGTTGATCAATGCTCATTCGGAGGAGATGGAGGCGAAGGAGGTGGAGATCTCAAATCTCCAAAGCGAGATCTCCAAGAAGGAGGAAGAGGTGAACCGGAGGGTGCTGGAGGTCAAGAGTCTTCGTGAAGACTTTGACAGGAAGAAGGGAGAACTGGAGGCAAAGGTGGAGGAGAAGGGAAGATTGCTGGAAGAAAAGGAGAAGGCGTTGGAGGCGCAAGCGAAGCTGGCGGGAGACCAGACGAAAACCATCACCGAACTCAAGGACTCGCTTGATGCGGAACGGAGTCGCTTGAGGGAGGTTAATGCCAAGTTAGTCTCAATTGGCAAGGAAAAGAAAGATCTGGAGAAGGAGGTGAAGAAGCTGAAGGAGGCAGTTGAGAAGAAGGATGAAGAGTTGATAAGGAAGGGAAGTGAGCTGATTAGCACCAAAAAGACCCTCGACTCACTCAGAAATGAATTGAAGGAACTCAAGCAAGAGAGTGAGATTGATAAGAAAGAGCTTGAGAGCCGAAGAAGGAGTGCACAGGCTCTTGATCTGCAGAGTGCTGAATTGTCTATCCTACTGCAGAAAGTCAAAGAACTAGGAGAAGCTTACACCGAGAAGGTTGCTGTAGGTGCCGAATTTCATCTCTCTCTAAATCAGAGAGAGAGAGGAGCCTTGAAACAATGAAGGCAGAGCTTCAAGCGGCCCAAGAGTTCTAGTACTTTAATCTGCAGGAAGAGAAGAAGGATCTGAGGAGTGAAGTTGAAGCGGAGCTGGAGGCTCGCTTCAAGTCGGTGGAGTCACTGGAGAGGTTGATGCTCTCAGTGAAGGAGAGAGAAAAGTAGTGTGAGTACCTGCTCGAGGAGATCAGTGTCAAAACCGCACAGTTGGTGCTCGCCCAAGAGCACACTTTTGCTGGAAAGACCGAGCGGATGCTGCACGCCGTATTTAACGTCGTCAACAATCTTCAAAAATCCATTACCGGAAAGATACTCACCCCAACCCCTGGCAATGATGATGCCAAAAAGGGGGAAGGACAAATGAAAGAAGGAGGTGTTGGAGGTTCGGGAGGAAGTGGAGCTGTTGGTGTGGAGAGGATGCTTGAGGGAGGCAGTGGTGTTGGAGATGAGGAGGAAGAGTTAGATGACGAAGCAAGGGCTCTACGTGCAAAGAAGGGAAAAGTGAAGCTCACTGAGGAAGAGCTCATGAAAAAGCCCGAAGAGCCTCGCATGCCTATTGAAGAAAAAGTGCTTGCCTCTTCAATCGCTCGTCATCCTCCTGTCGTAGTGATGACCAAGGAGCAGAGGAAGCAGCAAATTGCGGAGGATGAGGCCCTGGCCTGGGCACTGGAGCGTGATTTTGAATTAAGGAAGCTAACACTTGCAGGTGCTTCAGGTTCTAAAGCGCCCGCTTCATCTGCCGCACCCGCTTCAACTGATGCGCTCGCTACATCGACTGCAGGAGCCACCTCGTCTACAGTTGTTCCTCCAAGCACTACTAAGAAGGACATGCCGCCTCCCCCACCACCAAAGCAAGCACTGAAGCGATCTGCTCCAGATTCAAAAGTAGATGACCCCGCGGCCAAGCACCAAATGGTCAAACAAGCAGTCGCTTCGAGGGCTGAGAAGCAGGAAAGAAGGAGGAAGAGAGGAGAAGAATGGAAGGAGAAGGAGGAAAAGGAAAAGAGGATAAGAGCCAAAAGACTTCAAGTCATTGATGGCCGGATCGAGGAACACTTCAGCGAAGTGAAACTCATCCAATCCGCCATCTGCCGAAGTGCTTTTGTTCCTTTCATGCCTGACGAGTCCGACGCATGCAAAACCCAGTCCATAATTGATGCATGCAACATGACAGGGAAGGAAATGGTCGACTCCGGACGCTACCCTCTTAAGGAGGAACAAGATCACATTCGCAAGCGTCTAAATGAAAAGAGAACAATTTGGAGCACTGAGACGAGCGCCAAATTCCATGCTGTCATGAAAGAATTAGCTAGCAGATCAGAGGAAGAGCTGGCAGCCAGGAGGAATGAGCATCCCGACGCAAGGGAGATTGAGGACTTCATTCCAAGAGATCTCCGCGACCAGTGGCTGTTTTACAAGGAGCTTTTCATCAAAGCTTATTACTACTGGGGAGTAGTGCCACTGCAGGATGAGTGCTCCCGGATGAGTGCTCTCAACAACTTCCTCTGCGCATATGATGAGAAGATGCGGAGGAAAATATTCACCATGGCTGAGCTTGCAGAGCCCAAATCCCTTATCGTCAAGGTGCCGGAAGTGAAGAAGTTTCCAATGCCATTCCTTCCAGGCACAAGAATTCCTGATCGCAGCGTCACAGATGCAGAAATGAATGAAGCATTCAGATTGGAGAGCGCATGGAGGAGACCAAGTATCCACACTGTTGGTACTTTGGAGTTGAACGTTTTATCTGCTTATTCTGCTGAAGCGAAGGAGAATGAGAAGGAGGAGGTGACGGAAGAGAAGGAAGAAGAGGCTACAGGAAACCTTTGAGTTTCAAGTCTCTTAATTGTGAACTGTTGTTCATCTATCCAATTTATTTTCTGTCTCTCCTGTGTTATTTAATAGCTTTGTGGATATTTTATCCTTATGCTACAAACTCAAACAAAAATTTAACCGAAAAAAAAGGGGAAAGGAACTTAAAAATAAATTCATACAAAGCCTGCAAAGGAAGCAGTCGCTTGAAGTTCCTTCCACGGTTAGATAGACTAGATTTCATTAATCTTAAGTCTTTGGGTTTTGGCATCATCAAAAAGGGGGAAATTGTTGGGAATTGTTAAGAGCAACATGCTAAGGGGGAACCTATAAGGGACACTTTATTGTTTTGATTTGATCCCAAAACCCCAAAGCGTTCCGTTCCCAAGCGACCCATTTTGATGTAGATAATAGGTTAGAATTTAGCTAAGCCTACTCTGTTAGGATGGCTCTTTAATTTGCTTAGAGGCAAGACTTCAAAAAGTTCAAGTGAAGGCCACTCGCTTGAGTGTGTTTTTCAAGCGAAGCAAGTCTAGCAAGCTGAAGTGAAGCGTGCCGAAGAATAGCGTAGCGAAGCGAGCGCTACAGTAGATTCAAAGCGAGTCTGCCAAAGCGAAGCGAAGCGAGCGCTACAGTGTAAAGTCAAAGCGAGTCAACTCTGGTCAACATTTTCCAAGTCAGTCACTAGGGAACCCTTATTTCCCAAAGCGACTCACTACAGAATGGCTACGAAGTGACTCAACTAAAGCGGATGCTACAACTTCAAAGCGAAGCGACCCACTACCTACCACAAAGAGACAACACAACTCCCGCCCAGATTTTGAACTCCAGTCAACTAAGAGATCTTCGCATTAATTGTGAGATCTCCACGTGTCGAACGCGGAGAGGAGCAGCGGAGTTGACTGCCAGGCCGACAGGGCGCCGCAACAGTACTGGGTCGCTCCAGTTACTGTTGAAATTGGATCTTAGCCATTTCCGGCAAAAATCCAAAACTGTGCGTCTGAAAAGCAGCCAGCCTGTGCAAGTACTGTCGAGAGGAGGAGGGACAAAGCCACCAACCAAGCAACGGATCTCGGCATTCCTCCGCCTATAAATAATGAAGGATGAAGACGAAGAGAAGTAGAACACTTCCTGAGCATTCGAGCCTACTGCAAACAAACACTCCCAGCTTTCTAGCAATCTTCGAGTCTTTGTTTCCAAGTGTTCTCCGAGTTCCAATTTCATCGGAACTCGTCTTCACAACCTTCACACTTAGAGTCTAAGCCCATTCCATATCCAAGCTTAGAAGAAGAGCTCTAGCCATCTTTGCACTTACTGTAAAGAGCTCTTCATAGTGTGTCGTCGTAAACCAAAAACCCTAAATCGGTTGTTAGGTTTTTGAGTTCGTCGTCGTTAGGTTGTTTCGATCCAAGGCCCTTCTTTCATCGATTGAAGAAGCTTCGATCATAGAGTCTAGATCCAAGCTTGCACTTACATCGTTTGTGTAAAGCTCAATCGAAGCTAGGCTGTAAGGAGAGCCCGCAATCTCCCTGTCTGTTGTTTGGACTGAAGCGAGTGAAGCTTCCAGTCCAGTCTAGGTCTTTGTAGTGAACCCGGAATCACTGCATTTGTTGTCAGATCCAAGCGAGTAAAGCTCGATCTCGACTAGGCTTTTGAAGAGCCCCTAATCTTCAAGTTCTTGAGTGAAGAGAACTGTTGCCGAGTGCAACAAGTGGACGTAGGAGCGTTATCTCCGAACCACTATAAATCTCTGTGTCGTATCTCTCTGACCCTAAACTCTTTACTTTGATTATTCACTGCATGAGCATCTAAACAAACATAATCTGAAATTTTAATTACTTAGGAAAAACATTAGCTCACCAAATTCCGCACAAAGAGTAAAGTCTCACTCTTGATCAAGCTTGAAGCTTAGGTCAAGAAAATCTTGATTGCTTTAGATCTAGCTCTCGGCTATGTCTTAGTAGTTCAACGAGCACTTTTCTTCATACTCTGAGTTAAAGGAATTTGAAGTTGAAAAACTTCAAAATACGTATTCCCCCCCTCCCCCCTCTCTACGTATTTTTCCTATAACAAACCGGGACCAACACGTATATATAGGTCAAGAGTGTGATAATAATTATCACCTCAAAACTCATTTATTCATTGTATTAACCCACATATTTATAGTTACAATATGAACATAAAGAAGGTAAAGAGATCATGCAGATTCTCTATACAAGGAATAAAGAATATCTAGACTAACTTAGGGGATTCTGATATATTTTCCTTATCACCCCCCCTCAAGCGAAGAGTGGGGTTCGCCCGAACACGAAGCTTGGATCGAAGAGCTTCAAAATCAGAACGCGGTAGGCTCTTTGTGAAGATGTCCGCAAGTTGAAGATGAGATGGTACAAATTGAGTGTGTAGCTTGCCGGAGGATACTAACTCACGCACAAAGTGATAATCAAGATCAAGATGTTTAGCTCTCTTATGAGCTACTGGATTTTGACTCCAAAAGATGGCACTTCGATTATCACATAAAAGAGTGGGACGACCTAATGGTAATGCGTGCAACTCACGAAGCAAGGAGGTCACCCAAATAATATTAGCACCAGCATTAGCTAAGGCACGATACTCGGATTAGCAGCTCGAACGAGCAACAGTGGGTTGCTTTCTCGCACTCCAAGATACCAAATTATCACCTAAGAAAATCGAAAAGCCGTACATCGAGCGTCGAGTGTCGCCACAGCGAGCCCAATCAGCATCGGAATAGCCAACTATTTTGGGTTTAGAATTGCGAGAGAAACTAAGACCATGATGAATTGTGCTCTTCACATAACGAAGAATGCGTTTCACAGCAAGGAAGTGATCAATAGTAGGTTGCTGAAGAAACTGACTAACAAGATTCACCGCGTAAGAAAGATTCGGCCGAGTGATGGTCAAGTATTGCAAGGCACCAACTAAGGAACGATAAAGAGTGGGGTCCGAAAAAGCAACACCCTCACGAGTTAAGACAATTCCTGCCACCAATGGTGTTGAAATGGGCTTTGAATCCAGCAGGCCGGCGCGGGAAAGGATGTCACGAGCATATTTGGCTTGGCTCAAAAAGAGACCATTAGGAGTGTAGGTAACCTCAAGACCCAAGAAATAATTTAAACGACCCAAATCTTTGAGAGCAAATTCACGTTGCAAGCGAGAGATAAATTGCTGAAGTAGAGAATTATCATTCCCGGTAAGGATAATGTCATCTACATAAAGTAGAAGATATAGAAGAGATGAGCCTCGGCGAAGGACAAATAGAGACGTGTCGGCACGACTACAAATAAATCCCAAGTGAAGCAAGAAAGTACTGAAGCGCTGAAACCAAGCTAGCGGGGCTTGCTTAAGGCCATAAATAGCTTTACGCAGACGACATACGTGGTTGGGAAAACGAGCATCCTGATAGCCGGGCGGTTGCTCCATGTAAACAGGTTTATGAAAGTAGCCGTTGAGAAAAGCATTCTTAACATCAAGCTGGTGAAGATGCCAATTCTGCATAACTGCGAGAGCAAGGACAATCCGAACGGTAGCAGCTTTGACAACGGGACTAAAGGTATGAGAGTAATCAAACCTGGGTATTTGAGTAAATCCTTGGGCGACCAATCGCGCTTTGAATCGATCAATAGATCCATCGGAATGATATTTTGTGCGGTAGACCCATTTGGAACCCACCATATTTATGCCTTGTGGTCGTGGAACTAATTCCCAAGTCTCATTAGATTTAAGAGCAGAAATTTCTTCATCCATGGCAGAGAATTTAGAGTGGCCATTTGAAAAGCCGAGAACTGAGAAAATTGAATACCCAAGCCACGAAGGAACCAATGAACTTTGTCGAGCTCGTCAACCGGTCGACCAATGGCAGCAAGTTCATCACAATATCCTTTAAAGAGACGGCCATATTCTGAAACAGTACGAGAACCTTTGGTGATGGAGATCAAGGTTTCGCGGAGATGTGCTTCACGAGACTTTGAGTCATGGCTGTAAGCGGAGGAAAGAGCAAGCCAAATTTCTCGAGCGGTGGTGTAGCCAATAGTGACGCTCATAGCTTCTTCGGTTAAGGACGAAGATAAGAGAAGACTGCGCAGAAGCTGATCAGAGGCATGCCAGGCAGCAAAAGCTGGATTAGGAGATGTTTTATCATCCACCGTGATGTGTTCTTCGGGTAGCACAGATGAGCCATCGACGAGAGGGAGGACATTTTGACATTGAAGAAGAGGTAGAACTTGATTACGCCATAAGAGATAGTTACTGGAGGATAGTTTCACTGTGATCATATGAATTAATGTGGGAAAAGGGAGAAGTTCAGAGGTAGAAGATGACGCCATAGGTAAAGGAAGGAGAAAGAGGCGTGGTTAAAATAGGGTTTCAAGAGAGGCTGATACCATGTGATAATAATTATCACCTCAAAACTCATTTATTCCTTGTATTAACCCCACATATTTATAGTTACAATATGAACATAAAGAAGGTAAAGAGATCATGCAGATTCTCTATACAAGGAATAAAGAATATCTAGACTAACTTAGGGGATTCTGATATATTTTCCTTATCAAAGAGTTGTTGCATATTAATAGATTTTCTTTTCATTTACATAATTAGATTTATGGGTTTGCATACGTATTTTGTCGCGTAAATATACAATTTTGTTGCATACTCTTCTTGAGTTCTTTATACTTAGTTTAAATAAACCTAGTAGAGAAAACTAAGGCATAACTTGTAGGGAAAACTAAACCCTAATAGGAAATAGTGAACCCTACAAAAAATAACCATAATTGGACAAATTAAACCCTATAAAGGGACATGCTCGCCCTCTAACATACTCGATTTTTGCTGAACGAACTTGTCTTTAAGACAATCATCATTCACATCTATACGACCTAAAATAATATAATGCATCAAAATCTAATATAAATGCAGTAAAATATGTTCACTATGCATTCAGAAACATATAAAAAGAAAAATATAATACATAAAATTTGTTTAATGTGTATCAAAAATCGAAATTAAAACCCTAACCCATTAGGGAAATCTAAACCCTAACTAAAACCCTAACCCATTAGGGAAATCTAAACCCTAACTTATGTGGGAATCCAAAACCTAAGTTGTATGAAAAGCTAAACCCTAACTTGCAGGAGGAAACTAAACCATAACTCATATGGGAAGCTAAACCCTATTTGGGAAATCTATACCCTAACTTGTAGGAGAATTTATACCCTAACTTGTAGGATAATCTATACCATAACATGTAGGGAAAGTTAAATCTTAACTTGTACGGAAAACTAAATCCTAATATGAAAAATTGGAGCTCGTATAAAAATGAAATGAAAATGCATCAGAATGTCTCTAAAATGCAACAAAATCGACATAATATGCATATTCTAGTCATTTTAATGCATTTTCGATTGTTGTTATGCATTTTTGCCAATTTTGAACTCAAATCTCAACCAAATCGGATTGAACCACCCAAAAACGTGTTCTACTCTTCAAGAAGTTTCAATCGGTATGTCACCCATCTAAATCCGATCGCCGATGATGCCGAAATTGCATTTGGAAGTTTACGTCGTTGTAGAGTCGTAATTTTGCTACTGGTTCGATTTCTTCGGCGAATATCTCCTGCGTTTCTCCACCAAAACGAGTGATCCACCTATCAATCTCTTCGTCTCTTTGAGTAGAATAATACCTAGTGGTCCATTTTTCGATTCTCGTTAGGATTTGGCCGGAAACCGACTTAATGTCAGAGTGTATTTCAGTTTTGGAAAATCCCTAAAATTAAGGAAATAAAATAATTAAATATTACGAATTTAATGAATATTCAATTACAAAAAATAGAAAAAGTCAGAAATATCCTTACGACATCAGCAAAAACATTTAAAAAATTGATTAATCATTTTTTTAATATTAAATGATATTAATTGTCAACCGTTAGATCTCTGAAATCAACGGATATCATCGGTTTTTATATTTCACTGGATATTTAGTTTCTATATGATTTATACTCTATATATCATATAGAAACTAAATATCCAGTGAAATATTAAAACCGATGATATCCGTTGATTTTAGAGATCTAACGGTTGATAATTAATACTATCATTTACAGTACTATTTTAAAATTTGTTTCCCATTTTTTTATTATTTTCGAATATATGTAGGGATAATTTTGACTTTTTCTATTATTTATAACTGAATATTAAATAAATATGTAATATTTATTTATTGCATTTCCTTAATTCTAGGGATTTTCCAAAATTGAAATACCCTCTAACATAAATTCGATTTCCGACCAAATTTTAACGAGAATTAAAAAATGGACCACTGGGTTTTATTCTACTCGAAGAGACGAAGAGATTTATGGGTAGATCACTCATTTTGGTGGAGAAACGAAGGAGATATCCGCCGAAGAAATCGAACCAGTAGCGAAATTGCGACTTCCGCAACGATGTAAACTTCCTTAACGCGATTACGGCCTGATCGGCGATCGGATTTATATGGGTGACATACCGTTGGAAACATCTTTAAGAGTAAAACACGTTTCTGGGTGGTTCAATCCGATTTGTTTGCGTTTTGAGTTCAAAATTGGCAAAAATGCATAACAACAATAAAAAAATGCATTAAAATGACTAGAATATGCATATTTTGTCGATTTTGTTGCATTTTAGAGATCATTCTGATACATTTTTATTTCATTTTTATACGAGGCTTCAGTTTTTCATATTAGAGTTTGTTTCGATCTATATTTTTTGATTCGTATTCTTGAAGACCGGTGTTACCATATGAGTGGTGTGATTTCATTTTTGATGTAGTTTCGGTTGAAGGAAAGAGAAGTTATTTGTTGATGATCTAATTGTGTGGAGTATCGAATCAACATATACAATTCTTTTGATGTAATTGAAGAGCAAGTATATTCCAAGATTGGTGTAATTGAAGAATTTTTTCTCCCATTAATAAATGGAGAACACAGGTTAATAGTTATGTAATTTGTGTAATTTTGTGTACACGATTATATATTCTGATTGTAATTTTTTGTTGTTATTTGGAATAGTTTCGGATCATTGTTTTGAACCTGTTGTAAATTTTATAAGTTATTTGTATATAAGAGTTATAATGCATATTATATCGATTTTGTTGCATTTTAGATTCATTCTGATACATTTTTACTTTATTTTTCTAATATGTTTTAGTTTGTCATATTAGGGTTTAGTGTTGCATACAAGTTAGGGTTTAACTTTAATTTCCCTACATGTTAGGGTATAGCTTCCCATACAAGTTAGGGTATATCTTTCTCAAAGGTTTAGTTTGACATATAAGTTAGGGTTTAGCTTCCCCTACATGTTAGGGTGTAACTTTACTAAATATAGTTTAGTTTCCCTATGGGTTAGGGTTTAGTTTCCCTTATAATTTAGGGTATAGTTTCTCATTCAATTTTGAGTTTGGGTTACCATACAAGTTAGGATTTAGATTTTTCTGATGGGTTAGGGTTTTAGTTTCGATATTCCATATAAACATATTTTATGTATTATGTTTTTATTGTTTATATGTTTCTCAATGCATAATAAACACATATTATTGCATTTAATTATACCAGATTTTAATGCCTTTTTTTTTACGTGGTGCAAATATTAAGACAAAGACTTGGGTGCGGCCAGCCGCACCAAGCGGCTGGACCCACCCGGCCCGACCTGACCTGACCCGTTGATCCGACCTGCCCCGGTCTTACTTAGGTCAACCCGACCCGGTTGACCCGATTTTGGTTTGGGTCAACCCGACCCGGTCCGTGTTGACCCGACCCGTTTAGGTAAAGTGTAACACCCTAAATTGCTAATTTAAAATGCTACCCTTCACGTAACTAAATGAGGAAATTAACATTAAACTAAATGAGGAAAACATCTAAATAAAGTCTTACTAAGAATAAAAATAGCATAAATGTTCACTTAAACCAAAACGAGTTTAATATCTTTAAACGAAAATGCAAACCCACTAAATAACTCAAGTTCAATGCATAGGGAAAAATAAGCCAACAACTAAAAATGGTTTACGCTAATGGAAAAAGGATCATAAGTTCATGAACTTTATTAGAAATAAAATCCTAACACCACCGTTTTCCTCCACGCAGCTCCAACTCCATCTACTGACCTGAAAACATTTTATAAAAGTGGGGGTGTGAGTACACAAAAATGCACTCAGTGGTTAGGGAAATGGATTTTTCATTCTTTTGTCCAACATATAATCATCGCAGGGAAGGGAAAAACATGTACATTCATTCATTCATTCATTCATTCATTCATGATACACGAGACTCTTAACGTCAAGGTCATCATAAACAGTACATTCCTTCATTCGTAGTTTAGATACACAAGACTCTTAACGTCAGGGTCATCATAAACTGTACATTCATTCATAGTTTAAATACACAAGACTCTTAACGTCAGGGTCATCATAAACTGTACATTCATTCATCCATGATTTAGATACACAAGACTCTTAACGTCAGGGTCATCATAAACAGTCAACTGTGCACAGGACATAGGCATATAGCTATATGCATTCATTCTCATTACATGTATCACAATCCAAGTCGACAAAAAAACATGTTGGACATAAAACATTTTCATAAAAATCATTTTCTTTCTCAATCCACATTGCACATACATTTAATAAGCATTTACTTGAAAAGAGTCACACACAATGCATCGTAAACCATTTTCATTTGAAAGAAGTTTTACCCACATTTACTTGAAAAGAGTTACCCACAATGCATCGTAAACCATTTTCATTTGAAAGAAATTTTACCCACCTCAAATTAGAGCCCGAAATACGAGGAAACGAGTCTCGAACAAGGACCTAATCGCTCACCTATTCATGTTTAATAAACTATGGTAAGTAAAAGAGATAAACGAATCCTTCATTCTAATTAACAAGAGTCATGAGCCAGCCGCCCCTACTCGATTTTCTGTATGCTATCCTAAAGATTTTGTTAAACTAGATAAATTTGTTGGTCAACGTCTCAACTTTGGAAGACTGTTGTGATCACATCAGAACTCGGTTTGGGGCATACAATACGGCTATGGAAAACTGAGATTGTAAGGAACAACTTTTATTTTACACACTTTCTAATTTGATTATAGGAAGGGTCTGAAATCGGGGTTTGAAAACTGTTCAGAACCACTCTTATGCTGAAAATTCTGGATGCAAAGATTTTAACATAGTTAACATACGAACTTTGAGCTGGCATATCTCATTCATTAGCTGATAGAATAAGGTGTAGTTGGTACTAATTTAAAGCTACAATGATAAGAGACTCTGATCTGGTTCGACGCAAGGAAAAAAAGACTCAAAACGTTGCTCAAAAGAGCGCATACCATCTGTTCGACAAAATGCAGAAAAAAATCTGGCTCAAGGAGTTTCTACAGTTTAAACATGCGATCTTTGGGCTAGCGTAATTTACTCATTCATTACACAAACTGAAACGAATTTGGTACCTATAGAACGCGAAAGAGATCTGAGAACTGGATAAGGCTTCCTGCTGGTAATCGTTCGCAGACGGAGTGGCTAGAATGTGTTCGAACGTAATGTCTTGCTTTGAAAGAGAAACAGAGAGTGTATTCGGGTGGCTCGAAAAAACGTGAAGATGAAGAATATATATATGTATATACTTTGATGGAACTAGGGTTTGAAAGAGTTTGAGTTGATTTAGAAAAGAAGGCCGTGGGATATCTCCTACGCTGGAAAATAGGGGAAAATCTGGTTTCTTTCATATTCAAACTCTAACTCCTACATGGTTGGCGTAGATATCCATCCATCACCCCTTACCCAAGCAATACTATATACATGAGAATTTGGGCTAAAAATATAGTAGAAGGAAACTTAAATACTTTGGCCCAGAATAATACTAATAAACCTCTTAATTGACATAAAACCCAAGGATTTCTCTCATAACTTAATTACTACTAAATAGTAATATATATATATATATATATATATATATATATATATATATATATATATATATATATATATATATATATTTACACACACAAATGATTAATCTGCAAATAAAAAAAAAAGTGGGGTGTTACAACCCTACCCACTTAAATAAAATTTCGTCCTCAAAATTGGGTCTTACCGGTTGATATCAAAGACGGATACTTCGCAAAAATCTCGTCCTCGCGTTCCCATGTCGCTTCTTCGGCTCCATGACGACTCCATTGGACTTTGATCAACTCCACATTACGATTCCTTAATTGATGAGACTTGCGGTCAAGGATTGCGATAGGCACTTCTTCGTAGGTTAAATCTTTGTTGAGAGATACTTCTTCGTGATAAACTACATGGCTCGGGTCATGCAAATACTTTCTCAACATCGACACATGAAACACATTATGAACTGATGATAACTCCGCCGATAGCGCTAATCGATAGGCTACATCTCCAATCCTTTCCAAGATTTCAAAAGGTCCAATATAACGAGGTCTCAACTTTCCCTTCTTTCCAAACCTCAACACTCCCTTCAACGGTGCCACTTTTAAGAAGACCTTGTCGCCAACTTCGAAATGCAAATCCTTCCTTCTCTGGTTCGCATATGACTTTTGCCTATCTTGAGCAACCTTGATCCTATCCCAAATTTGCTTAATTACATCGACCGTCTCCTCTATCATCTCAGGACCTAAAACCTTTCTCTCGCCCACTTCGTCCCAATAAACAGGCGATCTACATTTTCGACCATAGAGGGCTTCATACGGTGCCATCCCTATACTAGAGTGAAAACTGTTATTGTAGGCAAACTCTACTAAGGGTAAGTGCGTCTCCCAACTACCTCCAATATCCAACACACAAGTTCTTAGCATATCCTCTAGGGTGTGGATAGTCCTTTCGGATTGACCGTCGGTCTGAGGGTGATAAGCTGTTGAGAATTTTAGTCTGGTGCCCAAAGCCCGATGTAAACTCTCCCAAAACCTCGATGTAAAACGTGGGTCTCTATCTGAAACTATAGAAGTAGGTACTCCATGCAGACGGACTATCTCTCGAACATAAAGCTGGGCAAACTGCTCCATAGAGTAAGTCATTTGAACCGGTATAAAGTGTGCAGATTTTGTTAACCTATCTACTATCACCCAAACCGCATCATTTCCCCTCGTCGATCTAGGTAATCGAACTACAAAATCCATCGTGATATGCTCCCGTTTCCACTCCGGTATCTCCAAAGGCTTCAATAAGCCTGACGGCTGTTGATGTTCGGCTTTAACTTGCTGACATGCTAAACACCGTGCCACATACTTAGCAATCGACCTCTTCATACCTCTCCACCAAAAAGTTCTCTTAAGATCTCTATACATCTTAGTACTTCCCGGATGAGCAGTATACACCGTCCGGTGAGCCTCATCCAATATCTCTTTCCTCAACTCCTCATCTTTCGGCACACAAATTCTCTTGCCGAACATAAGTGTCCCGTCACTCAACACTGAGAATCCCTTTGAACCTTCATACACCTTCTTAGTCCTCATCTTTTCCAAAAATCCATCTTTTGCTTGTGCCATTCTAATTCTATCTCGAAGAGTGGGACGAACCACTAAGGCCGCGATAATAGCGTCTGCTTCTTCCGAGTTAGCTACAACTTCAAGGTTTAACTTCGCGAAGTCTTTCACAAGTTCTTCTTGTTGTGTCAACTTCCCTTTATAACTATCCTCTCTCTTACGACTAAGAGCATCTGCTACGACGTTTGCCTTTCCCGGGTGGTACAAAATTTTGCAGTCGTAATCCTTAACCAATTCCAACCACCTACGCTGCCTCATATTAAGCTCTTTCTGAGTAAAGAAATACTTTAAGCTCTTATGGTCCGTGTAAATCTCACATTTCCCACCATACAGATAGTGCCTCCAAATCTTCAAAGCGTGGACAACTGCCGCCAACTCCAAATCATGTGTGGGATAGTCAATTCGTGGGTCTTGAGTTGTCTAGAGGCATATGCCACTACCTTGCCTTCTTGCATCAACACACATCCTAAACCTTGTTTTGAGGCATCACTATAAATGACGAAACCCTTCGTACCATCTGGAATAGTCAAAACTGGTGTCGTCACTAATTTCTCCTTCAACGCTTTAAAACTCCTCTCACACTTCTCCGTCCATTCAAAGGGCACTCCTTTTCGAGTAAGCTGAGTGAGCGGTCCCGCTATCTTCGCGAAGCCCTCAATAAACCTTCGATAGTAACCTGCCAATCCAAGGAAACTTCGTATCTCCGCGGCTGTCGTTGGCACCTTCCAATTGCTCACGGCCTCCACTTTTGCCGGGTCGACCTCAATCCCCTCTGAGGTCACCACATGTCCTAGAAAACCAATTCTGTTCAACCAGAATTCACACTTCTTAAATTTTGCATACAACTTCTCCTTCCGTAAAATCTCTAGGACAGACAGTAAGTGAGAAACATGCTCCTCTCGATCCTTCGAATACACTAAGATGTCGTCAATAAAGACGATCACAAACTGATCAAGAAACTCATGGAACACTCTGTTCATCAAATCCATAAAGACAGCAGGTGCATTAGAAAGCCCGAATGGCATCACCACAAACTCGTAATGTCCATATCTTGTCCTAAATGCCGTCTTAGGAATATCACTCTCCTTCACCTTCAACTGGTGGTACCCTGACCTTAGATCTATCTTCGAGAACACTCCCGAACCCTTCAACTGATCAAATAAGTCCTCAATCCTCGGCAAGGGGTACTTGTTCTTGATAGTGAGCTGATTCAAATCACGATAATCTATGCACATCCTCATGCTACCATCCTTCTTCTTTACAAATAAAACCGGTGCTCCCCAAGGCGAAACACTCGGTCGAATGTGCCCCTTATCCAACAACTCCTGAAGTTGCACCTTTAACTCTTGTAACTCCTTAGGTGCCATTCTATATGGGGCCTTAGATACGGGCGCTGTTCCAGGAACGAGTTCGATGGTAAACTCAACTTGCCTATTAGGTGGTAATCCCGGTATTTCTTCAGGAAAGACATCTTTGAAGTCTCGAACTATCGGTACATCCTCAATTGATGGCTCCACCGACTGTGTTAATCCCATTAAATTGACTAAGTATCCTTGACATCCCCTTCATTGCCGAGATAATTTGTGGATACTTTCCAATCTTGGCTCCATGAAAAATGAACTCCTCTTCTTATGGCCTTTGAATTACAATTTCTCGATCGTGACACCGAATGGTTGCAAAGTTTCCACTTAACCAATCCATTCCCAAAATAAGGTCAAAATCGTGCATCTCCAAAATGTATAAATTCGCCACCATATTTTTCCCTCCCAAATCAAAGCTAACATTCTTAACCATCACGTCTGTTCTTAAAGTTGCACCCGAGGGGATCCTAACATCAAGTGCTAAGTTCTCTACTTCTACGGTGGCACAAATTTTCTTAAACAGTTCAAGAGATATAAAAGAATGCGATGCTCCCGAATCAAACAAAGCCAAAATCGGAAATCCAGAAACTGTAATCATACCTGTCATATTGCCACTACCTTCTTCTGCCTCTTGTTGAGTAAAAGCAAACAATCGCGCGTTGCCATCCTTCTTTGGCTCATCCTTCCCTTTCTTTGTGCAATTGTTCGCAAAATGCCCTGGCTCATGACAACGGTAACAAACACTAGTTCCCTGAAAACACTTCCCAAAGTGTTGCTTCTGGCATTGCGAGCACGTGGGTTTCTCCCCTTGAGTAGATGTAGTTGAATGAGGGTAGTTTTATTCCCTCTTGCTAGCAGGGTTTCCATTTCCTTTACCCCTATGATCCCACTTTCTCTTTCCTTGGTTGTCGTTTCTGGTGACCACCTTATCCACATCTAAAGCAGCTTCAACCTCGAGGGCACGCTTGACTGCAACTCTATAGTTGTTAGTCTCGTGCATAGCCAGGATCCCTCTAATCTCCGATCGAAGACCCTTCAGGAAGTACTCGGCTTTGTCCGCTTCTGTAGCTGCCAAACGAGTAGCGTAACGTGTCAGCTGAATGAACTTCCGCTCATAATCAATCACACTCATCGTCCCTTGCTTAAGTTCCAAGAACTCAGTCTGCTTCTGGTTGCGGTATGAGCGAGGGAAATATTTTTCCATTGCTAGCTCCTTGAACCTCTCCCAAGTGAGGTTCTGCCTCTCCTCCTCGGTCATCCCGGTACGATGGGATTTCCACCACTGCCCCGCATCCTCCGTGAGCTGAAACGTTGCGCAGGAGACTCGCTGTGCGTCGTTGCACTCGATGTGCTCAAAGATCCTTTCCAACTCCATGAGCCACTCTTCCAAGGCGAGTGGGCCACTTCGACCATTGAATTTCGGGGGAGCATACTCGCGGAACTGCTTGATCACTTGACTCGCCCTATTTCCTGGCTGAGGATTCTGGTTCGCCTGGGCAAGTCCTTGAATTGCGGCAACAAATGCTTGAAGTATGTCGTCGTTGCCATTGTTAGGGTCGTTCCGTGGTCTACCTCTACCTGCCATCGTCTAAACCCATACATACTCATTTAGTAAACTGAATTTCACTCTAATACTATAGCAGTCAACTCCTAAATAAAACAAGGTTATCTAAACTTGATCATGAAGTCAAACATAATATAGAGAAAACAATATTTCCATAAACAAATTCCAATATCCAGAAAGATAATCATCCAAATTCAACCAACTAAGAATGACTAAAATCGAACTAAAGCAACAATGTTCGAAGGATCGAAATAATCAATGAGCATCGATGTTCTAATGACTATATCCAAACTTAAATAATCAGATAAACGAATCTTCCTGGCTACGCCTATCCTACGCCTTGCCATCGTCCTCATCGTCACTACTGATATATATGACGTCTATTGGCACAGGCTCCTCTTGCGGTTCCATTTCAATCTCCTCCTTCACCGGTTCCTCATCCGGTTCCTCTTTTTCCGGATCCTCTTCTTCCGGATCCTCTTCTTCTTCTATCGGCACTGGCTCCTCTTGCGGTTCCATTTCAATCTCCTCATCCACTGGTTCCTCACCAGAATCCGCTTCTTCTTCTCCTTCATTTTGCGGAACTTGATGAGGTGGAACAGGTTGCTGTGGCGCTGGATCATCTGGGATCCCCACCATACCGTGGAAGAGGGTACCAACAATGTGAAGTAGTGCTCCCATATAGACCTCAAAATCCACACGTGGCCTTCCATTTAGATCATGAGTGATAGCCGCATCAAGCACACGATATGCCATTCCTCGTAACTCCCAAGGAAAACGGGCCGCCACACTCCAAGCAGCTCCATACTGCGACACATGGGGTCCATGCTCTCCAGTTTGCCGCCATAGATCCCTTAAGGTCACTAGGTTAGCAATGGTTCCCATTCCCATGTCCCAATTCCGGTTCCAAAATTGCACCTCGGCATAAGCGTGTAAATACTGTGGGGGTATGTTCGCGTTCGCCATCTATCTCATACATTAGGCTAGTTAATAAGGCGTCTTGAGTTCTTTATAGGTCTTAACTAAACTTTAAGATAAAGTATACACTCAAAACATATCAATTAACAGTCAAACAATTTCCATGAACTCATACTCAATTCAAAGATTAGAACAATACCTTGGGTTGGAGCGCGAGTAGGAAGCGGAGTGGTGTACTACTTAAACAATTTTTTTTTTTTAAAAGACACATTTTAACAAGTCTACAGAAACGTAGACCTGCTCTGATACCACTAAATGTAACACCCTAAATGGCTAATTTAAAATGCTACCCTTCACGTAACTAAATGCGGAAATTAACATTAAACTAAATGAGGAAAACATCTAAATAAAGTCTTACTTAGAATAAAAATAGCATAAATGTTCACTTAAACCAAAACGAGTTTAATATCTTTAAACGAAAATGCAAACCCACTAAATAACTCCAGTTCAATGCATAGGGAAAAATAAGCCAACAACTAAAAATGGTTTAAGCTAATGGAAAAAGGATCATAAGTTCATGAACTTTATTAGAAATAAAATCCTAACACCACCGTTTTCCTCCACGCAGCTCCAACTCCATCTACTGACCTGAAAACATTTTATAAAAGTGGGGGTGAGTACACAAAAATGCACTCAGTGGTTAGGGAAATGGATTTTTCATTCTTTTGTCCAACATATAATCATCGCAGGGAAGGGAAAAAACATGTACATTCATTCATTCATTCATTCATTCATTCATGATACACGAGACTCTTAACGTCAAGGTCATCATAAACAGTACATTCCTTCATTCGTAGTTTAGATACACAAGACTCTTAACGTCAGGGTCATCATAAACTGTACATTCATTCATTCATAGTTTAGATACACAAGACTCTTAACGTCAGGGTCATCATAAACTGTACATTCATTCATCTATGATTTAGATACACAAGACTCTTAACGTCAGGGTCATCATAAACAGTCAACTGTGCACAGGACATAGGCATATAGCTATATGCATTCATTCTCATTACATGTATCACAATCCAAGTCGACAAAAAAACATGTTGGACATAAAACATTTTCATAAAAATCATTTTCTTTCTCAATCCACATTGCACATACATTTAATAAGCATTTACTTGAAAAGAGTCACACACAATGCATCGTAAACCATTTTCATTTGAAAGAAGTTTTACCCACATTTACTTGAAAAGAGTTACCCACAATGCATCGTAAACCATTTTCATTTGAAAGAAATTTTACCCACCTCAAATTAGAGCCCGAAATACGAGGAAACGAGTCTCGAACAAGGACCTAATTGCTCGCACCTATTCATGTTTAATAAACTATGGTAAGTAAAAGAGATAAACGAATCCTTCATTCTAATTAACAAGAGTCATGAGCTAGCCGCCCCTACTCGATTTTCTATATGCTATCCTAAAGATTTTGTTAAACTAGATAAATTTGTTGGTCAACGTCTCAACTTTGGAAGACTGTTGTGATCACATCAGAACTCGGTTTGGGGCATACAATACGGCTATGGAAAATTGAGATCGTAAGGAACAACTTTTATTTTACACACTTTCTAATTTGGTTATAGGAAGGGTCTGAAATCGGGGTTTGAAAACTGTTCAGAACCACTCTTATGCTGAAAATTCTGGATGCAAAGATTTTAACATAGTTAACATACGAACTTCGAGCTGGCATATCTCATTCATTAGCTGATAGAATAAGGTGTAGTTGGTACTAATTTAAAGCTACAATGATAAGAGACTCTGATCTGGTTCGACGCAAGGAAAAAACGACTCAAAACGTTGCTCAAAAGAGCGCATACCATCTGTTCGACAAAATGCAAAAAAAAATCTGGCTCAAGGAGTTTCTACAGTTTAAACATGCGATCTTTGGGCTAGCGTAATTTAGTCATTCATTACTCAAACTGAAACGAATTTGGTACCTATAGAACGCGAAAGAGATCTGAGAACTGGATAAGGTTTCCTGCTGGTAATCGTTCGCAGACGGAGTGGCTAGAATGTGTTCGAACGTAACGTCTTGCTTTGAAAGAGAAACAGAGAGTGTATTCGGGTGGCTCGAAAAAACGTGAAGATGAAGAATATATATATGTATATACTTTGATGGAACTAGGGTTTGAAAGAGTTTGAGTTGATTTAGAAAAGAAGGCCGTGGGATATCTCCTACGCTGGAAAATAGGGGAAAATCTGGTTTCTTTCATATTCAAACTCTAACTCCTACATGGTTGGCGTATATATCCATCCATCACCCCTTACCCAAGCAATACTATATACATGAGAATTTGGGCTAAAAATATAGTAGAAGGAAACTTAAATACTTTGGCCCAGAATAATACTAATAAACCTCTTAATTGACATAAAACCCAAGGATTTCTCTCATAACTTAATTACTACTAAATAGTAAATATATATATATATATATACACACACAAATGATTAATCTGCAAATAAAAAATAAAAGTGGGGTGTTACATAAAGTGTCAATCTTTATTAATAAAAGTGCTAATCTTTATGAACAAAAGTGTCAATCTTATAAATAAAAATTTATACGTAATTTGTATGTATGAAGTAATTTTAGTAATTTTAAAATTACTTTATAGGGTTCACATATCAATTTAGGGTTTTATAATTATTGTTTAGTATTTAACTTCAATTTTATAAGGTTGAATATGGATTATAAATTGAAACTTGGGATATATAATTCTCCAGCAAAAGTGTCAATCTTCATGAATAAAAGTGTCAATTGTTCTGAATGAAAGTGTCAATCTATTTGATATAAAAAAATTTATATATTTTTTATCGACTTGTTATTATAATGTTTTGATATTATTATTATTATTATTATTATTATTATTATTATTATTATTATTATTATTATTATTATTATTATTATTATTATTATTATTATTATTATTATATATACATACATATTATTTAATCCACAACATGAAATTAATATTCATTATTAACGTATTTTTCGTAAAAATGTCAATTATTATGAATAAAAGTGCCAATGTTTCAAAAGTGCCAATCTTTGTAAACAAAAGTGCCGATGTTTCAAAAGTGTCAATCTTTATAAACAAAAGTGTCAATCTTAATCCGGCCTCACGGTGAGGCCGGGCTGACAGGAGTGTGTCCCAAATATTAATGATGATTGTATTAAAGACAAGTTCATTTAACAAAAGACATTGATGGCAAAGGACACTAAAACCGTGTTTGGTAGGGCATATAAGCTTGGGCTTATTTATGTGTTTGGTAGACGTGCTTTTTTATCTTGCAGGCCCGAGATAAACCAAGGGCCCGCACTTAATTTCCTGTGCACCCCCTTAGATAACTTCTCGCAGCTGAATATAGTCACTTTTAGTTTACCAGCTGTGTGTTTGGTGTTTAGATGTTAGGATTTTCATTGTGTTTTCGTATTCGTTTTCGTAGTGTTTGGTTGTCTTTTCGTTTAAATATGGCTATGATGGGTGTTCTTGGAGTTTTGGCATTCGTAGGTGAAAAATGAAGTAAATGGGATTGAACGAGTGGAAAAGGCGAAAGAATGATGAAGAATCGATCGAGGCCAGATTTGGGAGTTGGACGACCGTCCAAATCATCTGGACGGCCGTCCAGATCGATGCGGACGAGCTCGTCCAAGGTTGGACGAGTGTCCAGTGTGTGCAAGCCGAGGAGGGCAGAATGGGAAGTTGGACGGGCGTCCAGTTCGTATTGGACGACCGTCCAGTTCGGCGGCCAGCTAGTTCTTTCCTTGTATAACTAGGTTTTTATACCTAGTATAAATACTACTCCTTGTGAACGATTTTAGACAACTTTTACCTTTGTTTAGCTTTTATTTTCAGCACTAAATACTCTAGTTTAGATTTCCTTTGTACGGATCCGGATCTTTGTTTCGTTCATTTTAATTCAAGACTACTTCTTTTAATTCGCGTTCTTCGTTCTTCGTTTAATTTCGTAATTCTTTATTGCTTTCGTTTATTTGATTTATTGCTTTCTTTAGTTCTAGATTTACTTTCGTAATTGCTTCGTTTTATTTCGTTTGCTTTATTTCGTTTGTTCGATTTCAAGTTCTTAGTTTAGATTCGTTTTTCTTAGTTTTCAATTCCTTCATTTTTTTTAAGTTCTCATAGTTAGATTTATTTGCTTAATTTCCAGATTTCATTATTATGTCTAGATTCGTTTTCTTCGTTGCTTTCGTTATTGCTTTCTTTACGATTTTTGCCTAGGTAGTTTAATTGCTTTCTTCTAGTTTAATTCCTTAGATTAATTAGTTCGATTTATTTCTTTGCTTTCTAGATTAGTTTATTTACTTGCTTTGATTTAATTGCTTTATTTATTTTATTGCCTAGGATTTAAAACCAAAAACCCAAAAATTCTCTTTACTTGCTTTCTTAGATTTAGGCTGGATTATGATTGTTTGCTACACGATTATTTGCCCTGTTAAATTTTCCTTGAGATTCGACTTTGGGTTTTACTTGTTAGTGCTACGATATATTTTGTTCTATTGCGAACACTTTTTGGTGAAACAAATTTTGGCGCCGTTTCCACGGACAACTTTAGGCTATTTAATTATGTTGTATTTAATTTAATTTAATTTAATTTAATTTTGTTTTCCATTCGATTTCTTTTTCCTCCCACTTGGTACGTTTAATCCTTTTTGTTGAGTGTTGTTTATGCATGGTCGCCGAAGTCTTCAAAGGAAATTAGCGCCCCACATCGACAATATCAATCAAAGGAAAGCAATTCTAGCAGCGAAGGAGGAGGAGGAGATCGATTTCCAAGACTTTTCTTTAGTCTTGTTGTTTGCTGAGCCCGAAGCAATGGCGAATCAAAGAGTTATGGGTGATTTTGCTCACCCTACATTCACAACCACCACTTCGGCGATTGTCCTGACAGAAGCGGTCAGGAATCATGAGCTTAAACCTCACCACATGGCGTTGCTTCCATCCTACCACGGGCTGCCCAACGAGGATGCATTGATGTTCATTCGAGAGTATTGCACGGTGGTGCAATCCTTCCCACTCTCGGGACTCACGGAGGACAACTTGAAGATGAAGTGCTTCCCGTACACCCTTAAGGATCGAGCAAAGTCGTGGTATTTGTCGCTCCCGGCCAACTCTCTCGAAACATGGAATGACGTTTGCAAGAGATTCATGCTCAAGTACTACCCGAACCGCAAGACTCAGGAGGTGCGGGTCGAAGATCATGAACTTTTCCCAAGACAATGATGAGCCGTTTCACGAAGCATGGGAGAGGTTCCAAGAGCTGCTACAACAATGCCCTCACCATCAGATGGCATCGAAGTTGCTCTAGCAATACTTCTACGACGCACTTAATCAGACTGTTCAGTTCATGGTGGATAGTTTAGCCGGAGGCAACATAGCGGTCAAGACAGCTGATGAGATGAAGAAAATTTTTGAGACGCTCGCTGCGAGTTCTCAACAAAAATCAGCTAGGCCAAGGAAAGTGGAGGCGAGTGCAATCTCAATGAGCCCCGATATGAAGAAGCAAATTGCCTACATGTATAGGGATCTCGAGAATTTGAAGATAAAGCAGAGTGCACCGGCCCCGAAGGTTGAAGAGAGGAAGCCGGACCAATGCGAGATTTGTGGAGAGCTTGGTCACATCAAGGAGGTGTGTCACAACATGGGGGAGTTTCCATACAAAGGAGGAGCCGAGGTGTATGCTGCTCAAGGTTACCCGCCTCAAGTACCTCAACCTTAAGGATATCAAGGAGGATACAATGGACGTTATCAAAATCCGAGGCCGATTCAAGGGCAAGGTAATCCTTCTAACTATCCAAATAGGCACCCTCCACCATATAATAACCCCTATCCTCCACAAAATCCTTACTAATCTCAACCACCACCATATTATCCACCTCCACAATATCCACCCAATCCATATTATCCACCACCTCCATACTACCCACCTCAACCTATCCATACACCACCACCAACACACCCTACTCCTCATCCTCAAGGGCCTCCATAAAAACCTCTCGTCGATGAGAGTCTCTCTACATTCCTTCATGAAACAAAATTAGCCCGAGAAGCTCAAGATGCTACTATTAAGAGGCTCGAGACGGCCATTGGTCAAATTTCTGGTTCCATGCACTTGATGCAACAACCGGGGCGAATTCCGAGCCAAGAGATTCAACCACAACAAGCTCACGAGGTACAAGCCCCATATCCCCCGTACGTTCCTCCTTTTCCTCCTCATCAAGCCCAAGCAGTTTTGGTGTTGCGGAGCGGAAGACACGTGGATAATGGAGTTACGATGCCTCCTCAAGGTCGTTCAAGTGATAGATGGAGCCCAAACACTCGTTGGAATCAACCCAAAAATGCGGTTGAACAAGGAGTTGGACGGGCGTCCAACTCATTTGGATGACCGTCCAACCCTGGACGAGCACCCACCTTTGGACGGGCGTCCAACGAGGATTTGGTGATTCCCGCAGAAGTAGGAGTTGGATGGGTGTCCAACTCATCTGGACGACCGTCCAACCCCAACAATCAGCGCCCAACAACAGAACAAGAAGTTGGACGGGCGCCCAACTCATCTGGATGACAGTCCAACCCCGACGAGTCACGCACGAAGTCCGAGGAAGCCGAGAAGGAGGCCCAACCTCTTCACAAGACGTCTAATCCTTATGTTCCTCCCATTCCTTATCCAAGTCATGTGAAGAACAAGAAGCGCGATCAACAGTTCATGGATCTCTACAAGCTTCTATCCAAGGTGGACGTGAACATGCCTCTTCTTGATGTGATTCACAACGTGCCACCGTTCGCGAGGTTCGTGAAGGAGTTGACGTCAAAGAAGAAACCGTTCGATGAGATGGAGACTATCACGGTGTCGAAAGTGGCGACATCGATTATGCAACACCCTCTTTCCCCTAAGCAACGAGATCCAGGTTCTTTCGTTATCACTATCTCTTTAGGTAATGGTAAGGAAGCATGTGGTATGCTAGATTTAGGTGCAAGTATTAATCTTATGCCTTATTCTATCTTTAAGCAACTAGAGTTCGGAGAACTTAACCCACTCGCATGAGCCTGCAATTGGCGCATAGGTCTATTAGGTAACCTAGAGGTATTATAGAGGACATTCTTGTTCGTGTGGGGGGGTTGATTGTTCCCGTTGATTTTGTTGTTCTAGAGATAGGCGAGGTACAAGAGAATGGTATTGAGCACACACTTTTGCTAGGTCGTCCTTTCATGGCTACTAATAATACTTTGATTGATGTGAAGAGTGGTGTGATTAAAATGTCTGTGTTGGGTGAGGATGTTTCGTTTTCTGTGCATAAGAGTCGGCCTATGTCTTTGGTCAATTTAATTGATAATTGTTCTTTCATCTATAAGATTGATGTCTTGGCCGAGTGTTATTTTGTGCATGATTATGATACCGAAGAGGTATGTTGGGGATCTGTAGATCAAATGGAGTGGGAGCAAATGGAGAGGGATATTGGAATCAAGCTTCCGTTTCCACCTCAGGATTCGGAACCCGGCTCGAAAATTCTGGAGCCGTTGGAGTTGAAAGAGCTCCCTTCGCATTTGAAATATATATTTTTAGAGGAAGGGAATCAAAAACCCGTAATTATTTCTTCTTTTTTGTCTCTTGAAGAGGATGGAGCATTGGTGGGCATATTCAAGGAGAACAAGCTCGCTTTTGGATGGAGCTTGGCGAATATTCGAGGAATTAGTCCAGCCACGTGCATGCATCGCATCAATCTCGAAGAAGGCGCTCGCCCCAAACGAGATGGTCAAAGGAGGCTCAACCCAATGCTCATGGAGGTCGTGCGCAAGAAAATCTACAAGCTATTGGCGGAAGGCATTATTTATGCCATCGCTGATAGTGAGTGGGTGAGCCCGGTGCACGTCGTCCCGAAGAAGGGAGGAATTACGGTCACAAAGAACGAGAAGGACGAGTTGGTCGCCTCCCGCCCGGTTACCAGTTGGAGGATGTGTATAGATTATAGGAAGCTTAACGCTTCCACCAAAAAGGACCACTTCCCTCTCCCCATCATTGATCAAATGTTAGATAAATTAGCCGGGCAGGAATTTTATTGTTTTCTTGATGGCTTGTCAGGTTATTACCAAATTGCGATAGCTCTAGAGGATCAAGCAAAGACGGCCTTTACAAGTCCTTTTGGGACTTACACTTATCGAAGGATGCCATTTTGATACGATCCTTGACGACCGAATTGAAAACGCACGCGGAAGAATAACACTACGAACAAACGAACTGAAGAATAACGATGTATATTCCAATATACCTAAGATCTAATCCTATAAATCATATAAGTCAGTTCTAAGAATAGCCTATACCCCAAATAGCGATCATCTTAGTCACACGGGAACGATGATTGACATACAACGAGGGATGATTGACTCGCTGATTCGCTGGATAATGAATTCGTCTTGGAATAATCAAGAAGAATTCGAGGAACTCTCAAGAGAGAATAAAAACTCACAATAATATTAATGATAAGATGTCTAATTTTCGTCCACAAAGACCCCCTTATATAGGGAGGCAAATAAAACCATCTAAACCTAATCAAACTAGGAAATAACTGACCTAAAGTCAAAGGTATGGCCCAACCCATTAACCAACATGATAAAAACCCAAAAACAAGTCTTTTAAGGCCCAAAAACGTAGCCTGAACCAAAACACACGAAAATTAAAATAAAGTCTTCAATCTTCAGCCCGAACGCACTCGATAAAATTAATAACTCTTGCTGTCCGGTCCGCCTTCTCCAATGGGCTTCTTCATCAATTCTTGAGACCAAACTTCTTGGATCAATCCTTGCAAGCCTTCCTTGAACTTCTTAGCTCGAGCTCTCGTCACCGGCCCTTCGGGAACACGAACAGGATCTTGACTCAACGAACCTTGGACTCCATCATTCCCCTCCTCTTGAAGAGGATTTGTCCTTAAATCCAAGTCGTCACCTACATCAAAAGGACTCAAATCAGCCACATTGAATGTAGCACTAACATTATACTCACCAGGTAAGTCCAATTTGTAGGCGTTATCATTGATGCGCTCCAACACTTGAAAAGGTCCATCGCCTCGAGGTAGCAACTTCGAACGCCTTTGCAATGGAAACCTTTCCTTGCGCATATGCAGCAATACCCAATCTCCGCCTCAAACACAACTTGATGGCGCCCCTTGTTGGCTTGCTTGGCGTACTGCTCTGTTCGTCTCCCAATATTCAGACGTGCCTTCTCATGAATCTGTTTCACAAAATAAGCCTTTTTCTGGCCATCAAGGTTAGTATGCTCATGTTCAGGCAATGGAGATAAATCTAAAAGAGTTAAAGGATTAAAACCATAGACAATCTCAAAAGGCGAAAACTTAGTAGCAGAATGAACATAACGATTATATGCAAACTCAACATGTGGCAAACATTCTTCCCAAGACTTAATATTCTTTTTAATTATAGCCCTAAGCAAGGTAGACAAAGTCCTATTGACTCCTTCAGTTTGACCATCATTTTGTGGATGACAAGTAGTAGAAAACAACAGTTTAGTACCTAACTTACCCCACAAAGTCTTCCAAAAGTAGCTCAAGAACTTAGCATCCCTATCCGAAACAATAGTCCTAGGCATTCCATGCAATCTAACAATCTCTCGAAAGAACAAATCAGCAACATGAGATGCATTATAAGATTTATGACATGAAATGAAATGTGCCATCTTAGAAAATCTATCCACAACCACAAACACAGAATCACTACCACGGTTACTCCTAGGCAGTCCTAACACAAAATCCATAGAAATATCAATCCAAGGAGCAGTAGGAATAGGCAATGGCGTATACAAATCATAGGAACTCACTCTAGACTTAGCTTGTTTACAAGTGACACATCTACCACAAATTCGCTCAACATCACGCTTCATATGAGGCCAAAAGAAGTGTTCATGCAAAATAGCTAAAGTCTTAGCAACACCGAAATGTCCCATCAAACCCCCACCATGAGATTCAAGCAACAACAATTCACGAAGAGAACACTTAGGAACACATAACCTATTTTTCTTAAACAAATAGTCATCATGCTTAAAGTACTCTTCAAAACCAGATTTCTCACATGCTCGATAAATCTCACCAAAATCAGCATCATCTACATACAAGCTCTTCAAACACTCGAAACCAAGCAACTTAGCATCTAAAGTAGAGATCAAGGCATACCTCCGTGAAAGTGCATCAGCTACTACATTCTCTTTACCTTGCTTGTACTTGATGACGTA
Organism: Thymus mandschuricus; assembly: GCA_029379335.1. Lineage (NCBI taxonomy): Eukaryota > Viridiplantae > Streptophyta > Magnoliopsida > Lamiales > Lamiaceae > Thymus > Thymus mandschuricus. The sequence continues at coordinate 13,940,298 of CM057080.1, read as the reverse complement.
AGGAAACGTCTCTATGAACTCCATCCACCTAGCATGCCTCTTGTTCAACTTGTGCTGCCCCTTCAAGTGCTTCAAGGACTCATGATCGGTGTGAATGACGAATTCCTTGGTCCACAAGTAGTGTTGCCATGTTTTCAAGGCTCTCACCAATGCATACAACTCCTTATCATACGTTGGATAGCTCAACGTTGCTCCATTTAGCTTCTCGCTGAAGTACGCCACCGGCCGTCCTTCTTGCATCAAAATTGCACCAATTCCAACACCAGAAGCATCACATTCAATCTCAAAAGATTTAGAAAAGTTAGGAAGAAATAATACCGAGGCATGTGTCAGTTTGTACTTCAAAAGCTGAAATGCCTTCTCTTGATCTTCTCCCCAATAAAACTACACATTATTCTTGATGATTGCCGTCAATGGTGCTACAACACTACTGAAATGAGGCACGAATCTCCTATAAAAGCTAGCAAGTCCGTGGAAACTTCTAACTTCTCCAATGCTCTTTGGACTCGGCCACTCTTGAATAGCTCGTATTTTCTCATCGTCAACCTGTACACCCTGTGCACTAACAACAAATCCAAGAAACACAAGCTTGTCAGTACAAAAGATGCACTTCTTTAGGTTAGCAAACAACCTCTCCTTCCTAAGTACATCTAAAACAGACCTCAAATGATCAACATGCTCATCATGACTCTTGATATACACTAAGGGCCCGTTTGGTATCCATATACGTATATCAGATATGGGTATCAAAAGGTCTCATATCCATACCATGTGTTTGGCATATCAGTATATGAATATCAAATTGATATCTTTGATATACTGATATCCTCTCTTTTAACTCTTTTCATATACTGATTTTTATAGAGGTATCACTCATATCTCCATTTCACTTATAATAATAATAATAATAATAATAATAATAATAATAATAATAATAATAATAATAATAATAATAATAATAATAATAATAATAATAATATTTTTTTATTAATTATTATTACTATTATAACGATTTAATATAATAATATTTTTTATTAATTATTATTACTATTATAACGATTTATTATTATTATTATTATTATTATTATTATTATTATTATTATTATTATTATTATTATTATTATTATTATTATTATTATTATTATTATTATTATTATTATTATTATTATTATTATCTCACATCAGAACAATCTGCACCAAACGCATATATCAGATATCAATTTCATACCCATATCTCATATCTGATATCCATACCCTTATCTGATATCTGATATACTGGTATATGGATACCAAACGAGCCCTAAGATATCATCAAAATAGACAACTACAAATCTGCCAATAAAAGCTCGTAAAACATGGTTCATAAGAAGCATAAATGTAGTAGGTGCATTAGTCAGACCGAAAGGCATAACTAGCCACTCATACAAACCAAGTTTAGTTTAAAAGGCAGTTTTCCATTCATCCCCTTCTTTAATCCTAATCTGATGGTATCCACTACGCAAATCAATCTTCGAAAACACACAAGAGCCATGCAATTCATCAAGCATATCATCTAAACGAGGAATACGATGTCGATACTTTACCGTGATGTTGTTGATGGCTCGACAATCGCAACACATCCTCATCGTTGAGTCCTTCTTGGGTACGAGTAACACCAGAACTGCACAAGGACTCAAACTCTCCCTCACATGCCCTTTCGACAACAACTCTACAATCTGCCTCTCCAACTCCTTCGTCTCCTCCGGATTGGTGCGATAGGCTGGCCTATTTTGAAGTGTTGCTCTAGGCAACAAATCGATTTGATGTTCTATCCTCCTAATTGGTGGTAAGCCAGCTGGTGTATCCTCGGGAAAGACATCATCAAATTCCTGCAAAACAGAAGAGATTGAAGGGGGTAGAGAATCGAGATCGATAGTAGATAAAAAGTTCCCCTTGTACAGAAGTACGATCAAGGACCTCTCCTCCTGCACCGCCAACTTCAGATCACTCGCCTTTGCAAAGCACAATTTTTGTACTACACCCTTCTCCTTATTCTCCACCTTCTGCTCCTCCAACTTCAGCCGCTCAGCCTCCTTTTGCAGCAACACTTGATCCTCATACACTTGTTTTGGAGTAAGAGGAACAAGCGACACCTTCTTCTGCTTGTACTCGAACGAATATTTGTTGGTGAAGCCATCATGTGTCACCCTCCTATCGAACTGCCACGGGCGTCCCAACAGTATATGGCTCGCTTGCATCGGCACCACATCACATAATATCTCATCCTCATATTTTCCAATGCAAAACGGAACCTTCACCTGCTTCGTTACTTTGACGACACCAGTTTCGTTGAGCCACTATAGCCGGTACGGTTTGGGATGCTGTATCACAGGTAGCCATAATTTCTGAACCATGGCCACGCTAGCAACGTTGGTGCAGCTCCCTCCGTCAATAATCACGCTGCACAGTTGATCCTTCACCTGACATCTCGTATGAAAGATATTTTCGCACTGCACTAATTCGTCCACATGATTCTGGACGCTTAATGCTCTTCTGGTCACACAAATGCGTCCTACAGGCGGCTCAATATCCTCTCCTTCGTCCTCAGACTCCTCCAAACCAGGCATCTCCTGATCAACTTCATCATCAGTCACAACTTCTCCATCATCTCTCATGATCATCACTCTCCGATTTGGACAGTCACTTATGATATGTCCGAATCCTTGACACTTGAAGCACTTACGATCACGATTACGAACCTCAGGCACTGCTGGTTTCCCTTGGTTGTTAGGGCTCGTCAAATCTGACCGCGCTTTCACGAATGGTTTCCTCTCATCTTTCGGCGACTCCAACTTCTTCCATTGATTCCCCCTCGAAAAGGAACCACTCGCAGCAGGCTGAGATTGCTTCCAATTGGACTGGTTCTGCTTATTGTAGCTATTGTTGCCCCTCCTCTTAAGCTGATTCTCTATCTTTACAGCCATGTGCACCATGTCCTCTATCTCGACATAATGCTGTAGCTCCACTCCATTCCGAATCTCCCAATTCAGACCAGCCAAGAATCTTGCCATCGTCGCCTCACTGTCCTCCACAACATTAGCTCGAATCATGGCTACTTCCATGTCCTTGTAATATTCATCCACACTCTTAGGTCCCTGTCTCAAGCTTTGGAGCTTGTTGTGCAGTTCTCTATAGTAGTGAGCTGGTATAAATCGCTTCCTCATGATTCCCTTCATCTCGTTCCAAGTCTGAACTGGAGGTTCTCCATTCCTTCTCCTACCCTTCTCCAATTGATCCCACCAAACTAGAGCGTAATCGGAGAACTCAATCGCTTCCAACTTCACCTTCTTCAACTCGGAGTAATTGTGACAGTCGAACATGAGATCGATCTTCCTCTCCCACTCAATATACGCATCTGGATCATTCCTCCCTTGGAAGGATGGAATATTCAGCTTGATGTTGCCCAGATTATTGTCAGGCCGGTTCCTTGGTTCCTCTCATTCCTCTTCCCCTTCGTAATCAAACTCCTCCTCAAACGGCCCATAGTCTCGATGGTTATGACGACCTCCTCTGCCACCTCGTCCTCCTCTACCACCTCGATGATGCTTAATCTGTTTGGAAACTGACTTCACTTCACCAATTCTATCATAAACTCCTGCCAGCTTGGATTCCATAATCTTCCCCAACTCCGACTTCAATGCTTCAAACACGAACTTCATCTTGGGATCCAACGTCTCTTGTTCATCTGCCATACCTGCAATTTTTTATTTTATTTTTTACAAAAAGAAACAAACGAAAGTTAGTGAAACAGAATCCTCACCACCTCACAATCACTCGTGTATCCCTCAATACAGTTCACACTCAGCACTCGTGTATCGCTCAATAACAATGGCTTTTACCCTCTAATAATCTCACCTCTCTTGCCTTTTTCCACTCAATTCTCTCTTAAGAGGCTCAAATCCCCTTAATCTACCACAGAAATCACTATAAACGAATCAAGAATACTGGAAGTAGGAAGACGAGATGACGACACTAAGAAAACCCTAAATCCGAAGACACCAAAAATTTATCGAAAACTTCAGTGGGCAATTTGACCCTTTAAATGGTCGATTTTGGCAAAAATAACAAACCGATAAAGGCGAAGCAATAACCACCGTGTAGATCTTTTCAAGACGTTTCCGAAAAGGTATTATGGAGCAAAATCGGAGTTCGTATGTGGATTCTACGGCCGTTTTAGTGCTGGCAGATGAAAAAGAGCTTTTTTTGTTCCTGCCCTAATCAATATCAAACTCGAAAACAAATCCCTATAACTCACGAACAGATCGGATTTCACTCTTTTTTTTCTTTTTTTTTTCTTTTTTTTTTTTAACACGGAAACGACTCGAACTAAGGAACTGAACAACTAAACTATGAAGACTCAAACGAAACGATAGACACGAACAGAATGCAATACGAAGATACGAATATCAATACGAAAGAACGATAAAACCTGGACGACGTAAACTCTGGCTCTGGTGCCAAATGATACGATCCTTGATGACCGAATTGAAACGCACGCGGAAGAAATAACTCTATACGAACGAACGAACTGAAGAATAACGATGGATATTCCAATATACCTAAGATCTAATACTATAAATGATATAAGTCAGTTCTAAGAACAGCCTATACCCCATATAGCGATCGTCTTAGTCACACGGGAACGATGATTGACACACAATGAGGGATGATTAACTCGCTGATTCGCCGGATAATGAATTCGTCTTGGAATAATCAAGAAGAATTCGAGGAACTCTCAAGAGAGAATAAAAACTCACAATAATATTAATGATAAGATGTCTAATTTTCGTCCACAAAGACCCCCTTATATAGGGAGGCAAATAAAACCATCTAAACCTAATCAAACTAGGAAATAACTGACCTAAAGTCAAAGGTATGGCCCAACCCATTAACCAACATGATAAAAACCCAAAAACAAGTCTTTTAAGGCCCAAAAACGTAGCCTGAACCAAAACACACGAAAATTAAAATAAAATCTTCAATCTTCAGCCCGAACGCACTTGATAAAATTAATAACTCGTGGGTTGTCCGGTCCGCCTTTTCCAATGGGCTTCTTCATCAATTCTTGAGCCCAAACTTCTTGGATCAATCCTGCAAGCCTTCCTTGAACTTATTAGCTCGAGCACTCGTCACCGGCCCTTCGGGAACACGAACAGGATCTTGACTCAACGAACCTTAGACTCCATCACATTTAGTCTCTGCAATGCACCGGGTACGTTCCAAATATGCATGATGTCTATTTTCTCGGAATTTATTGGTGATTTTGTGGAGACTTTTATGGATGATTTTTCTGTGTTTGGGTCTTCTTTTCATAATTGCTTGCTGAAAATTGAGAGAGTGCTTAAGAGATGCATTGATAGTGGTCTTACTTTGAGTTGGGAGAAAAGTCACTTTATGGTTAAAAGTTGTATTGTTTTGGGTCATGTGGTCTCGAGTAAGGGTATAGAGGTCGACAAAGCGAAAGTGGTGGTGATTGAAAAATTGCCACCACCTAGTGATGTCAAAGGTATTAGGAGTTTCCTTGGTCATGCGGGCTTTTATAGACGATTTATTAAGGATTTTTCTAAAATTAGCCAACCTCTTTGTCGTCTTCTTGCTCAAGATTTCCTTTTCCACTTTGATGATTCTTGTATGCATGCTTTTCTCACTTTAAAAGAAAAACTCATCTCTGCGCCTGTTGTTGTTGGTCCCGATTGGTCATTGCCTTTTGAAATCATGTGTGATGCGTCTAATAATGTCGTACGGGCTGTTTTGGGTCAAAGAGTTGATAAGATGCTTCGTGTGATTTACTATGCTAGTTTAACTCTTAATCCTGCTCAAGTAAATTACACCACCACCGAACAAGAAATGTTTGTTGTTGTTTTTGGCTTAGATAAATTTAGATCATATATCATAGGGTCTAAGGTGATTATTTATAGTGATCACGGTGCTTTAAAACATCTTTTGACTAAAGCCCAAGCAAAACCTAGGTTTATTAGATGGATCTTATTGTTACAAGAGTTCAATATCGAAATCCGTGATAGGAAAGGCAGTGATAATCTAGTGGCCAACCATCTCTCTCGTCTTGATTCACCTCCCCCTTATGCTTCTCTTGATGATATATGCGATTCGTTTCCTTTCGAAAATGTGAATGAAGTGGATGTTGCCCCTTGGTTTGCCGATATTGCTAATTACTTGGCCGATAAGGACACTAAACCCGTCCTTAACACTCAAGAAGAGAAAAGGTTTCTCCGTTTGTGCAGGCAATACTATTGGGAGGACCCCCACTTATTCAAGCTTGGGAAGGACGAGGTGATTCGAAGGTGCGTTCCCGACCATGAGAAAGCCGAGGTGTTGAGAGATTGTCACGAGGAACCAAGTGGAGGCCATTTTAGTGGGCAAAAGACTGCACATAAGGTACTTCAAAGTGGGCTATATTGGCCCACGCTTTTTAAGGATGCCCAAGCCTTTTACCTTTCTTGTGATTGTTGTCAACGCGTCGGTTCGATTAGTCGACGCAATGAGATGCCTTTAAATCCTATCTTGGTGGTCGAGGTATTTGATGTGTGGGGAATTGGTTTTATGGTTCCGTTTCCCAAGTCTCATGGATTTGAATATATTTTACTTGTCGTCGATTACGTGTCTAAGTGGGTTGAAGTTATCCCCACGAAGACATGTGACTGTCATGTTGTCTTGAAGTTTGTGCAGGAAAACATTTTATGTAGGCTTGGTTTCCCTCGTGTGATCATTAGTGATGGGGGAAAGCACTTTTGCAACAAATTGTTCACAAAGCTCATGAAGAAGAACATCATCACTCATAAGGTGGCGACTCCCTATCATCCACAAAATTCGGGACAAGCGGAGACGAGCAATCGGCAAATCAAAGGGATCCTTGAGAAGACGTGAAGCCATCAAAGGAAGGATTGGGCCGACAAATTGAACGATGCTCTATGGGCATATCGCACGGCTTACAAAGGTGTGCTAGGGATGAGTCCCTGATATATGTGAAATTTACTAGGTTTTCATAGTCAAAAAGGGTTGTTTTTGAGTCTCTTTGGTGTATTATTGTCTATGGTTTGTTTAGATTATGTTATATTGGGCAATATTATGCTTGTGGGTGTTTTGTTGTGTTTTTAGGCATATTTTGAGGATAAAACCCCGAGACGAGACAAGGCGATGAGAATCGAAGGAAGAATCCAAGTTCGGAGTCGAGTTGAAGGCCTCTCGATCAGCCTCTCGATCGAGAGGGGTGTCGAGAGGAAAGCTTCTGGATGTTCCTATCGATCGAGAGCAAACCAAGACCTCTCGATCGAGAGGCCTGACGATCGAGAGAGAGGGGCGATCGAGAGGGTATCCAGCCAAGATTTATTAGTAGACTCCTTTTTGAACTATGTTTCCTTGTAAAATTTCCCCTTTATTTATTCATTAGTCTAACATTGTAAAACTTAACTTAGATTCATATTTTTACTTCATATTTTTTATTTTCCGTCTTTTGTTTAGTTTGTATTCGACTTTGAAGATTGTTCAAGTTTATTCAAGATTCAAGATTTGAAGCACTTCATCGTGTTCAAGATTCAATTCCAAGTTTTTCTCACTTTACTTTTTAATTATGTTTATTATTTCTTCTACCTTTTTTTTTTTTAATTATGTCTAGCTAAATTCCTTAGTTGATTTTAGGGCTTGAATGCCTAATTGAATTTATGTGAGTACTTTTAATTACGATTAGTCTGACAATCTAGATGCATGTTTCATGGTGCTTATTCTCATGCATGATTAACTGGCCATTAATTGTGTGTGCATAGTTATGTTTTTATGCCTTAGCAGGATAATTGCATAATTGATCTCATGAATACATGGTATGATGATTTAATTGTCTTAGCCGAAGTTAGATTATCATATGTTTACATATAGTCGATTTAGGTGTCGTAGCTGAACCTTGTTGATTGTATTATCGATACTTGTTCTATTTTGCACTTGATTTGATTTCTATGAGACCGAGAGGAGATTAGGATCTTATTAAGTGACGATCTATACTGCCTTAGCCGGAGTGTTAGGTTAATTTCGTGTATCGCGTCTAGATTGGATTAAATTGGTTAATCGGGTTAATTGTTACTTACATAGATTTGATTAGGTAGGCTTCCCTAGAATCAACATTTATTCCTTATTTGATTTTTCCTTGTTGAGTTATTTGATTGTTTGTTAGTTGCCTTATTTGATTATTTGTTTTCTTATTTATTTATTTCCTTATTTGTCTAATTGAGTCCTTTTATTTATTTGCCTAGGTTATAAGTACCACATCTTTAAATTCCTAATTGCTTAAACATTAGTTTAGTTCTAAAGTAAAGGTACTGTGTGTGGTTTCGATTTGTCAGTCCCTGTCGATACGATACTCGTGCTTAGTTTATACTATACCTATTTTGTGTGGTAGAAAATAGTGCGATCAGTCCCTATAGGCTCGTCTATGGTAAGTCGTGCCACTTGCCCGTTGAGATTGAGTTCAAGGCGTATTGGGCCCTCAAGCGCATCAATTTCAACCTCGACGATGCACACGATCGAAGGATCTTGCAAATGGAGGAGCTCGACGAGCTAAGGAATGAAGCCTATGACAACGCCAAGATCTACAAGGACAAGGTGAAGCGTCTACATGATAGACGAATAGCCTACAAGGAATTCAAACCCGGAATGAAGGTACTTCTCTTTCACTCTCGTCTTCGTTTATTTTCGGGAAAGCTAAAGTCTAGGTGGGGAGGTCCATACACGGTGGTGCAAGTTTTTCCTCATGGTGCGGTGGAGATCAAGAACGAGGATTCGGGATATATCATCTCGGTCAACGGGCAACGATTGAAGACGTACATCGAAGGGACGACATTGCCTCAAACGGTGGAGACGATTCTCATCTCCGACCCCCCACTTTCCTCTTGAATATTTGGTACGTCAAGCTAATGACGATAAACGAACGCTTGGTGGGAGGCAACCCACGTAAAAAAAATGTAGAATAGGATTTATTTTTATTATTTTGGTTGTTTTCGTGTGTTTTTCTTTTGCTTTTCGTGCAGGGAGAATTATACAAGGATGGTAAAGACGAAGGAAGTTCGAGATAGGTCGAAAAATTGAGTTTTGGGCAGACTCGTGAGTTGTACGGGCGTCCAACCCGAGTTGGACGAGTGTCCAACCCATACCCCAGCAACTCATAACCTCGAGTTGGACGGGCGTCCAACCCATGACGGGCCCCAATTCTTTTCCAATTCGAATTTTTCCTCCATATTTAACCTAGCTTTTCTTCTCTTTTCTCATCCCTTTTCTTCCCACAACCGCACAATTCCTCCGGGTCAAGAAGCTACCGCCGCCGTCCTCGTCGACCAGACAGCAGCCATCACTGCCGCCGTTCAGCCGCCAGCCGCCGCAGTCGTTCGCTGCTGCCGCCTGCCGTCGCCGCCGTCAAGCAGCAGCCACTGCCGTTCGTCGCCTCTGTTAAGCCGCACCGGTCAGCTGCCAGCCATCGCCGCCGCATACCATCGCCGTCATTCCTCATCGGCGAAGTACCAGAGCCCAGGTTGCAGTTGGACGGGCATCCAATTCATTCTGGACGAGCGTCTAGAACGCTGAACTACCTGACACACATCTTGTACTCCCGGCGCGAGTTGTTGTCTCCGATTCATCCCGTCTCGTCCCCGACTCCATTCTCCAACTTCCATTCATCATCCATGGCTCGAGGATGACAAGGAGATCAACCTCGAGTGCCTTTGGACCGACGTTTCGAAGCGAACCGACCCACCGGTGCCGCCCCAGAGCAACTCGGTGAACGACAAGGAGTCCCATTCCGTACTAAAAGGTATGCTACTACCAATTATTATCTTCGTCTTTGCAATTTGGAAATTTGACCTCCTAGGCATTATAGTTTTGATTTTCTTCGTCGATTGCCTATTTGGAACAAGCTTAGGGGTTATCTTAATTGCTTAGGCTTGATGAATTTGATTACTCATCAGTGGGAGGGGCATGATAGTTTAGGTTTAGAGATGTGATGTAGTTTCCGTCTTGAGAGGAATGAGGAGGGCGAGTTATGCATGTATAGTACTTTTAATGGTGTGCTTTGGGAGGTTAATAGAGCGGTGATGGGTTCTACTTTCGGTTTTCATGTTGGTGATGATTTGTCTGAGTTTGTTCCTGCTGGTTTCAATGTTGCTAATGCTTGGTATGCTCTATCTAGGCTTAGTAACTATAGGACTTCTGGGGTGACGAGTTCGTTTATTCGTGACGATGCTTTATTGATTCTTCACTGTTTTTTATCTTGCATGATTAGTAGTAAGAAGGAGATCAGTAAACTTAATACTTTGGAGATGTATTTGCTTACTTGTGCTCATAATAATGTGAGGGTGTGTATGACTCCTAAAACAAGAGGGGAGCACACCCTACTTTGAGTTCGTGCCATTTCGAGAGAAAGGTTCTGTGATTGCTTACCATGCATCCCGACGACGAGATCAAGGGAATGAGGAGCCAGAGGAAGAAGAGCAAGAGTATGAAGCCGGAGGTGATGAGGACAAAGGAGGTGACGAGGAACAAGAGGGGCACGAGGGCCAAGGTGGAGGTGAAGATGAAGAAGAGGAGCACCAAGAGGTTCCGGCCGATGACGAGTTGCTCGTTCGGCATTATCAGCGACGAGATCGAGTTAGGGCCCGTCAAGCCTATGAGCAGAAGGTTTCTTTGTATTTTGCTAGCTTTCAGACGGGCATTTATGATAGGTTGGATACTCAAACCGACCTAATAAGGACCATGACCGCACAAATGGAGTCCTTAGGGAGTAGTTATAGGCTTTTGGATGGCCGGGTCTACACCATCGAGCAACATCTCAGCCGATACACCGACTTTTTGGTTGGATCCTCCTCCACTCAGCCGAATCCAAATGATCATGATCCTCGATTTTGGGCTCCCATTGATCCTCGTTTTCAAGATCCACGATACCGAGGTCCATTCCATCCTTAGCTATATTTTTGTGTCCTTTTAATTTTAGTTTTGAGTCTTTTTGTTTCTTTTAATTTTGTTGTGCACTTTTATGCTTTGGTATTTTGTTTTTGTGTTGTTTTGTAGGTTCGGGATTTCGAGTTGTTTGTCGTCATCATGCGATAAGTTCACTTTTTCCTTCTCCTTTTTATTTTCTCGACATAGGGACATTGCTTGATTTTAAGTGTTGGGGAGGGGGGGGGGGGGGGGGGGTCTTTGAAATTATTGGCATGATTTGTTCGTATTTGTGATGTCTTTTATGTGTTTTTGGTTTGATCGAGTCTAGTATGTGATCGAGTCTTGTTTTATCCCCCACTTAGGAAGTTGCTTGTATTTGAAAAAACATGTTCAAGATGGTTTATTTGAGTTTGATTGACATGACGACATGATATTGGAGTTGTTGAACTTAGATTGTCGAAACTATGATAGCTCTGAAGTTGACTTGCGATAGTGTGATCGTTTGTGAATAGTCGTGGGGCATGTTCTTGTTTCGTGATATGAGGTGAAAAGTTTTTTATTCGGATTATGAGTGAATTGCATTGAATGGTTGACATATATTTGATCTTAGTTTACTTCCCTACTTGTATATTAAAAAAATAATAATAATGTGCTTTGTTGTGAAAAAGAGTTGATAGGATTCTGCTCCTCTTACTTGTAACGTATGGAAATACTAGAGTAATGAGCATGGGAAACCACATGAAAAGGCTTCGAGAGACCCTCGAATGATTAAATTTCATGAACTATGTCCTAGATGATACTCGGTTATGTGTGAATAATGTAGTGTTCGTATGTACTCTACTCCTCTTGACAATGAGTACGGGAAACCGCACTAGGATGCTCGATAAGACCCATCGATGATTAAACCTAGTGAACTATGTACCAAAATGTTCACGTGTGAAAAAAAAAAGAGTTATATTTGTGCTTGAGTTGAATAAAAAGGGGAAGTAGGCTAAGGGATTAATATGTTGACTATTTGATTGCTTGTGAGATGTGTGATATGTCGAAAATCGGATCCTCATATTTGAACCGAGTTAACGGGCCACATGATTGTTTGTATTTGATTGTGCATTTGCTCGTTGATATAAGAGTAATCTAGGTTATACTTTGATGAGTTTGACGATGCCTACTTCATGTTGTTGAGTTGATTGAATCTGAGTTGATTGTGTTGAATGTGTTTGCTTGAGGACAAGCAAAGTTCTAAGTGTGGGGGTTTTTTTGGTGTTTAGATGTTAGGATTTTCGTTGTGTTTTGGTATTCGTATTCGTAGTGTTTGGCTGTCTTTTCGTTTAAATATGGCTATGATGGGTGTTTTTGGAGTTTTGGTGTTCGTAGATGAAAAATGATGTAAATGGGATTGACGAGTCGAAAAAGGCGAAAGAATGATGAAGAATCGATCGAGGCCAGATTTGGGAGTTGGACGACCGTCCAAAACATCTGGACGGCCATCCAGATCGATGCGGACGAGCTCGTCCAAGGTTGGACTAGCGTCCAGTGTGTGCAAGCCGAGGAGGATAGAATGTGAAGTTGGACGGGCGTCCAGTTCGTATTGGTCGACCGTCTAGTTCGGCGGCCAGCTAGTTCTTTCCTTGTATAACTAGGTTTTTATACCAAGTATAAATACTACTCCTTGTGAATGATTTTAGACAACTTTTACCTTTGTTTAGCTTTTATTTTCAGCACTAAATACTCTAGTTTAGATTTCCTTTGTTCGAATCCGGATCTTTGTTTCGTTCGTTTTAATTCAAGACTACTTTTAATTCACGTTCTTCGTTCTTTGTTTAATTTTGTAAGTTCTTTATTGCTTTTGTTTATTTGATTTATTGCTTTCTTTAATTCTGGATTTACTTTCGTAATTGCTTCGTTTTATTTCGTTTGCTTTATTTCGTTTGTTCGATTTCAAGTTCTTAGTTTAGATTCGTTTTTCTTAGTTTTCAATTCCTTCGTTTTTTTTTTTTAAGTTCTCATAGTCAGATTTATTTGCTTAATTTCCAGATTTCATTATTATGTCTAGATTCGTTTTCTTCGCTGCTTTCGTTATTGCTTTCTTTACTATTTTTGCCTAGGTAGTTTAATTTCTTTCTTCTAGTTTAATTCCTTAGATTAATTAGTTTGATTTATTTCTTTGCTTTCTAGATTAGTTTATTTACTTGCTTTGATTTGATTGCTTTATTTATTTTATTGCCTAGGATTTAAAACCAAAAACCCAAAAATTCTCTTTACTTGCTTTCTTAGATTTAGGCTAGATTAGGATTGTTTGCTACACGATTATTTTCCTGGTTAAGTTTTCCTTGAGATTCGACTTTGGGTTTTACTTGTTAGTGCTACGATAGATTTTGTTCTATTGCGAACACTTTTTGGTGAAACACTATGCAAGAGGAACTTGCTGAGTTCGAGAGAAACAAGGTATGGACACTAGTACCACGGCCAACGAAGATCAATGTCATTGGGACAAAGTGGATTTTCTGTAACAAGACCGATGAGTATGAGAACATCATTCGGAACAAGGCTAGGCTCGTTGCACAAGGGTACACACAGGTTGAAGGGATTGACTACGATGAAACGTTCGCCCCAGTAGCTCGGATTGAGTCCATCAGACTTCTCATCAGCATTGCATGTCTGTTGCAAATCAAGCTGACACCAGATGGACGTAAAGGCAGCTTTCTTGAATGGAGCATTGGAAGAGGAAGCCTTTGTTGAGCAACCAAAAGGGTTTTTTGATCCCACTCTTCCTAACCATGTTTATAAACTGCACAAAGCTTTGTTTGGTTTAAAACAAGTTCCACGAGCTTGGTATAGTTGTCTTACTGATTTCTTGCTTCAGCATAATTTTTGCAGGGGACAGGCTGATAAGACATTGTTCATCAAGAGAGAAGGACGGAAACTGATGATTGCCCAGATACATGTAGACGACATTGTGTTTGGATCCACCCGTGACACAATGCTTTCCACATTTATCAAGGACATGTCTACATCATTTCAGATGAGTATGGTGGGAGAATTGAGCAACTTCCTTGGACTCCAGGCCAGACAGTTGAAGGATGGGATGTTCGTATCGCAATCCAAATATGCTAGAAATCTTATCAAGAAGTTTGGATTAGAAGGAGCAAAGCCCATGAGGACACCAATGGGATCATCAGACAAGCTGTCTAGGGATGAAACTAGAGCGAAAGTGGATCCTACACTCTATAGATCTATGATAGGAGGCCTATTATATCTTACAGCAAGTCGCCCTGACATAATGTTTAGTGTCTGCTTGTGTGCTAGGTATTAATCAAGCCCACGAGAGTCTCACATGAAAGCTGTAAAATGGATATCAGATATGTGGCAGGCACAGTAGAGTTTGGACACTGGTTCTCAAAAGATACAAGCTTGAAACTTGTGGGATTCACAAATTCAGATTGGGGAGGTGATGTAGATGGGAGACGTAGTACAAGTGGTGGATGTTGTTACCTTGGAAACAATTTCATCTCCTGTCATAGCAGAAAGCAAAACTGCGTCACACTGTCAAGCTCAGAGGCTGAGTATGTTGCAGTTGGGAGTTGTTGCACCCAACTGTTGTGGCTCAAATGAATGCTTGATGACTATGGTCTTGAGGGGGAGGTAATCTATGTCCTATGTGATAACACCGGTGCCATCAACATCACAAAGAACTCAGTCCAATTCGGAAGAACCACTTCATTCGAGATTTAGTTGAAGGTAAAATCCTGGAGGTAACTTATGTGCATACTGAGTCTCAGATTGCTGATATTTTTACAAAACCCCTTGATTTCGAGAGATTTTCCAAACTAAGGAGTTCACTCGGTATGTGTTCACTCTAATGTTATGATCTTTGTTGCTAGCTCTGTATCCGGCATTTTTCCACTCTCGAATTCAATCTGGCATATAAAATAAAGATCTGTATAACCAATAGCACAACGAGTTTCAAAGATTCTCTATAAGAGTCTCAGGATAGGCAGATTCTTTTATTATTATTATTATTATTATTATTATTATTATTATTATTATTATTATTATTATTATTATTATTATTATTATTATTATTATTATTATTATTATGCCAGATGAATATTTCGTACTTTATGATGCAGAGCTAAGCAACAGATCCTTGTGGGGTGTTAAATTAATACCCTTGAGTTCTTTTTCGGTTTTTGGATATATCTCGTTATTCTGTGGGGATATAGTTTAAAATATTTTAATCCAAGATTCACGTATCCTGCATGCTATCATTGCCTCCTCGTATCTCGGATTTGCCTTTAAAATCTCTTTTCAGTTGAGACCTGACACATATTTATTATTGTCATTCACCATTCGACTCTCCATCTTCTTCATCCGATTTTTCAACTCTTCTTCTCTCCACTCTCTCTAGCAGTCACTCTTCACTTCACACTC
The DNA here is from genome assembly GCA_029379335.1 of Thymus mandschuricus. Lineage (NCBI taxonomy): Eukaryota > Viridiplantae > Streptophyta > Magnoliopsida > Lamiales > Lamiaceae > Thymus > Thymus mandschuricus. The sequence goes on along the minus strand of CM057080.1, from coordinate 13,924,893 downwards.
TTTACCATGATAACCCAAGCTGCTAAACGCCGTCTCGAGACAATCTTCCGCGACCGGCCGAAAATGTTATCCCGGCTGTTAGCAGAGTTTGACTTTGAACTTGCTCCGCCAGTCACCCCTCCTCTTACAAAATCCTCCACCACCGCCACAACCAAACCCTACACCATCTCTCTCAGTTCCCATTCCCACAAACGTTTTCTACTCTCCTCATCCCACTCTCTTCCCTCTTGGACCTCAGTCATCCCGCACAAGCGTGGCTACTCCAATGGATACGTCCCCAAATTCTGGGACATCCATCCCCTCAACAGTTCTGGCAACGACGACTCCTGTGCTGCAAGAGGAGCCGTCAATATCGACTCCTACTGTCAATATTTCCCAAGAAGTTCCCATGCCTCTAGCGATGGAAGAAAATGCTCCTGTTCAAAATTCCCAAATTCCACCAAACCCTAGTTTGGATTTTCATGATTTTGACAGGGATTTAAGCATCAACGTTCTTTTTCAACAAACTGAAGGTCATACGAGTGAGGAGAAGTCAGTCGAGAACCCTCCCACTGAAAGGAAAAAGAAGTGGAAGCATATCGCCCACAAAATCAAGTCGTCTCCGAATCGTCACTCCAATAGGCTTCGTGGGAAGATTGGAAAAGGAGATGGTGGTCCACCGGTGACGATTAATCTTGAATCGTCGAATGCAGATGATGTCTCTCTCTCTCCACCGCATGAAACTGTTGCTCGCATAGCATCAAAGCCTCCACCTCATTCTCTATTAGTCCAGAAAAGGAAGATGGATGCAGTGGCTCGTACTGCAAGGAAGCTAAAATTTTCAACCACGGTAAGTTATTTTTTCTGGTAAAACTTCGTCTGGTGATGAGTCTGGGGAATCTGAGACAGAGTATGAGCAATCTGGTGGAGTGTGTACTGAATTTTCCTCTGAAACTGCTTTTAAGCGTATGGGGTGGTTTAAAAACAGGAGTTTTGCCCAAGAACGTAGTGTGGATCTAGATAATCTCGAGGAGTTTAATCTTGATAAGTTTCTTGAGCAGACTGGTCTTCTTAAGGCTGTTATGTATGCTGGGCCGTTTGTAGCAGATGTTGTCAAGCAATTTTATGCTAATCTCACTAGGTCATTCTCTGATCCTTCTTCTACGAATTATGGTAAAGTGTATGTGCGTGGAGGTATTTATCAGATCACTCTGCGTTCTATTAACAAGTTTCTAGGGAGGAAGGATTATGTGGATACTGTTGTGAAGGCCAAGGTTCCCACCATGGAAAGGCTTCTGACAAGGGACAAGGCACACGAGTGGAAAGGTTCTGGAGGAAAATCAACACCATGACTGCCGAGCAGTTCATCTCACCTCACTCTTTGTGTGCTGCATAAGCTGATGACTTTCAACTGGCTTCCCATTTCCAACAATACAAGTGTTTCTATTCAGCAGATGGAGGTCCTCTACAAGATTGGTACTGGAATTCCATTTGACTTAGGCAAGCTAATCTTTGATGAGATTGCAAGTCATGCTGAAAGGAAGTCTAAAACGCATCCGCCTTTTCCCACTCTGATCTACGAGCTCCTGATCAAACAAGACCTCAAGCTGACTGAAAAAGATTCCTTCACATCAAAGAAGCCAATGTGGGGACTGCATCCAAGTCTGCTCAGCAAAGATCACTTTCGTGATCTCCCTTGGAATGGATGTTATCCACTTGGTTCCCCTAAACCAGACTCAGTTGCTTCTACTGACTTTCCAATTTCAGGTGGCATGTTGGAGCATATGTTGTACATGGATACACCCATTGCCTCTCTCGAAGATTAGCTCAAGAAGGCCAAAAATCAAACAAAGGAAGAGAATCATGTCTGCCCTTTCTTCACAAAAAGGGGGAGATGAAGCAGAGCCTAGTCGTCGATATGGCAAAAGAGAAGCAGGTACTGAGGAAGGGGAGAGGAGGAAGAAGATGCTGAGGAAGGGGGAGCAGCAAATGAAGACATGGAGGGAACTGATGAGGAGGCTGGATCAAGTGATACCGCAGCTTGATCATCTTATATTTGCTTGCAGGGTCAAAAATAATTTAGGTATTTTCTTTTGGTGAATGTTGGTTTCTGGATAATTTCTTTATGTTTTTGTTTTGATGGATAAACTGCTATGATGTGTTGCTGGATGGTTTTTCTGACTATGGTTTTTGGATGAATGGATTCTTATTTAGTCTAAATTCTTATGCTATGCTATGTTAGTTGTTTCATGAACAGGTTTTGTTTTATGAACAAGATCTTGTTTTGTGACGAAAACAAAAAGGGGGAGCTTGTTGGAATTTACTTTTCGTAAATTTCCATATATTATATTTTGTCTTTCTTCTGTCTTCACAGTGCAGGGCACAATGGTAAGGACGGTTGACCAAGTCAGAGTTAGATACAAGTCTTGAGGGATACGAATATTCAATTGATGATTTCGGTCAATCCAGTGAGAAGAAAGGGGAAGAGTCATGTAAAGAAAGACGTGGAGAAGATGGTTGAGAAGATTAAGGGATTGAGCGTGCACAACAAGATTTGGAGATCTATAAATTGAAGAGAGTCCTACTCAAGTGAATAACGTCTTTCGAGCTTATAGAGATAGATATTAGATTCACTTGATTTTATCCTTTTGAGGTTGTTTAGTCGAGTTACACTAGCTTAGGTTAGAAATTTTGATTTGCCTTTCGTCTCGACTTGTAACTGTTATTCACAATCTAGTGAATTGTTTTTGGCTTTTAGGCACGGCAAGATATTGAAAAATATCTTGCTAAAAACCATTTCAGTGTCGCATTGTGTCTATTGCATTTTTATATTCTGTTGCGCCTGTGTCTAAAATATTGGTTAATACAGTGCTAGTCATTGTGCTTATCATTGTTAGACTACAAACTCTTTCAGGTACACAATTGGAATACAATTTGGAGATAGGGGATGACATCCGATTAAAAACGTAATACAAGAGCGATCGGAATTATTTAAATTTCTATAATCAATTATTGATAGACTCTTTCACATCAGCTAAGACGAGTTCCGATTTCGACAGCTCCAAAATATCGTAGCCATGATATTCTCCTTCCACAAACTTTGCCACCACCGTCACACCCTTCTCCTCCAACGCCGCCGCCACCTCCTTCTGGCGATCAATCAAGGTGTCTCCGCCGCAGCCCGTCACCGCAACCTTCCACCCCTTATCCTTAATCTTATCCAAATTTCGCACCACATTCTCATTCATCGGATTACTGTATTCATGGTCTCTGTCGGCCCCGACCGGCAGCGACAGCTCCCAAAGTAGATCACTAACAGGCAGCGGAAGCGTCTTGTTCCCGGCGGAATTCGCAATCTCCGATGGCGCCCTCTCGACGCCGCCGAAGAACGGCTGGTGGAGGATCAAGCCCTTGATCACAAACGGCTTCAGTTCGTCGTGGGCGCGTGCGGCTGCGCGTAAGCCGGCGTGCAGGACTATGTTGCCGCCAGCGCTGGTGCCCATCAGGTAACACTTTGACATGTCAGCGTAGTCTCGGATCCAATCGTCGCCGGCGGACTTAACCCAATTGACGGCTTCGTCGTAGTCGTCATAGGCGGCGGGGAGGCGGTGCTCCGGCGCGTCATGGTACTCCACGGATACGACGATGGCGGGGGTGCTGTGGGCGACGGCGCAGCAGAAGTCGTGGCATAGGCTGGAGAAGGAGCTGTGGATGACGAAGCCGCCTCCGGCGGCATAGATTATGATAGGCAGTTTGGGACGACCGGCGGCGTTTGGGGGGAGGAAGAGGCGGAGGGAGGTGTTGGTGGAGGAGTTGAGGGGGACGTCCTTGGAGTCGGATGACGGCGGAGCTCGAGGTATTTGGAGGATACGCGTGAGGGAGCCGTCGGGGTTGCGGCGGAGACCGATGGCGGCGTAAGGGTCCATTGGCTGAATTGAGTAATCGGAGAGAGATTATGTGAGGAATATGTTTTGGATGGGGTAATTGTTAGATCTGGAGTCAAGTTCGAGAAACCTGCACAAGTAACAATAAACTGAAACGAAAGTTAATCGCTGCGCCGTGGACGAACCACTGCCTTAAAAGCAGACCCTCGGTGCCAAGTCTCGATGCCGAAAACACTCTTGAAGGTTAACACAGCACTCGATTATGCGTGCACTTGCAAAAATCGAGTTGGAGACGCTTTTGAACGGAAGGGATCAAAAGAGGAGACAAAGGAAAGAATCGAAATAAGCAAAGCGGCTAGTGGTTTTTTGTTCTCGATCATCTTTAATGAGTGAAGAAAAGGGCCATATATATAGGGAGTTTATGACTTGGCCACTACTCATATGTCTTGTGCATTAAGAAACTCAAACTTGGCCACCACTCAAACTTGGCCACCACTCATATGTAACTTGGCCACTACTCAACGTGTGAGAATCTAGTGCATTAAGGAATTAAGAGAGATTATTAATTAACCAAAAATTAATTAAAAGACTTTTATTTCCAACAGTAATTAAGCTTTTTCTTGATTGTTTGAGGGTAGAAATGATAAATTAATTGGGGTCAATATATGTTATCCATGAATCGGTAACAAAGAAAAAGAGTTCATTGAAAATTCTCACGAGAGAATCAGTGGGTGGCTAAGAATTTTATCCACGGAAAAGTTTTATCCCATGAATTGATAAAAATCAGAGTTTTATTGAATTTTATGTTAAAATTTTTGAGTTTTTGTTCTACACAAAACATTACTATTCTCCCACCGACGCCGGTCATAAACATTCACCTCCAAACCATCATATGCGTATATATTCCGGATTTTTTCTAAAGCATGCACACAATTCACTTGCTTGACAATGAAGAGCAACTTAATTAATTGGTAAGACCCTTCACCTCCAAACTAATTGATTAGGGGTCCGAGTTATCATTGAGGAGAAATTGAGAAGAATTAGTGATCCCCCTTTTAAAGAAAGAAAAAGAAATCACTTGCTTATGATTTATGATTTTTCATTCCCTCTTTACCAAAAAAGAAGAAGCAAAACATTAATCCACCGACAACACCAAGATACTAAACTTCAAATTGGATTCATTATGTGAAATGTAGTTAGTAAGGGTGAAAAACATGATTTAGAATTCTACATGTTTATGTAGGAATTTTTGTTATTGCAATAATCTTACACCATTTGTTGTTATTGTTAATTTGATATTGCAACTAATAATTATAAAATTAAGCTTATTATATCTTCTTTTGTTTTAGTTTAGTTATTTCAAGTTCAATGTAATCGCTAATTATCATTAATCTACGAATTAAATTGTACCTAATTATCAATATGTACATATATTTAGTTGTGGTACTCCTCGCCAAGAACTAATTAAAATTAATTGGAGTTGTACGATACTTAAAATCCAAACTCAAGTTTGTTCGTTGTTTTTTTTTTAAAAAACTCATCTTTTTTACGGATTATACATTTATCAATTGTATATATTAATTGTATAGCAAATGTACGTACATTGTGGAAAAGTCGAGCACAAAGCAAAAAGGCATAAATTAATGATTTGACATTGCTGAAATATATTGATCGTCATATATGCTTCGTATTTTCTCAATATGCACATAAGTAACATTGCAATTTTGTACCGCCCCACATTAGTATAGGGGGAGAATTGACACATGTTTAAGAAAATAGTATGTAAACATATGTGAATAGTGGAACATAGTAAGTAAAATTGTGGAAAAAGTAGGTAAACCCTAACTAAAAGATTGTACATAGTATAAATATTAAGGGTAAGAAAGTAAATTTAGTGGGATATATTTCCATTTTAGGAATCTCACAATAATTTGGAAGATGTCCCAAACGTGAAATAATCACACTAATAAGGGGACTAAGGGAGTAACAACGGAGACAATAAAACAACTTTTTTTTATTATACTCTCTCCATCTACAAATTCTTGAACATTTTGACTTTTAACTTTATTTTGAGGTTTTAATCATAATGATAATTAGATATGGATTTTCGGTAAATAGTCTTTTTGTAGGGTACTATGAGTATTGAAGTACTCCCTCCATCCCATGCAACTTGAGTAGCATACCTGTTTGGGTCGTCTCACTCTTTTTGACCAGTTTCCTTTTTGGAAAATAACTCATTTATTAATAATCACACATTTCAAATTAAATATTATCTACTTAATTCTCATGCTGAAAGGAAAGTGCTTAAGTGGAATGAGATGGAAGAAGCACCTTATAAAAAAAATATACACCAAAATTTTATTTTAAGAATTATTATTATAAAACCTTAAAATCAGTTATAAGTTAAAATGTTCAAGAATAAGAATTGGATGGAAAGAGTTATGACACTGATAAATGGCCTAACTAACGATTAAAATAGGATACTTCTTGTATATGGCATATATATATAAATATAATATTAATATTATATTCTCATGCGTTATTATATGATTATAAGTGTTACTCCCTATGTCTCATTTATGTTGTCTCACTTTATATTTAATAGAGTATATTATAATATTCAAATGAGACAATATAAATGGGACGGAGGGAGTATATTCTAATGCAGAAATATCTAGGACGCTCAAGATTGTCCTATTTAGGGGTGGTTCGGTACGGCATACCGTAAATTTTTTGTCATACCGTGTACCGTACTTTTAGTGGTGGTATGAGATTTTTCATACCGTTGTCATACCGTACATTTTGGCATACCAATGTTCGGTATACCGAAAATTCGATATGGAAAAAATCCATACCGTTATCATACCGTATTTTTGGTATGTTGTACCATACTTCGGTATGGTACGGTATACCAAAATCATGTAATTATCAAACATTATATTATTCCAAATGTTTCTATTTACTTTTTTTCCATACAATAATGTTCCGAAATAATTAAAAATCTATAAACTAATAGTGCAAGTGTTGATTAAATTTGCTACGTAGTTACAATGTAATTCAATCTTCATACACTTTCATACAATCATACTTTTAAAGTTTTAATACGTAAAGATTAACATATTATTATATATGTTAGTGTATTCATTAATCATTATAAATCGTAGCCATTATGATTATAAGCTAGTAGTATGTTTTATCTTCTATATTGTAAACTTGTAGTAGTAATACATTCAAGAGTCAAGACTTTATCTTGTATGAACTAGTGTGCATATAATTTTCTAGGTACTAAAATATAAAGAATATTATTATATAAAACTCTTTAATTGTATAAAAAATTTCGGCATATATTCGATATATACCATAAAATACAATGTATACTATAAATTTGTATGTACCGAACATTCGGTATCTTCGGTATATACCGTGCATACCGTTTATTCAACAAATACCGAATATTCGGTATATGCCGAATGTTCGGTGGTATGCACGGTATATATATACCGAAGATACCGAATGTTCGGTACATACCGTAAATTCAGTGTATACCGCGGTACGGTATTTTGCGGTATACCGCGGTATTGCAATTTTGGATACCGTTGCCGTACCGAAACTTATCAGTATGGTATGATACCGTACTGAAAAATATGTATACCGTCTCTTTCGGTATTTTTGGGTTTTTTTCGGCACGGTATGTTCAGTATTTCGACGTAACGACATCCCGACCCACCCCTAGTCCTATTAGAGAAAATTTCTTATCAGTAGGTTGAGTTGAGTTTAAGCGAAAGTTTGTGTAAGTAATGTGTTAAGTACATACGTACTATTATTTTCCACAACACTTTTTTTTCTTCTCTTTCTTCTGGTTTTAAGCATGAATAAAAGAGCGTGTCCCAACGAGATAATACTCTCCTCGTCCAATACCTTTATACTTCTAATTCTTTTATCAGTAGTTCGTGAAAAGTATGTTTAGTCCATTTTTTTTATGTAGACCCATTTATTATTCATTTTGCACCATAGAAGTTAACCAAAATCTATTTAAATATTCATTTCACTTTAATATCACTCACATTAAATAGGGCCTTAAAACTCTTTAACATCCAATTATCACAAAAATTAAAAAAAAAACAATGCTAACAAAATCGAGGCACGAAGATGACGAACAAAGTGAATAATAAACCACTTTGGTAGGATTAGTCCTATAATAATTAAAAGACATCGTACATTAGTTGCAGTGAGAATATAGGTCATATATAAATTACCAAATTAATGAAAAGTACATTTTGTGTTGGTTTAAGTATATGATATAACATAGGAAATAAGTACACAAGGAACTCAAGTTTAAACAGAATAGAACACATATTCAAACAATAGTAATCTCAATTTTGTTAGCATTATTATAATGAAGCAACGATATAGAATCACTAGCACTTGTACCCCAACTCTCTTCCTCGTTTGTTGCCTGATGTGATGATTGAAATCGATATTCCGGAATGAGTAGGCTATCAACATTACCTTCCAACATTTGAATTATTTTATTCATTGACGGACGATCATTTGGGTTCATCTGTATGCACCATAATGCAACAATTGTCACCTTTCTAACGAGACTCTTTGTACCCACATCCTCATCACCATCGGTTTCGTCTTCCGATGTTTCAGTTTCAATCCCTTTGCCTTGATTAAAGTGTTCATATATCCAATATGGAAAATATTTGCTAGAATCATCGTTGTTTCCGATGTTTCCTTTGTTTAAACCCACTATTTCCATCAACAACATTCCAAAACTATACACATCAGCTTTGTAAGAGACTGCACCGAAACCCCTATTGATGAGCTCAGGAGCAACATAGCCTATGGTTCCTCTAGCAGTTGTTAAGGACACCGTGTCCTTCTCTACAGAGCATAACTTTGCCAACCCGAAATCGGATATTTTTGGAACAAAATTATCATCAAGAAGTATGTTATGCTGTTTAATGTCAAAATGTAAAATCCGAATATCACAACCGCGGTGCAAATACTCAATTCCTTGAGCTACTCCTACAACAATCTTAAACTTCGTTTCCCAATCCAAAGAAACTGCATTTTCTCGATCGAAGATGTACTTATCGAGTGAACCATTGGGCATGAAATCAAATACAAGGGCGCGCTTGGATCCCTGTGCACAATACCCAACAAGTTGGACAACATTTACATGATGTATCCTCCCAATTGTTGCGATTTCATTCACAAAGTCTTGACCCTTTGTTGTGCCATTCTCAAGTAGCTTAACAGCTACATAATGCCCACTCCGAAGCTTTCCTTTGTAAACACATACAAAACCTCCTTCACCTAGCTTTTCGCGAAAACCTCTCGTCATCTTCTTCAGTTCCGGGTAGGAGTATCTAATTGGCGTGAATCCGTTGTCACTTTGTAGGAAGCCTTCTATTGCATCGTACATCGACAAGTGCCTCCTTCGGAACTTATAGATAAGGAAACACATTGCGCATAGAAAGCCAATGACGAGCCTTACTTCAAAGCTAACAACTGCCATAAATTTAATAATACAAGATAAGAGGGTTCGTTCTTAAAATATCTACCATGCTTGTACGTAGTGAATAATATTGATATTGATCATAAATTGAAATGTTAAAAGCAATATACTCCCTTTATCCCACTCGACTAATATTGATATTGATCATAAATTGAAATTTTAAAAGCAATATACTCCCTTTATCCCACTCGACTAATATTGATATTGATCATAAATTGAAATTTTAAAAGCAATATACTCCCTTTATCCCACTCGACTTGAGTCCGATATATTAAAAAACTAAAGTATAATATTATATTAAAATGACTCGAAGAAAGTGGAACGAAGGAAGTATATTGGGATCATACCGATGATACGCTGAACATCGCAGCTCCACCCTACATAAAGTCACGCATATAGCAAAATGAGAAGATATCCAATCATAGATTTGCCTAGTTATCACAACAAATTAGTTCTTACAGTTATTTACAAGAAACCAATATGAGGCGCCAAATACAAGGATGATCTTTGCTGGAATGCTCACACCTGCAAATACAATAGCTGGGAATGTTCTGGACAAAGTTACTTAATATTTCGTACACACCGAAAACTGATACTCATTCTGTCCCCAACAAAAGATAGTAGACGTTTCTATTTAAGAGTGGTGAATTTATTTAGAATATTCCTATTAATATATATAAACATTCTAGATTGGGTTATTAATTGCCCTAGATATTCTAATAGAGTCCAAGACTTTGGCATTAAATGAGATTCTAATCCTTCAACACCTATAAATTTCGAAAGCCATTTGTAAACAACTAAACCAATCAACTCTAAACCTCTTATCTAAATTCCACATATTCTCTACACACTATTCACACTAAGATACCATTCCCCTCTCTATTACACTCTAGCTACAATTATCCACAGACATAATCAATAATATTTTCTACCAGTTTCATTATTTGATACCTAGCATATATTCAAAAAAAAAACGATTATCTTTCATTGAGACGAATGGAGTATTTATATATTGCAGCCTATATATAAAGAGCGTACCGACTACGAGCATGAAAATGATGAGATAGCCTGCAGATGGACCTGATGAGAAATAAGAAATATAATGCAATAAACTTTTTCAATTATTATTTTTGCCCTCCTCTACATAAACATGGATTGTATAAATAAATCTTACCTTCAGGTGGTCGGAAGCAATTCACGATGGCCGCTGCATGTTCAAAAATATGATAACATGAGAAGAGAGAGAGAGAAGTGAAATGCTACAACCCCATGAAGCCTTACCCCAATTGTCGTAAAGGCCAGAATGATTCTCCCCGCAAGCAACTACGCCATCCGGCATTACAGAACAACCAGATTTGCACTTTGACGAACACACAAAACTGAACCAAGACAGGTCAAATCCATAGAGTAGAGATTGACGTATTTCTGAGAGTGATACGTTATTAAATACCGTAAAATCCCATGACGTCGCGATTATCGAATTGAGTGTGCACATATAGTCCATACCCGTGAACTGCCTACGCCCGACCGTTATGTAAGTATGCGTGCCTTGCTCACAACTGGTCGCTTGAGCAAAGAAAGAAGAGTTCACCAATGGATATTGGCAGCTTACGAAATTAACAAGCTGATTTTCAGCCTCATCGAACAAGTAAGGATGGAAAAATGGATTAGTATACTCGATAGCAGCCGAGATAGGGAAAGAGCAGACGCTATTGTTTATGGAAGCATCAGCCACCATAGGAATCTATGGAAATCCATGTAAATTAATTTTTTTTTAAAAACATATTCCACAATACTGCAAGTCCATGAAAATCAATAAATAGAGTTAGTCAAACTTTGTATAGAGTCTAGTCAAACTCTACACAGAATATATAGATTTTTAAAATCTAAAAAAATCCAGCAAAATCTCAATTGAATACACCCCTCTAAATATCAAGTTTAGGACGAAAAATAAAATATTCGAGAGAAAAACGCGCGTTGGCGCATTTTGGTGTGGGCGGCACACAGCTGCGCACAAACTGTGCTCCGGGATGCATGTTGGGTTCGGCGTGTGACTCGTTTTAGGAGAATTCGGATGCAGTTGCACGTCACCCAACGCGATTCAATGCTTCGGCTCACATTTAATATTTCCCGCGAGCGTGCCTTGCTCGAGCCCAAGCTCGTCTCGCCAAGTTTCATTCTACAACTTGTTTCTTTCTTATTTTCCCACTATATCGACCTGTTCCTTAATCTTGGTCCAAATAACTTCAAAAAATTCAGCCTTTGAGATTTTTCTACACTTTCCACTAAAACCACAACCAAGAATCATATCTCGTAAATATAAGAAAATATTATAAAAATAGTCAAGTTGATCATACAGTTAAATAAAGAAAATATTTTTTAAAAAAAAACAAGATTAAAACATGCAAAAACATATAAATAAAATAATGATTATCAACCCCTCAAACAAGTGACTATCCTCAAGCACAAAAGAAACACTAAAATTAATAACAACCATGTTTCGAAGTGACAATAAATTTTGGCATTACAAAATTTTCAAAGATACAAGTAATCGCAATAAAATTATCTCAATCATCCATTAGCGCATGTCATGATCAATTCTTAAAAAAACCCTCACGACATGGAAAATTTTATGACTAAAGCTCTCAACTCTCAATTTTATAGACAGACAAAATGTAACTCAATTCAAAACATACAATTGCTTAACGTGTGCTCATGATTAAAAAAAAAAATATTTGATTACGTGAGTAAAATCTCAAAATAATGAATCTAATCTCCAAACATTACTCAATCTGTATAATTATCCTCATCATTCAATTAAGATGATAATTATCCTCATCATTCAATTAACCATCTTAAGAGCACTTTTACCCACTTATACTCTTTATTCCACAAATTCTCTCTCTCTCTCTCCTCTCTCTCTCTCTCTCTCTCTCTCGACTTTGTCTCAATTTTCCCTCTCTTTTGTTTCCCCCTTTTTTTAGAACTCTTTCCCCATATATTTTCTTATGAACAAACTAGCTAGAGCTTATGCTAGCAAAAAAGGTACTTATATTCTAACTCTCTCTCTCTTATCTTTATTTTTCATCTCTTTCTTACCCAATCACACTCATAATCCTACTTAATATCCATCATCCCAAAGCTTCTCAAATAAAATATGCTTCAAAGACTCAAATGGGCTAAATTAGGATTATAAATCACATGCATGGACAAGAAAATGGGATAGAACATAGCTAAAAATTGGTCTTAAATCATATCCAAATCAAGTTCTAATTAAAAAAAAAAAAAAAAAAAAAAGCAAGTTCAAGGAAGATACAAAAAAGTAAGTTCTTGAGGCAAATATGCATATATACTTGAACAATCGCACTCAAGAATTAAAATAAAATTAGTATACTTTTATGAGAGGCAAGGCTCAAAAATTAACAAGACTCATAATTTTATACAAGTTTCTTAGAGGCCATATATACCATCTATAATTTATAAATCATGCTAATCAAATTATGCAATAATAATTGGTGAAAATTTTTCAATATACCCCAATTTTTCAAGATATCATGACCATAAGTCTCATCATCACAACTACCTATCATGCTTCTTATCAAGTTATCACAAAGACACGCTCTAGTAATAAAATACACTAAACAAGTCCTCCGTGGCGCGGTCTTTAAATTTATGTCGTTAAAGTTTTTTTTTTTTTTTTTTTTTTTTTTTTTTTTTTTTTTTTTTTTTTTTTTTAACACTAAACAAGGCTCAATCAAACTAGCTACCACAAATCAATTAAAATCGAAATATTTTTTTACATTTCGCGATCACCCAAAACTTATTATTTTTACTAATAAATATATATAATAAGTTTGAAGGAAGAAGATGTGGAAAAATATATCGTACTAACCAAGAATTACAAATGTCTCAATTTCTCTTTTTCTTCTTATAATTTTTCAAGTGACCGGGCAATGGATGGAATTCAAATATTTGGATCACTCTTCATCTTCTCTCCTCAACTCCAAAAATAGTGTTTCTTGTCTTGCGATTTCCTGTACACTTTCTAAAGCACACAAATCAAAAAAGTTGGAATCTAATGAAAAATAAAGATTAGAAAAGAAAAGAAAATTAGAGATGCAAGCCTCGAGAGGATCTTTAGATGAGTCTAATAAAATTTGTGTGATGCAAACTACACTAAGCACTTAATTTGCACTCCTCCACTAACCTTGACTCTTCCTATTCCACTTCAATCTATATGATCACGGGCTCTTGATTCGGCATCTTTGGTCCCTTAATAATGTCACCACTTCTGAACATTATTGTCTTGCACTGTTCCTTGGGTTCTCCACCATACCATAGCACTTGGAAATCATCCTTGTTAATGTTCAAGACACATGTCTGCCCAATTCTGGGTGTCTGAGGTGAGTTCGTATCTCGCCGTAGGTACTTCGCTTTCTATTGGGATTACGGCCTCCATCCCGTAGGCTAATGAGAATGGAGTTTCCCCCGTTGATGTTCTTGCTGTAGTTCGATACGACCAGAGGACTCCGGGCAATTCGTCTGCCCACATCCCTTTAGCTTTTTCGAGCCTCTTCTTCAAGGTGTTCATTATGGTCTTATTGGATGACTCCGCCTGGCCGTTCGCCTGTGGATATCTAGGGGTCGAAAAGCTTAATTCGATGTTCCAGTTTTGGTAGAATTTCTGAAAGTCAGCGCTGATGAATTGGGACCCATTGTCTGTTACGATCTCCTTGGGCACTCCGTACCGGCATATCACGTTTTTCCATATAAAGTTTTTCATCTCTCTGTCTCGAACTTGATGGAACGCATCGGCTTCTTTCCATTTACTGAAGTAGTCTGTCACTACAAGCATGTATACATTCTGTCCAGGCGCGGTAGGGAGCTTGCCCAAAATATCCATCCCCCACTTCTTAAATGCCATGGCGATGTGATCGTGGTTAGCGATCTAGTGGCAGGTGAGATACTTGTGCAAACCGCTGGCATTTATCGCACCGCCTAACATAGTCGGCCGAGTCCGTCCTCATAGTGGGCCAGTAATACCCGCTAGTTAGGGCTCTTTGAGCTAGGCTTCTCCCACCGGAGTGGTTACCACATTCCCCCTCATGTAGCTCGGCCAAGACGTACTTTGCCTCTGTAGGGTTGAGGCACTTCAAGTATGGACCGGAGAAGGAACGCTTGTATAGTTTGCCTCGACTAATGGAGAATCGGGCCGACTGAGCCTTGATCCGCCGCGCCTCATTCTTATCTTCGGGAAGTGTATCCTGCTCCAAGTACTCCACTATTGGGGTCATCCAAGTCCAGTTTTCTGATATGCTCGATACGCTCTCATCTTTGTTCTCCCAAATAGCTGGCCATTGAGGGTAGATGACAGGTATAGATTTTGCTTCCGCCGTTTGGATGGAGGATCCTAGATTGGCGAGTGCGTCCGCATGGTCGTTCTCTCCTCGTGGTACTTGCTTGATGGAAAACTCATCAAATTGAGATTGAAGCTCCTTTGCCTTAGTGAGGTAGGCCGTCATCTTGTTGTCTCTGGCTTGGTACGTTCTTTGCATCTGGTTGACCACTAGTTGGGAGTCGCTGTAAACTTCGATTCTCTTTACGTCTATGCTCCTGGCCAACCCGAGTCCTGCTATCATGGCCTCATATTCAGCTTCATTGTTGGTTGCTCGAAACCCACATCGAATTGCTTGCTCCATCGTGTCCCCCAACGGTGAGGTCAGGACGATTCTAAGTACACTTCCTTTGAGGTTGCTAGAACCGTCTACATTCAGCTTCCAGACCCCGAATAATGGATCATCCGTCATACAGCACAGTTCTTTGTCCGCCTGTGCTTGCACGTTTGGTATAAAATCTGCAACAAAATCCGCCAATACCTGCGATTTTAGGGAGGTCCCGGGGCTAGAAGGTGATGTCGTATTCGCTCAATTCCACCGCCCACTTAGTGAGTCCCATCTCCCTGAAAGCAGACTATAAAAAGGACATTGGCAGAACTACCGTTGCCTATCAGTACACGTTTGGTTAGACAATTTGCAATATAAAGTGAAATAACAGGAGCATCATGATGAGGGTTGAGAAGCCTGGTTGATTCCGAAGTGGTAAAGCTGATCATTTAAGCAGGTGCGTCTGCTGCGCTTTCTTCCAAGTAGCTGGAGCTTCCTTGCATTCGGGTTGCTTGTCTCGTATGCCTTTTGGCTGTCGAGTGGGAGACTCCGCTTACTTCGGATCCGCCTGTTATAACATTAACGGTTCGCTCATGTACTGGTGGTATCGGTGGTGTAGGTTCCCTGCGGTTGTCCCGTCTGTCTCTTGCTTCATGAAGAGTCTGCTTCACTTTATCAGTGAGAAGGTCGGTTAGGTGACCCTGTTTCAGTATTTGAGCCACCACCAGCTTCAGAGCGATGCAGTCGTCTGTCCGGTGCCCATGATCAGCATGAAACTCGCACCACTTTGATCGGTCTCTTTGTTCTGGTGGGGTCCTCATCTTTTTTGGCCATTTTACTCGGGTGCCCAATTGTTTGAGTGCCGGTACCTCCTCGACATGTGAAATTGAGAGATTGTCTTCTGGCACCTTGGCCCGTTCTCGGGGGAGTGTTTCTGATGTTGACCCATAGTCCCTTCTTTTGTTGTCGAATTTGCGTGGTACGGGATAAGGATCGGAACGTCTGTCACTGGACTGTCTGTCTGGCCTGGTATCCCTCCTCGAGCTCCCGTAGGGGGAGGACCTCTGGTTGTTGTATTCATCCTCCTCCCATTTGATTTGTGCCCATGCTTTGGCTAGGACATCCTCCATCGTTTTGCACAGATACTACATGAGCTCCTTGTAAAGATCAAAATTAAGAAGGAGGCCTTTACGGAAGGCTGTTATGGAGGTTTGCGGATTGCAATTGGTTATCGAAACTTTCTCCTTGTTGAAGTGTCCAATGTAGTCCCGCAGAGGTTCTCCCTGTCGCTGGACTATCACGTACAAGTCTTCTTAGATCTTCTCTAGTTTCCTGCTGCTGGCATATTGCTGCACAAACATATCGGTTAGTTGAGCAAAAGAAGATATGGAATTATTGGGTAGATTGGTATACCAATGGAGGCCGGTCCTATCAGACTAGAACCGACCCCCTTACACATGCAAGCTTCCCTCGACTGACAAGGGATAGCCACCGTGAACATTCTCTGGACGCACTGAGCAATGTGGTCGTCCAGATCGGTAGTTCCATCAAATGGTTTCATGTGGGGGAAGTTGAACTTGGGAGGCATCTCAACCAGCGCAATGTCGTCCACGAATGGTGAGTCGGCATAGCAGCTTGCGGCGCTCTTCTTGATGGGTGCCGGTACTCCGGGAATACGTTGAATCATTGCTTCCATTTCGGCTAACTTGTAGGCAAGATCCGCATCAAGGTTCATGGAGGGCCTGACTGTGGCCGTCCGGACTGGTTCAATAGTGATGAATTGGTTCTGATGGGGGAAGCCAAAGTTCTGTTCGGGTTGCATGGTTCCAGCTGTTGGGACCGCATTAACGGTTGCACCTTGAATTGGCTGTTGAACGCCCACGTGTGCCGTCATACCCGTGCTTCCAGTGACTGCTTGGCTTAAACTCACTCCGGGTGTCGTGCGAACCGGTTCGTGAGTCACATGTTGAAGGCCGATGGCTTGATGGGTTGATTCGGTCGCACCAACTCCAGTAGACCGTATTGGTCGTGTCACGGTTCGTTGAGGTTCGAGATCAAGGGATACTGGGTTGCCTGTAAGGAAAGACACACGAGTACGATCAGGATTAAGCTGATGAAACCTTGATTCCTTACCAGATCGGACGAATCTCCGGGGTTGAAATTGTCGGGCTCGTCGTCATCAGTGAAGTGGTCTTCATACTCCAGGGATTGCATCGGGTTAACCGAAGCCTTAAACTGAGATGTCGGAGTCATCTGGGTTTGATTCGCGGCCGCTTCGAGACGCTTGAGTAGATCGGCATTCTCCTTTTTCAAGCTTCTCCCTAGCTTCCCGTTCTCGGTTCGTCTGTTCGGTCAGGGCCGCAAGTTGGGCGGCGAAATCGGTCTCCACAGCCACATCGGACATGTTGTACTCGTCAGCCATAGTCTAAGATTCGAAAGCTTTCGGATCGTGTTGATTCGCTTGATTGCTAGGGCCCCACGGTGGGCGCCAAATTGTAGAGGTAGAATCTACAATTACGGTTGTCCGGACGATGTAGTTGATCCGGTCGATTAGGGCTCTAGCAACCTGTAACCAACACAACGGACACGTTGGAGCCCTACGAAGAACACCGGAGGGGGTGTCGGCCGTAGGACCTCCGACGCTCAAGTTAGTATGGTATTCGAACAATATAATGTAAAAACAAACGACAACGAAAGTAAATAGTAAAGCGATGGTGGTGGTCGCGGACGACTGTGAGCGTTCGGTCGGAGGGGTGATGTGAGAGATAGATCGACGACGGAGATAGCTTGTACGGCTAGCTCCAGCAGCGGTGGACGCGAGGTGGTTGCAAGGTACACAGTGAGTGCTAGAGAGCAGTTGAGAGCGGAGTGGAGAGTATGAGCGTGAGTGGCTAGTCGTAAGAGTCCAGATAGTGGTTCAACCAAAGTCGTTCGTATATATAAGACGGCTACCCTCCATTAGGGTTTACCGTAGTCGTCCCTATCTCTCCGGCATCAATGGCCTTGTTGGTTGCGATCTTTGCGGGAGTGATCTCCTTCCTTGACTCATTCTTCCTATTGAGTTATCGGATAGAGTCAATGCTCTAGTGGGCGCGATAAAGTCGGCCTGGCGTGGCGGACACCCTTCAGCCCGGTACGTACTATCTGACGTGGTGGGCCTTCTTTGGCCCGGTATATCCGTTCTGGCATGCTAGTTGGGCCAATTAATCAAATACATTGATTAATTGGGCCAACGAATTTTGTTCACTACAGTTACCATCTGGATCCTAATCTTACGTGACACTATCTAGATTTTTTATGACAACAATTTGACTTAAAATAAAATATTTTTCTTTTATGTTTACTTAAAAATAAGTCTCAATGTATAAAAATAGCCACTTTCACTATAACTATAACTTATTTAGCCACAACTTTAAAAGTGTTAGTTTTTTAGCCACTTTTGGGTAAAAAGACATACTTACCCTCAAAAAGTTTGTCCACGTCATCATTGACAAACTTAAAAAAAAAAAAGGAATAAAGGAATATATGGAAAAAAAACAAAAAAGGAGATTTTGTGGGCCATTAATGCCACATTAAACCCATACAACCACCACCCTCTCCCTCTCCCTCTCCCTCGTTCACCGTCCCCCTCCCACCGTCGCCGCCGCCTCCCACTGTCGCCACCGCCGCCAACACCGAAGAAGATGTCAGGCTCCGATTCCGACCAAGAATGGGCTACGCCTCCGCCGCCGGTGAGTTTAAAAAAATTTCTCAAATTTTTTTTGAATTTTCTTGTTCGATAATGTATTCGATTAGTATAGTTCTTGGTTGTTATTTTTCATTGAACAAGATTGACTAAAGATTTAGGTTTATGGGTTTATAAATCATGAAATAATGCACGGTTGAAATCGGAAAATCGACGACGACGGCGACTGTGTGAAACACGGTAGAGGCACGGTTGAAATTGAATTTCGACCGTGCCTCACACGGTTGAAATTCGAAGTCAACCGTGTCCAAGCGTTGACCGTGCCCAATCGTTGACCAGGCACGGTTGAATTGGGAATTCAACCGGGTGACACGGTTGAATTCCCATTTCAACCGTGCCTTTACCGCGGGTTTTTTTTTTTTTTTTTTTTTGGATCCGTTTTACATTTTTTTTTTTTGTTATAACTATACTAATATGTTTTGTTTGTATTATTTTCAGCCTAGATTTGAGTGGATGAGACCTCGAATGCAAGGATATGCCGGCAAAGTACTCCTATACACACGGGAAAAAATTCTTCGAGATATCCCAGATGTTTTGATCAAAGTCGGGGGACAGCCGCTCCTCGATCGATTTCTAGAGGAGAGCCCCTTCCGTTACATCATGGAGCTCACTAGGAGAGATGTGGCAATCAGTGCCACACACGAGTTTCTAGCCCGGGAGTTGAAAGATTCGTCGATCCCGGAGCACGAGAGGTGGTTTTCGATTGGGGGGCGTGAAATAATCTGCGGCCCTCGAGAGTGGGCCATTGTGACCGGATTAAAGTTCGGGCCTTCCGCTTTCGACCCCTACGGTCGAAACCATATTATAGCATTGTCGAGCCAGTACCACACGAAGTACGGACGCTCGAAGAAGAAGATCAAGACGAACCGATCGAGGGATGACTTCTTGGCAAATCACATTGAAAGTCGGCTAGGCACCCCCAAGCAATACTTGAAGGCCGCCAACCTTCTCGTCTACTTGTTGGTTCTACAATGCCGTGACAATTCGCCCATCGATGATTGGGCTTGGGCGCTAGTAGAGAACGAGGAGCAGTGGAGGGATTTCCCTTGGGGATCGTGGTCGTGGCAAATCCTTTGCCACCAGTTGGACGTTGCGAAGAAAGATCCATCGGAGATCAAAAACGACCAAAAAAAATACCACGTGTACGGTCCGGTTTGGGGGCTCAATTTATGGACGTACGAGGCCATTCCGTCTTTGGGACGAAGCTGTGGCTACCAACCTCCACAGAGAGCTGAGTTGATGCCCCGTCTGAGGAGGTGGGAGACCTATTCGACGTACTCGAGCTTTGCCGGTTTCTTCGACAACCCCAAGGTAATTAATGACTTCACTTTGCATCAAAATTATTTACTTATTTAGTTGTTTCATCCGTACGTAGTTAACTAATGAATTTCATACGTGTATACAGCTCGAGGTACACGCGAGGCTCCGCCCATCTGAGGAAGAGCAACGACAACCCTATCTCCTCAGTCTTGAGAACCCCAACCCTCTGGTGTTGGAGTACGATGCTCCGAAACGCCACGCCCACAAGAAAGCGGAGCCGGCGCAGAGGAGATCGAAGGCGGCCCAAGAGATGGCCAAGGTCGTAGATAAGTTGAGGTGTCGGGAGGCTGAACGGGTCGTGATTCCCCGTCGAGCAACCTGTGCTTCTTCCGAGGGACAGTTGGCTACCCGTCCTTTCCGTCTCGAAGCCGTGGATCGGGACACGCTTGACGAGGCGCAGTCGAGGTGCCGTAGAGGCGAGGGACAGTCGAAGCGCCCGAGAGCCGAGCCATCTCGTCACGAGGAATCGAGCGACATCGTCTGTTGCATCCACGGGGATCCGTGCCGGCTTGGATGTCGTGGAGACGATGCGGCGATGGACCGGTTCATCGAGAGGTTCGGTGATCGACTGGTTCGGGATACAGACGAGAACAAGATTGTTGCTCAATTCGCCAAGGCCATCGTCGAACGTGCTAAGGGCCTTCTCGGGGGGCGAGGATCGAGGAGGCCGTCTCCCGAGGCGTCGTATCACTCGCACATGGGCGGGGGTAGTCAGAGGATCGGGGATCAGGTTAGGAGGTCGAGGAGTCGGACACCGACTCAAGCACCGGGGGGGGAGGAGGGGAAGCCTCGTCCTCTCACGAGGCCTACTTACGCGAGCTCGACCGAGATATCCCCTCGCCTGTTCGTGGTGCTCGAGAATCACCCGAATCGGAGGGTTCGGACTTAGAGTGTGATCCGAAAGCCGGGCAAAGGCTAATCTCTACTCAAGCCAGCCGGCAAATCAAGCCTTCCTCCTTCCTCCAGAGTCCGTATATGGCGAACACAGACTCACGGCTTTCTATGCGGACTGTGAAACAAGCTTATGCACGGCATAGAGCTTCGGGGAAGGATGCCAAAGCGTACACCTGTCAAGAGTTCGCATTCGAGATGGGGCAAAAACTCTTTGATGAAATCGAGGACCCGAAGATTCAAATCAAAGCGCCGGTAAGTGTTTATGGAATTCGTTTTTATTTGTGTGTTTAGATCACAATTCGAGATTTCATTAATTTGTGTTTTGTTTGTGCATTTTCAGATTATTGACCTCTACATCCTGTATTGGAGGTCTCGATTACGCCGTCGAAAATCCTTAGCTCCCGGAGTAGGACACGGTGTAGTCATACTGGCGGGGTGTGATTACTACGTAAGTTGTATTATTAATTAACGTTTTTGCATTAACGTTTTTACATACAAAGTGTAGCTCTCATTGTAAATTGTTGTTGAAAATACTGAAGGCGTTGAATCGAGCCCTCGAAGCGGAGCACAAGAACGATCCTGAGCTAGGCTTGAAAGAGGGAAAGACGTATCGCCAATGGAAGGCCAAACCAAACCTGTTGGAGGTTTTCAAAGGGACAAATACGTACATCCCTTGGAAGCATGGCAAATATGTAAGTACGATTCAAATTTTTTTTTTTTTTCCTCTCTTTTCCCGACTTTAGTGTGCATCTAATTATAGCTAGCTTGTTAGAGTTTGTCATGGTTTGCCATCTCGGGACGAATCATTACGTGGTCGCTCGCGTCTGCGTTCCAGAGTGGAGGGTTGAGGTGTACGATTCAATATTGTATCGCCTCGAAAAGGGCGAGACTGGAGATCATCGCACGATACAACTCCTATGCATAAGTCGCCTCTTCCCTAAAGTCCTTGCCCAGACCGACTTTTGGAACCAACAGGTTAATCTAAGGAAGAAGAGGACCGACTTTATGCCGATAAAATTCATGCCTGAAGATCAACAGTAAGTCCAAGCCGACGGTGTGAGCTGCGGCGTATACGCATGCTTGTACTTGGATCGTATCCTCGCCTCGAGTGCACCTCCTCTACGAAATGCTGATGAGGAGAAGTTTGTCAAACGGCAACAAAAGATATTGGCTAGGAGAATTTTTAGTCTTTCGTTGTATCCTGTCGACGGTCCGGTCGATCTATCTAGGGTCCAAGTATAAAAAACCTTGTTTATGGAATTCGTTTATTGAACTTGTTTATGGAATTCGTTTATCGTATTAGATTATCGAATGTTCGTGGTTTGTCAATTTACAATTATCGTATTAGATTATCGAATGTGGAACCATCGAACAAATATCGAATGTGCAAAGAGTAGGACTTAGAGGAAATTTGGACTTAGAAAAATTTTGGGCCATTTTTTCCCAAATTTTCCGGTAAAGGCACGGTTGAAGTTTCAACCGTGCCTGGCACGGTCAAAATGGATAGTCAACCGTGCCTCACACTGTAGACGGTTGACTTCCGTCAGGCACTGTTGACTTTATATTTGACCGTGCCAAACAGTGCCTCTTAGAACCCCAACCGTGCCTAAACCATCAATTTGTCCAAAAATCCATTTTTTGATCGTAATTTGCGTGTGACGTCACTATTATATGCCATAGTTGATTAAAAAACAACAAATAAAGCGGAAACATTGGGTTTTAATGATTAAAATAGCGTAATCTAATCTATCTAATGCATCGCCACTTCCTAAGATGAAACACTCCTACAATGTATATGGTCCCCTACCTCATGATCCAAAGATTCGAACTTCGTTTGGGTTCGTTGTTGTTGTTAACGGCACATAATTGATGTATCGTTAGTAACTAATGTGTAATTGATGGTTAATTTACGTACTAACATCGAAATTAATGAAAATTTAGAAGGTTGACTTTCAAAATTTGCCCCTTGACTTTAGGCACGGTTAGGGTACACTGTTAGGGTACACGGTCAAACAAGAAATTCAACAGTGCCTCGAAAGTCAACCGTCCACAGGGCAAGGCACGGTTGACTTTCTGTTTTAACCGTGCCTTTACCGAAAATTTTGGGAAAAAATGGGCCAAAATTTTTCTAAGTCCCACAATCAACCATGCCCATTTTATTTCCCATACCTAGTACAACATCCAATCGACATTTGAAACTCATTCCAATCCAACATTCAATTCAATCCAAACATGAGATTCAATCTATCGAAATCAAATTATTCGAAAAATTATTCTACCACTCGCAAGGGGCATCGAGGTCTCGTGTGTTCCTGGCTTTGACATATGCTACATTTTTTCTTCTTTCTTCTCCCTAGCTCCGCATCTTGGGGCGGTATATTCAAGTCGACACCGCCAATCGGAATTGGAGCTCTACACACTCTCCTGTTGTGCCCAGCTTGTCCGCATCGAGTGCACCTTTGTCGAGCCGTCGAAGTTGACGTTCCTTCTTCTCCTACGGCTCTTGCACGTGACTCCCTTGGTCGTCCGGCTTGCTTAGGTAGTAGAGGTGGAAGCACAACGCATGAGGTCACGTAGTCGGGCAGGTCCCACGACTCCGGATGAGGGACGGGTTTGATGGTTGGGGTATAGGTGGCTACCAAGGTAGATTTTTTGAAATAGTGACTCACGTAATCACTTGATCGTCTACCTGAATACCTGATTGAGCATGAATAAATAAATCAATCGTACCATTCAATCTCGTCTATATAACACACATAAGAATATGTCGTACCTTAGAGCCGCGTGGGCGTGTCGACAAGGCATCAAGTCCAAGTCAAACTCACGGCACGAGCACGTCGAGTTTTGAAGGTCCACGAGGTAATTGCCGTTCTCACCTTCTACCCTATACAAATTGGGAGTCGCTGTCGTCCTACACGGGTAGCGACGTCCCCATTCATGGGCTGCCGACATCTTCTCGTACGCTTTCGGAGTGAGATCGTGCTCTCGAGAAAGGGCACTTTGACGGTGTTGGTCAAACCACTTTTCTACGATCGTGCGATACATCTCAAGCATCGAGCATATCGGCAGCCGACGAGCCCACAGTAGCCGTGCATTCATTGTCTCGGCCGGATTAGAAGTCATGAAACTCGAGCGTGGGACGGGACACTTTGACTTCGCCCACCTCGGAGGCCCGATATCACACAACCTTCTATAAATTCCGCCTCCTTCACGGCCGAAGCATCTCAAGGCATCGAAGTTTTCATCGAACGTTGAATCTTGATTTGCGTAGGCCGCCTCTTTGAAAATTCCCAAGGCATGTTGCCCGAACGATTTCAGATTCTTCGTGATGTGGTAGAAGCAGAGGCCGTGTGCTCGGTTAGGAAAAACGGTGTTCACGGCATTGATGATACTCACGTGTTGATCAGAAACGATCAATAGATCGTCCGGCGCCCCGAAACAACTCTTCACCTTCGACAAAAACCATGTCCATGATTCATCGTTCTCCTTAGGACCTAATCCTATTGCAAGAGGAAACACCTGCTCATTCCCGTCTTTAGTCACAGCTACAAAGAGAGTCCCCTTGTTCTTTCCTTTCAGATGTGTCCCGTCGACAACAATCACGTGACGGAGCAAGTCACTTCGAAAGGCTTGGATGGACTGTCCAAGGGCAAGAAACATGTACACTAGTCGATCGTCAACATGCGATGTCACCATATCGTACACACTTCCCGGGTTTCTCTCCTTCAGCAGGTAGAGGTAAGACGGTAGCCTCTGATACGACTTTTCGAAACTTCCGTACATGCTCTCGATCGCTATGTTTCTCGTGCGCAGTGCAAAGCTGTAGCCTATCTGAATGTCGTATGGAGTTTGTAGCTCATTCATCATCTCATTCGGCTTCAACACGGATCCCTCGACGACCAGTCTACGTGCAAAGAAAGCTCCTAAAACCTTGGCACAAATCTGCCGCGGTTTGTTTCCGTCTAGAACCACTCCGCACGTATGGTTGGGTTCATATTTCCTAACTCTCCATATCCCACCCTTCTTTCGTGCACGCAACAAGTATGCACAATCATCCTGGTTGCACACAAAGTTCAGTCGCTTTGTGCATGAACGTTCGGTGGTATACTCTAGTCGGTTCTCCATGTGATATAGGCCCACGGCTATTTGCAAATCATCTTTCTCCTTGAAGAGGCCACCCACACGCAATTTTCCAAGTGAGGGGCTGTAATCGGGCTCGATAAAGCCTAGAGGCAATGCCGTATCTAGGTCGACGTACGGAATCAACCAATTTCATATAGCTTCGTAAGTTGCACTAGTATCATCGGATCTTCCGTCTTGATTATCTGAATGTATGCTTCGGTGCCCGATGATCCTATCAACACGCCCCGGCTCCTGAATCCATGCTCTAAACTCCGTAGTTAACGACTCAAACAAGTCGGCCCTCTGTTGTTCATCAATCGCCTCTTCAGCCCTCTCATTTCTCTCCTCCTCAGCCCTCGCCTCCTCATCCCCCGTCTCCTCATCCGAAGATTCTGATTCTTGATGACCAGGACCTCCAACATTCAAGTTCAGAAATACTGTGGATTGTTGTGTCGTAGGAGTGCGAAAGTTGATGTTCTGTGTCTTCTCGATCACATACACGGTTGGCGAATCGTTTTGCTCCACCATAAGCCTAAGCAAATCCGTGTCGTTCTTCAGAACAACCTTCATCCTCTCGTGATCGGTTAGGTCCGTCAAGTAGTACAACATGTACTCCGATTCGGAGCCCAATTGATCACGGATCTCCCTAAGCACCTTATCACGTGTAATTCCTAATATGGGGAAGTGCACGAGGAAACTATCACCTCCTACGTACGAGGTCCTCTCCCAATGCCCACTGTGATGCACGATGATTATCTGATACGACATCCTGAAAAAACACAAGATTTTTTTTGTTAGATTTTCGGTAAAGGCACGGTTAATTTGAGATTTCAACCGTGTGACACGGTTGAAATCTCAAATTAACCGTGCCATAATTAATAAATTAAAAAAAATTAATTATATATGGCACGGTTGATTTGGGATTTCAACCGTGTGACACGGTTGAAATCCCAAATCAACCGTGCCTCTACCGTATTAAAAAAAAAAAAAAAAAAAAAAAAAAAAAAAAAAAAAAAAAAAAAAAAAAAAAATTGGGCATGGTTTGCCCAACCGTGCCACTATGATCCAACAGTGCCACGAAGAACAATTTCAATTTTTTATTTTTTTGAGCAAAGAAATAATCGAAAATATGCGAAACGAAATGAAATTACGATCGTACCTTTATATAAGTCGGAAAAACCTTGAATATTCCCAATTTCACGGCCGAAAATAGTCCCTCGATTTCCCAGAAATTAATATACGAAAAATAGAATTTTTTGCAAAAAAAATCTCTCTCTCTCTCTCTCTAATTTTTGGAGAGTTCGAATGAATGAATATTGTTGCAATTGTTGTGTATTCAATTCAATTTTCGACACATTTATTACTACCATCTACTCTTTTGAATTAATGAAGAAAATCAAAATCAGATTTGGTAGTTGAAATAAATTAAATGCATTACTATTTAGTTATTTATATTAAAAATCAATTAATAGAATTTGTCAAAATAAAACTAAAAAAAATAAAATAAGAGTTCAACCGTGTCCATGCATGGACACGGTAAGAGTATTGCTTAGATTTTATATTCATGCATGTAGAATATTAGAAAAAATTAATTAAATAGTGTATGTCTTAATTTAAAAAAAAAATAAATAAATAAACATTTGGCAATCAAAAATACCGTGTCCCACGGTTGGAAAAGAGAGAGAAAGAGGGGAGAGAGAGAGAATATGTCACAATTATCTAATTATAAAAACAAGAAAATAAAAGTGGTGGGACTCAATTAAAAGTAAGGGTATTTATGTACTTTCATAAGAAAGTGACTATAAAACTTATAGTCTTATACTTGTGGCTTAACTCACACTTATAGTGAAAGTGGCTATATGTGAGTTTCTCCCTAAAAATAACATTATAAATTATTAATGACGAAATTTTGATGGAATACATTACACCTATTGTCAAAATATTACTTTTATTATCCTATTATCTTACTATCTCAATTATTGAAGGAAGCCTCCATGCTACAGGGTGTAAATTTCACTTACCATAGGTAAGTGACATGTGGCATTATAACATAAAATAGACAAAGACTTGTATGTGGCCGGCCGCACCATGCGGCCGGATCCACTTGACCCGCCCGGCCCGCCAACCCGACCCGACCCGGCCCAACTGTGGTCAACCCGACCCGGTTGACTCAATTTTGGGTCGGGTCAACCCGACCCGGTCCGTGTTGACCCGACCCGTTTAAGTAAAGTGTCAATCTTTGTTAATAAAAGTGCTAATCTTTATGAACAAAAGTGTCAATCTTATAAATAAAAATTTATACGTAATTTGTATGTATGTAGTAATTTTAAAATTACTTTATAGGGTTCATATATCAATTTAAGGGTTTTATAATTATTGTTTAGTATTTAACTTCAATTTTATAATGTTGAATATGGATTATAAATTGAAACTTAGGATATATAATTCTCCAGCAAAAGTGTCAATCTTAATGAATGAAACTGTCAATTGTTCTGAATGAACGTGCCAATCTATTTGATATCGAAAATTTTATATTTTTTTTATCGACTTGTTATTATAATGTTTTGATATTATGGTTTATATTATTATTATTATATATATATATATAGATATATACATATTATTTATTTCCATAACATGAAATTAATATTCATTATTAACGTAATTTCATAAAAGTGCCAATTATTATGAATAAAAGTGTCAATGTTTCAAAAGTATCAATCTTTATAAACAAAAGTGTCAATGTTTCAAAGTGCCAATATTTATAAACAAAAGTGTCAATCTTAATCCGACCTCACGGTGAAGCCGGCCTCACAGGAGTGTGCCCCCATAAAATATTGGGTGGAGTTATTTGAGCGGTTTTCTTCCGGTTATTCCCTGAATCGGGCCAAGGTAAGTACACAGCGTTTTCCTTCCGTTAGTGTGATTGGATTTGCACGTTCTACATTTATTTTAAGATTATATATTTATTTTTAAGATTATATGTATTTTAAATATATTGTTGCGATTAGTTACTCCAAATGGCAACTTAATTGAAGTTTAAGTTATTCAGAAAACAGTTGGGTTTTTTTATTCCATTATGCCAAGCATACTTAGAAACAGTTGGGTTTTTTTATTATTTATTTTTAATACTGATTCTAAATGTTTTTTTTTTTTCTCGAACCCTTGTGGGAGGCGAATTTTGGGAGATATAAGGTGGTTTGGATAATTTTTTGGAATTATTGAGAGCTTGTTGTATTAACATTTAATCTAACTAATATTTGTCCGAAAAAAAAATGTGGTAGTAAAATAAAATAAAAAAACTTAGAAACAGTGGTATAAAAATTATAATAAATAATTATGTGAAATTTAATTCTTAAGATCTCAGTAGATTTGAAAACTATAAAAATTTCGTGAGACCATATCCGATTTTTAAACTAATTACAAATTCACAGTGGCTTGAGTATGACATACGAATAATTATATGCCATACATATACATCCATAAGTCTTCGATATTAAATTGTTTAATTATTTTTATTTTGTTTAGTTTTGCCATTTTTATATGAGGTTTATCTATAGCTGGCAAAATACGCCCGGTCTGCCGGGCCGGCCCTTCGGGCCGGGGTTTGTGTTTGGGCTTGGCCAGCAAATTTTAGGCCCATAAGAAATTGGGCCACAACGGTCCGTCCATATGGCCTGCCGGGCTGACCGGCCTTTGGGGCTAAAAAGCACGTGGTTTTCGGGCTAAAAAAGTCCGTCCATATCTTTGATTTTATTTAATTATTTTTAATTAATTACTCTCAGATTTTAATTATAAAACCCTTTTTTCTATACTATTTTTTCTGTCATGCTACTTTGTAATTCAAAACAAAGATTAACGACTATTTTTTTTGTTTTTTTTAATTTAGATGATGAATTGAAAGACATTTAGTTGTTTTTTATTGTCTTATTAATTTTATTTTTGGATTTTTGGTATGACTATATCATGTTACTACTTATTTTATTTTATTTAACTTGTTGCATAATTTATTAATTTATTTTATAGATTATTTAATACCTTAAAATATGAATTTTTAGGAAAAACTTTTCCGGACCGGTTTGGCCCGCCCACTCGGCAACCCTTAGTTGGCCGGGTTGGGTTCGAAATGTAGCAGCCCGAAATTTTATGGGTCAGGCCGGGCCTACCAGGAACAGCCACAAAGCCCGATGGGCTGAGCCTGTAACACCTTAATCTAATTAAAGTGTTTAAAACTTATATTTAAATATTTATGCGGAAATTGTGAGTATTTTTTTTTTCTTTTTCTTTCTTTTTTTGGAAAAGGAATAAGACCTTTTAAAATAGATAAAACTTGTAGGAAATATGACAAATACTATAAATATCATTCTCGGTTTATATCCTAGCGATGATATATGTGATAATATCGACTTACATAATATGAGCAAAATAAACAAGAATTTATGAGTCTTTATTCTAGAAAGTACTTTTAATAAAGATAGATGCAAAATACGAGTCCTAAAATGACACGTCATTCGACCTCCACCGCAGCTCCGAGCATAATCACCTGAAATTGTTAAATGTGGGATGAGTATACAATGTATACTCAGTGTGGGAAAATATGCAATTATTGTTCAAGTTAATAAAATGGAATCCGTACTCAAATAAATCATAACATTCTCAAACATTAATACTTATCCTCAAAATTTCATCTCATGTTAAACTCATAATGAGTATCAACTCAATCTCCATGCTCACCCTCGTTCTCACAATAATAATCAACTTCTCCTCCATGCTCACCCTCATTTTCACCATAACAAATAAACTCATCATCCTCCATTCTCAACATATTAACATTAATCCACATTAAAGCGGAAACTTATACGGTCAACGAACATTATTAAAGTGAACAATAATGATCAACATCATAAGAGAATAAATTCACCACACCTTAACCTTCACTTGTTATAAAGTCGAGCAATCAAAATGACTTAATGCCTTAGTCACGCCGCGCCTTTTCGTTCACTGGTTACAAAGTTAGGCAAGAAAAACGGTACGAAAGCGATCGGCGAAGGGAGGGACTGCCATGGTTGCTATTTCAGCGTGGGCGGAGAAAAGCGGACGTGGGGACTCGGGTCGGGGCGGAGACGGTGGTGCCCGGGATTTCGCGAGATCAGGGTAGCTTATTGAGTTTATTGATTTATTAAGAAGTAGCACCTATTGACCTATCGAATGAAGGAAGGGAAATGATTATGGTGGTGTGAAGAGAGGGTGAGGGGGATGAGAGTGCGGCAGCTGCTGCTGCTTGGAGGAAAGGGGAGGAGGAACGTAGGGGGCTTCGGGAAGAGAGGGGGAGTGTGAGAGAGAGAGAGAGAGATGGGGGCTGATGTTGTTTGGGTTGGGGAAGGGTATGGCTACGGGAGAGAAGAGAGGGAACTCAATAGGGGGAAGAGACTAGAGAGAGGGAATGAGAGTCGGTCGTGAGGAAGGAAACGAAGGCATAGCCTTCTATTTATAGAAATAAATTCTTGGCCACCAAGTTTAGCATTAGATATTTACATTAGTTTATGTATATAATAATGCAAGTTGGAGGAAGGATGGCTATGCAACGTGTACACTACATGCACCAACAATACATGCACGTATACATATCTATATATATATAGATTATCTATTTAGTATGTGTGTGTAGTATATTTTATATATTATATATGTGTTTAGGGGTTCATTCTTAGCATCTAAACAAGCTTGCTATTAGTTAGTATTTTAACACAAATTTATCTACATACAAGTTAGCTAAATTATTTTATAATCTCGACTCTTAAGCTAGAGGCGCGACTTAGACTAATACGAATTTTAACAAGCATAAATATTCGTGAATTTTATAATAAAAGATATAAACATTTAAAAATAAATAACTTCACGTGAAGGTTTATTCGGGCCGTGACAGAGCCGGGCAAGCCCGACCCGCTACTTTGTCAGCTCTAGGTTTATCGTATGAGTTGATGTTGTAATCCATTTAAATTGACAATTTAGATTCAATCACCGTGGGACTGAAACATAATTAAAATTTTCGATATTAATTGTGATATTTTGTTGATTTAACTGAAGTTACCGGAAATAAAAACAATAATAAGAGAGAGAAAGAAAGAGGGAAAAAAAAAAAAAAGAAAAAGAAAATGTCGGTTTCTGTAAACCAGGGGCAAAACCGGTTCCAACCGAAAAAAAATAATAATAAAATATATTTTGTCAGTGTCACATGTCAGCCCCTTAAAGGAGAGTGAATTTTACACCCGATTTGGCATGTCTTAAGATAATTAAAATAAACAATTATGTATTTTTCATTAAAATTTCATTTCACTTATAAAATATATTGAATCCTGTCAATTTTCAATAGTATCAAACTTTTAATATCTATACATATATCGGATAAAATGAGACGAATGAAATAGGAAAAAAAAACTACGCGAGCAACAAGTGATACATAATTCTTACATAATTAATTAATTGTGACATGAGTAAATAATTAATTAGGAGTCCAATCTGGACAAGAACTAAAGAGTTGGCAACGAGTACACATGACAGTTATTCCTGTTTTCTTTCTTGCTCTCTCTCTCGATTTGCTTCACAATTATCATTCACGTTCCATATAACAACCCTTGCTTTTGGATTCTAAACCCTAACTGAATTCTTTCACAGCTCCTTCCTTCCTGCACAACCACAATACAATGATCACTTCCGTTTTCCCTAGAATCGATTGCTCTTAATTCAACTAAATTGAATTTCTTAGCATTGAAATGTCAGCAGGGATGGAGAATCCGTACGGAGATGGAATTGCATGGATTAGGGCGTCAATGATCGGAAAAGGGAGCTTTGGCCGTGTTTACGTCGCAACTTTGAGGAACCCCTCATCAAAGAGCAGCTATATGCCGCCGGTGATGGCGGTGAAAACTGCTGAAGTCTCTGCTTCCGGTTCGATTCAGAAGGAGAGGGAGGCTTACGCCAATTTGGGAAGGTGCCCTTACATTATTCAGTGCTATGGCGATGAGATAACAACAGGTCGAAGCGGAACAATGGCGTTCAATCTGATGCTGGAGTACGGCTCTGGCGGAACTTTAGCCGGGAGGATTGAGAACTCCGGCGGGTGTGGATTGGCTGAATCAGAGGTGAAGATTCACACGAGGTCTGTTCTTAGAGGCTTGAGGCATATTCACGAGCTTGGATATGTGCATTGTGATTTGAAGCCTGGTAATATTCTGCTCGTTCCCAATTGTGGGGGAGGTGGATTTAGGGCGAAAATTGGGGATTTAGGATTGGCGAAGAAGGTGAAGCAGGGGAGGAAGATGAAATTGGGGGTGAATTGGGAGGGTACTCCGATGTATCTATCTCCGGAGGCGGTGGTGGATAGTGTGCAAGAGGCGCCCTCCGATGTTTGGGCGATCGGCTGCATCGTGTTCGAGATGCTGACCGGGAAATCCCCGTTGGAGGGGAAGATGAAGGAGATGGGAGCTGTTGAGGTCTTGAGAAAGATTGGGGAAGGGCATGAAAGGGTGGAGATTCCAAATGAGTTGTCGAAGGAGGCGAAGGCGTTTCTCAAGGGTTGTTTCGTTAGGAACTCGAGCTTTAGACTGACTTGCGAAATGCTACTGCAGCATCCGTTTCTTGATGGCTTCGACGATGGTGATGACGAGGACGTTGGAGTTGGTGGATTGGAGGTCTGTGGGTTAAATGAGATTGAATCGTTTGCTCTGGTTTATGAAAGTTATGATGAAGGGATTAGTAGTAGTGACTCTTTTGAAGATGACTGGAGCCATGGATCTAAGGAGGATTACTTGTCTAGTTCTACTAAAGATGAGAGAGAAACTCAAGTTCTTGGAAATTGGATGAGCCATGGATCAAGAATTTTGTTCTGATAGGAATATAACTGTGTTTAATGAGGGTATAGAGCCAGATTTGTACATGAGAATAGAGTTTATTTTCCTTTATTTACATAGGTTAAATTTATATGATTCCAAGGTAGAGTTATGTAGTAGGAAGAGGTCAAGAATTCATTTCTTTATTTATTTTTGGAGGTTATATAAAGAATCCTTTTTTGCATCATTTTTATGCTATAGTATTGAGTTCATTCTTGATTCTTGTTCGTCGTTATATGAAACATGCTATGTTGTTAGAACACACTGATTGATTTATATCACTGCAAATGTTAACTCCCTGGAGCAATGTCGTCACCAGCCTCGAAATCCCGAAATCAGAGACCAAAGCCGTCATGTCGTCGTTGAGGAGGACATTACTAGGCTTGAGATCACAGTGTATAACCTTAACTGGAGAATGATGGTGAAGATAAGCCATCCCTTCCGCAATATCACTGCAAATGTTAACTCTCTGAAGCAATGTCAGGTCCGGGGATCCGGTACGAAGGCTGTTTCCCATGTGCGGGTAGAGATGGGCATCCAAGCTTCCGTTAGCCGTGTAAGGAAGAACGAGGGCCTTGAACCGGCATAATGCAGGCAGTGATGATCCTTATCAGATTCCGGTGGCGGTAGTCTTAAGAACTTGGCATTCTCTGTCGAAAATCTTGGTGGAGTTTCCCTCGTGCAGCTGCAGGACTTTGACAGCGATCTGTGTTCCGTCTGAGAGGATTCCCCTGTAAACACGGCCGTAGTCGCTGGAGCCGACCAGCCTCTGCTTGTCGAATCCGGCGGTAGCTTCGACTAGCTCCTTGTACGTTATTCGTGGGAAGTTTCAACTCATATCCTGCTGTTCATTCCTCACCTTACTTAATCTTCTGTTGGCTCTCAAGCGTTGGCATCCGATCACAAAGCAAACTATTGAGATGAATCCGATGATGAATATGATGATGGAGAATGCGATCAAGAAGCTTTGTGATCGGAAGTAGTGGTGCTTGTGTTTTCACGGCGGAATACCTAGGATCGAACCACAGAGCTTCGGGCTTCTTAAGAACGACGAATTAGGTATATTGGTTAAAATGCCACCCGTTGGAATCATTCCTTCGAAATTGTTGTTTGAAAGTGAGAGTCTTGCTCCTGTTCAAGCTTGCATCGCTCCCGAGAGCTTGTTGTTCGAGAAATCTATAGCCATGATGCTCTTGAGGTCACCTAATGAATCCGGAAGAACTCCGTGAATGGAATTATGTGAAAATTTTACCAACCTCAAAGAGTAGCATCTCGTTATGAGGTTGAAAATAGTTCTAGTGAATCTGTTGCATGAGAGGTTGATCTCTTCGACGTTCTCTAGCTTACTCACCTCGATTGGCAATAGCCCTTCGAGTTGATTGTGCGAAAGGTTGAGAAACCATCGCATTTCATGGAGTGAAGTTATATTTGGAGGAACTCTTCCCTTCAATCTGTTGTAGGATAGGTCCAGCTTTGGTAGAACAGAGCATTTAGCTATTGTGGGAGGTATTTCCCCTGAAAGAAGGTTGTTGTTGAGGAATAGAAAGTTTAGGCCTGTGAAATTCCCAACTTCTTCAGGAATAAAACCGGACAAATGTTGAGAGTGAGAATTTTGTAGATAGGAAGGTGTAAAGCAATGAAACAGTAAAGCATCAAATCACTTCATTCATCAGCTAGCTTCCCAAAATTCCATACAAAAAGTATTTATATCTCTCACTCTCACAGCTAAGGGATGATCCTATCCATCCATTTTAGGGTAAATATCTAACGGCAGGAAATAAAGACAATAAAGTAAAAAACGGAAAACACTACTTAAAGCTAAAACACGACTTTGATAGTTGCAGAAATAAAACATGAAAAAAAAACAAGTACGTCCACTGCTACTTCTTCATCCTTCCTTCATTCCATCTTCTTCATCTGCATTTATCTTCATCTTCATATCTTTACACCCCCCCTCAAGATGAAGGTGGTGGAGATCAAACACCGCCATCTTGGACAAGAGGAAACGAAATCGAGGACCATACAAAGGTTTGGTAAAGAAATCCGCAATCTGATTGGAAGAAGAAACAGCAGTGGGAATAACAAAACCAGCCATATACTTCTCCCGTACCACATGACAATCTATCTCAATATGTTTGGTACGTTCATGAAAAACCGGGCTGCGTGTGATCTGGAGAGCAGCATCATTATCACAAAATATGGGAATAGGAATGGTAGAGGAGACTTGAAAGGCAAGAAGCAGACTGTGCAACCAAATAAGCTCTCTTGTAGTAACTGCGAGGGCTCGATATTCAGCCTCAGCTGAACTAGAAGAAACTGTAGATTGCTTCTTGCACTTCCAAGAAATGAGACTTGAACCCATGAAGACACAAAACCCAGTTAATGACTTCCTTGAAGTCATACAAGTGGCCCAATCTGCATCTGAATATGCCAAGAGATCAAAAGAGGTATTTACTGGATAAAAGACTCCAAGTGAAGGACATCCCTTCAAGTATTTCAAAACATGGAGTGCAGCAAACCAGTGAGCTTTGGATGGTTTGGCCATATATTGACTCAGCTGCTGAGTGGCATGAGAAATATCAGGTCTAGTGAGATTGAGATACAATAGTTGGCCAACCAAACTCCTATACTGCTCTGGATTCTGCAGAAAATCAGTAGTCTCTTGAGAAAGATTCAAACCAGGAGGTAATGGTGTTGCAGTGGGCTTGCAGCAGAGTAAACCATAGGTAGATAGGATATCCAGAATATATTTCCTCTGATTCAAGGCAGTGCCATCAATTCCCCTTGCAACTTCCATGCCTAGGAAGAATTTAGCAGGACCCAAGTCCTTGATAGTAAAAGCATCGTTCAAGGAAGTCTTCAAATCTGTTAACAAAGAGAGTGAAGGGCCTGTGATGATGGCATCATCAACATACACTAGAAGAGCAAGAAAAGTAGCACCCTTTCCCTCTGTAAACAAACAAGGATCATGGACTGAAGCTGTGAATCCCAAAGAGCAAAGAAATCTGGAAAACTCAGCATTCCACTCCCTTGAAGCCTGCTTTAGGCCATATAAGCTCTTTTGTAGTTTGCAAACCTTCCCAGATTGAGAATCCAGACCTGGGGGCAGTTTCATATAGATGGTGTCTTTCAAATGGCCATGCAAAAATGCATTATTAACATCAAGTTGATGTACAGGCCAGGTATGTGCAGTAGCAACTGCAAAGAAGAGTCTCACAGTGACTAAGTTGGCCACCGGGGAGAAGACCTCTTCATAATCAACTCCTTGCTGTTGTGTGTATCCCTTTGCTACAAGCCTAGCTTTACATCTTTCAACAGAACCATCTGACTTTAATTTGACCTTGAAAATCCACTTACACCCAATAGGTTTGACACCTGCTGGCAAATCAGTTATCATCCAGGTATCATTCTTAGACAGAGCTTCAAGTTCTTGGTTGATGGCTTCAACCCATTCTGGGTACTGCAGTGCCTCTTTAAAAGAAGATGGTTCCTTAACCATAGTCAAATTAAACAGGAAGTTTGTGTGGGGTTGTGTGAGAGAAGGGCTAATGGCATAGGGAAAAGTGGGTGGTGTTATGGAGACATGATGAGCAAAAAGCTGATAAGAATCAATGGAACCTGTGTAGTCCTGCATCCAGGTAGGTGGATGTCTCTCCCTATTACTTCTTCTTGGGATTGGTTGATCAGGAGGAGATGATGATTCCAGAGGCAAGTGGATAAGAGATCTGTTTTGTGGATCTAGCTCTGGAGTTACAGTTTGTGGTGATTCAAAAGGAAGTACTTGGTCTGCTTCAGGTGTATTGTTTGCTTCATCTTCAACTGTAATCTCCAGAGAAGGTATGTTTAAGTGGGGTTGTGTATGCACTGCAGGGTAGGAAATATCAGGCTCAATGTGAGAGGGAGTTGGATTCAAAAAAGGAAATGAATATGTGACAAACTTCACATCTCTTGAAACAAAAACCTTATTCTTTTCCAGATTAAAAAGAAGATATCCCTTGTGAAAGATATCATATCCTAAGAATATGGACTTTACACTTCTAGTATCAAACTTACCTCTGTTTGGAAGTAAGTTTGCTGCATAGGCCAAGCATCCAAAAGGCCTAAGCATAGCAAAATCAGGAGCATGACCAAACAACACCTCATATGGGGTTTTCCACTCTAGGACCACACTTGGCAGCCTGTTAATGAGCCATGTAGCAGTTAGGATGGAATACGGCCAAAATCTTAGTGGTAAACCACTGTGAAACATAAGGGCTCTGGCTGTTGCAAGTAGATTTCTATGTCTTCTCTCAACTATGCCATTCTGCTGAGGGCTATATACACAGGATTTTTGGTGTAATATGCCATGATCCATGAACAACTGAGCTACTCTGTGATTGAGAAATTCACTCCCATGATCTGATCTGAATACCTTCACCTTCTTATCAAATTGTGTGTCCACCATCTGCAAATAACCAGCAAGTATCTGTGGTACTTGATCTTTAGATTGCAGAAGATAAGTCCAAATAACCCTGCTAAAATCTTCAACCAAGGTTAGAACATAAGTCACACTGCAAATGTTGCTTTGAGTATAGGGACCCCAGATATCTCCATGTACCATCTCAAACATGGATGAAGATCTCCTGTTCAGGATAGGGAAATGGTCCCTGGCATGTTTAGCTTTTATGCAGACTTCACAATTCTCAATGATCTTCACCAATTCATCATAGTTTCTCCCTTTAGGAATCTGCATATGATTGAGAGTAGATATAGATGGATGGCCCATGAAAATGTGCCAATCCAGTAAGTTCATATCCCTTGGATTGAAAAAACTAATGTGATGTTGCTCTGCTATTGCTTCTACAACATACAGATTTTTCCTCATCCTTCCCACTCCTACCAAGTGATCTGTGTGAAGTCTCTGAAAGGTGCAGTGAGTGGGAAAGAAAGTGCACCTGATATTCATGCAATCAATCAGTCTTGCCACTGATATCAAGTTGTGAGTGAAGTCTGGGGCATACAGCACATTATCCAATGTAATATCCTTGTTGATTTTTGCTTGCCCTGCATGAGTTACAGTCTTGGAGGTTCCATCTGGAAAGAAGATAACTGTGGGGTTATCCAACCTGTAAATGGTGTATAGCAGATCAGAGTTAGCACATATGTGTGTGCTTGCACCTGAATCCACTATCCACTCAACCTTGTCCATGCTAGGTAGGACAGAAAAGGCAAAATGCCCTTCAAAAGGGCTTGATCTGTTGGCAGCATCATGCACCATATTTGCATCCCCCTTGGCTGTAACTCCAGTTTGCTTTTGTATATACTGACCCATGCACTTTGCAATCTCACTTTGGATCAATTTGCTTATGTCCTGCCCCCCTTCTCTTTGATCAGACCTCTCTGGAGCACCTTCCATTTTTGCAGTTGACTCAACAAAGTTTGCCCTGTTTTGCCCTTGATTTTCTTTGAGTTTCTTGTACCATTCTGGTATGCCATGGAGTTTAAAACACTCACTAGCATTGTGTCCCATCTCTTGACAATGGGTGCACTTTTGTTTTCTTTTCTCTTCTTTGCTGAGTCTTTTCTGGAATTGGCTACCTCCCTGTTTTTGATACTGCTGTTGCTTTTGGTTCTGATTCTGATAATAAGGCTTGTTGCCATACTGTTGTTGGGCTGCTCCATAGTTTACTTTCTGCACATTCATGGCCATCAAGTCTTTGTTATCACCACCTTGATTACTTAACTGCCTTTGATCTTCCACTTGAATAACCATAGAATAAGCTTGATCCAGGTTAGGCAGAGGCTTCAATAGCATAATCTGAGTTTTGGTTGACTCATAAACTTCATTTAGTCCAACAAGAAATGCCACAAGTCTGATTTGATCCTCTCTCTGCATAGATTTCCTTTTGGCAGAGCATACACAGTCCAGAGGAGGAAGGAGCATGTCCATCTCCTCCCACATACTATTTAACTGGTTGAAATAAGCAGACACAGAGAGAGTTCCGTGCCTAAATGCATAAATTTCTCTTTGCAGTTTAAGTATCTTTGGTCCATTACTTCCCCCAAAACGATGAGTTAAAGCACTCCACAATTTGTATGTGCTTTCAATGTGAGAGTATGCATCAACCAGCTCTTTACAGATAGAATTACAAATCCATGTAGAAACGATGTAATCTACTTTTAACCATCTTTTATAGTATGGAGATTCCAAGTCAGGTTCAGGGAAGGTACCATCTAAGA
This sequence comes from Thymus mandschuricus, assembly GCA_029379335.1. Classification (NCBI taxonomy): domain Eukaryota; kingdom Viridiplantae; phylum Streptophyta; class Magnoliopsida; order Lamiales; family Lamiaceae; genus Thymus; species Thymus mandschuricus. Next base: position 13,885,651 of record CM057080.1, on the reverse strand, counting down.
GTTCCAACTTGCTGCGCGCAGCAAGAGCACGTCTGATCGATTTGCTCCAGTTAAGAAAGTTGGTTCCCGTGAGTTGCGCAGATACGAGCTGCAAACCGGAGTGATCTGTGATTGGGAGATTAAGAATCTCCTCAATCTGAGCTACAGTCAGCCCAATACCATCCACCTTCCTCTGATCTTCATTTCCTTCCTTCTTTGGATCAAACTTCACCTCCTTCTTCGGTGAATGTTGGCCGTCCTCTTCTTCATTCGCCATGAAAGTACACACCGGTTGAATAATCTTAACCATAAAATAGATGATCGAAACAACAAGCTAGATGATCGAAACAACCTCCGCTCGTGATACCATGTTGAGAGTGAGAATTTTGTAGATAGGAAGGTGTAAAGCAATGAAACAGTAAAGCATCAAATCACTTCATTCATCAGCTAGCTTCCCAAAATTCCATACAAAAAGTATTTATATCTCTCACTCTCACAGCTAAGGGATGATCCTATCCATCCATTTTAGGGTAAATATCTAACGGCAGGAAATAAAGACAATAAAGTAAAAAACGGAAAACACTACTTAAAGCTAAAACACGACTTTGATAGTTGCAGAAATAAAACATGAAAAAAAACAAGTACGTCCACTGCTACTTCTTCATCCTTCCTTCATTCCATCTTCTTCATCTGCATTTATCTTCATCTTCATATCTTTACAACAAATTGTTGTGAGAGAGATCGATCAATCCGAGATAAGGTAGGTGTCCAAACTCTGATGGGAATTCAGTAAAGAAGTTGTAGGAGAGAAAGAGTTGTTCTAAATATAATAGCTTAAAGATTTGAGGTGAAATCCTGCCACTGAGGATGTTGGATGAGGTGATTATACTGTGCAGTTCGAGAGAGCAACGAAAAAGTGGCTGAGATTCGTGTTGCTATCGTGGCCGGTGAAGTGATTATACGATAAATGGAGATACTGTAGACTGTAGAATCTGGAGATGATCTCCGAAGGAAACTCGCCAGAAATAGTGTTGTTTTCATCGTCCAAATTGTACATGCCCGTGGCATTGCCTAATGAAGGAGGGATTTCACCTACTAAATGGTTGTTGTACAAGCTCACAGTCCATATATCAAGGCAGATCCCTATTTCAGGTGGAATGCTCCGCTCAACCGATTATCTGAAAAATCGATGGTTGCCAGCTTGGTGATGTTGAAGAACAAGAGGTTGGGATTTATATTTAAGGGAGGTGGTATGGTTCCATTCAAGAGGTTGTCGTAAACATGGGTCAATGTGAGAATAGAGAGATGAGAAAAGGAGGCTGGGATTTATATTGAGTGCACTCGTAAATTCCCACAACTAGGTCAACGAGACTTTGAGACAATATTTATAGGAGAGATCATCAAGTGAGACTTGAGCTTAAGTTGCAGGTCAGCCATGCAACTAATGGACTAGGCATCCATGAGCATAGTTGGCGCCCAACTGGGCCCAATTACATGATGGACCACTTATTCCTTATACTGTGGCATAATGATCTTTTTGGGCCAAATCAGGGATCTACTAGCTGGTAAAACCAAGGCCTCATTTATTTAACGAATCATTTAAGATGACACATTTTATTATTTTAAACTTGTCATTTAATAAGTACTCGATAACTAACTCGAAAAAAGTTTTATCCAACTCTAATTCGTTAATGAACTAAAATATTGACTATGACTGTTTGAGAACATGCTCATTATAATCGACCATGTAAAGTGGTGGAAAAAAATGTTCTACATGACTCTTTTAAATGAACTAGTAGAGATAACGTGCATTCGCAAGTAAGAAAATTATTCATTTATAAGTGGGACGGAATGAGTATTAGTTAAGGATGATGAGTGATAATATTCCTACCATATATTTCTGATTTTTCGAAGAAAACTTCACCTCTCCCAAAAATTTATTCCCGTATATACAACCGGACACATTTAAATCCACATACATACATACACTATTATAAAAGTGTCTTGTTTACAAATTTTGATTTGTCTATTTTGCCCTTATCATTAAAATAAATCTTTAGAATATTAATTTTAAAATATTTCAATTTATATTTATATCCAACATATATGATTTTATTATTTATCTTCACGTGTATTAATATTTATAATAAACTAATACCATTAAAAATGAATATTATATGATAAAGAGTTTATACGTTCATCGCACCTAGTTAAAAAAAAATATATATATATTGAAAAACTAATTAAAGAGGCAAAATAATTATTAACGGTTTATTTTTGTCAAAATATGAGTATAAAAGTAATATATAATTGAGTATTTTGGAGTCACATAATAACACTAAAAGATCTCGCATGCATGTGTTTCCAAAAGGTTAGTAAATTAAAATTTGAAGACATATACACTATAATTAAAAACAAAGAGCAATCAATAACAGTATATATATATATATATATATATATATATATATATATATATATATATATATATAGGTAGGTAGCTGCAGCCTCATCTCATTACTTGACGCAAGAAAGCAACACTTAACTAGTGTAATTAAAAGAGAGGCAGAAATAAAAGGGTTTGATCTACACAACACAATAGCTTAAGTATTGATGAAAGCTAGCAAGCAATAGTCATGCTTCAAATTAATTAATTTCAACAGCTCAAGATACAATCCTTGGTTTTTTTAAATTCGAGTTTGAGCTACTTTTCTTGCAATTCCAATTCAGTTTGGTGGCTCGGGCTTTCCTACTCCGATTCTCACGAAATACGAATGGTTCGATGAGTTTACGATAGTAACTTTGAGCAGACAGTTGCTCTCCTTAATTTGTTACCGTGATATAAGAGGTTGTTATAAAATTTTGAGTCACATCACTTGGTGTACGAGAGTTTATAAAATACACAAATTAATCTAAGTGTGAGTAAAATCATATGGATCAAGAACTGCAATATATACACTCTTTCGAAAAGAAATTGCACAATATACGTATGTATCACTAACACAATTAATCAACAGGGTTAAATGATGTCCTAAAAGCTCATGGAAATCACAAGTCGAAACTCGATGAGCCGGGGCCTCGTTAAAACCTGTCGAAGAAAACCCTATGGGAAAAACCCTCAACAGGAAAAAGAGTACCCCTCTAAGCACTATACAATTATATTGAATAAATGATTCATGATTCTCAAACTTTACCAATGGGACACCACTTCATCTTCTTCTATATCACTGCAGCAGCTAACAGCTTCTTCACATACCACTTCTGTTAAACGGCTAATTTGCAATCTCAAGGCTAATCAAGGTGCATTTAGTGGAGCTATTGCTGTTAACCTCCACTTCCCAACTGTAACATTTAATTTGCTGTTTTAATTCCTTGTCTAGAACTATCTCTGCACACTATAAATAGGTGTTGCTTTTCCTTTGTAATTGACTAAGAAATCTATCAAGCTTCCTCTGCAACTTAATACAAAGAGTGAGCAGCAGCTACTCTGATTTTCTCCCCAATTTTATTCCATCTCAAACACTTCTTCTTTCTACCAAAAAATCTACTCGTATTCTTATCATAGCTTCCGCAAAACCAACAGTTTTGGTATCTAGAGCCAATTACTAGAGCCTATATTTTTTTTTCTCTCCAGATTTTCTACCCCATGGCCTCAAACTCATCATCTCCATTGTTTTCCTTCTCACCAAGCCAAGTTCCAATCTTTGAAGGAGAACACTATCCTTATTGGAGCAGTCAAATGGAAACATTTCTTGAGTCCATGGAATTATGGGAAGTTGTCAATGGAGAGCATCCTGAACCAAGCAAAGAAGATGAGAACTACGCAAAGAAGCAGAGAGAATTTAAGAAGAATGAAGCCTCGGCGTTACGATATATTCAGCAAGGTGTGGGGAAAACAATTTTTCCACGCATCTTTGGTGTCAAGAAGGCCTCTGAAGCTTGGAAGATCCTGAAGCAAGAATTCGAAGGAACCGAGAAGACGATTGCCCTGAAGCTCCAGTCGTTATGGCGAGATTTTGATAATCTCAAAATGCAAGACAGCGAATCAGTTCGAGATTTCTCCACTCGAGTTGCCGAGACGGTGAACCAGATCAAAGGATGCGGAGATACGATAGAAGAAAAGAGAGTGGTGCAGAAAGTTCTCCGCTGCCTCCCTCAAAAGTTCGATCATGCAGCAGCCGCGATAGAAGAATCGAAGGATTTGGCGAAGATGACGATGTACGAGCTGACAGGATCTCTTCTCGCGCACGAAGAAAGAATCAATCGCTCGGGGAATCCATTAATTGAGCAAGCCTTCCAATCAAAGCATGTCTCCAAAGCAAACTCCAGCAACCAAGGCAAGTGGAAAGGAAGCCAATCCAACCAAGGGAAATCCAGCGAGAAGAAAAGCAACTGGAAAGCCAAGAATTCACCTGGTAACAATTCTGGTTGTCTTATATGCAAGAAAAATAACCATGAATCAAAAGAGTGTTTTTTCAAATGCAAGAGGTGCAAGATTCCGAATCACTCACAGAGGGATTGTTGGTACCAAAATAAAGAGAAAAAGGAAGAAAAGGAGGAAGCAAAATTCTCGAAAGAAACAGATGAGGAGTTCCTATTCTTCTCTAGTTCTTCTCAAGAATCAAAAGTCATGTGGTACTTAGACAGTGGCTGCAGTAATCACATGTCGGGAAACCGCGATCTCTTCGTCAAGATCGATCCAAATATCACTACTAAAATCATTCTTGGTGATGGATCGGAGAGAAGGGCTGAAGGAAAAGGAACTGTCGCTATTGAAATAAAGGATGGAATTCGGAAACTCATCTCCGATGTTCTGTACGTGCCGAAGCTCTCACACAATCTTCTAAGTGTGGGACAACTGATTCAAAAGAATTTCTCAGTTCTCTTCGACGATGGAAGGTGCAAAATTCTCGACAAGCAAAAGAACCTGGTCGTTGCAGACATTCCGATGAGGAATAAAACTTTTCCTCTCGTGTTGCTGCCGGATGCAAATCTAGCACTCAAGACTGAAGATGTTGATCAATCTCGACTGTGGCACCTGCGATATGGTCACCTTCATTGCAAAGGCCTCATGATGCTCAAGGAGAAGAATATGGTAACTGGACTTCCAGCCATCCAAGAGAATAATCATGTTTGTGAAGGATGCATTTATGGGAAGATGCACAGGCTACCATTCCCAAAAGTCTCATGGCGTGCAAAGGAACCTATGGAGCTCGTTCATTCCGATATTTGCGGACCGATGCAGACTCCAAGCCCCGGAAATAAGAGGTACTTCATTTTGTTCGTTGATGACTACACTCGAATGATGTGGATTTATTTCCTCAATCAAAAATCAGAAGCGTTCTCTACTTTTCAACGTTTTAAGGCTCTTGTTGAAAGAGAGAGTGGATTTTTGATTAAAACCTTGAGAACAGATCGTGGAGGTGAATATCTCTACAATCCATTTATTGAATATTGCAAAGTAAATGGAATCAAAAGGCAGCTGACAGTAAGCAGAACGCCACAGCAAAACGGCGTCGCCGAAAGGAAGAATCGTACAATTGTGGAGATGGCAAGAAGTATGTTGAAGGGAAAGGAGGTTCCAAATCTCTACTGGGCTGAAGCAGTACACACTTCTGTGTACATTCTCAACCGTTCTCCAACGAAAGCTGTGAGGAACAAAACTCCATTCGAGGCATGGTCGAAGAAGAAGCCAAGAGTGGATCACTTCAAAGTTTTTGGAAGCATAGCTTATGCGCTCGTTCCAGCTCACACGCGTGGGAAATTTGATGAAAAGGGAAAGAAGCTTTTATTCATTGGATATAGTGATGAATCCAAGGGATTTCGTCTTGTTGATCCTTCAACAAACAAGATAACAGTCTCGAGGGATGTGGTGTTCGATGAAGCTGCCACTTGGGACTGGAAAGGAAAGGAAGTCGTGGAGGAGCCATTTTTTGAAGATCCGCAGGCATCTCAAACTCAAGAGGTGGAAGAAGAAGCTGCTCTATCTCAACCTCCAACAGCAGCTCCATCTCAACCTCCATCTCAACCTCCAACACATGAATCTGATGATGAGAATCCTATTAGGAGGACGCGACTTCTGAGCGAGATATATGAATCTTGCTTATTCTCGTGCGAACCAGAAAATTACGAAGAGGCATCCAAGAGCGAGCAATGGAAGAAGGCGATGGATGAAGAAATTCACAGCATTGAGAAAAACAAGACTTGGGAACTTGTTGATCTGCCCGAAGGAAGAAAATCAGTTGGTGTAAAATGGGTGTTCAAGGTTAAGTTCGATGAAAAGGGAGAAATTCAAAAGCACAAAGCTCGACTCGTCGCGCAAGGTTTTTCTCAGCAACCTGGAGTTGATTTCACAGAAACGTTTGCTCCAGTTGCTAGAATGGAGACGATTCGAACGGTTCTAGCTCTTGCTGCTCAACTGGGAGTAAGTGTTTTTCAGCTCGACGTAAAATCTGCATTCTTAAATGGAGAAATCATTGAAGAAGTTTACGTCGACCAACCAGAAGGTTTCGTCATCGAAGAAAAAGAAGAGAAGGTCTATCGATTGAAAAGGGCCTTATATGGCTTGAAGCAATCTGCACGAGCTTGGAACAACAAGATCAACAGTCACTTCATTGATGACGGCTTCAATCGAAGTCCGAGTGAGTCTTCTCTCTACGTTAAAAATGTTGGAAATGATTTTCTCGTGGTATGTCTTTATGTAGATGATCTCATCTATTTCGGAACAAGCACGAGTCTGGTGGAAGATTTCAAAAGGAAGATGATGGAGAAGTTCGAGATGACTGACTTGGGTCTTATGAAGTATTTTTTGGGAATTCAAGTGAAGCAAAGTCCTGGAAAAATCTTTCTTTTTCAGGAGAAATACATTGAGGATTTGTTGAAGAAATTCAACATGAGTCAGTGCAAACCACTCCCTACTCCAATGGCGCAAAATGAAAAGTTGCAGCTGGATGATGGTGCGCTAAAGGCCGATGCTACACTCTACAGAAAGCTGATTGGATCGTTGAACTATCTCAACACAAGGCCGGATATCACTTACGCCGTAAGTATGCTTTCTCGCTTTATGAATAAACCAAGCAAGTATCATTTGGTTGTAGCAAAAAGAGTCTTAAGATACTTGAAAGGTACGAAGAATCAAGGCATTGAGTATAAGAAAGAAAAAGATTTCAATCTTGTGGGATATACGGATAGTGATTGGGCAGGTTCTCTTGATGATCGAAGGAGCACATCTGGTTATGTATTTTGTCTTGGAAGTAATATCATATCTTGGAGTTCGAGGAAGCAGAAATCAGTTGCGTTATCATCGGCAGAAGCAGAGTACATTGCTGCCACAGAAGCTACTCGTGAGTGTGTTTGGCTGAGGAGAATTTTGGAAGATTTGAAGTTCAAGCAGAATGAAGCAACTGCGATTTTCTGCGATAATATGTCGGCAATTGCCTTGGCGAAAAATCCAGTCTTCCATTCGAGGTCCAAGCATATCGAGCTGCGATATCATTACATCCGATTTCAAGTGAATGAAGGAAGAATATGCTTGAAGTTTATCAACACAAATGAACAGCCTGCTGATGCATTAACCAAGGCTGTATCCTCCGACAAGTTTGAGAAGTTCAAGAAGCAAATCAAGATTGCAAATTAAGGAGGAGTGTTAAACGGCTAATTTGCAATCTCAAGGCTAATCAAGGTGCATTTAGTGGAGCTATTGCTGTTAACCTCCACTTCCCAACTGTAACATTTAATTTGCTGTTTTAATTCCTTGTCTAGAACTATCTCTGCACACTATAAATAGGTGTTGCTTTTCCTTTGTAATTGACTAAGAAATCTATCAAGCTTCCTCTGCAACTTAATACAAAGAGTGAGCAGCAGCTACTCTGATTTTCTCCCCAATTTTATTCCATCTCAAACACTTCTTCTTTCTACCAAAAAATCTACTCGTATTCTTATCATAGCTTCCGCAAAACCAACAACTTCATCTTCTTCTATGTCACTGCAGCAGCAGCTATCAACTTCTTCAGACCAATTAGATAAGCAGTCTTCATCTTCAGACGAGTACTCAATCTCTAATAATTCACCGTCCGATTCCATCTCCGATTCATCATCTTCTGATTCCTCCAGACCTTCTAGAAACGAATGCTGCAGCAGCATTTCGCAAGTCAATCTAAACTTTGGATTCCTCACCAAACAACCCTTGAGAAAAGCCTTCGCCTCCTTCGATAACCCATCCGGAATTTCCACCCTTTCGTGCCCTTCCCCAATCTTCCTCAGAACCTCAACAGCTCCTATCTCCTCCATTTTCCCCTCCAATATAATGGAGATTTCCCAGTTAGCATCTCGAAAACAATGCAACCGATCGCCCAAACATCAGACGGCGCCTCTTGCACATAATCCACCACTGCCTCCGGCGATAAATACATCGGAGTTCCCTCCCAGCAACCCCCTAACTTCCTCTTCCTACTCGTTTTCACCTTCTTCGCCATGCCCAAATCCCCGATTTTCGCAGTAATCCCTCCGCAACAATTAGGAACCATTAGAATATTATCGGGCTTCAAATCACAATGCACATATCCAAGCTCGTGCATATGTTTCAGCCCTCTCAGAATAGACCTCGTGTACATCCTCACCTCCACTTCCGGCAATCCTTCCCCTCCCAATCTCGCGATCCTTTCGGCTAGGGTTCCGCCCGAGCCGAACTCGAGCATCAGATTGTACGCCATGTTCCCGTTGCAACCGATTGTCGTCTCTTCGCCATAGCACTGAATGATGTAAGGGCAGCCTCCTAAGTTGGTGTAAGCCTCCCTCTCCTTCTGAATCGACGCCGAATACGAGACCTCCGCAGATTTCACGGACATCACCGGCGGCAAGAAACAGTTTCTTGATGAAGGGTTTCGCAGAGTTGCGATATAAACACGACCGAAGCTTCCTTCTCCAATCATGGAAGACCTAATCCATGCTCTTCCATCTCCGTATTCTTCACCCCTTCCTGCCATGCGTGCCTTCCACGAGTAATAATTTCAAAGAAACCTAGACGTGATTTTTAGTGTGTTTAGTGTTTTGATTGATTTCTAATAATAATAAATAGTAAGTGTTTGATAGAGATCGAGTTTATATAGTTAGGGCGAGTCGCGTGGCGGTGAAGCAAATCTATATACATATACTCCCTTTGTCCCATTAATAAAGGGGCATTTTTCTTTTTGGGACGCCCACTGATATTTTTCAAAATAGAAAGTTTTAACTCTATCAAATTCAGACACAACACTTTAACCCACTAACCATCACTTTAATACATTATCGTCACTCTCGTCTTAATTCCTGTGCGGAAACAAAAAGTCCCTATCTCAGTTCCCAGTGGGACGGAGGGAGTATAAAAGTAGAATTGTTGTAAAATATTACATTAATATATCATATTCCCGTCTAAATGTGCAATTATTTTACAAAGGACTTTAGCAATTATTCAACACATTATGTGGCAAGTTTTGTAGTGATTATTTTGAATATGGAAATTAGAAACTTGGAGTCCAATTTTGGAATGTAGGCATGAGCTCCAGTCTATATGATAATCCAGAAAACCAACGGTTAATGAAGTAGGTTGCTTTTCAGACTAAGACTTAAGCTCCAACCTAGAAATTCAAAACCCAAGATTGTATATCAAATGATTTTATTATTATTATTATTTTTTTTAAATTTACTCATCAATCTATGGTTAAAGTTAAAACTTTCAGAAAAAGACACTAATTTGCATCTCCTCATCTGGATTGACTGGACATATAGTAGGGCGGCAAGTGAATTAATCAATGTGTTAAATATTTCAGGAGTTTTCATTAAATAAAAGAAATTTGATTAGGCTCTTATCTCATGTTCAATCAAAATATCGGTAACTTATACCTTACCCCATAAGGCCATAATGCATTGTCTCTCACAGAAGCTTCCATGCTACACATGATGCAAAATTCACTCACTATGAATGAGTGACACATGACAGTTTTCAATTAAATATTGTTATTGTATGAACATTTTACATATGAGTGACATCATAAAAAGTAAAAAAATTTATATATGTATTTTTTTAAATTTTAATTTTCAAACTTTAAAATTTAAAGTCAGTTCCATCTAAAATAGTAGCGGTGCTAAGTTGTTTGGATCTCTCCTATAAATATACGATTATTAAACACATTACTTACAAATTTTCTCTCTACACTTAGTCACCTTCTAATTCATAGCTATATGTCGAATTTTGAGTCAAGTATACAATGCAATATTTTAGATGAAATGAAGAATATGTATATTTTGATAATTGTTATTATCATACAATTGATATATTTTCATTGAATTACATATAACATCCCGTGCATAGAACGGGTTACAATACTAATAAAGGGGAAATAACAAAAGGGAAATTAAAGTGTAGGATTATGATATTTTTTGTAATATTTGGACTCGACTCTTACATTCCAGATGAGATCCGGTCCTGTATTACAAGTTTGGTAATACACATGCCAACAATAATTAATTTTTACTAGAATTATAAAATATTATATAAAAATAAAAATTGAAATGTTATACTAATAAATTAAAATATAAAAATTTATGACAAAAGATAGAATTTTAAAACACCCTAATTTTTAATTTATCAACTTCATTTTACTGAATAAAACAAATATTAAGTGTCTAAAAAATAATTATGAAACCTAAGTGATGATCAATGAGCGAAATAGAAATTATAGTATAATACCAATACCAAAAATTATAATACGTTAAAATTATTGTAAAAAATGCATTAACTTAATCGAATTTGATATTTTCCATTCCATACTAATTGTCTATGTTTTCCTATTGGGATGTCCCAAGTAATTGTCCACTTATTCAAAATTGAAAAAGTATACTCTCATAATTAATATAATATATATTATATTAATATATTATATTAATTATGAGAGTATATATTATATAAAGAGATAATATAATAAACTACCCCATTTGTTTTAATGAAATCAATAGTAGGTCATTCACTTAAAAAACTCAAATTCTACCCAATTTTAACGCGAAAGGACGCAAATACCCCCACTTCTAATTCATTTATCTTATTTCTCTTCGCGCTGATACGCGCGAATCGTTCTCTCTTCCTTTCTCTGCTATTTTTTTCCCTCTTCTCTTCTCAGCGAATCTTTCTCTTCCTCTCTCTGCTATTTTTTTCTCTCTCTCTTCTCCGCTCCCTCCCTCCGCTGCCTCCTCCATCGCCGCCGTCGCGGAGGTCCTCTTCTCACCTCTCCTCCACCGCGAGTTTGGGGCTTTTGTTGCGAAAATGGATTCGAGACTTTTGCAATGGATCGATTTCGGTGCGAAAATTGCCCTAATTTTGTGGCTGGCGAACGGTGGTCGATAACTCCGGTGCAACGGCCAGCGCCGCCGCTGTTGGAGACAAGGTAGCCTTCGCTTACCTCTTGCTACCGCTGAAGACGGAGGGGGTGAACCGGCTGTGTCCGTTTCTGACAGTGTCTGGTCTCTGTACGACGATCTGATGTACGACACGCTGTACATCGATTCAGCGGCGGAGGTGACGGCGGAGAGGCCTGCCGAAGTCCATCCCGAGGTGAGGGAGGCGGCGGAATGGAACGGCGTCGTTTTTGCTCTCGATTCCGAACCAGAGCCCTTCGTCTCCGGCGGCGGAGATCGGGATGATTAAAGCGGCGGTAATGGCGGAGGAGGAATCGAACGGCAGAGTCGCGCCCTGTGGAGGCGACAAGCTCGCCGGAGGAGGAGGAACGACGGCGGAGGCGAGGTCTGTGGTGTAACTGGATTTTTCTCTCTCTAATTTTCCGATCTGCTGCCTCATTGCTTTCGATTCTTTTGATTACTGTGTAGTTCGATTCCTCTCGCTCGATCTTCTGTTTTCTCGGATTATCAATTTCTAATTAATCTGTTTATTTTTGTTTCTATGTGTGATTGATCTGGCTTATTTTGTTTGTTGCTGCTATCTGGACTTGATTTCCCTGTGTTGAGTTCGTTGAAATTTGGAATTCTTATTGAATTCATTTCGAATATACAAATAAACTTGCAATTTTGATTGGAGCTGAATTGTGCTAGAACCGCGGCACCTGATTTTTAACTGTTCTGGTGTTAGTTGCTTTGCATTTGTGTGATTTTGACCAAAAATCTGTGAAATATGTTGATATTGGTTCTGTTTTGCACAGATTTTGTTAATACTGTACTGTTTTTTCAGATTTTTGGGTTCGAAATGATCTAATTCGTACTGCACGTGTTGTGTTTTGGTTAAAATTTGTGAAGTTTGTTCATATTGGTTATGTTTTGAACAGATTTTGTTAGTATTAAAGTGTTTTTTAAGACTTGCTGGTTCGAAATGATCTAATTCGTACTGCATATGTTGTTTTTTTTGTTATAAACTATGAAGTTTGTTCATATTGGTTATGTATTGCACAGATTTTGTTAGTATTAAAGTGTTTTTTAAGATTTGCTGGTTCGAAATGATCTAATTCGTACTGCATATGTTGTGTTTTTTGTTATAAACTATGAAGTTTGTTCATATTGTTTATGTATTGCACAGATTTTGTTAGTATTAAAGTGTTTTTTAAGATTTGCTGGTTCGAAATGATCTAATTCGTGCTGCATGTGCTGTGATTTTTATTATAAACAATGAAGTTTGTTTACACTCCCTCTGTTCCACTCTATTTGGCATGCTCTATTATTTTATACCTCAAATCTATTCATTCTATAGGCCGAATGGAGCGGAAAGGAGGGAGTATTGGTTATGTATTGCACAGATTTTGTTAATATTAAAATGTTTTTTAAGGTTTAATTTTTAGTTTCAGGGTTTAATTCCTCAGTAGACTTTAGTACGAAGTGAATCTATTTCGTACCAATACATAGTTGATTTAGTACGAAGTGAATCTTATTCGTACCAATACATAGTTGCTTTAGTACGAAGTGAATGTATTCGTACCAATAACTGCATAATTGCATACTCAAATATGTATTTCGTAATTCTTATATATAACCGGTACGAATTCTTTATATTTCGTAACTCCTTAAAGTTATACGAATATCACAGCTACAGTAGTCAGGGAAAAAAAAACTGAAATTCGAAAACTCGAAGGAAAAAAAAAAAAAAAAAAAAAAAAAAAAAAAAGAGGAGAGAAGAGACACGTGGAAAAGGGAGAAGGAGGGGGAGGAGAGAAGAGTGGTGTTGACTAGTAAAAGTCAAAGTCTATTAGTAAGGGTATTTGTGTCCTTTCGCATCAAAAATGGGTATTTTTTGTGTTTTTTAAATGTGTCCTTAATTTGATTTTCTTATACCACATTGGGTATTTTATTTTTCCCCTCTTATATAAACCCCTTTATCTCTCATTATACGGTTTCTCTATTGGGCAATTAACATGAGACGGAGAGATTATTTTGTAAACGATTGATACAAACTTTGTAACAGAGAGTCTCATGTGCTTATGTTCGTATTTAAAAAAAATAAAAATTAATTTTAGATGCATTTCAGTATTTTTAAATCAATAATTTTGATCATGAAAATGTTTAATTATTAATTGTTGCGATTAAACACGACCGAAGCTTCCTTCTCCAATCATGGATGACCTAATCCATGCTCTTCCATCTCCGTATTCTTCACCCCTTCCTGCCATATGCGTGCCTTCGACGAGTAATAATTTCAAAGAAACCTAGACGTGATTTTTAGTGTGTTTAGTGTTTCGATTGATTTCTAATAATAATAAATAGTAAGTGTTTGATAGAGATCGAGTTTATATAGTAAGGGCGAGTCGCGTGGCGGTGAAGCATTTAAATGGGATGGGATCCTCGATCTGTACTCACTTCTATGTATCATTCGTGTACCAATTAATTAATTTCATTAGTTTTTTATAATGTTTTTTATAAAAAAAAAATGGAAATATTATAACAAAATAAAATAAAAAATTATGTCAAAAAATTAAAAGTTTTAATATCATATACTTTAAATTTCAATTTATCAACTACTCCCTCCGTCCTCCATTTACTGACATTAATACTATATTGGGACGTCCTCCATTTACTGACATATTCCGTTTTAGGACGTAGACCCCACAATCACTTTAACACTTTAACACATTATACATCTACTTTTTATTATTTTAACATTTTAATACTATTCAAAATTCAAATGGACCCACAATTATTCCACTTTAACACTTTAACACATTAATTTATTATTATACCATCAAAATGCAAAAAAACCTGTGCCCAGAAAGCAATGTCACTAAATGGAGGACGGAGGGAGTACTATATTTTACCTAATAAAATTTAAATTAAATCCTAAAAATAAATATAAACACTAAAATGGATGGGTGAACCTAGAGGTGTCCATGGTTCCGGTTTCGGTTCTAATCGGAACCGAACCGCCGGTTACGGTTCCGTCGGGGGAAGAACCGAAACCGAACCGCTAAGACACGGTTCTGGTTACGGTTCCGGAACCGCCGGTTCCGGTTCTAACCGGAAAAAAATGGACATTTTTTTTCTTTCAAATTTTAAACTTTTTTATTTCATAAGGCTTTGGACCTTCTTTCAATTATATAGGTGCATGTTCCTCCCACACCTTATTTGCTATTATTTCAATGTGGGACAAATGTATGTGTTTTTATAAGGGTGTCACTCTACTCAAGTTTGATAGTTTTTCAATGTGCAATAGTGAGATGTGCTCTCTTGTTATAGTTTGGGATGTGTTAGATATCCCAAATCGAAAAAATAAGAAACTTGAGAAGTGTAATATACTCTTATAAAAGAATAAGCATATCCCACAATGAAAAACTAACAAACTGGTGTTTGAGAAAACACCTATATAATTGAAAAAAATCCAAATTTTATATATATTTATGAAGTTTAACAAATAATGTTATATTTATTTAGAGATCATATTTAAGAAAAAAACAAAAATAATAAATTTATATAAATTGGGCGGTTCCAAAATTTGGAACTGCCGGTTTGGAACCGGAACCGAACCGCCGGTTACGGTTCCAAGCCTTAGGAACCTTAACCGAACCGACGGTTCCAACGGTTCCTTTTCCGGTTCCGAACCGCCGGTTACGGTTCCGGTTAAAAAACCGCCGGTTTCGGTTTCGGTTCCGATTTTAACCGCCGGTTCCGGTTCTTTTGAACACCACTAGGTGAACCCTAGAAATAATCGTAAAATTATCACGAATCCTAATACGTTAAAATTGTTAAAAGAAAATGCATAAGAACATTAAAAATCGACATTTGATACACGATTGAAACATAAAAATGAGGATAGAGGATCTCAATCGCAAATAAAAAGTAAAAAACAAAAGGAAAATTAAAGCTCAGGGTTATGTTATTTTTGTGATATTTAGAATTGACTCTTACATTCCAGATGAGATTCCGTCCCGTGTTCCAATGCCGACAATAATTAATTTTTACTTGAATTATAAAATATTATATACAAATAAAAATTGAAATGTTATACTAATAGATTAAAGTAAAGTTTTATGACAAAAAAATAGAATCTAAAACACCCTAATTTTTAATTTATTAACTTCATTTTACTGAATAAAATAAACATTAAGATTGCGTTCTATTTTATGCGAAAGAAAATGAGTAAAAAAAAAATTTACCCTATAAATTCCACCATTTTCTCACCTTTTCTCACCTTTTATCAATAAGGGGTGATTTTACTCCTTAAATTGGAGGAAATATTTACAACACCAAATTGGAGAGATAATATTTTCTCTCCATTGTAGTGCAAATAAAGTGGAAAAAATAAAAAAGGTGAGAAATGTGAGAAAATGGTGGAATTTATAGGGTGATTTTCTCTTTTATCTCATTTTCTTTTGCATCAAAGAGAACGCAACTTAAGTGTTAAAAAATAATATGAATCTTAAGTGGATGAATGAGCGATGAAAATTATTGTATCATAAATTATAATACATTGAAATTATTGAAAGAAAATGCATTAAATTAATTGAATTTGATACTCCGTATGTCTCATGCTAATGGTCTTTTGTTTCCTTATTGAGATGTCTCTTTTAATTGTTCACTTCCTCAAAATTGAAAAAAGTATACTTAGGGATGTCAAACAGGCCAACCCGCCAAGTTTCGGGCCAGCCCTTTCGGGTTGCGGGCTATTCGAATTGAGTTAATCGGATTTTTTTTTCTTCCGGCCTAATATTTGTTGGCCCTAATTCTAACCCTCTCGGTTTCGGGCTAGCCCACCGGCCACTAAATTTATAAAAAAATATAATTAATATCGTATAAATATAAAAATAATTATTATTTTAGCACATATATGTATAAAAAACGTGAAAAAATTAACTTGCCTATAGAGTACAATAAAAATACAAATCTATACAAAACATAAGAAAACAATAAATATGCCTACATTTTCCACTTTCTCCCAATTCTACCCCTGATTTTACTCTCCCACTCTCCAAAGCTATTTCACACTCTCCAACGCAAACTTTGCGTTCGACTATTACTCTCCCCCACTCTCCCCACTCTCCAGAAACCCTCATTCCCGCCCACCCCATGCCAATCTCTCTCTTTCAAAAACCACTCAAGCACAATATCTTCTCCCCCCACTCTCCTTGACAAACATGGATTTCCACTTTGTTTAGGGTGTATATTGATAACATTTAATAGTGGTTTGCATGTTATAAACAAGTTTGAATAGTATTTTCTCTTATTATGGATGACTACACTTGCTTTGTTACTTTTAAGGTATACTGGGAATTATCAAGTAATATTTAAGGTTAATAATATTGAAGAGGAGTGTCTTAGGAGTACGTAGGCAAAAACGGCGATCAAATCGGAGTTCGTACGAGGGAGAACGAGGCGAAACGGCGAGACAACGCACGGCCGGACGACGAAGCGCCCGGGCCGCGCGCCGAGGCAGCACCGCAAGGCAGTGGCGAGCACCCACTCACCAGCCCACTCGCGTGCCCGGGGTCAGGGCGGGGTCTGCCCTCGCGTGCCCAAAGGGCCGTTGTCCTGCGCCGCGAGGGTAGCCCGAGTGGGTGCTCCTTGTCGTCCAATTCTTCTACTCCTTCGTTTTCTTCCCCGATTCTTCTCCTATTCCTATTTTCGACCCCATCTTCTATTATTTTCCTCCCCAAACTTAATTTCTACTTACTCCCTCTATCCTAGAACATATAAATACCCATTTCAAACCTCATTCCTAGGTAAGCCTCATTATTTCACACACCAACACACTTTTTCACACACTAATCTCTACACCATCTTTACACCCATCATCATCATTCCACATTTGGGGCTTCACTTGGGATTGAAGAATTGTTGAAGGAGAGAGTCTAAGGAGCAAGAATAGAAGATCAAGAGCATGGATTTGATTCTAAACCCATTTTCCTTAGTCTTTTATTCATGTTTAGCTTGGATTTGGTATTTATGCCCATCATGTGTTTGATTGGCTAAATTCCTTTATTCTAGGGAGAAGGATAGTTGGATTTGTAATGGATTGATCTTATTTCATATTAATGCATGATTAATTAGATTTATCTCCTTGTGATCTTATTCTGTATGGATGCTTTGATGCTTGATCACCATTGATGCATGCTTTAGACATTGAATTGAGTATCGAGAGATGAGATTCAATGTTGGAAACCGATCACAAGGCATAATTGCTCGATAAACCGAGAGGGTGAGATTAATTGTGAGGGAAATTGATCCTAGGAGCTTTTAGGAGTTATAGGCTAGAGGTTTATAGGAGACTATGACCATGACTTGTAATCTACGGTAGTTGTCATCCGAGAGGAGGCAAATACGACTTCGAGATCGCCTTAGATAGAGATAATTGGTTCGTGTATTGATAGATTTAGGCTATATCCATTGCAATCCACCAATTTCGGACCCCTAGAATAACTCTACTTCATCGTTTCTTCATTAGTTCACTTTCTTTACTTGTTTTCGTTTATGTACTTTGTTTACTTGCATTAGTAGCTTAGAAAACCACTCAAAATCTCGTTAGCTTAGATAGATCGAAAGAACTTAGTAATAGTATTCACTATTGTTTCGTTTATTTGGTCCTCGTGGAATACGACCTTACTTGCTCTATATTAGGATTACCCGTACTCTTGCGGTAGTTAATATTTAGCTCGTCAAGATTTTGGCGCCGTTGCGATCAATTATGATTTGAATAGTGATATTGTGAAAAGTTTGGAAGGCCTACTTTAAGCATTTATTTTATGCACTTTTACTTTTTGGTTCTTAATTGAGTTCTTGTATTTGATATTTACTTTTACTTGTGTGTTCTAGGTGGTGCATGAGAACAAGGTCTAAAGGTGATCCAATCAACCCTTTGAATCTTGAGATTGAAGTACTTTGCCGAAGAAACAACGCAAGGAGGAGAAGAAATATCCAAGCAAGACAAGAGATGGCACAAGCACCAACCAATGAGGAGCTTATTCGCCAAATGCAACAACAACTCGAGGCTATGCAAGCTCAACTTCGGGCTCAAGAAGCCGAGAGGAATAGGCCACCACCTACGCCTATTAATGAGCTATTCCAACCCGTTGCACCACAAGGGTTAGTGAATGGAGGAAGAGTAGCGGCTAACACTTATGAAATCAAGCTAGCTCTCGTTAGTATGGTGCAACAAAACCAATATGGAGGAAGGCCACTAGAAGATCCCAACACTCACCTAGCTCAATTCCTTGAGCTATGTAGTACCATAAAGATGAATGGGGTCTCGGATGATGCTCTCAAGCTTAGGCTCTTTCCCTTCTCTCTAAGGGATAAAGCGAAGATGTGGTATCACTCACTCAATCCCGAGCGTATTGATTTATGGGATGAGATGGTGAAGAAGTTTCTCTTGAAGTTCTTTCCCCCGGTATAACTATGAGGCTCAAGTCGGAGATTACTCAATTCCAACAACTCGATGGGGAGTCTTTCTATGAGTCTTGGGAGAGATTTAAAGAGATGTTGAGGAAATGCCCAAACCACGGGTTTGATCAAGAGTCCAAGATTTGCTTCTTCTACAATGGATGCAATGGTGAGATGAAGAGACTCTTAGATGCCGCGGCCGGTGGAGCTTTAATGGGTAAAGATAGTGCATCCGCATTATGTATCATTGAGAGCATGGCTATGAACAATTATCAATGGCCAACGGAGAGGTCCATTTTGAGGAAAGTGGCTTCGGCTTCCACTACTCCAACTCCTACTACTCCTACAAATCCAACGGATCCCATGGCCTTGCTTGCGGCTCAAATGACCACGATGAATAGCAAGATAGATGCTATAGTCCAACAAAAGGTGGAACCTACTCCAACTTTGGAAGAACAATTTCGATTTGAGGATGCCAATTATATCCAAAATCAAAGGGGCTATCAAAATTCTCATCCACAACAAGGGGGTTACCAAGGGAATCCTTATCATCAAGGTATGTCTAGGCATCCAAATCTCAATTATGAAAATCCGATCAATGACTTGCATGCACCCCCCAGATTTACTACTCAAGGAGGAGTAATTGTTGAAGAAAGGAAACCAAGTACCGATGAGACTATACTCAAAGTGCTCACGGCTATGCAATCAAAGATGGAGATGAATGACTCGAGAATGGAGAAAGCCGAAGCAAGCATTGAGTCTCAAGGTATTCAACTCAAGATGATTGAGAAGCAACTTGGGCAATTGGCCACTATCTTGAGCAATCAACATCAACAAGGGCAATTCCCAAGTTCAACAATTGTGAATCCCAAAGAGCATTGCAAGGCCATCACGTTGAGAAGTGGAAAGGGATATGAAGGTCCCAAGATGCCCAATCAAGAAGGTGAAGTAGTCGAGATCAAAGAAGAGGAAGAAAAAGAAAAGAAGTGTTCTAGAAAGAAAGATGAGGAGCCCGTTCCTAAGTATGTGGCTCCACCCGCTGATGCGCCTCCTCTTCCATTTTCTCAAAGATTTCAAAAGAAGAAGATGGAGGAAGACTTCTCAAGCTTTCTTGACATCTTCTAAAAAGTCCACATCAATATACCTCTTGTGGAAGCATTGAGGAGGATGCCTTCATATTCAAAATTTCTCAAGGAAATTGTATCTAAGAAGAGGAACATTGAGGAGTTTGGCATGGTCAACTTGACCGAGGAGTGTAGTGCCGTCCTTCAAAGGAAATTGCCGGCTAAAATCAAGGATCCCGGAAGCTTCACTATTCCTTGTGATATTGGGAAGGATCGTTTTGGGAAAGCTTTATGTGACTTGGGTGCAAGCATCAATTTGATGCTCTTGTCGATCTTCAAGAAGTTGGAGATTGGAACGATAAGGCCAACTACTATTTCTCTTCAAATGGCAGATCGTTCCATATCATATCCCAAAGGAGTAGTTGAAGATGTTCTAGTCAAGGTGAACAACTTTATTTTTCCGGTGGATTTTGTGGTACTAGACATGGATGAAGACAAGGATGTCCCCTTGATTCTTGGAAGACCATTCCTTGCCACGGGAAGAGCTCTCATCGATGTTGCTAAAGGAGAACTCACTCTTAGAGTCAATGATGAGAGCCACACTTTTTCAATACACAAGGCCCTCAAATTTCATGAAGATGGAGAGCTAAAGGGAGTTATAGAGTGCATGGCTCTTGATATAATAGACTCTTGTGTTCAAATGAAGGAGTTTCATGAATCCAAAGATCCATTTGAGGATTATTTATTAGACTTTCCTTCACCTCTTTTTCCTAATAATGATGAATTTAATCTTGAGTTGATGGAATGTGCTAATACATTGAATGGTATGCAGGAAATTCCAAGGAGAATGAGGCAATTCCTTGATCCAAGAAATGGAGAGCCCAAAAAGGAGGATAAGCAAGAAAGTGATGGAATGAAGGAACCCAAGTTGGAGTTGAAGTCATTGCCATCTCACTTGAAGGAAGGCATTGTCCTTGGGCACAAGGTTTCCTCTACAGGTTTGGAAGTGGATCGAGCAAAGATCGTTGCAATTGAGAAGTTACCACCACCAACAAATGTGAAGTGCATGAGGAGCTTACTTGGGCATGCACTTGAATTGAAGGGAAATGATGGTTCGATTTTTGTTGTCAATGGACAACGAGTGAAGTCTTATTATCATCCCGAGCAAAGGGATGAAGTGTTCGTCACCAATCTACTCGATGCTTGAGCCATGGAAGAGTCGAGTTAACGACGTTAAACAAAGCGCTAGTTGGGAGGCACCCCAACGAGGTATAAAAAACAAATGAATAACATGGTTCTCCGTATAAAAAAACAAATATATATAAAATAAAGAATATTTGCATTAAAAGACATAAAACGTCTGTAGATATCATTCAAAAGAATGCATTAAAATAAAGTCAATTGTAGTGGTGCCAAGAGTACTCAAAACAAATTAAACAACAAAACTTTATAAAGACCAATCAATTATCTCCTATCTTGTGAAATCTCCACTTAGCTCGTTCTTAAAGAGTTATCTTCAAGAAACCATCCTTTTTGGATTTGGTGTCCAACAAGTCAAAAGCCTTCATACGAATCTCTTCATATGGGATGTCCTTGATTGCATCCCAAGTTGTATAAATTCTTTCTCTTTTCTCCAATATGCTCTCTCTTTTCTCTAAGAGATTATAAACTCCTTCAAAATTGGTTGTTAGTTTTTTTTTATTTCTACCATAATGCCATTTTGAGGGATATTATCACTAGAGCTAATATTCGATTCGTAATGAGCTCTATTTCTTTTAGCTAGACTACTTCTTTGATTTATGACCTCAAACATGCCAGGAGATTCTAAAGGGGTTGATGGAATCCATTATTGAATCATTTTGAGTTACTCCAACAAACATCTCATTTTCAGCACCATAGTTGAAATCTTCTATGCGTGCATCTCTATTTTCACCATCGTCTAATGTCCTTGCATCAGTTACACAACCCAACCCAACGGAGATTTTCTTTACAGCTACACCATTTCCTTCCCATATCCGTTGGTATTCATCAACCAAAGGTTCAACCATAAAATTCACCTTATTTTGATTCTAGCTTTTGTTTGTCCTAAGGTTGGGCCATCTTTAGTTCAACAACCTTTATATATATTAGTTAGCAAAAGATTATGTTCATTCATGTGATTCATCCAAACCGAACCTTTCGAGGCTATTCATGTTTCAGACACGGATCATCGAACTCCAACTTCTGCTCATTTTATTCAACTTTCTCTGCCAGTAGGGGATAAGTTGCCCCATCGGAAGAAGATCCTTTCTTTGCATGTTGAGGTGAGGTTGATGCTCAATATTTTCAATTCGTTTTTTGGCTATCTGCCAGGATAATAATGTTTTCATCCCCTTTTTGAGATATTCCTTCCACCATTTGAGGTACTTCGTACAAGTCGTCGTCGTAATTTTGCATCGTCTTCCGTATTTCCCTTCAATTGATAGAGATTCCGGATTGTTATGGCGTAATCTCTTGGAATTTAGGATATATCTACATGCTTGGAGATTAATTTCATCAATCGGTCTGGCTCTAACGGGGTAATCTACAAGCCTAAAACTCCTTCAAGATAAGAATTTATCATAGGCACTTTAAGTAAATACTTTATGGCCCACTCACGTCTTTGGACCTTATCTTCGCTCGAAACCTATTCGAGTTATTCTTGTCTTACTTGTAATGGAATAAGATCATTTGTTTTATTTACCTTAAACATTTGGAGATAAAAATTGTAACACACGTTAGTCAGACAATAATCTTGTTCATGTCTCATTCATTAATTTTTAAAACTTAAATAATAAATATATATAGGTCTCCTATAAACTTTTGGCTCTGATACAACTTTGAAAGCATTCAATCATAATTGGAAAAAAAATATATTATAGTATTCTTACCTTATTTTTTTATGCATAATCAAGAATGAATTTGTTCAAATACAGGACAATTTGTAGTTAGCCCTTTTTGGAATGTATAACAATAGGGCAAATTACATAATTACAAAACATAGGACATTTTCAACATGTAAGTTTGAAAAGGGATATCAAAATTATTGTGTAATATATAGCACACATTGACGTACACACTTCAAAATGATTAAAATCTAAGAGGAACGTACTCCTACCCACCAAAGGCATTATTAACATGTCGACGAATGT
The DNA here is from genome assembly GCA_029379335.1 of Thymus mandschuricus. Taxonomy (NCBI): domain Eukaryota; kingdom Viridiplantae; phylum Streptophyta; class Magnoliopsida; order Lamiales; family Lamiaceae; genus Thymus; species Thymus mandschuricus. The sequence goes on along the minus strand of CM057080.1, from coordinate 13,862,604 downwards.
CGTGATTGTTTGACATCGATTTGTTAGCTTTTAGTTAATGTTTGGAGTCTGTTTTAGTGTCGGTTTGTATCTTTTATTTTATGTTTTGCTATAATTTGGGTGTGTGTTAGTGTTTTGTGAAATAGGTGTCAATAGGAGTCAAGTTATGAAGAAGAGAGAAGAAACAAAGAGAAAACAGAGTGAAAAGGTGAAAGAATGTGAGTCTGGCGCGAAGCCTATCTAGCGAGCTGCTGGCTAGCTAGCAAACCAACGTCACAACGCAAACAAATTCCAGCGACCACTGGGAGTGGAAAGCCAGCGGTAGCTAGCATGTTTTCCTGCGATCGCTGGACTTGTTCCGATCATTATAATTGTTTCCTTCTTTAATTAGGTTTTTAAACCATATATATGTAGCCTTTTGGCCACGAATTTATCACCACTTTTACATTAGTTTTTCAGTTTCTAAACTCTAGTTTTTAGCTTTTATTAGTTCCGTTGCGTTTTGGATCCTAGACTTCAGGTTAATTCAAGTTCGTTTATTCATTCATGTTCTTCGGTTTTGCATTCAAGCTTTCACATTCAATCCATAAGTTTACTTGTTGCTTTTTAATTCTTTGTGTATAGTTCTTTCCGTTCCTTATTGTTTTTCGAGTTCTTCGTTCTTAATTTTTTTTTCTTAATTGTTCAATTAGAGTTTTCGTAGTTAGATTTATTTTCTAAAATCAATTCCTTAGTTTTAAAGTTAAGATTTATTTTCAAGTTTATAGATTTCTTTTTAAGCATGTCTAGATTCGTTTTTGCTTTCATTGTTATTATTGCTTTCTTTTTTATTTCATGCTTAGGTAGTTTAATCGTTTTCGTTTAAGTTTATTTGTTTAATTAGGTTAGATTAATTTCTTTTTCTAGTTTTAGATTTATTTACTTGCTATTTATTTTATTTGTTGGAATTTTGGGTGATTTAATTGTTCAAATTGAATGAGCAATTAATTGGTTAAATTTGAGGTGGGAAGTTTGTCCCACATTGGAAAAACAAAGAAGTTTGGACTCATATATAAGTCAAGGCTCAAAAGTAGAGAATAATTAATTCCTCAAGTGGTGGATCGGTCTTAGCCTTTTGGGCTAAATCCAAAGGCCTACGAGGACGGTGCGATAGCACCGTCCGAGTCCTCCTCCGCCGTAGCCGTGCACGTCGCACTTGTCGCAATGGGCGCTTTGAGGCACACTTTGCACTTCGCTGAGGAGCTTGAGGGGCCTTTACTTTTCCTAAACCGAGCCAAACGTGTGGCTCGAGTCCGTGGGAGTGTGTCCAGCGCACGCCGGGAGCGAACCGGTGCGATGGCTCGAACGGAATGGGTGCCAGGCGTGTGCATGACACGAGCCAGTACCCGAAAGGTGCGAACCAAGTGGCACGAGCGTGTGCCCGGCACAAGCACGCCCGTGACTCGGGCAGGCTTGTGCCGGGCACGAGCCGAGCGCGGGCTGGCTCATGGAGGGGCCGGACTAGTGTGATGGTTCGGTTCGGGTGATCTGGGCCGTCGATCAAGATTTGATCGAACGGTCCAGATCGAAGCCCCCCTTCATGGAAAGCCACCTATCACCTATAAATAGAGCCCTCCACAGAATGATCCAACACACCAAAATGAAGATAACCTTTCTCATCTCGTTTTATCCTTCATTCCCTTTTCTCTCACTTACAAAGTCTCGATATTCGAGTAGTTCGACGGATTCTCGACTTGTAGTGCAACAACTCGAGAACGAAGAACCGTTGTATCTTGGAGACAATTGCTATAGTCCGATTGCACTATATCAGAGCAATATTGTCTTACGGAGATAGAGTCTAACTCTAGCCTCGGTTCTGCCCATTTATCGTATTACGGTTCTAACAATCGTAAGACAATATTATGGCATCCAGCGGTGATACCGTTCCACCCTCTCGGCCCCCAGCTCCGGCTCCAGCCCCAGTCTATGCCGAAAGGCCGGAAAAATTTTCCGGCAACGATTTCAAGCGTTGGCAACAGAAGATGCTGTTCTATCTCACCACTATCAACCTGGCACGATTCCTGAAGGAAACTCCTCCCGAAGTTGGAGAAGATGAAACGGACGAGCAAAAGCGGAATGCTCTTGATGCATGGCATCACAGCGACTTCTTGTATCGCAACTATATCCTAAATGGATTAGACGACACTCTCTACTGCGTCTACTCGGAGCTCAAATCCTCAAGAGAACTATGGAGCTCTCTCGAAACGAAGTACAAGACGGAGGATGCCGACTTGAAGAAATTCATAGTCGGACGATTCTTGGAATTCAAGATGGTAGATAACAAGACGGTTATCGAACAAGTGCAAGAACTTCAAATAATCTTGCATGATATTCATGCCGAAGGTATGTCTCTCTCTGAATCTTTTCAAGTAGCAGCTATTATTGAAAAACTTCCACCAAGTTGGAAGGATTTCAAGAACTATCTCAAGCATAAACGCAAGGAGATGGGACTTGAAGATCTGATCGTTAGACTTCGCATCGAAGAAGACAATCGGAAAAGCGAAGGGATTGCCGCCAAGTCTTCGATGGAGGAAAAGGCCAACTTGTCCGAAACTAGCAACAAGAAGAAGCGCAAGTTTCCCGAGAAGAAAGGAACCCCGAAGAAGTCCAAGCGTATCAAGGGGAACTGCTACAACTGCGACAAACCTGGCCACATGGCAAAGGACTCGCAAGCCGAAGAAGGACAAGAAGGACAAGAAGGACCAAGCGAATATGACGGAGGACTAGAGTGTCCCCATAGACTTATCCGAACTAGACCTATCTACGGTCATTGATGAGGTCAACATGGTTGGCAACCCAATTGGGTGGTGGGTCGATACCGGCTCCACCAGACACATTGCTTCGGATAAGGGAGTGTTCTCCACCTACGAGCCCATAACCGAGAAGAAGAAACTCTACATGGGAAATTCTGCGACATCCAAGGTCGTTGGAGTCGGAAACGTGGTACTCAAAATGACATCAGGCTTGAAGTTGACTCTCAAGAATGTACTGCATGTCCCAGACATTCGCAAGAACCTCGTATCGGGCTCCATACTCAGCAAGGCCGATTTTAGACTAGTCTTTGAAGCAGATAAAATTGTAATGACCAAAGGTGGTCAATTCATAGGAAAAGGCTATATAGATAATGGCCTCTTCAAGCTTAATGCTATAAGTGTACCTACTAATGTTGAAATAAAGAACAATGTTGTTTATTTGACTGAGTCTCCTAATTTATGGCATGATAGATTAGGACACACAAATCTAAAGACACTACGAAGATTAGTGAGTTTAGAATTGCTTCCTAAAGTGAGCTTCGATGAACACAAACGTTGTGAAATATGTGTTGAAGCAAAAATGGCTAAAGGACCTTTTCGTTATGTCGAAAGGATCACACAACCTTTAGAACTCATACACACCGACTTTTGTGATATGAAATTTGTGCAAACAAGAGGGGGTAAAAACTACTTTATCACATTTATTGATGATTGCACAAAATATTGTTATGTGTATCTTTTGAGAAGCAAAGATGAAGCCATCGAAGCTTTCAAAAGATACAAAAGTGAAGTTGAAAATCAACTTAGCACCAAAATAAAACGAATCCGAAGTGATAGAGGTGGTGAGTACTGTTGGGAATTGTTAAGAACGAATATGTTAAGGGGGAACCTATAAGGGATATTTTAGTGTTTTGATTTGATCCCAAAACCCCAAAGCGTTCTGTTCCCAAGTGACCCATTTTGATGTAGTTAATAAGTTAGAATTTTTCTAAAAGCCTACTCTGTTAGGATGGCTCTTTTATTTTGCTTAGATTAGGCCTCAAAAGTTCAAGTGAAGGCCACTCACTTGAGTGTGTTTTCCAAAGCGAAGCGGGTCAAGCAAATCGAAGTGTAGCGTGCCGAAGAATAGTGAAGCGAAGCGATCGCTACAGTAGATTCAAAGTAAGTCTGCCAAAGCAAAGCAAAGCGAGCGCTACAGTTCAAAGCAAAGCGAAGCGAGCGCTACAGTTCAAAGCGAAGCGAAGCGAGCACTACAGTGGAATCAAGTGAACCCACTAAAGCGAAGCGAAGCGTGCGCTACAAAGAAAAGCCGAAGCGAGTCAACGCGAGTCAACACTTAATTAAGTAGCGTCACGGGAAATCTATTTCTCAAGTGACTCACTACAAATATGACCGAGAAGCGACTCACTTCAGAGCGGCCGCTACAACTTCAAAGCGAAGCGAGCCACTACCTACCAGAAAGCGACAGCACAAATTCCCGCTCCGAATTTGAACTCCAGTCAACTGGAAATCTTCGCATTTATTACGAGATCTCCACGTGTCGACTCAAGAGAGGAGCAGAGGAGTTGACTGCCAGGCCGACAAGGCGCCGCTACAGTACTGGCTCGCTCCAGTTACTGTTGAAATTGGAACTTAGCCATTTTCGGCAAAAGTCCAAATCTGCGCGTCTGAAAAGTAGCCAGCCTGTGCAAGTACTGTCGAGAGGAGGAGGGACAAGGCCACCAACCATGCAACGGATCTCAGCCAACCCTCCGCCTATAAATAGTGAATGATCACAACGTGAAGAAATAGAACACTACTTGAGCATTCGAGCGCCTACTGCAAACAAACACTCCCAGCTTTCATAGCAATCTTCGAGTCTTTGTTTTCCAGTGTTCTCCGAGTTTCCAGTTCATCGGAACTCGTCTTCACAACCTTCACACTTAGAGTCTAAGCCCATTCCATATCCAAGCTTAGAAGAAGAGCTCTAGCCATCTTGGCACTTATTGTAAAGAGCTCTTCATAGTGTGTTTCGTCAACCAAAAACCCTAAACTCTGTCTGTTAGGTTTTTGAGTGTCGTCGTTAGGTTGTCCAGATCCAAGGCCCTTCTTTCATCGATTGAAGAAGCCTCGATCGTAGAGTTGAGATCCAAGCTTACACTTACATCGTTTGTGTAAAGCTCGATCGAAGCTAGGCTGTAAGGAGAGCCCGTAATCTCCCTGTCTGTCTGACTGAAGCGAGTGAAGCTTCTAGTCTAGTTAGGTTTTTGGTGTGAACCCGGAATCACCCAGCGTCTGTCAGATCCAAGCGAGTGAAGCTCGATCTAGACCAGGCTTTTGAAGAGCCCGAAATCTTCAAGTTCTTGAGTGAAAAGAACGGTTGCCGTCGTGCAACAAAGTGGACGTAGGAGCGTTATCTCCGAACCACTATAAATCTTCGTGTCGTATCTCTCTTACCTTAATCTCTTTACAGTATTCGATTATCCATTGCACGTGCATATATACAAACTTAACTTGGATTTTCAATTACTTAGGAAAGATTATAGCTCACCAAATTCCGCACAAAGAGTAAAAGTCTCACTCTTGATCAAGCTCTAAGCTTAGGTCAAGAGATTCGTGATTGCTTTAGATCTAGCCCTCGGCTAGGTCTTAGTATTTCCAAAGAGCACTTTACTTTATACTCTGAGTTAAGGAATTGAAGTTGAAAAACTTCAAAATACGTATTCACCCCCCCCCCCCCCCCCCCCCCCCCTCTACGTATTTTTCCTATAGCAAACCAGGACCAACAAGTGGTATCAGAGCAGCGGTTCTTTCGAGCCTCTGCTTTGCATATCCGAAGCGAGTCCCCACTCGCTTCACGTTGTCTCACTGAACCGGATCCTATTTTCCTAAGTGCATCAAAACCTCACCCACGCATATTGCATTTACTGCTGATAGTTTGCTATGTCTACATACAGTGCATCAAATCTTCCACAGTTCTCGATCGAAGGATACGAGATATGGAGTTTCAGAGTCGAGAGCTTCCTATGCTCAATCCACGACCGGATGTGGGAAGTCATTGAGGACGGACCAATCGAAATTAAGAAAGCCATATCTGTGGATGTTCCAGCCGCTGAAGGTCGTCCAGCCCACGTTCGACAACAGTACGTGGAGAAGGATAAGGATGAGTACACTCCAAATGACTTCAAAGTTGCCAACCTCGACAAGATTGCATGCCACACGATGCAAAGCACCGTGTCAGACGCCTATCTACCACGAATAAGGAAATGTGCAACGGCAAAGGAAATGTGGGAAACCCTAGCCCTCATGTCTCAAGGCACAGACAAAATCAAGGAGAACAAGCTCGCCGTTCAGATGCGGGAGTTTGAAAATTTGGTGATGAAGTCAGGAGAGTCCATCGACGCCTTCGAGCTGAGAGTTACCAACATTACTGCAACTCTCAACTCGCTTGGGAAGGAACTCACAGACAAGGAAGTAAACCTGAAAATAGTCCGTGCTCTCACAAGGAAGTGGCAGACTATGAAGGAGCTATATCTAGCTACCAAGGATCTAACGAAGCTCACGCCAGAAGTGTTGTTCTCCGAGCTCAAAGCTCACGAGTTTGATCTAAATCGAATGAGCCTCGACGACGAGGATGAAGCGCCTACTACGTCAAAAGGAGTAGCATTCAAAGCTGCCGAAGGGCCAAGCGAGCAGTTGCTAGCCAAGATGACAAGGGAAGAATTGGAAGAACACATTGCGTTCTTATCCAAGAACTTCAACAAGATGAACTCTCGAGTGGGCAAGTACAAAAGATTCTACAAGCAGTACAAAGGGAGGAGCACTGATGCTCGAGAAGGAAAAGGAAAGAGAGAAGAGACGACCAAGACGATCCCGCGCGACATGATGGAAGTGGAGTGTTACCACTGCCACAAAATGGGCCACTACAAATCCGATTGCCCAAAGCTAAGTGCTAAAGAGCTCGAAGAATTGAAGGCCAAGAGGGATGCTCCAAGGCGAGCACTCGTAGCGAGTGAAGTGCCGGTCGCTACAACTGAAGATCCACCAAGCGACTCAGATGCATTCACAGATCCAATTTCCAGTGATGGTGAGGATCTTGGATTTATGGCGCTCACCGATGAAGAAACAGGAGAGGTATTCTTTTATCCTTCAATCACTTCAATTACACTAACACACACTGTCAATGAGGAAGAACAATCCTCTACATGGAGTGAGTTGTTTGACAAGCACCAAAAATTGTCAAGCGACCACGAAGTGGCAAAACAAGCTCTGTCTCAAAGCGAGAAGGAGAACCGAAAGCTAGCCCGTGAGCTTGACGAAGTCAAACTTAATTTAAGGGCTATGACTAGTAAGTTCGAGGATCTCTTCGCTAGACACCAAAGCTTGGAAGGAATGTATGAAACCCAGTCCACTCTAGTTGCCAACTTGAACAAAGCATCATATGCTAGGCAGGTACTAGAGGGCTCGCTTCTGCCTTTTGGTAGGAAAGCTGGCCTTGGATATGAGGGTGGACCTCCCATGCCGACTGTCTTTGTTGGTGCATCACACACAACACCATCAATCACTTTGGAATTGCCCACTGCATCCAAAGCGACCACCAACAAGGATAAAGGCAAAGTGGCTGAGAACCCTAAAAGGAAGCCAATGAAGATGTCTATATCTTTAAGGGCAGATCCTAAGGGCAAGCAAAGTTCAACAGTCCCTAGCACTCAACATGCTAAGTCTTACCAATCCAAGGGTAAAGGGAGAACTGTTGAAGCTTCTAAGTCTCAAGCCAAGACACGAGAGACAAAGGATCTACCTCCTAAAAAGAGGAGTAATGTCTATGTGTCACGTTATCCGGACTGGAGATGGTCCAACCGGACTAACATTGAGGGGGAAGATTTTGAAGCTTCCACAGGGCCGCTTCAAACTCCCAAGGTTTCTCAAGCGAGTCAGGGTCAAAACCCTAGTCGAACTGCTTCGAGGAAACCAAGTGAGCCGCTTCGACAGACTAGAAATCCTAAATCAGTCTCTAAACCCAGAGCTAATCCGAAGCGAGTCGCTTCAGGATATAAGCAAAGTGGGAAGAGCATAGGTAGGACTGAAGCGAGCCGCTACCTCTCTTGCACACACTGTTGCACGTGTGAAGCTGCTTCTAGGCAGTACACCAAGTTTTCGAAGGTCGAGAAGCCCAAGACACAAGCTTCATCTCAAAAGAGAATGAAGCAAGTGTGGGTACCTAAGGGAACTAACCTGCAAGGACCCAAACTGATTTAGGTACCAAAATCTGTCTAATTGCAGGTAAGCGCCATGGATCCCATGCCAAGTGAGGGTCAACTAGTATGGTACTTGGACAGTGGATGTTCAAGACACATGACTGGCATGAAAGCACTACTCAACAACTACATAGAGAAGAAGGGTCCACACGTAACCTTTGGTGACAACTCTCGAGGAAGCACCAGGGGATACGGCGCACTGAAAGTTGGAAAGCTCACAATTGAAGAAGTCTCCTATGTGGAAGGACTCAAGCACAACCTGTTGTCCATTTCACAGTTTTGTGATAAAGGGTACAGGGTGGAGTTCATCTCCAACAAGTGCATTGTGAAGAGCAAACTCACGTCTCAGATTGTGCTCACTGGAATTAGGCAAAGGAACGTCTACATAGCACAATGGGACAGCTGCAAAGAGGAAACTTGCCTAGTTGCAAGAAATGCTACAGAAATTGGATGGCTATGGCACAGACGCTTGAATCATCTCAACTTCAAAGCCATCAATCGTTTAGCTCGTAAGGGCTTGGTGCAAGGCATACCGAATGAAGTCTTCATCAAAGACCATCCATGCTCACCATGCCAACGAGGGAAGCAGACGAAGAAGCACTTCGCCAGTCTCGAAGAAGCCTCATCAAAGCGAGTGCTCGAGCTGCTTCACATGGATCTGTTTGGTCCAGTTACTCCAGTTAGTGTAAATGGAAGGAAGTACACTCTAGTTGTAGTCGACGACTTCTCTCGCTACACTTGGGTTGTATTTCTATTCAGCAAGAAGGAGACACTGACCAAACTGCCACAACTACTCAAGCGATTGGCTGTAGAGAAGAATCAAGCTATCGTGACCATTCGCTCCGACAAAGGCACATAATTCCTGAACTCTACCATTGAAGCATACTGCACGGAGCATGGCATAGCACATCAAACTTCCTCTGCACGCACTCCTCAGTAGAATGGAGTTGCTGAAAGAAGGAATCGAATCATCAAAGAAGCCGTTCGCACCATGATTGCTGACTCGAAGCTTCCGATGAAGTATTGGGCTGAAGCTGCCAACACGGCGTGCTACACACAGAATCGGACGCTTCTCAACAAACGGCACGACAAAACACCATATGAAATATGGATAGGGAGAATTCCTAACATTTCTTATTTCCATATTTTTGGTTGTAGGGTCTTCATTCACAACAATGGGAAGTCACAGTTGAAAGCCTTTGAAAGCAAAGCAGATGAAGGAGTATTCTTATGATACTCTACGTCTAGCAAAGCCTACAGAGTATTCAACTGTAAAACCCTAATTGTGGAGGAATCACCCCATGTCGTATTTGATGAATCTTCTTTAAGTCTTCCACAGGAACAGGCCCAAGCGAATGAAAAAGGTCAAAGCAAGGAACTCTCAAATCAACTCACTTGGGACGTGCTTGATGAAGATGATGAGATCAAGGACTCAAGCGAGCAGGATCCCAAAGGAGAAGTCGAAGCTGCCCCCAAGATTCCAGAAGCTAGTGCAGGCCAAGCACCCAATCCAGTCGCTTCAGATGGTGAAGCGAGCGACAAGGAATCAGATGAAGATGAAGCTGGCGCATCAAAGCGAGCGTGGCTCAAGGATCACTCACCTAGCCAAATCATTGGAGATCCATCCAAGGGTGTAGTGACCAGAAGTCAAGTGTTTGGAGAAAGTGCCATGTTCAGTTGCTTTCTCTCAAACATTGAGCCATCAAGCGTGGAGGAAGCCCTAGCCGATTCTAACTGGGTGATCGCCATGCAAGAAGAGCTGAACCAGTTCACTAGAAATGACGTATGGTACCTCGTGGATCGTCCCAAATTTCAGCATGTTATCGGCACCAAGTGGGTGTTCAAGAACAAGACGGACGAGGACCACAACGTAGTGAGGAACAAGGCGCGACTCGTTGCCAAAGGCTACTGCCAAGAGGAAGGAATCGACTTTGACGAGACCTTCGCTCCAGTGGCACGGCTTGAAGCTATCAGATTGTTTCTAGCCTATGCAGCAGCCAAGAAGTTCAAGGTCTATCAAATGGATGTGAAGAGCGCATTCCTCAATGGTGAACTCAAGGAAGAAGTGTATGTGGAGCAGCCACCGGGTTTCGAGCAGGGAGATAAAGTGTATCGCTTGAAGAAAGCCCTGTATGGGTTGAAGCAAGCTCCCAGAGCTTGGTACAATACCCTATCTCAATTCCTAGTGGATAATGGATTTCAAAAGGGAAAGATAGATCGAACTCTCTTCACTATCAATCATGGAAATGATATGCTATGGGTTCAGATCTATGTGGATGACATCATATTTGGATCGCCAAACCAGTCGCTTAGCGAGAAGTTTGGAGAGTTGATGAAGACCAAGTATGAGATGTCGATGATTGGCTTGATAAGCTGCTTTCTAGGTCTTCAAGTGAAGCAGCAGGATAATGGAATTTTCATCAACCAAGCAAAGTACACTAGAGATATGCTTCCCAAGTTTGGTGTTCAACATGCTAAAGCTGTGAAGATCCCTATGAATACCAACTGGAAGATGGAGCCAGACGAAGGAGGAAAATCTGTAGATCCTACAGATTATCGTGCTCTAATTGGGTCACTACTCTATCTCACTGCAAGCAGGCCAGATATTGCTTTTGCAGTCGGAGTCTGCGCTCGCTTCCAAAGCAACCCCAAGCACAGCCATCTTGAAGCTGCCAAGAGAATTCTTCGATATTTAAAGGGCACTGTCAACATGGATCTGTGGTATCCAGCGGGGACAATTTGGAGCTCACTGGATATTCCGATGCTGACTATGGAGGGTGCCGAGTTGATAGGAAATCAAAGTCCGGCACGTGTCAGTTCTTGGGAAGCAAGCTAATCTCGTGGTTCTCAAAGAAGCAAACAAGCGTAGCCACTTCAACAACTGAAGCTGAATATATGGCCGCAGGAAGCTGCTGTTCTCAAATCCTATGGCTTCGTCAACAGTTGAAGGACTACAAAGTTGAAGCGAATGAAATTCCGATCTTCTGCGACAACAACAGTGCCATATGTATCTCGCAGAATCCAGTGCTTCACACCAGGTGCAAGCATGTGGAAATTCGACATCATTTCATTCGTGATCATGTCGAGAAAAAGGATATCAAGCTCGAGAAAATTCATACCGATCTCCAACGAGCAGATATCCTCACCAAGCCTCTAGCTGAGTCTCGATTCAACCAACTATGCATGGAATTAGGGTTATTAGACCCTGGTGAAGAATGCTAGTTCCAGGATGCACGAAGGAGTGTTCGCTTGTTCTCATGTGCGTCACTCGCTTCAGATCTTCACCAACTCAAGCGAGCCACTTCAAATCTCACTCGCTTGAAGAAAATGAAGTTAGGTGGAGATAGGTGGAGTATTGGAAGAAGTTCCCTACCAACTTATTGGAATTGTTAAGTATATGGTTAAGGGGGAACTAATGCTTCTCTCGGAGCAAGCTACTTCCAAAGCGAGCTAAGAATGCTGCTATCTTGAATTCTGCATCGCTTCAATTTGCCCTAGCTTGGGTCAAAGCGAGCCGACTGCAGATTCATTCTCTAGAATGTAGGAAAGCTTGAAGGTTTACCTTTTTATACAAAAGGTTGCAGGGCTGGTGACATGCTTCTGCGTAAAATATGAGATTGTCTTGTCAGAGCATTCTCATTGTCATCCTGTCCATTTCTGCTCTGAGATAAGGACTTGTACTCATCCCCCATTCGTCGTGAATAAGTACACTTACGTGATGCTCCCTTCGGGTTGTAGTAAGCTTGTGTACTTTATTCATTTTCTCCCTCATTCACTTCGATGGAGGACTCTCTAATTCGTAGAGGAAGATGAATGCCATGAAGATCTAACTCAACGTGTAGCACTCAACGAGTGGTATCTAATTCAACATGAAGTCTACAATTTGTGGTATCAATCTCCTACGAAGTGAGATTGACTGGTAAGCGTTTCAATTTTAAGTACACAAAGTGAGCTGAAGCGTGCTAGAAACCTTCACTCACTACGTGGAAAATATGAAGTGAATCTGACACAAATACAAAGAGGAAAACATTCTTGTTTACCCTCGAAGTATGTAAGTCAGAAACATTTTAAAATTAAGCAAAGAAATTCAATTTCTTATTCCAGTCGCTTCAGATGGCCAAGCGAGTGCTTCGTCACTCAAAGCTAGCCATCGTAAGCGAGTGCGGAACAGTCACTCAAGCGAATGCCTCTCAAGCGAGTCAAGGCGAAGCGGCCCAACTCGAAGCGAGCGGGCATGAAGCGAGTATGAGCTGTCTGCACTCGAGTGCAATTTTACTTTCTGCTGTGCATTTAATGCAGGTGCAGGAACGACGAAAATAACGGGCGCGTGTTTACACGTTTGAATTCGAAGCGGGAAAAGGCGGAGATGATCCAGCCGTCGAATCTCAACAGCCCCCAATCTGGAGCTGTTCGATTAACGCCGTATACGACAAGCCAACCATAGAAGGCCACGTGGCGACGCCGAGCAAGTGGCGGTTCACTTTTACTGTGATGACGCCGGACACGTCAGATCCATCACCGCACGTCCGCCGCCTACCTACAGGATTTTCGGCGTTATTACCGTCCTACCCCTGCCACGTCAGCCAAAACCTAACTCTATATATATGGGACGAGGCAGAACTGCAGAAACTTTCACAGCCCTCTAAATTTGCCATTCTCGTGCTAGATCTGCAATTACTCTGCAACTCACGAGTCTCAACCCTTAATTTTCATTGTTAAAACATCAGTCAAACTCTTTCTAAATCACCATGGGAAAGAAGAAGAACACCGAGACGATGGAGGAGTTTCTCGCGGAGGTCGACAAACACATCAATGTCGAGCCTCATCTCGATCCAGCCATCATCGAGAGAAATGGTTTTCTCCGTAGGGCCGTGACCAAGGCCGGACTATGGAAGTTTGTGACGGCGGTCCCGTCAAAGATTCTGGCCAAAGCCGTCGGCGAGCTCCTGCTAAATTTGAGGAAGGAGCAAAACATATCCTCTTTTACCGATCCACAGACGAGGAGGCCAGTGGAGGTAGACATGAATGAGCTTATCGGCACGTTCAACTTGCCGAGAGAAGGAGGAGACTCATTACTGGATTTGGGTCTCTCGGCCGGAGTTCAGTACGGTCGTTTTGCAACCGCCGAAGCCGATCCAAATTTTAAGGAGGCAAGTATCCGTTCGAGTTTGAAGGCCCCCTTCAACCATATTTGCGAGCTCTTCTCGAAGAGTGTCGCGTGCTACGTAGGAACTTTGGATACTCTTTCCGAGACGAAACTGATCGCCACAGCAGTCATCGTCGACAGCCTCACCGGAACCAGCTTCAACTGGCATGACTGGTTCCTCAATCAAATTCACGAAGCTGCTGCCGATTTTGCGTTCGTGAAGGGGAGCGCCGATCAAATTCTCCGCAAGGGGAAACTGAAGTTCTTCTCAAGGCTTTCCTATGCTTTGGAGAAGAAGTTTCCGGGCAAAACATGGTCGGAAGATGACGTCACCATCTACAACAAACAGTCCATTTACTACGACAAATGGAGGAAGTCCAAGCAATTGATGGATTTGGGACTTTTGGAAATTGAAGTGCCCGTAGCGAGACCGGTTGCCGAAAGGCAAGCCGAAGTGAGCCAAGTGAGGCCGGTCGCTTCACCCGGGAAGCGAGCCGCGCCGAAGCGAGGCAAGAAGACAAAGTGAGTCGATTTACTTGTCCAAGAAAGCGAGGCGGTGGAGAAGCCGCTTGAGGACATTGAAGCGACTCAACCCCAGCCTTTACCCATCAAAGCCAAATCACCCCCACTCCAAATCCAAACCCACATCACCCAAATACAAGAACCTCAATCTTCATCAACCCAACAACCATTAAAACAGATAACCCCCCTCTCTCCCCATGAAGAAGAGTCAGCATCTTCTTTTCACATTCCCACTGTTCCATTCCTCAGCACAGATGAAGCTGCTGCCTACACTTCATTCACCCCACTTCAATCCCAGCCGATACAACCACCACCCACCGAAACTATCCAACCACCACCCACTGAAGCCATCCAGATTTCCGAAACCCAAGAAACCTCATCACCTACCCAATCCCTCTCAACATCGGCAGCTACAGCCGATACCGCCCAAACTGTAGGAGAACGTCCCATCATTCCTCAATTCACAACCCCTGCCCTCACCGTACACAAGCGGGCTCTCGAATGCTATGTCCTAGACAGAGAGCAAGCCGCTGAGACAATCAACCTTCGCTACAATCTTCGCTCCGCGAATGTTGCATGGAGCGACGTGTTTTACACCAATGTAGTCGACTTTCTGACGTACATCACGTACCGAGGAACGGAGTACTACAAAATTTTCAGACTCCTCAAAGCCTTCACAGAAGAGGAACTGATTCAAATGGAGGCCAAGACACTCAACTTCATAGGCGAAAATGGCTTCCATGCCTTCCTTGAAGGGACCAGCTTCTGGGAGAAGCTGGATGCTAAGGTGAAAGAATCATATCCACTCGCTACAGTTCCGAAGCGAGTGCCCTCTTCCCATGAAAGGAAGCTGATCAGAGAACATAGGGAGGAGGTGGAGTTGAAAGATGTTGAGATTGCTAGTCTCCAAAGCGAGATTACAAAGATGAGTGAAGAGATGGAGAGGAAGGCGGGGGAGGTCATCAGTCTTAGAGAAGACTTTGACAGGAAGAAAAGGGAATTGGAGGGAAAGGTGGAGGAGAAGGAGAGGCTTCTAGAGGAGAAAGAGAAGGCGCTGGAGGCGCAGGTGAAGCTAGTGGATGACAACACCAAAACCATCACCGAACTCAAGGGCTTGCTTGAGGCAGAAAGAAGCCGCTTGAGGGAGGTTAATGCCAAATTAATCGCTCTAGTCAAAGAGAAGAAGGTGTTAGAGAAGGAAGTGAAGGAGCTGAAGGAGAAGGTGGAGAATAGGGAAGGAGAGTTAGTGATGAAGGGAAGCGAGCTCCTCAACACCAAAAGGCTCTTGACTCACTTCGAACTGAGTTGAAGGAAGTCAAAGAAGACAGTGCTATTGACAAGAGAGAACTTGAGAGTCTAAGGAGAGGTGCGCAGGCACTTGACTTGAAAAATGGTGAATTATCCACTCTACTGGAGAAAGTCAAAAGACTGAAAGAGACTCTTACTGTAAGAATCACCGCAGATGCCGAATTTCACAACTCTCTCAATCGGAGGGAGAGGAGACTTGCCGTGATGAAGGCAGAACTTGAAGCTTCCAAGGATCACTTGGAACTCACTCTTCAAGAAGAAACAAAGAAAATCACCAAAGCCGTCGAAGCGGAGCTGGAGGCTCGCTTCAGAGAGGTAGAGCCATTAGAGAGTATGATGGCGTCGGTTGTTGAGAGAGAAAGGCAGTGCAAATATCTGCTTGAAGAGATAAGCATCAAGACTGCTGAACTAGTGGCGCCCTCCATGGATAAAACCCAGCAGATGCTTCAAGCTATCTTCAATACAGTCAACTCTCTTCAACAATCCTTTTCTGGAAAGTCTATCATCCTAACCCCTGGCAGTGATGATGCCAAAAAGGGGGAAGGACAAATGAGGTTAGGTCAAGTGAAGCTAGGAGGGGAAGGACAGCTTCACGGCAGAGGAGTTGGAGGTTTAGGGGGAAGTAGGATTGGAATTGAAAGAATGTTGGAGGGAGGCAGTAGTGATGGAGGTGTGAAGGAGGTAATAGATGAAGCGAGGGCTCTTGGCAAGACGAAGCTCACGGAGGAGGAGTTATTAAAAAATCTTGAAGAGCCCAGCAGGCCGCTTCAGGAGAAGGTGCTTGCCGCTTCAATTGCAAAACACCCCCCAGTGACCGTGTTGACAAAGGAGGAAAAGCGGAAGCAGGTGGAGAAGGATGCTGCCATGGCGTGGGAGATGGAGCAACTAACAAAACTTTCTGTTGGTGCAGGTGCTTCGTCTAGTTCCAAAGCGGCTGCTTTACCCAAAGCGCCCGCTTCAGCCGCCGCGCCAGCTTCAACAGCCGCACTAGCTCCAACTGCCGCACTCGCTTCATCCGCAGTCGTCCCCTCTAGTGCCGCTACGAAGAAGGATATGCCGCCTCCCCCACCACCGAAGCAGTCATTGAAGAGAGCTGCCCCAGATTCTAAGAAAGATGACCCCGAGGCCAAACGCCAAAAGGTCAAACATGCAGTTGCTTCTAGAGCTGAGAAGGAGGAGAAAAAGAGGAAGGAAATAGAAGGAGGAAGGAGCGAAGGCGAGAGGAAGAGGAGGTCAAATGACAGGCGACTCCAAGTGATTGACGCACGGATTGAGGAGCAATTCAGTGAGGTGATACTCATCCAGTCTTCATTGGTGCGGAGTGCCTTCATTCCATTTATGCCAGATGAGTCCGAAGCATGCGAAGCACAAGCCATATCTGATGCATGCGACGTGACTACAAAAGAGATGGTCGAGTCGGGTCGCTACCCCAAAAAGGAAGAACAGAACTACATTCGGAAGCGTCTCAATGAAAAGCGTCCTTTGTGGAGCAGCGACTCAGGAAAGAAGTTCAAAGCGACCATGGCTGAACTGTCAAAGAGGTCAGAAGAAGAGTTGGCCAAGCGAAGGGACGAACACCCTGATGCAAGGGAGATTGAGGCGTTTATTCCGAGAGATCTGCTTGAGCTGTGGCTATACTACAAGGACTTGTTCATCAAGGCCTATTATTACTGGGAGGTAGTGCCGCTGCAAGATCAATGCTCTAGAATAAGTGCCCTCAGCAATTTCCTCGCTGCCTATGATGACAGACTGCGGAGGAAAATCTTCACACTGGCTGAACAAACTCAACCCATGCCAATTGTTGTCAAGGTTCCTGCTATAAAAGAATTCCCCATGCCTTATCATCCAGGCACGGATATTCCAGATAGAGGAATAATTGATGAGGAAGTGACTGAAGCCTTCAGGCTGGAGAGTGCATGGAGAAGACCTAGAATCCACACAGTAGACTCTATGGAATCAAGAGTTCTATCAGCTTACGTGGATACTGCTGCTATTGAAGAAGAGAAGAAGGAGGAGGAAGAAGGGAAGGAGAAGGAGAAGGAGGATGAAGCTGCAGGAAACCTTTGAGTTTCAAGCTTCCTAGTATTTCTTTTTGTGAACTGCTTGATTCATTTATCCCACTTTTAATTCTGTCTCCTCTGTGTCATTTACTCGCTTTGTGAATGACTTTACATTTTTGCTACAAACTCATTAATTTAACCGAAAAAAAAAGGAACTTAAAAGAAAATTACAAACGAAACTGCAAAGGAAGCAGTCGCTTGAAGTTCCCTTCACGGTTAGATAGACTAGATTTATTTTTATCTAAGTCGTATGGGTCGCGCACTTAAAAGCTCCCCTTCCGGAGAATGAATAAATCCTCGGATCGGGCATTCTCAAAAAAAAGGTTATTATACACCCCCTTTGGCATCATAAAAAGGGGGAAATTGTTGGGAATTGTTAAGAACGAATATGTTAAGGGGGAACCTATAAGGGATATTTTAGTGTTTTGATTTGATCCCAAAACCCCAAAGCGTTCTGTTCCCAAGTGACCCATTTTGATGTAGTTAATAAGTTAGAATTTTTCTAAAAGCCTACTCTGTTAGGATGGCTCTTTTATTTTGCTTAGATTAGGCCTCAAAAGTTCAAGTGAAGGCCACTCACTTGAGTGTGTTTTCCAAAGCGAAGCGGGTCAAGCAAATCGAAGTGTAGCATGCCGAAGAATAGCGAAGCGAAGCGATCGCTACAGTAGATTCAAAGTAAGTCTGCCAAAGCAAAGCGAAGCGAGCGCTACAGTTCAAAGCAAAGCGAAGCGAGCGCTACAGTTCAAAGCGAAGCGAAGCGAGCACTACAGTGGAATCAAGTGAACCCACTAAAGCGAAGCGAAGCGTGCGCTACAAAGAAAAGCCGAAGCGAGTCAACGCGAGTCAACACTTAATTAAGTAGCGTCACGGGAAATCTATTTCTCAAGTGACTCACTACAAATATGACAGAGAAGCGACTCACTTCAGAGCGGCCGCTACAACTTCAAAGCGAAGCGAGCCACTACCTACCAGAAAGCGACAGCACAAATTCCCGCTCCGAATTTGAACTCCAGTCAACTGGAGATCTTCGCATTTATTACGAGATCTCCACGTGTCGACTCAAGAGAGGAGCAGAGGAGTTGACTGCCAGGCCGACAAGGCGCCGCTACAGTACTGGCTCGCTCCAGTTACTGTTGAAATTGGAACTTAGCCATTTTTGGCAAAAGTCCAAATCTGCGCGTCTGAAAAGTAGCCAGCCTGTGCAAGTACTGTCGAGAGGAGGAGGGACAAGGCCACCAACCATGCAACGGATCTCAGCCAACCCTCCGCCTATAAATAGTGAAGGATCACAACGTGAAGAAATAGAACACTACTTGAGCATTCGAGCGCCTACTGCAAACAAACACTCCCAGCTTTCATAGCAATCTTCGAGTCTTTGTTTTCCAGTGTTCTCCGAGTTTCCAGTTCATCGGAACTCGTCTTCACAACCTTCACACTTAGAGTCTAAGCCCATTCCATATCCAAGCTTAGAAGAAGAGCTCTAGCCATCTTTGCACTTATTGTAAAGAGCTCTTCATAGTGTGTTTCGTCAACCAAAAACCCTAAACTCTGTCTGTTAGGTTTTTGAGTGTCGTCGTTAGGTTGTCCAGATCCAAGACCCTTCTTTCATCGATTGAAGAAGCCTCGATCGTAGAGTTGAGATCCAAGCTTACACTTACATCGTTTGTGTAAAGCTCGATCGAAGCTAGGCTGTAAGGAGAGCCCGTAATCTCCCTGTCTGTCTGACTGAAGCGAGTGAAGCTTCTAGTCTAGTTAGGTTTTTGGTGTGAACCCGGAATCACCCAGCGTCTGTCAGATCCAAGCGAGTGAAGCTCGATCTAGACCAGGCTTTTGAAGAGCCCAAAATCTTCAAGTTCTTGAGTGAAAAGAACGGTTGCCGTCGTGCAACAAAGTGGACGTAGGAGCGTTATCTCCGAACCACTATAAATCTTCGTGTCGTATCTCTCTTACCTTAATCTCTTTACAATATTCGATTATCCATTGCACGTGCATATATACAAACTTAACTTGGATTTTCAATTACTTAGGAAAGATTATAGCTCACCAAATTCCGCACAAAGAGTAAAAGTCTCACTCTTGATCAAGCTCTAAGCTTAGGTCAAGAGATTCGTGATTGCTTTAGATCTAGCCCTCGGCTAGGTCTTAGTATTTCCAAAGAGCACTTTACTTTATACTCTGAGTTAAGGAATTGAAGTTGAAAAACTTCAAAATACGTATTCACCCTCCCCCCCCCCCCCCCCCCCTCTACGTATTTTTCCTATAGCAAACCAGGACCAACAAGTACGTTGCTCCTTTTGAGGAATTTTGCCGTGAAAATGGCATCATCCACGAAACTACCGCACCATATTCACCACAATCCAATGGAGTTGCCGAAAGAAAGAATAGAACTCTAAAGGGAATGATGAATGCTATGTTGATCAGCTCTGGCTTACCACAGAACATGTGGGGGGAAGCCATTCTTTCGGCAAACAAAATCTTAAACAAAATACCCCAAAAGAAGCAAGACAAAACTCCATACAAGCTATGGAAAGGTTGGAAACCTTCATTTAAATACATAAAAGTGTGGGGGTGTCTAGCTAAAGTTGAAGTACCAAAACCGAAACAAGTTCGGCTCGGTCCAAAGACTATTGATTGCATCTTCATTGGATATGCAAACAATAGCAGTGCTTATCGATTTTTGGTATACAAATCAGAAGTACCCGACATGAATGAGGGAATGATAATAGAATCAAGAAATGCAATATTCTTTGAATCTATATTCCCCAAGAAAGATAGGATCACTTCAAGTTCTAATAAGAGGACTTATGAGAATATGGAAAATTCGGGAGAAAATGTGGCATCAACATCACATGAACCCAGACAAAGTAAGAGGACAAAGATTGCAAAGAACTTTGGTCCAGACTTTATAGTATACTCATTGGAAGATGAGCCAAAGACAATCAAAGAAGCATTGTCTAGTCCGGATGCTCCGTTTTGGAGAGAAGCTATAAATAGCGAAATAGAATCCATCATGAACAATCATACGTGGGAGATTGTTGATCTCCCTCCGGGGAATAAACCTTTAGGATGCAAATGGATCCTTAAGAAGAAATATAAAGCTGATGGAACTATTGACAAATATAAAGCACGTTTGGTAGCAAAAGGCTTCAAACAAAAAGAGGGGTATGACTACTTCGATACCTACTCACCTGTTACGAGAATCACATCCATACAAATGCTTGTTGCTATTGCAGCACTGTATAACCTTGAGATACACCAAATGGATTTGAAAACCGCATTTCTCTATGGAGATTTGAAGAATGAGATATACATGGAACAACTAGAAGGGTTCGTCGTTCCTGGGAAAGAAAGGAAAGTCTGTAAGCTAGTTAAGTCATTATATGGACTTAAACAAGCTCCTAAGGAATGGCACGAAAAATTTGACAAAACCATGTTGTCAAATGGATTCAAAATAAATGAATGTGATAAATGTGTCTACATTAAAGGAACACATAATAATTTTGTTATTTTGTGCCTTTATGTAGACGACATGCTTATAATAGGAAGTAATCATGAGATCATCATGAAGACGAAAGAAATTTTGAAGAGAAACTTCAGCATGAAAGACTTGGGGAGAGCCGACGTAATTCTAGGAATTAAAATTTCTAGAACATCCGAAGGAATTACCTTGTCACAGTCCCACTATGTAGAGACTGTGCTCAAGAAATTCAATGCATTGGATCTACCTCCAGCTAAAACTCATGTGGACTTGAACTTACACTTTGCTAAGAATCGAGGAGATCCAATTTCCCAATTGAATTATGCAAGGATCATTGGAAGCCTTATGTACATTGCTAATTGTACAAGGCCTGACATAGCATATTCAATAAGCAGACTGAGTCGGTTCACAAGTAATCCTGGAAAGGATCATTGGACTGCTTTAACCCGAGTACTAAGGTATTTAAAACATACCTTAAAACATAGTATTCACTACTCTAGATATCCTGCTGTTCTGGAAGGATATAGTGATGCTAATTGGATATCAGACACAAAGGATTCAAATTCCACAAGTGGATATGTGTTCACCATAGGTGGTGGAGCAATATCTTGGAAATCCTCTAAACAAACATGCATAGCTCGGTCTACGATGGAATCTGAATTCATCGCTTTAGACAAAGCTGGCGAAGAAGCTAAATGGCTAAGGAACTTTCTAGAGGATATTCCTTGTTGGGATAAACCTGTGCCTCCTATAATGATTCATTGTGACAGCATGTCAGCAATCGGGAGAGCACAAAGTAGTATGTATAATGGTAAGTCTAGACATATCCGTCGTAGACATAATACCGTTAGACAATTGATCACTAGTGGAATAATTGTCATTGGATATGTAAAGTCCAAAGACAACATAGCGGATCCGTTTACTAAAGGTATTAATCGTGATCAATTGTACAATGCAGTAAGGGGAATGGGTTTAAAAATCCACAAGTAAAGACGTTCATAACGGTAACTCAACCATGATGAATGGAGATCCCAAGAACATGGTTCAATGAGACAACTAAGTTATGAATGTTTGGTTGAGCACTTGAAAACTTATACTAAAACTCATTCTCGAAAACTGCTCAAGTGCTAAATGAGTAGTGGTAAGGGTAAGCTATAAATGCTTTTAATGATTCCTATAGGTGGAGAAGGATACCTTGATAGGAGATCACCTATATAAGTGTGAAGTGAGGCCGCTTCAATGATTACACTTATGAATCCAAGATATGGTCCAAGGCCGAAAAGGACACAACGTGAGAACGAAAGATATAGGATCTTTATTGTGTATATGTTATTGTCTTGGTTTACATAAAAGTTGTACGGTTCAAGACATCACGTTCACCAAACAGCAAGTAAATCCGATAGCATCATACTATGGAAGGTTCAAAGCCATAAGCTACCTATCCTTATGCAATAAAGAGCCGTGAGACTTTGTAAGACATTGCATTTGCATTAATTGTCATTCATGTGGGGGATTGTTGGAATTTTGGGTGATTTAATTGTTCAAATTGAATGAGCAATTAATTGGTTAAATTTGAGGTGGGAAGTTTGTCCCACATTGGAAAAACAAAGAAGTTTGGACTCATATATAAGTCAAGGCTCAAAAGTAGAGAATAATTAATTCCTCAAGTGGTGGATTGGTCTTAGCCTTTTGGGCTAAATCCAAAGGCCTACGAGGACGGTGCGATAGCACCGTCCGAGTCCGCCTCCGCCGTAGCCGTGCACGTTGCACTTGTCGCAATGGGCGCTTTGAGGCGCACTTTGCACTTCGCTGAGGAGCTTGAGGGGCCTTTACTTTTCATAAACCGAGCCAAACGTGTGGCTCGAGTCCGTGGGAGTGTGTCCAGCGCACGCACAAGCCGGGCATGAGCCGAGCGCGGGCTGGTTCATGGAGGGGCCGAACTAGTGTGATGGTTCGGTTCGGGTGATCTGGGCCGTCGATCAAGATTTGATCGAACGGTCCAGATCGAAGCCCCCCTTCATGGAAAGCCACCTATCACCTATAAATAGAGCCCTCCACAGAATGATCCAACACACCAAAATGAAGATAACCTTTCTCATCTCGTTTTATCCTTCCTTCCCTTTTCTCTCACTTACAAAGTCTCGATATTCGAGTAGTTCGACGGATTCTCGACTTGTAGTGCAACAACTCGAGAACGAAGAACCGTTGTATCTTGGAGACAATTGCTATAGTCCGATTGCACTATATCGGAACAATATTGTCTTACGTAGATAGAGTCTAACTCTAGCCTCGGTTCTGCCCATTTATCGTATTACGGTTCTAACATTATTGCATATTTATTTTGTTAGTGCATGGTCTGCATGCATCTCATATTTGAATTGACATTTTATATTCAAGTCTTCTGCTGCGTTGCTGATTGGATTATAGCATGTATCAAGAATATATATATATATATATATATATATATATATATATATATATATATATATATATATATATATATATATATATATATATAGTGGTTCGTGTGCAAATAAATCCTTGCGCGCTAAAATGCGAAAGATGCTTAAAACTATACAAAATCATGCTTAAATCAGTATATATTTATGCTTACAACACCATTATGCTTTTTAATGTACAAATTCATGCTTAAACCTAGTCATGCTTATGATACCTTATATATAATCATGCTTAAATCAATTACAACCATAGATCAAATTAAGATCAATGGTTCAGATCTATTCTTATTTCTCACACCAGGAATTATTTCTATATGATCCATCCTATATATATATATATATATATATATATATATATATATATATATATATAGGGGTGAGATCCTGTACAAAATAGAGTTATCGTAAAAAATAAAAAATGATGCATTTTATGCATAACTGTAATGCATGGTATGCATAATTATAATGCATTGTGCATTATAATACACGTTCTATACTATTATAATGCATCAACCATCATTATGCATTTTCAGTATAATCATAATGCACCAGTTAATCTGACCATAGATCACATTGAGATCAATGGTCCAAATCATTTCTCATTTCTTATTGGACTTGTCTTTTGTACGTGATCTCTCCGATATATATATATATATATATATATATATATATATATATATATATATATATATATATATATATATATATATATATATATTATTGTTATTATATTCGAAGATGGAAGAAATTTCATGCATGGAAAGTTTCCATGCACAGAAGATTAGCTTGAAGATCTTCTAGGGTTTCCTTTCCTGCGCTGAGTATATATGTTGGGAGAAACCCTATTTACGCTGCCGCTTTTGACTATTTTTGTGTGAGGTTTTGGTGTTCTTGCAACGTGTGTATTGCACGGTTTTGTTTTAGAGCGAGCGTGTGTTCTGAACAAGCTTCCCTAGTTTTGTTCAGTTTGATCTAAGTCTTGTACTTAGAACCATTTGTATGAGTTATCTCTTAACGAGTTTATCTCGTTGTTATATTCGATCTCATTGTAAGGGAGTTGTAATCGAGACGAATAGGTGACATAAGGTGGAGTCCTGGTTTAAAGTCCTGTAAGTCTCTTAACTGCTTATAGTGGATTGAATCTCTCGGAGTTTGTCCCCCAGACGTAGGTGTGTTATCACCGAACTGGGTTACCAAATTTCTGTGTTCTTTACAGCTTTACAGTTATTGCTTTTAAGAACATATTTAAGATCGTTTTTAGTTTTTGCACAAACTAGCACTTACATATTTATTTGCCTAGGATCTTAAAAAACAAAAACCTCAAAATTTCATTTTACTTGCTTTCTCGAATATGTTTTATTTTCTTGTTTATATTTGTCTTGTTAAGTTTTTCTGAGAATCGACATTTGGGTTATATTACTAGTACTACGATAGAACTTGTTCTATTGCAAGCACTTTTAAGTGAAACATTGATATAAATAGCGTGCACATGACCAAATGGATGTTAAAACTATATTTCTCAATGGTGATCTTGAAGAATAAATCTATATGGAACAACCAGAAGGATTTGTAGAACCCGGACACGAGAAAAAGGTTTGTAGGTTTGTAAAGTACTTAAATGGGTTAAAACAAGCGTTGTTGCAGTGCCACTTGAAGTTTGATAATGTGATGTTATCACATGAATTTAAAATTTATGACTGTGATAAATGTGTTTACGTTGAGAACACTAGTAATGGTTATGTTATAGTTATAGTGTGTCTTTATGTTGATGACATGTTAATCATGGGTAGTAATATCCAAGTGATTAATAAGACAAAAATCACGTTAAAAAGAAAAGTTGACGTGAAAGATATGGGTTTAGCAGACGTTATTCTTGGAATGAAAATTCTTAGAAAAACAGATGGGATTGTCCTGTCACAATCTCATTATGTTGAGAAAGTACTTAAAAGGTTTAATGCTTTCGATGGTTTGCCTGCTAAGACTCCTTTAGAACTCAATGTTCACTTAAGCAAGAATCGTGGTGAGCCAGTTGCTCAAGAAGACTATGCAAGGGTCATAGGAAGTCTAATGTATTTGACAAACTGTACTAGACCCGACATAGCATGTGTTGTGAACAAACTGGGTCGTTACACTAGAAATCCAAGTAAAGAGCATTGGGGAGCTTTAGTACGAGTTTTGAGATATTTAAAATATACTCAAAATTATGGGGTGCATTATTCGAGATGCTCCCGGGTCTTGAAGGGTACTGTGATGTAAATTGGATATCCGAAACTAAAGATTCACTTTATACAAGTGAATATATGTTCACTATAGGGGAGGGGGTGGGGGGGGGGGGGGGGGGGGGGGGGTTGTCTCGTGGAGATCCATCCACGAACAAACATGCATAGCCCTATCTACCATGGAATCCAAATTCATAGCTTTGGATAAAAATGGTGAATAAGCGGAATGGCTAAGGAACTTTGTAGATGATATTCCTTGTTGGTCAAAATCATTACCACCAGTAGTGATTCACTGCGATAGCCAAACTATCAATGGTATAGCTAAAAGTGGTTTGTATAATGGTAAGTCTCAACATATCCGTCGACGACACAATACTGTTAGACAATTGATGACAACAGGGGCTATTTCGAATGACTACGTAAAGATTTAGGATAATCTAGCGGATCCGCTAACCAAATGGTTAAACCGTGATCAAATGAATAAGTTGCTAGAAAGAATGGGTCTAAAATCTACAAACTAAGAGTTGTCATAATGGTAACCCAACCAATGAGACCGGAGATCCCGAGAACTTGGTTCAATGGGAAAACTAAACTATGAGAATTCGAGTTAAAGCTCTCATCTTCTAATATTCCTTCTAAAGAGCAGTCGAGTGTTAAAAGCTTACTTAGTGGTGAGGTTAAGTCTACGACTTTTAATTATTCCTAAATACATCAAGGAGGTTGAGTATGGTAAGATACTCGGTAATTAATCACCTATATAAGTGTGCAGTGTGACCGCTTTATGAAATGCACTTATGAATCCAAAGGGGTATCCAAGGCTGAAAAAGATACAAAACGTGAGAATGGATGAGGTTGAGGTGTT
Source organism: Thymus mandschuricus (assembly GCA_029379335.1). Taxonomy (NCBI): domain Eukaryota; kingdom Viridiplantae; phylum Streptophyta; class Magnoliopsida; order Lamiales; family Lamiaceae; genus Thymus; species Thymus mandschuricus. Next base: position 13,836,542 of record CM057080.1, on the reverse strand, counting down.
ATATTGTCGATATCATTGTCTCGGTGCACGCCGTGGAGGAATAGTTCAAAGCTTCTTGCTACGAGTCTGCCTGTGTACTCAATGATGTTGACTATGGAAGGTTCATAGCCACCAACTACCTATCCAAATGGTATAATACCTCTTGAGGACTGAGCTTCTGCATCTGCATACATTTGCATAATGTTATCTCACTCATGTGGGGAATTGTTGAAATATTGGTTTTAAATCAATATTTAAAGTAAATATATTTAATTTATTTATTAAATTAAATATGAGATTGTTGATCTACTCCGAAAGTAGATTAACGTGATATATTCATATTCGCAAAACCAATTTTTGATGAGTGAGATAAGAATGATTAAAGTGTAGTATTGGTGGGGTTAATTCATTGTTTAATGAATGTTTAAGTTGTCTCACGTTGATTAAGCATCATTTATTAAGCTTTGTTTTAAAATGATTAAACAAATGAGCTTAGTATCAATTGAGCTAAGTGGACAAGAGAGCTTGGGCTCTCGCAAGCACACACACGCGCGTCGCCGCCGTTGGCCGGCTCAGGCTCAGGACTCGGGGTTACGTGGCCATGGACTTGGATCATGGCAATTGGTCCTTTGGGCCTATACTTAAGAGTTGGGCATTAGTTACCTATCTTTTTGGGCTAGAAAAGCAAAGTGTATTGGGCTGAAAGCCCAAATCCGAGTATGTCCAGATTCGTTGAACCTGGTGGTCATCATTTGAAATGTGTAACCTTCGGTAACTCCCCCACTACTCAATAATGGGCGGGAGGTTATGTTGAAACTGCCAACGACACATTAATGAGACGACGAAACCGCTGACGAGCCTTCATGGCTGGTTTAATTCTCCAGGGGTTGACGAACCTATAAATAGAGACGTCATGTGCATTTGTCGAGTCAGCAGAAAATCGAGCATCACTTTACATTTGTACTTCCTCTCATTTCTGCATACCATTTTCCGAGCTCAGTCTTCGCCTGTGTCCAGTTCGTCAGAGTTCCAAAGTCCTGATGTGTTGTTGCCTTTGAGACGTCAGCCGTTTTATCTTTGGGAAAGAGAGCACTACCGGAGCGTATCTAGTCTTGCGGAAAGAGGACCTTCCTCGACGACGCGGCTATTCCTTTTGTTCTAATTCCTTTTTGTCTTTGCGGAAAGTCTTTTGTTTTTCAGATTTATATTATTAAATCTCCAACGTTATTTTCATCATTGCCGTTGAATTTCAGTTTAAACGGAAACATACTCTGCTGTGTATACACCGATTGATTGGAACGTGAAACACATGTAACATAGAGTGTTGACATGTTACAACTATGAAAGGCAAAAGAGAGCTAAATAGAGTGTTGATAAAAATCACTAAATGCAGAGGATGAAATTCCAAGTGAGGACGAGAAAGTGGCGGCGGTGTCTCCACTAAGGTAGCTCTTGAGGCGATCCAAGTCGTCAGCGCAATCGAGCATCGTGGGCCGGGACGAAGGCGACACCTGCGTGCAAAGGAGTCCCAACTCCATCAGCTCTCCGATGGCGACTTCCCACATCCTCATCACTTCCGGAGACTGATCCATCAACCCCCGAAGCAGAGTGTGGTCCACCACGTTGTCCATCCGCACATTGTAGTGCTTCTTCACGTACTTGTGCAGACTTTCTCCTCCGGCAAACATGTCGTCCGTCGGCCTCTTCCTCGTCACCATCTCGAGGACTAGAACACCGAAGCTGTAGACGTCCCCCTTCGTCGATGTATCCGAACCGAAGCCGTACTCTTGGAGGTGAAATAGAGAAGCCAATCAAGATTACTATTGTTGCAAAATGAAAAATCATAACACTAATTTGGTGCACTTTCCATATTATAGAAAACTTGCTCCGATGATCGAATTCGAAAAATGCTCGGAAATTTTGAATGTAAAACATAATTAAGCTTATTAAGCTAAATGAAATCACCTGGTGCAATGTAACCAATGGATCCACACAACACATTAGCAGTGGAGTTCCCCACATTCTCAACCATCCCACCGTTGCCACCTTCAACGGTCATCACCAGCCTCGAAACCCCGAAATCGGAGACCAACGCAGTCATATCGTCGTTGAGGAGTACATTACTAGGCTTGAGATCACAGTGTATAACCTTAACTGGAGAATGATGGTGAAGGTAAGCCATCCCTTCAGCAATATCACTGCACATGTTCACTCTCTGAAGCAATGTCAGGTCCGAAGGCCGTTTCCCACGTGCGGGTAGAGACGAGCGTCCAAGCTTCCGTTAGCCATGTAAGGAAGAACGAGGGCCTTGAACTCCGGCAGGCTGCAGGCGGTGATGATCCTTATCAGATTCCGGTGGCGGATTCTCTTCAGAACTTGGCATTCTCTGTTGAAACTCTTGGTGGAGTTTCCCCTCTTTAGCTGCAGGACTTTGACAGCGATCTGTGTCCCGTCCGAGAGGATTCCTCGGTAGACGCGGCCGTAGCCGCCGGAGCCGACCAGCCTCTGCTCGTCGAAACCGGCGGTAGCTTCGACTAGCTCCTTGTACGTTATTCGTGGAAAGTTTCGGCTCATTTCCGGCGGTTCTTTCCACTCCTTTCTTGAAATTCTTTTGGAGAAACTATGTGAGATTATGGCTCTAACGCGCTGACATCTGATCATGCAGCAGACTATTGAGATGAATCCGGTGATGAATATCATGACGGAGAATAGGATCAAAAAATTTCGTGATCGGAAGTAACGGTGCTTGTGTTTGCAACGCGGAATGCCGGGAATCGAACCACAGAGCTTCGGGTTTTTCGAGAATGACGAATCAGCTATGGTGGAAAAAACGCCACCTGTGGGAATCGTTCCTTCGAAATTGTTGTTGGAAAGATTCAAGAAAGTGAGAGTCTTGCTCCTGTTCAAGCTCGCCGGGATAGTTCCGGAGAGCTCGTTGTTCGAGAAATCTATCGCTAAGATACTCTTGAGGTCGCCTAATGAATCTGGAAGAACTCCGTGGATAGAATTATTTGAGAAATTTACCAACCTTAAAGCGTAGCAGCTCGAGATGAGGCTGAAGATAGTTCCGGTGAATCTTTTGCATGAGAGGTTGATCTCTTCGAAGTTCTCTAGCTTACTCAGCTCGATTGGCAATAGCCCTTCGAGCTGATTGTGCGAAAGGTTGAGAAACCATCGCATTTCATGGAGTGAGTTTATATTTGGAGGAACTCTTCCCTTCAATCTGTTGTAGGATAGGTCCAGCTTCTGTAGAACAGTGCATTTAGCTATTGTGGGAGGTATTTCCCCTGAAAGAAGGTTGTTGTTGAGGAATAGAAAGTTTAGGCCTGTGAAATTCCCAACTTCTTCAGGAATCGAACCGGACAAATTGTTGTGAGAGAGATCGATCAATCCGAGATAAGGTAGGTGTCCAAACTCTGATGGGAATTCAGTAAAGAAGTTGTAGGAGAGAAAGAGTTGTTCTAAATATAATAGCTTATGGATTTGAGGTGAAATCCTGCCACTGAGGATGTTGGATGAGGTGATTATACTGTGCAGTTCAAGAGAGCAGCGAAAAAGTGGCTGAGATTTGTGTTGTTATCTTGGCTGGTGAAGTGATTATACGATAAATGGAGATACCGTAGATTGTAGAATCTGGAGATGATCTCCGAAGGAAACTCACCAGAAATAGTGTTGTTTACATCGTCCAAATTGTACATGCCCGTGGCATTGCCTAATGAAGGAGGGCTCACAGTCCATATATCAAGGCAGTTCCCTATTTCAGGTGGAATGCTTCCGCTCAACCGATTATCCGAAAAATCGATGGTTGCCAGCTTGGTGATGTTGAAGAACAAGAGGTTGGGATTTATATTTAAGGGAGGTGGTATGGTTCCATTCAAGAGGTTGTCATAAAGAAGGATCAGTCTGAGGTTGGAGAGAAGAGAAAAGGAGGCCGGGATTCGGCCTTGTAGATTGTTGCTTCCGAGTTTTAGCTCCACGAGGTTCCTAAGCAACGAAATCTCCCTAGAAATGGGGCCATAGAAATCGTTGCCAACGAGATGAAGGTAATGCAGCTGTGTGAGGTTCGATACCATGGGAGGGAGAGTTCCAACGAGGCCAGAGTCGTTGAGGTTGAGATAGACCACTCGGCGATTCATTGGGCCACATTTCACACCCGTGAAGTTGCAGACGCCATTGCCCTCATTCCAATTCTCGAGCCTCGAATGCGGATCGGAGGCTATGGATTTCTTGAATTCGAGGAGGGCGGCTCGGTCCGTTTGGAGAGAGTGATGGACACCGACGCCGAATGTGGTCATGAAATGATGCAGCATTGAGATGAATATGGCTGTTTTATAGAACATGCTGCTTATTTGTTTGTTTCCCCCCAGAGTTGAGAAATTTGCAGAGTGAAGTTGGCTAGGCCATTTGATGGAAGATTGGAATCTTGAGAAATATTTCCTTTTCTTTTTGTTGTTTTTTTATAAATATATGTATGAAAAAATTAGTTGTGTCCAGTGATGGATGATCAGTGGAGGGACTACAGAATGTTATTTGAATCCAAGTTGCTGGGATAATGAGTAGATACTCAACTAAGATTGTTCATCATTGGTTATATCTATATATGTAATTGTTGATGGTAGTTGGCCTATGATCACTACTTATCATTCTTGATCCTCAACTGAAAAAAAAAACTAAAACAAAAAAAAAAACTCCGTGGGCACCTTCGTCAATTTTTCATTTTGACATTATTTTGTTCGATTTTTTCAATTGTAATATTTTCCGGATGGGATCCTCTGTCCCCAAATTGGTGTACCAATGGTGTACCCGATACAAAATTAGAAAAGTTTGAATTCTCTCTCTTAGTTGTCATTTAAAATTTGGTTATTAATGTATGTCAAACCTTCCTAATTTTGTATCGGGTACACCATTGGTACACCAATTTGGGGACAGAGGATCTCATCCGAATATTTTCTAATACCTTATAAATTAATATTGAATCACTAAATCTAAAAAAAATATAAATATCAATGATCGATTTGTTCGTTTTTTCTTCTAAGTTTAAAATGTGTATAATAAAGTAAATCAAACTTTGATAGTTATATTTTTTTTTAGATATAGTGATTTCAATATTAATTTATAAGGTATTGAAATATATTACAATTGAAAAATTCGAACAAAATAATCTCAAACAGGATGGCACACACAAAGATGACTAACATACACATGAATATAAATAACTGCACGTCGATTTCGATTTATCTACTAAGAATAATGATGGCCTATGATTATTTTTTTTTTAAAAAAAAAAAGAAAAGAAAAGGGGGCCTATATAGCTCTGTTTTTTGCGGTTACACTAGGTAGGTTTAGTGGGTAGTTTTGAGTTTCAATTTTCATAAGGGTTAACTAATAGTAGTAAGAATTAGAACTAATAAAAAAATAGGGATTAACTAAATAATAATTATTTATGGTGACAAATTGGAGACTTAATAAAAGCAAATATCCACTTCGCCCACTTACAAATGATAATTCCTCAAGTTAGTGGGTGGGACTTGAAGATATCAACTATGCGTTCTCTCTCTCTCTTTTTTTTTTTTTCCTTCTCTTCCCCTCTCTTAAAATAAGTCTTCCGGCTCATTTATTTAACGAATCATTTAGGACGACACATTTTATTATTTTAAACGTGTTGTTCAATAAGTACTCAATAACCAACTCGATTTTTTTTTAATCCAACTCTAATTCCTTAATGAACTAAAATATTGACTATGATTGCTTGAGAACATGCTCATATCTTATATAATGAACCATGTAATCGAGCTTATAAGTGGTGAAAAAATGTTCTACGTGACCCTTTCAAATGAACTAAAACTCGAGCTTCAGCTTGGCAAATCTCGAGCTCAAGCTCCTTAATCGCAAGTAATCGTGTTGAATTCAAATAAAATTTGAGTGACTGCAGGGATTACGTACTTTTCCTTTTTGGATAATAACACGTACATAGGGAACGTCCAAAAGACAAAATTTTGATACATATATTAATTAAGGATGATGAGTGATAATATTCGTACCTTATATTTCTGATTTTTTCGAATAAAAAACTTCATCCCTCCCTTAATAATATTCCTATTCAACCGAACACATTTAAATCTATACTATTATAAAAAATATTTTGTTTATAAAATTTGATTTGTCTATTTTGCTCTAATCATTAAAAAAAAATCTTTAGAACATTAATATTATCATTAGAATATTAATTTTGAAAATATTTCAATTTATATTTATATCCAACCTATATGAATTTACTATTTATCTTCAAGTGTATTAATATTTATAATAAATTAATAACATTAAAAATAAATATTATATTTACAACAAGATTATACGTTCATCACACGTAATCTCTGCTAGTCAGAAATATTTTTTATTGAAAAACTCATTAAAGAGGCAAAATAATTATTAACGGTATATTTTTGTAAAATTTTAGTATAAAAGGTACTATGTAATCGAGTATTTTGGAGTCACATAACACTAAAAGGTCTCGCATGCATGTGTTTCCAAAAGGTTAGTAAATTAAAATTTGAAGACATATACACTATGGTTGCTTTCTCTTTAATACGAAAGAAAATAAGAGAAAAAAGGAAATTACCATGTAAATTTCATTTTTTTTTCGTCATCTTTTCTCACATTTTATCAGTGAGGGGGAACTTTACTTCTTAAATTAGAGAAAATGTTTACGACACCAAATTAGAGAGATAATATTTTCTCTCCATTGTAGTGCAAATGAAGGGAAAAAATAAAAAATGTGAGAAAATCTGAGAAATAAGGAAGATATTAAGGGCGTCTTTTCTCTCTTTTTTTCTTTCTCAACAAAGAGATCGAACGCAACCTATAATTAAAAACATAGAGCAATCAATAACAGCACATATATATGTATAGGTAGCTGCAGCCTCATCTCATTACTTGACGCAAGAAAGCAACACTTAACTAGTGTAATTAAAAGAGAGGCAGAAATAAAAGGGTTTGATCTACACAACACAATAGCTTAAGTATTGATGAAAGCTAGCAAGCAATAGTCATGCTTCAAATAATTAATTTCAACAGCTCAAGATACAATCCTTGGTTTTTTTAAATTCGAGTTTGAGCTACTTTTCTTGCAATTCCAATTCAGTTTGGTGGCTCGGGCTTTCCTACTCCGATTCTCACGAAATACGAATGGTTCGATGAGTTTACGATAGTAACTTTGAGCAGACAGTTGCTCTCCTTAATTTGTTACCGTGATATAAGAGGTTGTTATAAAATTTTGAGTCACATCACTTGGTGTACGAGAGTTTATAAAATACACAAATTAATCTAAGTGTGAGTAAAATCATATGGATCAAGAACTGCAATATATACACTCTTTCGAAAAGAAATTGCACAATATACGTATGTATCACTAACACAATTAATCAACAGGGTTAAATGATGTCCTAAAAGCTCATGGAAATCACAAGTCGAAACTCGATGAGCCGGGGCCTCGTTAAAACCTGTCGAAGAAAACCCTATGGGAAAAACCCTCGACAGGAAAAAGAGTACCCCTCTAAGCACTATACAATTATATTGAATAAATGATTCATGATTCTCAAACTTTACCAATGGGACACCACTTCATCTTCTTCTATATCACTGCAGCAGCTAACAGCTTCTTCACATACCACTTCATCTTCTTCTATGTCACTGCAGCAGCAGCTATCAACTTCTTCAGACCAATTAGATAAGCAGTCTTCATCTTCAGACGAGTACTCAATCTCTAATAATTCACCGTCCGATTCCATCTCCGATTCATCATCTTCTGATTCCTCCAGACCTTCTAGAAACGAATGCTGCAGCAGCATTTCGCAAGTCAATCTAAACTTTGGATTCCTCACCAAACAACCCTTGAGAAAAGCCTTCGCCTCCTTCGATAACCCATCCGGAATTTCCACCCTTTCGTGCCCTTCCCCAATCTTCCTCAGAACCTCAACAGCTCCTATCTCCTCCATTTTCCCCTCCAATATAATGGAGATTTCCCAGTTAGCATCTCGAAAACAATGCAACCGATCGCCCAAACATCAGACGGCGCCTCTTGCACATAATCCACCACTGCCTCCGGCGATAAATACATCGGAGTTCCCTCCCAGCAACCCCCTAACTTCCTCTTCCTACTCGTTTTCACCTTCTTCGCCATGCCCAAATCCCCGATTTTCGCAGTAATCCCTCCGCAACAATTAGGAACCATTAGAATATTATCGGGCTTCAAATCACAATGCACATATCCAAGCTCGTGCATATGTTTCAGCCCTCTCAGAATAGACCTCGTGTACATCCTCACCTCCACTTCCGGCAATCCTTCCCCTCCCAATCTCGCGATCCTTTCGGCTAGGGTTCCGCCCGAGCCGAACTCGAGCATCAGATTGTACGCCATGTTCCCGTTGCAACCGATTGTCGTCTCTTCGCCATAGCACTGAATGATGTAAGGGCAGCCTCCTAAGTTGGTGTAAGCCTCCCTCTCCTTCTGAATCGACGCCGAATACGAGACCTCCGCAGATTTCACGGACATCACCGGCGGCAAGAAACAGTTTCTTGATGAAGGGTTTCGCAGAGTTGCGATATAAACACGACCGAAGCTTCCTTCTCCAATCATGGAAGACCTAATCCATGCTCTTCCATCTCCGTATTCTTCACCCCTTCCTGCCATGCGTGCCTTCGACGAGTAATAATTTCAATGAAACCTAGACGTGATTTTTGGAGTGTTTAGTGTTTTGATTGATTTCTAATAATAATAAATAGTAAGTGTTTGATAGAGACCGAGTTTATATAGTTAGGGCAAGTCGCGTGCGGTGAAGCAAATCTATATACAATATACTCCCTCTATCCCATTAATAAAGGGACATTTTTCTTTTGGGGACGTTGACTGATATAGGGACCTTCTCAAAATAGAGAATTTTAACCCAATAAAATTCAGACATATCACTTTAACCCACTACCTATCAATTTAACACATTATCATCACTCTTGTCTTAATTCTCGTGTCGAAACAAAAAGTCCCTATCTCAGTGGGACGGAGGGAGTATAAAAGTAGAATTGTTGTAAAAAATTACAATAATGCCATATTCCCGCCTAAATGTGCAATTATTCTACAAAATGACTTTAGCAATTATTCAATAGATTATGTGGCAAGTTTTGTAGTGATTATTTTGAATATGAAAATCAGAAACTTGGAGTCCAATTTTGGAATGTAGGCTTGAGCTCCAGTCTATATGCTAATCCAGAAAACCAACGATTAATGAAGTAGGTTGCTTTTCAAACTAAGACATAAGCTCCAACCTAGAAATACAAAACCCAAGATAGTATATCAAATGATTTTATTATTTTTTTTAAAAAAAATTTACTCATCAATCTAAGGCTAAAGTTATAGCTTTTAGAAAAATACATTAATTTGCATCTTGTTAGGAAAATGGTAAACACGTACGAAAGTAGCTACAATAATCGAGATGGCAACTGAACACTAAACAACGAATTAGTAAATAACAAGACAACAAAATAACGAACTAGAATCGTATGCAAAGTCGAGTCGAGTAGAACTCTCCCCGCAAGAAGTTGTACGCCCTAGTAGTGCTCTCGGAAACATGCGTAGCTTCCCAAAAGGTGAAACGAATTTCGTCTCGGAGGTAGCAGCACCGCAAACCAACGAGCTCCGGCGAACTGGATGCAGACGAGGACTGAACTCGTATGGAATGCAAAAAGAAAACAAGAATGCACAACAAATATGAACATGGTTCTTGCGAGCTGGGCTTGTACGTTTGGGCGCCCATAGGACCAATTGCCAAGATCCAAGTCCACGGCCACGAGCCCGAGCCCGGCCGACGGCGGCGACGCGCGCGTGTGTGCGCGAGAGCCCATCTTCTACCACTTCGCCCACATGTTCAATTAGCCCATTAGTATAACTAGTTTTATACTTGGCTAATTAATGTTCTTTTATCAATGTGGGACAAATTTATTACAAGAGTTAATACTTGTAATAATTCCACCAACTATCAACCGTTGATACATTATATCTCACTCACCGGAATTCGGATTTGAGCATATCAATATACCACATTTATCTACTCTCGGAGTAGATTAATAATTTACTATTTAGTTTATTTAATAAATTAAATATAAATTATTATAATTTAACAAACCAAATTCCAACAATCCCCTCCCCTCCCCTGAGCGAGATATCCTTATGCAAATGTATGCAAATGCAAAGCTCAGTCCTCAAGAGACTTTATTGTATTAGGATAAGTGGTTTTTTGCCTTGAACCTTTCCATAGTCAACCCTATCAAGTATACCGGTGACCTAGTGGACGTGATGCCTTGAACTAGTTCTCCTAGGTGTATACTAAGACAACAGTGTTGACACAATATTGTCTCAATCTCATCCGTTCTCACGTTTGTGTCCATTTCAGGCCCTAGATCACCCCTTTTGATTCATAAGTTTATCGTCGAAGCGGCCTCTACTTCTTACTTATATAGGTGATTCTTATTCATAGCATTCTGCTTTGCTCAAACCCCTCCAAGGTTTTTCCCAAGAATCTTTAAAAGTCTTTTAGACTTATCCTCACCACTTGCAGACATAACACTCAAAAGCTTTCTTTAAGGAATGTACAAATTGGTTTGCGTGCTTCCAACTTGAAGTATTATAGTTTAGTTGTCCCTTTGAACCATATTATGGATACTTCCAAATTATATAGTTGGGTTACCACTATAATACTTCATTTATGTGGATTTTAGCCCCATTCCCTTAACTAGCTTATGCAATTGATCTCGATTTATCGCTTTCGTACGCAGATCCGCTAGGTTATCGGCTGATCTAATAAAACTCAACGAGATAACTCCACTTGAGATCAAATGTCTTACAGTATTATGGCATCGACGTATATGTCGAGACTTGCCATTATACATACTATTATGTGCTCGTCCTATAGCCGCTTGACTATCTGAGTGAATCATCACTGACAACACAGGCTTCGACCAACTCGGAATATCCTCGAGGAAATTTCTAAGACATATTGGCTTCTTCACCAGCTTTGTCCAAAGCTATGAACTCCGATTCCATGATCGATCGTGCTATACACGTTTGTTTGAGGATTTCCACGACACAGCCCCTCCCCCAATAGTGAATACGTAGCCGAGAGTTGAAAACGAGTCTTTTGCATCGGATATCCAGTTCGCATCACTATACCCTTCAAGTATAGGGGGTTCTCTCCTGAAGTGAATTCCATTTGAGTATATTTTTTATACCTCAAAACACTTGCAAGAGCTTTCTAGTGATCATCACTCGGATTACTTGTAAATCTAATTAATTTGTTCACAGAACAAGCTAAATCTGGTCTTATACAGTTTATGATATACAATAAACTGCCAATAATCTTAGCGTACTCCTCTTGAGCAACAGAATCACCTAGATTCTTGTTCAAGTGAACACTAGGATCCATAGGAGTCTTAGCTGGTGAATACCCAAAAGCGTTGAATTTTATGAGTACTTTCTCAGCATAGTGAGATTGAGTCAGAACAATTCCATCCGGCTTTCTTAGAATTCTCATTCCAAGTATCACATCGGCTAAACCCAAATCATTCATGCTAAAGTTTCTACTTAGCATTTTCTTAGTTTCTAAAATTATACGAGTGTTACTTCCCATGATCAACATGTCATCTACATATAGACAAACTATAACATAACCGTTATTAGATGTCTTAATGTATACACATTTGTCACACTCGTTAATTTTCAAGCCATTTGACGACATCGTTTTGTCAAATTTCAAGTGCCATTGAAGAGGCGTTTGATTCAAACCATATAAAGACCTTTTTAGTTTGCATACAAGGTGTTCTTTTCCTAGTACTACAAACCCTTCAGGTTGCTTCATATAGATTTCATCATCTAACTCACCATTTAAAAACGCAGTTTTCACATCCATTTGATGAATCTCAAGATTGTACAAAGCAGCAATAGCGAGAAGCACTCTAATGGATGTATGTCTCGTTACCGGTGAGTAAGTATCAAAGAAATCATATCCTTCTCTTTGTCTAAAGCCTTGGACTACAAGTCTATCTTTATACTTATCAACAGTTCATCGGCGTTATATTTTCTCTTTAGGATCCTTTTACAACCTAAAGACTTACTTCCTTGAGGAAGTTCGGTTAACATCCAAGTATTGTTTTCCATAGTGGAATCAATTTCATTGTTGATAGCTTCTTTCCAAAGATCTCCATCTGAACTAGACAGAGCCTCCTTGATTGTTCTGGTTCATCATCTAACATCATCACAACATAGTTCGGACCAAAGATTTTTGGACTCTTTTTCCGATCACTACGTCTTGGTTCTATATCCAAAGGATTAGACCTTGGCTGTTTACGACTAGTTGACCCATCAACTCTCGGCATAGAATTAGAGTTTTCATCCACTTGTTTATAACTAGTAGATTCTAACTCACCATTCTCGTTAGATGTGATCCTTCCTTTATCCTTACTAGGATAAATATTTTCAAAGAATACAACATTCCTTGATTGTATCGTTGTTCCTACATGTATATCGAGTATCTCCGACTTATGTACTAGAAAACGATAGGCGCTACTGTTTAGTGCATATCCAATAAAGATACAATCAACCGTTTTAGGTCCAATTGCAACTCGTTTTGGAAAAAGGCACTTCAACCTTAGCCAAACAACCCCACACCTTAAGGTATTTGTAAGAAGGTTTTCTTCCTTTCCATAATTCATATGGAGTCATTTCTTTACCTTTTAGTGGGATTTTGTTCAAGATATAATTAGCTGTTAAGACAGCTTCCCCCCACAAATTTTGAGGTAACCCTGAACTAATCAATAAGGCATTCATTAAGAGTTCGATTCTTGCGTTCCACAAGACCATTGGACTGTGGTGAATAAGGGGCTGTCGTTTGATGAAGTATACCACTTTCGTTGCACAATTCCTCATACGGAGCTACATTCTCCACCTCTATCACTTCGAACCATCTTAATATGACAACCTAGTTGATTCTCGACTTCATTTTTGAAGTGTTTAAATGTTTCAATTGCTTCATCTTTTCCTTTTAACAAGTATATATAATTGTACCTTGTACTATCGTCAATGAAAGTAATAAAGTACTTCTTTCCACCTCTTGTTTGAACAAAATTTAAATCACATACATCGGTATGGATTAATTCGAGAGGTGAAGTGTTCCGTTCCACCGTTTTAAAAGGTAGCTTCATCATTTTTGCTTCAATACAAACTTCACATTTTTCATGTGAATTTATATTTTCAATATTTAGTAAATTCATATTTACTGGTCTCTTTATAGCATTTAGATTCACATGTCCTAATCTACAATGCCATAAATTGGAACACTCAAGCAAGTAAGTGATAGGGTGCATTTTTAGCATATTTTCTAAGTGTTATATTATCGTTTTCTTGTCTTATTTTGATAGTTTAGCTCATGTTTTTTATTTTTTACGTTATTTCAAGCTAGATTACGCTTTTGGGTTGTTTTGAGTGTTTTTAGGGCTTTTGAGTCGAGAAAACCAAAGATGAGATGAGAAATGACGAAACCAAGGAAAATGATCCCGAGTTCTGACTGTTCACGATTTTATAGCATATTTATTTTGGAATTAATGAATGCATAATATTGAAGAGGAGTTCGATAGGAGCATGTAGGCGAAAATGGAGGTCAATTCGGAGTTCGGACGAGGAAGATATGGCCGAAACAAGAAAGACGCGATGGACCTCTCGACCCTCTCGACCGAGAGCCCTGTCGAGAGGGAGGTCGAGAGGATCTCTCGAGAATCGTGAATATTCATATTTTTTTATTCTTTTAACCTAATCCTTGTACACTTAGGTAACCATTACGAATCCCTACCTTATAAATAACCCAAAACTCATCATTGTACCTAAGTTTTTCAAAGTTTATCATAGAGAGAGATCTCTCTAGTCTCCAACATACTTTAGATTAGTTTTTATTCTTTTCTCTACACTTTTATATTTTTAGATCTAGATTTTAGATTAGTTTTTACATTTATGTATGAAGACCATTGAAGATTGAAGATTTATTCAAGATTCAAGAGTTTTTCTATCTCTTTCTCTTTACTTTATGCTTTTACTTATGTTTAATCTTCTTTCCACTTTTCTTTTAATTATGTCTAGTTAATTTTCCTAGATGTATTCTAGGGTTTTTATGTTTAATTGAATCTACATGAGTACTTTTTAGATCTATTTAGCCTTTCAATCTAGATGTATGTTTCATGGTGCTTATTCTCATGTATGATTAACTGGCCATTAGTTGTGTATGCTTAGTTATGTTTTTATGCCTTAGCCGGATAATTGCATAATGGATCTCATGAATACATGGTATGATGATTTAATTGTCTTAGCCGAAGTTAGATTGTCATAGTTCTTGTATATAGTATATATAGGTGTCGTAGCTGAACCTTGTTGATTATATCTATCGATACTTGATCTGTTTTGCACTTGATTTAATTTCTATGAGACCGAGAGGAGATTATGATTTTATTGAGTGGCGATCTATGCTACCTTAGCCGGAGTGTTAGATTATATTCGTGTATCGCATCTAGGTTGGATTAAATTGGTTAAATAGATTTATTGGTTATTTATGTATGTTTTATTAGATCTACTACCCAAGGATCAATGTTTTTCTCTATTTGTTAGTTTCTTTATTTTTCATTTTCATTTATTATTTATTTTTGTATGTATTTATTTATTTGATTTAATTTCAGTTTTAGATAGAAAACCAAATTCTAAAGTTTTGTTTGCCTAGACATCGTTGAGAATATCTAGTAGAGGTAACTTCTATACGTTCGGATATCGGGCCCTGAGGATACGACTCCTACTTCCCTTTGCTACACTATTTTAGGGTGGTAAAATAGCAGCGATCAATTTGGCACCGTTGCCGGGGAATGATAAGATCATATAGGAATATTTCGAACGAGATTCGATTGGTGCACTAGGAATTTCATTTTTTTTGTTTTTATTTGATTGATCTAACGTTTTCTTGGTCTTATATTTTGCTTTATAGGTAGTGAAAAAGGATCGAGACGAAGTTGAGGTCAATCAAGCACCACCACCTACCATGGGAGATAAGAGCTTTTATTTAGATCTGCCTTGAAAGCAGGTAACGTCGGGCTAAATATGTAAAATGTAGCACTTGTTGGGAGGTAACCCAACTCTATCTTTAGTTTTCAGTTTTTGTTTTTATTTATCATTAAGTCTTATCTTTTATTAAGTGTTTTATCCAAGAATTTTTGAAGCTTGTGAGTTGTATGTTTTCTCGATGAGGTTTCGACTAAGAGGAGAAGATCGATAGTAAGCTAGCTTCGGTGAAAGGTACGCTCGTTAACTTATCCACTCCTTCCTCTTGAAACTTATTCCTTCATCATGATTCGAAATAAGTTTGGGGGAGGGGGGAAGTGTGGTTTCGTTAACTCGTTTGTATTCATTCTTGGATAGTAGTTTAATTTTGGATATTAGTTGTAGTTCGTAGAGTCTTTATAAGTTTAGATGATTGAGTCAAGCATGATTTATGAGTATATGAATTGGCTAATGATAGCATGATTTTCTTTGAATAATTTATTGATATTATGTTTGGAACCTTGGTGGAGATTATGCATGTGTGTGATAAAATTGGATTATGCTTTGATTTTGAGAAACGTTTTGTTATAACCCGTGAGGATTTGAGCATTTGGTGCATATTTATGCCTATTTTCTTTCGTGAGTATATCATACATGTATTTGTACTTCTAGAACTTGCCTTTATTCTCCTTCGAGACTACGTATGTGTGTAGGAATTTAGAAGTGATTTTAGGCCATCTTTTGTTAGCCACATCTTTCCTAAACACTATTCTTTACATATATTTCCTTTGTTAGCCACTTTTGAGCCTTTATAGCCGGTTGTTCTTTTAACCGGATGAAAGGAAGTAAAGGAGGAATTATGGGTATCTTGGGATTTGTTTTGTTAGGAATTATGGTTGGAGAGCAGTCTTTTTAGTAAGCTCCTTTGAAAGAAAGGAATCTTAGATCCCTATAAGCTCTAATAAAAAAAAAATTGAGGGAATAAAGGACTTCGAAAAACTGTTTTGAAAATAATATATATATATATATATATATATATATATATATATATATATATATATATATATATGAGTCCTAGTTCAAAAGAAAAGACAAGGAAAAAAAAAGAGCATAAAGGGATGGATAGAATTTTTAGTATTTTGGGAGTTGAATAAAAGAAGGCTGAGAGGAGAAGATGTTGATATTTGAGAAAAAAAGTTGATGAGTAGAAGATGAAGTTAAATCCATACTAGTTTGGAGTTTCTTAAAAGGTTTATACTTGGAGATTTCTAAGTCACTTAGCCTATATTTTCCCTACCCTAAACCAATGTGGCACATTACAACCTTGAAAAAGTCCTAATTGATCTTAGTTCTTACATACAATCAAGTGGTGGAGATGTTGAGATAAAGGGCAAGCTTATTTTAAGTCTTTGCATTGTATTAATTATGAGTGAGCCTATACACTTAAATTCTTTCATTGTGAGTTGAGAGTTCACTTATACACTTATATCATCACATATTTTGAGTGAGTTTCAGTTTTGAAAAGCATGATTTGATTTTGTTGTACTTTCGTAGAGTCGAAACTTTGAGGTTGCTTACATGATATTGATTGATGCTTCTTTGAAGATCTATGAGGCCCTTAGAGTTCATTATGCTTGTATTTTGTGTTTGCTTGATTTTTCTATACTTTAGTTTATGTTTAGTTTAATGTTCGGGACGAACAATGTTTAAGTTTGGGAGATTTTGATAGGGTGTATTTTTAGCATATTTTCTTAGTGTTATATTATCGTTTTCTTATCTTATTTTGATAGTTTAGCTCATGTTTTGTATTGTTTATGTTATTTCGAGCTAGATTACGCTTTTGGGTTGTTTTAAGTGTTTTAAGGGCTTTTGAGTCGAGAAAACCCAAGATGAGATGAGAGACGACGAAACCAAGGAAGATGATCCCGAGTTCTGACTGTTCAAGATTTTATAGCATATTTATTTTGGAAATAATGAATGCATAATATTGAAGAGGAGTTCGATAGGAGCACGTAGGCAAAAACGGAGGTCAATTCGGAGTTCGGACGAGGAAGATATGGCCGAAATAAGAAAGATGCGATGGACCTCTCGACCCTCTCGACCGAGAGCCCTGTCGAGAGGGGGGTCGAGAGGATCTCTTGGGAATCATGAATATTCATATTTTTTTATTCTTTTAATTTAATCCTTGTACACTTAGGTAACCATTACGAATCCATACCTTATAAATACCCCAAAACTCATCATTGTACCTAAGTTTTTCATAGTTTATCATAGAGAGAGATCTCTCTAGTCTCCAACATACTTTAGATTAGTTTTTATTCTTTTCTCTACAATTTTATATTTTCAGATCTAGAATTTAGATTAGTTTTTACATTTATGTATGAAGACCATTGAATATTGAAGATTTATTCAAGATTAAAGAGTTTTTCTATCTCTTTCTCTTTACTTTATGCTTTTACTTATGTTTAATCTTCTTTCTACCTTTCTTTTAATTATGTCTAGTTAATTTTCCTAGATTGATTCTAGGTTTTTATGTTTGATTGAATCTACATGAGTACTTTTTAGATCTATTTTAGTCTTTCAATCTAGATGTATGTTTCATGGTGCTTATTTTCATGCATGATTAACTGGCCATTAGTTGTGTATCCTTAGTTATGTTTTCATGCCTTAGCTGGATAATTGAATAATGGATCTCATGAATACATGGTATGATGATTTAATTGTCTTAGCCGAAGTTAGATTGTCATAGGTCTTGCATATAGTTGATATAGGTGTCGTAGCTGAACCTTGTTGATTATAGCTATCAATACTTGATCTGTTTTGCACTTGATTTAATTTCTATGAGACCGAGAGGAGATTAGGATTTTATTGAGTGGCAATCTATGCTGCCTTAGCCGGAGTGTTAGATTATATTCGTGTATCGCATCTAGGTTGGATTAAATTGGTTAAATAGATTTATTGGTTATTTATGTATGTTTGATTAGATCTACTACCCTAGGATCAATGCTTTTCTCTATTTGTTAGTTTCTTTATTTTTCATTTTCATTTATTATTTATTTTTGTATTTATTTATTTTATTTGATTTAATTTCAGTTTTAGACAGAAAACCAAATTCTAAAGTTTTGTTTGCTTAGACATCGTTGAGAATATCTAGTAGAGGTAACTTCTATACGTTCGAATATCGGTCCCTGAGGATACGACTCATGTTTCCCTTTGCTACACTATTTTAGGGTGGTAAAATAGCAGCGATCAGTAAGCAGAAGTAGAAGCATTTTCATTCTTTCCCTTCTTGGGAGCACGGGTTACAACAACAGTGCTAAGCTTGAAAAACCCATCAATCATGTGACCACGACCAAGAGGTTTTCCCTTCTTGCAAATAGAAACACTATCTACATCAAACACTAGCCTAAACTTATTCTTGACAAGAATAGAGCCAGATACAAGATTTTTTGTGTATGTCCGGAACATGAAGGACATTACGCAAAAGCAAATGTTGACCCAAAGTCAGCTTCAAAACCATGTTGCCAATTCCAATATCTTTGGAGGTGTTGGAGTTGCCCAGGTGGATCTTCTTGTCTGCACTAGCCTCCTTGTAGGTGGAAAAAGCATTCTTGTCCGAGCAAACGTGCACGGTCGCAGCAGTGTCCACGTACCATGCCTTGGGGCTATCAACATGATTAGCCTCAAACACGACAGCAGAAAGTTCATCCTCATCCAACTTGTCTTCATTGTTGTCGACAGCGTTGGCACGAGCTTTGACCTTCTTCTTCTTTGGCTTAGTACAGTCCTTAGCCATGTGACCCGGATTGTCACAATTGTAGCACACCCCCCCAAACTTGGGGTAGGACTTTTTCCCTTTTTAGAAGGGCCAGGACGAGGACGCTTGGAGGGACCTACGGTCTTCTCCGTCAGATTGGCGCGAGCATCCATAGGAGCTTTCCCTTTCTGAGCATTCCTCCTAACTTCTCTCAAGTGTGCCTCCACTTGAAGCTTTTTCACCAAGATTTGCTCAGTGATCTCCTTGCTCTTGTGCTTCAATTGCTCTTTAAAATCACTCCAACTTGGAAGGATTTTCTCGATAATGACAGCCACAGTTAGAGCATCGGGCAAGGTGATTCCCTCGGATTGAACAACATGTGCTAGAGTCTGGAACTCGGCCACTTGTTCCATCACTGGGCGGGAATCCACCATCTCATATTTGAGCCAACGAGACACATCGAACTTGTGGGTACTCGCCTCGTCGAGAAGGTACTTGTCCTCGAGAGCATCCCACAATTCATTAGTTGTCTTGATTTGGCAGTAGACACCATATAGGCTCCTATCAATGTAAAACAGTAAGGTGTTCTTACAAAGATAGTCACCTTGGTACCAACTGTCGGAGCGAACCCAAACTAAGAAGTTCATTTCCTCCTCGTGTGGCATAGCCGGTTTGTCCTCGGACAGATACTGGAGTAGTCCAACAATAGTGAGGTAGAACATCATCTTTTGCTGCCAATGACGGAAGTCATGGCCCGAGAAAACAAGTGGCTTCTGGGCTAAACCCTTCATGGAGGAAGTCTGCAACGTGGCCATAGTTGAATTCTATTGACTTCCGGTTCCATTGTTGTTGTCGTCGTTGTTGACGTTGTTGTTGCCGTTGGGGAACATTGACGGCGCTAATGAGGAGGAGTTGATTCCGATGGTAGTCATCTTGCACTTTCGAACGTGAAGTACAACTTCTTACGATTGTTAAGAATATGGTAAACACGTACGAAAGTAGCTACAATAATCGAGATGGCAACTGAACACTAAACAACAAATTAGTAAATAACAAGACAACAAAATAACGAACTAGAATCATATGCAAAGTCGAGTCGAGTAGAACTCTCCCCGCAAGAAGTTGTACGCCCCGGTAGTGCTCTAGGAAACAGACGTAGCTATCAAAAAGGTGAAACGACTTTCGTCTTGAAGGTAGCAGCACCGCAAACCACCGAACTCCGGCGAACTAGATGCAGACGATGACTGAACTCGTATGGAATGCAGAAAGAAAACAAGTGCAGAGAGAGATGCGTTTGTTGTGTATTCTCTGAATGGCACTAGAGGCCTCTATTTATAGGCTCCAACCCATGGGAGGAGTGAATGTGGCCATCAAGGCCCATTTCGGTTTCTGACAGTTTCGTCAGCCCATTAAGTTGGTGGCTGTAACTCCCGAGAGTTACAAATTTGAATTCGGTACGTTGAACCTGGAAAAACTAGATCAACGAATCTGGACATGGTTCTTTCGAGCTAGGCTTGTACGTTTTGGGCCTAAAGATAAGCCCATAACCCAGTCACAGGCCCAAGGAACATCCCATAGGACCACCCAAAGGACCAATTGCCAAGATCCAAGTCCACGGCCACGAAACCCGAGACCGGGCTCCGAGCCCGGCCCAACCGGCAGTCTGGACGGCGGTGGCGGCGTGCGCGTGTGTGTGTGTGCGCGAGAGCCCACCTTCTACTACTAGGCCCACATGTTTAATTAGCCCATTAGTATAACTAGTTTTATACTTAGCTAATAAATGTTCATTTATCAATGTGGGACAAATTTATTACAAGAGTTAATACACCTTGTAATAATTCCACCAACTATCAACCTTTGATACATTATATCTCACTCACCGGAATTTGGATTTGAGCATATTTATATACCATGTTTATCTACTCTCGAAGTAGATTAATAATTTACTACTCCCTCCGTCCCACTCTATTAGTCTCATTTGCCATTTTAGTTTGTCCACTTATTAGTCTCATTCCCTAAAATGGCAAAGAATACTTGGTCACAATTCACTCTCTCTCCTCAGGATTAATTACAACCACATATTATCCACTCACTCTCCACTCACTTGGTCCATGTGCCGAAAGCAAATGAGACTAATGGAGTGGGACGGAGGGAGTATTTAATTTATTAAATAAATTAAATATAAATTATTATTATTTAATTGGTCAAACCAAATTCCAACACATCTAACCATCTGGATTGACTGGACATATAGTAGGGCAAACAGTGAATTAACCAATGTGTTAAATATTTCAGGAGTTTTCATTAAATAAAAGAAAAAATTTGATCAGGCTCTTATCTCATGTTCAATCAAAATTTCGGTAACTTATACCTTACCCCATAAGGCCATAATGCATTGTCTCTCACGGAAGCTTCCATGTTTCACATGATGCAAAATTCACTCACCATGAATGAGTGACACATGGCAGTTTTCAATTAAATATTGTTATTGTGTGGGCTTTTTACACATGAGTGACATCATAAAAAGCAAAAAAAAAAAAAAATTATATATAAAATTTTTAATATCTAAAATATTTGAAAATTAAAATTTATTCTTTTATACGTATTTTTTAAAATTTTAATTTTCAAATATATTAGATATTTTAAACTTTTAAAATTTAAAGTCAGTTCCATCTAAAATAGTAGGTGCTAAGTTGTTTGGATCTCTCCCTATAAATATAAGATCATTAAACACATTACTTACAAATTTTCTCTCTACACTTGGGCACCTCCTAATTCATAGCTATATGTCGAATTTTGAGTCAAGTACACAATGCAATATATTAGATGAAATGAGAAATATGTATATTTTGATAAATGTTATTATCATACAATTGATATATTTTTATTAAATTACATATAACATCTCGTGCATAGAACAAGTTGCAATACTGGTCTAGGGGAAATAACAAAAGGGAAATTAAAGCATAGTGTTATGATATTTTTTGTAATATTTGGACTCGACTCTTACATTCCATATCCGGTCTTGTGTTACAATTTTGGTAATACCCATGCCAACAATAATTAATTTTTACTAGAATTATAAAATATTATATAAAAATAAAAATTGAAATGTTATACTAATAAATTAAAATATAAAAATTTATGAAAAAAAAAAGTAGAATTTTAAAACACCCTAAATTTTAATTTATCAACTTCATTTTACTGAATAAAATAAATATTAAGTGCCTAAAAAAATAATTATGAAACCTAAGTGATGATCAATGAGCGAAATAGAAATTATTGTATAATATCAATACCACAAATTAAAATACGTTAAAATTATTGGGAAAAAATGCATTAAATTAATCGAATTTAATATTTTCCATTCCATGCTAATTGTCTCTGTTTTCCGGATGTCCCAATTAATTGTCCACTTATTTAAAATTGAAAAAGTATACTGACAAGCCCATATTGTGCTCTATTTTTTGTTATGATTTGAGTCATGTTTAGAGTCATTTTGTATCAAGTTATGTGCTTGGGAGGGCACGTTTTGGATTTAGGTTGCACAGGGCAAGGCAGAGCAAAACCAGTCAATTCTAGAGTGCTTGGGCAAGACGCTGAGAACAAGCAGGAACAGGGCAAGGCGGAATGCATTCACTGGTGTGATCGTGGGCATAGTGGCGACCATCGTGGGCAAGGAAGAGGCTACCGGGTGCGAAGGAGCGAATAAGGAAAGAGATTTACCTAGAGATTCTTTCCTTAATTCAGCTTGATCAATTATGGAAGCAAATCTGTGCACAAGGCAAGTCTACCTTGAAGCCGAGAAAACCCTAGCCGCCACTGAATGGGCCTGGACCACGATCCACATACTTATACAAGTTCAGCTATGCAAGACAGAACAAAGAGAAGAAAACAACCGAGCATCTTGGGCAGACAGGAAAGCACCTTGGGCAAGACGCGGCAAATCTTATCCGAGAAAGCAGACAAGGAATGAATTATTTCTTTCCTTAACCATGAAGATTTGTTCCTTGCTGGAAGATATTGAAGATATGAGCGAATTCTAGCTTGAGGAACAAGAAAGGAAAGTTCTACCAACAAAGGCAACAACCCTAGATATTGAGTCAGCTGCTAGGCCAAGGCCCACAGCCCATTTACACTGCTATATATAGGTCTCCTCGCCCACAGCAGCGGGGGATCTCTCTCTTCTATCCCTTATCGTTATATTCTTTACATACACTTAGAAATAGTTTTGGAGAGAATTCATAATGTAGCTTTGAGAGTTCAAGGAAGAAACAAGCCCTACGGGTGAACCATTTTTATTTTATGTTAATGTTATTTTTGTTTAATTTAATTATGTCTTTCTTTTACATTTATGTTATTTATTTTTTCAGCATGCTAGAGTAGTTGTTTAAACCCGTCTTGGGCAAGATGCCGTAATCGTAATATAACTCAATACTCGTGAGGTCGGAACAATTGGACTTAATGATGATTGCATGTGTTCCCGAGTTTGCTAGGTTCTGTTCTACAATTCATGTTCGTCTTGGTCGGGTAAGCGGACGGTATCATATCGAGTCAAGCA
This sequence comes from Thymus mandschuricus, assembly GCA_029379335.1. NCBI lineage: Eukaryota > Viridiplantae > Streptophyta > Magnoliopsida > Lamiales > Lamiaceae > Thymus > Thymus mandschuricus. Next base: position 13,813,130 of record CM057080.1, on the reverse strand, counting down.
TGATTACAAATAGTACATGGGTAAAATGTGTAGGATAGGTCCTCACGCCATATAGTATGAAGTAGCAACGGTGTGTAGTCGTAGGTCGACGTTAGGCCTGCTTTCGTGGCTATTCGGGTCTGTGATCGCACTATTTTCTACCACACAAAATAGGTATAGTATAGGAAAGTACGAGTATCGTATCCACAGGGATTGATATATCGAAATCACACAAAGTACCTCTACTCTAGAATTAAACTGATGTCTAGGCAATTAAGAAAATAATAATGTGGTATTATAATCCTAGGCAAATAAATAAAATAAATAAAAGAGAACACAAATAAAGAGACAATTAAATAAGCAATTAAACAAATAAGGCAAATAAGCAAATAAGGAAACAAATAAATCAAATAAGTAAAAGTGTTGATTCTAGGGAAGCCTACCTAATCAAATATATGCAAGCAATTAATGAGTACAATTAACCAATTTAATCCAATCTAAATGTGATACATGCAAAAATAACTTACACCCCGATTAAAGCAATGCAAGTAGTCACCCAACGAGATCCTAATATTCTTTCGAATTATAAGAATCGAATCAAGTGCAAAATAGAACAAGTACCAATAATATAATCAACTAGGTTCAACTACGACACCAAATCAATTATATATGAACATATAACAATTCAATTGTCAATCAAGAGAATCAAACTATTATATCATGCTTTCATGAGATCGATTATGCAATTATCCGATTAAGGCATAAACACATAATTATGCATACACAATTAATGGCCAGTTAACTATGCATGAGAATAAGCACCATGAAACATGCATCTATATTGGAAGGCTAATTGTAAACAAGAACACTCACATAAATTCAATTAGGCATTCAATCCCTAAAATCAACTAAGGAATTTAGCTAGACATAATTAAAAGAAAGGTAGAAGGAAGAATAAACATAATCAAAAGCATAAAGTAAAAAGAAAGGGATAGAAAAACTCTTGAATCTTGATGAATCTTCAATCTTCAATTGTCTTCATACATAAAATAAATCTAAATCTAAAAGTATAAAAGTATGGAGAAAAGAATAAAAACTAATCTAAAGAATGTAGGAGAGTGGAGGAACTTGTTTACAATGATAGGTTTAGAGGTATTTATAGGGTAGAAGTTTGCATCCAATACCTAATTGTACAAGGAAACCAAGAAAAAGTCAAAAATAGCCTTTTAGAGAAAATCCCGTCTGGAAAACAGGAGGCACCTCTCGACACCTCTCTCGATCGAGAGGTCGGTCGAGAGGGTCGAGAGGGTTCTGCGCAACTTTCTTGAATCGGTCGTATCTTCCTCATCCGAACTCCGAATTGACCTCCGTTTTCGCCTACGTGCTCCTATCGAACTCCTCTTCAATGCTATGCTTTCACTTTTCCAGAATAACACTTCCAAAAAATCGTGAGAAGTCAGAACTTGGGATCAATACTTCATCTCTTCCTTGGTTTCATCGTCTCTTGTCTCATCTTGGGTTTTCTTGACTAAAAAAGCCCTAAAAACACTCAAAACAACCCAAAAGCGTAATCTAGCTCGAAATAACATAAACAATACAAAACATGAGCTAAAATATCAAAATACGACAAGAAAACGATAATATAACACCTAGAAAATAGGGTAAAAATACACCCTATCAAAATCCCCCAAACTTAAACATTGTTCGTCCCGAACAATAAACTAAAGAATAAACAAATCAAGACAAACACAACATACAAGCATAATGAATTCTAAGGGCCTCATAGATATTCAAAGAAGCATCAATCAACATCATATAAGCAACCTCAAAGTTTCGACTCTACGAAAGTACAACAAAATCAAACCATGCTTCAAAAGGGAAACTCACTCAAGACATGTGAAGATATAAGTGTATAAGTGAACTCTCAACTCACAATGAAAGAATTAAAGTGTATAGGCTCACTCATAATCAATACAATGCAAAAGACTTACCATAGGCTTGCCCTTTATCTCAACATCTCCACCACTTGATTGTATGTAAGAACTAAGATCAATTAGGTCTTTTTCAAGGTTGTAATGTAGGCACATTGGTTTAGGGTAGGAAAAATATAGGCTAAGTGACTTGGACGTCTTCAAGTACCAACCTTTTAAGAAACTCCAAACTAGTATGGATTTTACTCCATCTTCTACTCATCAACTCATTCTCAAATATCAACCTTATCTCTTCTTAACCTTCTTCTATTCAACTCCCAAAATACTAAAAATTCTATCCATCCCTTTATGCTCTTTTTTTTTTTCTTTTTTTTTCTTCTTTTTTTTTTTTCCTTTTTTTTCTTTTGAACTAGGACTCATATATATATTTTTCTTCTAAAAACTGATTTCCTAAGTCCTTTATTCCCTCTTTTTTTTTTTCTAGAGCTTATAGGGATCTAAAATTCCTTTCTTTCAAAGGAGCTTACTAAAAAGACAACTTCTCCATACATAATCCCTAACAAAACAACTCCCAAGATACCCATAATTCCTCCTTTACCTCCTTTCATCCGGTTAAGAAATAAATGGTTATAAAGGCTCAAAAGTGGCTAGCAAAGGAAATATATGTAAAGGATAGTGTTTAGGAAAGATGTGGCTAACAAAAGATGGCCTAAAATCACTTCTAAATTCTTACACACATATGTAGTCTCGATGGAGATCAAAGGCAAGTTCTAGAAGTACAAATACATGTATGATACTCTCACGAAAGAAAATAGGCATAAACATGCACCAAAGGCTCAAATCCTCACGGGTTATAACAAAACGTTTCCCAAAATCAAAGCATAATCCAATTTTATCACACACATGCATAATCTCCACCAAGGTTCCAAACATAATATCAACCAATTATTCAAAGAAAATCATGCTATCATTGGCCGATTCATATACTCATAAATCATGCTTGACTCAATCATCTAACTCCTAAAGACTCTACAAACTACAATTATATCCAAAATTAAACTACTATCCAAGAATACATGCAAACGAGTTAACGAAGCCACACTTCCCCCTCCCCCAAACTTATTTCGAATCATGATGAAGGAATAAGTTTCAAAAGGAAGAAGTGGATAAGTTAACGAGCGTACCTTTCACCGAAGCTAGCTTACTATCGATCTTCTCTTCTTAGTGGAAACCTCGTCAAGAAAACCTACAACTCACAAGCTTCGCAAATTCTTGGATAAAAAGCTTAATAAAAGATAAGACTCAAAGAAAAACAAAAACAAAAATAAATAAAACAAAAACTGAAAATTAAAGATAGAGTTGGGTTACCTCCCAACAAGTGCTACGTTTTACGTCTTTAGCCCGACGTTACCTCTTTTCAAGGCGGATAAAAATGAAACTTTTCTCCCCCATCTTTGAGTTTTCTTCTTTTGGCTCCTAAGACCGAAATCTTTAGCTCTTCTTTGTGTACTCGAACTGGGAGATCACCACTTTCCATGTCGAAACAATCTCCACTCATTGCTAAGAACGAACGTCCCAAAATCAATGGTTGCTTGACGTCTTCCTTCATCTCCACAATCACGAAGTTGGTCGGAAAGTCGAACCCTCTAACTCGAACATCTTCAACTACTCCTTTAGTGTGTATGGACTCTTCATCGGGCGTTGGATCGAACAAATATCGAAGGGAAAAGCCATCGGAGAAGAAATCGAACGTTTCAATCGAAAGAGGGACCTCTCGACCCCCCTCTCGATCGATAGGGGTGTCGAGAGGAACATTCTGACTTTTCTGGGCAGCCTCTCGACCAACCTCTCGATCGAGAGAGGTGTCGAGAGGGTCATCTTGAAGCTCCTCGTCGAACAGGTCTCGATCCCCCTCTCGATCGATAGGGGTATCGAGAGGGGTATTCTGTACTCCAGTATTGACCTCTCGATAGGCCTCTCGATCGAGAGAGGTATCGAGAGGTCCTCGATTCGGCACTTGTCTCCTCGTCTCCTCGAACTCCGAGTCACTTTCATCTTCAACTTCTTTGATTTCCAGGGCCTCGAACTCATCAAACTCCTCATCATGTACCTCACTAGCATGGTATTGGTGCACCTTTGAATTCGCCTCGCCCTTGTTTGGAGGTTGAGCTCGTTGTTGTTGCTCGGATTGGGCCTTCACCAATTGTCCTACTTGCACCTCCAAAGTCTTGATATGAGTGCTCATACCTATGACCGTGTTTCCGAGAGTAGTGACGTTATGCTCCAAGGCTTCGAACTTCGACTCCAACTTGGATATAAAGCTCTCCATCATCTTTTCTATAGGAGTTTTTTCCAATGGGAGTTTTTGAGGATAGGTTCGACAGAACCGATCGTAGAGAGTCCTCTTTGGTTGTGGATCTCCCATGGTGGATGGTGGTGATTGATCAATCTCAACTTCGTCTCGATCCTTCTTTATTACCTTAAAAGCAAAAGATAAGACCAAGAAAACGTTAGATCAATCAAATAAAAATAGAAAAAAATAAAAGTGCCTAAATCACCTATTAATTCTATTTCAAAATATGTATGTGAAATCTAATCAATCCCCGGCAACGGCGCCAAAATTTGATCGCACTATTTTCTACCACACAAAATAGGTATAGTATAGGAAAGTACGAGTATCGTATCCACAGGGATTGATATATCGAAATCACACAAAGTACCTCTACTCTAGAATTAAACTGATGTCTAGGCAATTAAGAAAATAATAATGTGGTATTATAATCCTAGGCAAATAAATAAAATAAATAAAAGAGAACACAAATAAAGAGACAATTAAATAAGCAATTAAACAAATAAGGCAAATAAGCAAATAAGGAAACAAATAAATCAAATAAGGAAAAGTGTTGATTCTAGGGAAGCCTACCTAATCAAATATATGCAAGCAATTAATGAGTACAATTAACCAATTTAATCCAATCTAAATGTGATACATGCAAAAATAACTTACACCCCGATTAAAGCAATGCAAGTAGTCACCCAACGAGATCCTAATATTCTTTCGAATTATAAGAATCGAATCAAGTGCAAAATTGAACAAGTACCAATAATATAATCAACTAGGTTCAACTACGACACCAAATCAATTATATATGAACATATAACAATTCAATTGTCAATCAAGAGAATCAAACTATTATATCATGCTTTCATGAGATCGATTATGCAATTATCCGATTAAGGCATAAACACATAATTATGCATACACAATTAATGGCCAGTTAACTATGCATGAGAATAAGCACCATGAAACATGCATCTAGATTGGAAGGCTAATTGTAAACAAAAACACTCACATAAATTCAATTAGGCATTCAATCCCTAAAATCAACTAAGGAATTTAGCTAGACATAATTAAAAGAAAGGTAAAAGGAAGAATAAACATAATCAAAAGCATAAAGTAAAAAGAAAGGGATAGAAAAACTCTTGAATCTTGATGAATCTTCAATCTTCAATTGTCTTCATACATAAAATAAATCTAAATCTAAAAGTATAAAAGTATGGAGAAAAGAATAAAAACTAATCTAAAGAATGTAGGAGAGTGGAGGAACTTGTTTACAATGATAGGTTTAGAGGTATTTATAGGGTAGAAGTTTGCATCCAATACCTAATTGTACAAGGAAACCAAGAAAAAGTCAAAAATAGCCTTTTAGAGAAAATCCCGTCTGGAAAACAGGAGGCACCTCTCGACACCTCTCTCGATCGAGAGGTCGGTCGAGAGGGTCGAGAGGGTTCTGCGCAACTTTCTTGAATCGGTCGTATCTTCCTCATCCGAACTCCGAATTGACCTCCGTTTTCGCCTACGTGCTCCTATCGAACTCCTCTTCAATGCTATGCTTTCACTTTTCCAGAATAACACTTCCAAAAAATCGTGAGAAGTCAGAACTTGGGATCAATACTTCATCTCTTCCTTGGTTTCATCGTCTCTTGTCTCATCTTGGGTTTTCTTGACTAAAAAAGCCCTAAAAACACTCAAAACAACCCAAAAGCGTAATCTAGCTCGAAATAACATAAACAATACAAAACATGAGCTAAAATATCAAAATACGACAAGAAAACGATAATATAACACCTAGAAAATAGGGTAAAAATACACCCTATCAGTCTGCCAAAGATCGATAATGCTGCTTGGGCAAGATACGTGACAACTAGTCCTTGCATGTAGATTGTTCAAGTTAGGGAGATTTATATTTCTAAACTGTAAGGGTGGATTGGGCACACATTGGCGGGGCACGTGACACATGACAGAAGAGGGTCCTACCTAGTGACTTGCCTATAACCGATTACATGTGAATACTTAGATTGATGAACGAGTAGAGTTATGTTGTAATTCATGGTACTTGCCCAGGATGGGTTTTCCTTATTATTATTGTTTACAAGTCTTTTTAATTACGCTACCTTTTACTTTCCTTTGTTCTTTTATAATCTGTCTTGGGCAACGCCTACCAAAAACGTGACAATTTGACTTGAAATGATTATTAGCCAACTCCTCGTGGGATCAACCCTGTGCTTACCACTACTATACTAGTTATAGGAGTCTTGGGCATAGGCTTATAAATTTATTGATCGCGGCTAAACGACGATCGCGTCATATACTCTCATAATTAATACTCCCTCCGTCCCAAAGATACCGTCTTGTTTCTTTGGGCACGGAGTTTAAGGAGCCATGTGGTTAGTGTGTTAAGTGATATTGGATGCTTTAATTAATAATTAATGGATTTTATAATAGTTGCATGTGTATAAATTGAGTACATCTTTTAACTTATTTATTTTTTTATTATTAAATAATTATATTTATAAACTGAAAATTTATTTAATGTTGTAAAAAATAGATTTATTAATTGGACATTAACTGAAGTGCTGACACGTCAAAATTATTCCAATTTACGTAAACTTAGTTGGAAAGAAGAAGAGAATAAATAATCTGAAATTAAGAATAAAAAAATAAAAACAATTTATAAAAACATAAAGTAAATTCAGAATTTATTTTTTTATTATTAACTTGAATTTGGGTAAAGTACAATTGCTAGCCAAAGTGATAAAAATCAGGTGCCTCATATTCTAATAATTGTGGAATACAACACGTGCTGATGTGATTAAAAATGAGGCGCCTAAATTGAAATTTGATCTTTTCCCACTATAAGCCTCTATAAAAGCAGAAAACAACAACACATTCACAACTTCAAATTTCTTGCAAAACATGGCTAGAGACAGAAATATCTCTAACACCCAAAGAAATGTTCTTGTTCAGTTCTTGTTAGAGCATAGCAAGGGAGGGAAGGGAAACCACTTAGAGGGAAGATGACTGAAGCTGCAAACACGTTTCAAGTGTCAACTCGGCAAGTTTCGAGATATTGGGCTGCTGCAAAACAACAAAAGGAGAATGGATTAGCAATCAACTTGATAAGTGGTAAGCAAACATGCTCAAGGCCTAAGACAGTAGGTTGCAACTTAGTAGTTTTTCAAAGTTTATCTTTGTCAAAGAGAACTACCCTAAGAAAAATCGCAAAAGGTATGAAAAGCAAGGGTGAGAAATGCTCTAAAAGCACAGTTTGGAGGTGGGTGAAAGCTAAATTGCTTAGGTCTCATTCCTCTGCCATAAAACCAGACCTCACTGCCCCAAACAAATTATTGAGGCTGAGGTTTAGTTTGGAAGCTGTGGTATTGGACAGAATGCTACAAGGATTCACGTTTAAAAGCATGCACAATGTTGTGCACATAGATGAAAAATGGTTTAATATGTCAAAAACCACAAGGAGGTACTATCTTACCGCTGAAGAGGTAGATCCATGCAGAAGCTGTCAAAACAAGAAATTCATAAAAAAGGTGATGTTCATGTGCGCAGTTAGCAGGCCCATTTGGGATACTACTGGGCAGCTGATTTTTGATGGGAAAGTAGGTATTTTCCCTTTCACTCATGAAAAAGAAGCCATCAGAAACAGCAAAAAAAGGCCAAAGGGTACTCTTGAAACAAAGGCCATTGACAGTATCAACAGGGATATCATCAAAACATGCTTAGTTCATGAGGTTAGTTCTCATTTATGTATCATAATGTCAGAATATTTGTTGTGGTTTCAACTAGTCTATAATTTAGACTAGTGACATCCATACATATTCTTGTTTATTTTATGCATTCATTTTGTGTTTATAACATGCTAGTTATGCCTAAATCTAGTAAATATCCTATAATATCAGATTGTCCCAGCCATAAAAAGAAAATGGCCAGCATGCAATAGCAAAGAGGTTTTCATTCAACAAGACAATGCACGACCACACATTAAAGATGATGATCCTAATTTTAGGGCAACTGCTGAAGAGGGTGGATGGAATATAAGGCTGGTTCATCAACCCCCCAATTCACCATACATGAATGTCAATGACTTGGGGTGGTTTAGAGCTCTACAAAGCCTTCAAGAAGAGACAACATGTTATAATGTGGATGAGCTGATGAATGCAGTTCTGAAATCATATGAACAACTCTCACCAGTGACTTTAAACAATGTGTTCCTATCACTTCAGGGATGTATGGTAGAGGTTATGAAAGTTAGAGGTCATAATACATACAAACTACCTCATATGAATAAGGATGCACTCATTAGACAAGAGCAATCACCAGTAACATTGGAAGCATCAGTTGAACTAGTGCAAGAATGCATTCAATATTTGGTAAGGGCTGGAGAAATGGTGGGAATTGCGGAGATGCAACAAGTATTAGGATTGCCAAAAGCAGAATTTGAAGGGTAAGGGTCCTTGTCATTAAAATAGGTCTTGTTTTTTGAAAATATTTGGGGGGGCATAGGTTTACCTTTTTGTGCAGATTCTTGCAAGACATTTCTGAAGTTGGTGATTCAACTTTTTGTATGTACTAAGGTTTCAAAAGTGTTAGAATTCAGTAGTTCACTTTTGAACTTAGTACACTTTAATGTATGGTTAAAACTCTAGACATGCTTAATTTATGTTTTGATTTCAAGTGTTCAGTTTTATTTCAATTTCATTTAACTTTCAGTTTCAGTATTTTCAGTTTTAATGTATAAATGTAATGTACTCCACACATGCAGTCTCAAGAAATTCTTAGGCAGCAAACAACTAAAATCAATGAATTTTCTAGCAAACATAACAAATTTCATTCACATTTTATGATCAATCATTGCATATCTTAACAACCACAATTCAACAACTCTAAAACTAAAAAAAAAACGGATCTAATTAAGCATGAAATAACTTTAACCATCGAATAAGAATGCAAATTCCAGAAATCTCACACATATTCAGAGATCAGAGGCCATAAATCCGAAGCTAACATCACAAATTAATCATACCAAATTCAATTTACAGACAATACCAAAATTCCATCAACCAAGCCCTCAAACTACAAACATGCATAAACTTTAAATTGAATAGATCTCACCAATCACTTGTAGTAGCTTGGGAATTGGATTTTTAAAAAGCACAGCAACCCTTCATCCTCTTCAATATTTATAGGTTTCTCCATCTTCATCCACGCCATCCGTACCTCCTCCGCCTTAGCCCATCGCTCCTCTGCCGCTATCAACCATCGGTCAGGAACAATCTGTGGTTTCACAATGTCTCAAACCACATCAGGTTGGACAAGGGGAAGCGCAGGGGGACACCGGCGTCGTCGCTTTTGTCCTCGATGATATCTGATACACCGGTAGTTGCCGCAATCGTCGCCCTCATCTTCGGTCTCAGGCACGACACAATACACGTAGGGGTTCACATCTTGAAGATCGAAATCAGATTCAACCGGAGGCGACCGCGAATCGAAAATCCCCAACTCGTCAAAGTTAGGGTTTTCACTTTCGTATGTTGAGGGGACGAATCTAGGTGTAGGCGAAAAATCCATCAAAGAAATGAGGATTCGAAGGAAAGACGAAGCGAGCGAGGGTGGCCCGACGGAGGAGGGGTTGCGCCGGCGATGAGAAGAATTCTTTCCCCAATATCCACAGAGAAGATGGGTTACGAAGAGAGAGAGAGAAAAGAAGGAGAGAGAAGAGAGAGTGAGACACGGATGAAATTAGTTTTAGGATTTTTTCAATTAAAGGTTATATTAGTCCATTTAATTAGTGGCAATTAGTTATCTAATTGCTCCCTTATTATTTCCGAAAATAGAAACAGGACGTTATCTATGGGACGGCCCTCAGGAATACAAGACGGTATCTTTGGGATGGAGGGAGTATAATATAAACCCCTTTATCTCTCACTATACCGTTTCTCTATTGGGCAATTAGCATAAGACGGAGGGAGTATTTTGTAAACGATTGATACACAAACTTTGTAACAGAGAGTCTCGTGTGCTTATGTTCGTATTTAAAAATAAATAAATAAATATAGATGCATTTCAGTATTTTTAAATCAATAATTTTGATTATGAAAATGTTTAATTATTAATTATTTGTTTTGAAAATATAATAATCAACGTTTGACAATTATCCGTTGTTAGAACAGTAGATACAAAATGCAAATGTAATTAAAAATATTGCAAGTCTTCCTTAGCTTGGGCACACCTATTAAGAAAATATATTTTTCCTGATTTACCCCTGATGAAGTATTAATGATATCTTGAATTTTGCACTCATTTTCGGATAGAGGAAAAATAATTGAAGAAAAAAAGACGCATCACACATATCATACATTAATTAAGCCAAAATTAATACTCCAATATTCATTGAACCAATTTATGAGAAGTTAAAACATAGGGTCATTTTAGTAAAAAAAAAGTCTAAACGACATACAAAATGAAAATAATTAAAAGCATTAGAACGACATATATTAAATTAAGAATGGGAGGGAGTATGAGTTTTTCTTTTTGAAAGCAAACACAACTCACAAACACGATGCAAAACACAAATGTAATTGAGAATATCAATTTTTATGTATAGCGAACACAAATCACTCATACGCACACACCCAAGAAAATTCGAACCCTCGATCTCTTGATAGGATTTGACTACGTTCCGTCGTCCCCCCCAAATGAAGGTTGTTAAACCAAACTGGATTACCAACTCTTGTGTCTTGCAATAATTATCTTTCTTTTACTTGTTATTCATTCTGTCGTTCGTAATAAATATATTACAGGAATAAATTAAATTACAATTATGCCCACGACCTAAAAGTTTGTCTATAAACAAAAAGTAAATACTTTACAGGGAAAAAAAGTAATAATTAAAAAATATGGGAATAGATTAAATTACAATTATATCCACAACTTGAAAGTTTGTCTATAAACAAAAAAGTAAATGCTTTAAGAAAACAAAAAAAGAAAAAAGAAAAAAAAGTAATAATTAAAAAATACTTTTGAAATTACTAGTCTGCCCTTACACCCCAAGTTCATCTTTTGCGGATTACAATCTACAACCACCGATTAAATTTATTTTTTCTGAAAATTAATTCTCCCTACTTTTTTTTTTAATACCATAGCCCCAAACATCAAACGTAAAACTAATAACAATTTCGTCTCTCTTCAACCCCATAACCAAGAAACAACAAAATTGTATACAATTTTTCTAATTCTACTTACAAAGTAAATTAGAATAGTGAAAAATAAATTCTCCGTTTGATAGGAAACGACCCATCTCCCTAGGCCCAATAGCTCCACCTCGGCATAAGGCCCCAGACGCCACCTCGGCATAGGCCCAAGTTCCATCTCGGCCCACATGCAGTCCGGCCCAGTCCACACTATTAAGCCCAGATATAGGCCCAGGGAGTTGAGCCCTAACAAGACAACGTGGAGTGATGGAGGCAGAAACGGCCACCACCCACGATCAGGCAATGATCACACGTTCATCACCCCCATGATGAACGTTAGACTAGCAATAAATAAGAGATCAAGTCTATTGTAACATACTCATGCTATTTTTTAATACAGAATACCCTCTCGATTCTCCCGTGGACGTAGATCAATTGATCAAACCACGTAATCCTTTTGTGTTCTTTACCTTTACGCATTTAATCCTCACAAACACTTCTCTTATTTAGCAAACAACGAATTTATGATTCATCATTGACGCCATCTGTGGGAATCATATAAGTTTGTGATTCGAATTATGTTTCTCGTTGTTTTGTACCAAAATTCATGGCTCCAGGAAGACGATTGTTGCGGGGAACTTCATCCCGAAACTCCGGCAGCACTCCACGACGTCGGCGAAGCCAAAGGAGGCAGCACGAAGAACCAGCCCCAGGTTTCTTCCATGAAGACCAGTCCCATCTCGACGTCCCTGTCGTAGGCCGCGGTGAGAATGAAGAGATCCCTACCATGGAAGATAGGCACCATCCGGGAGGAAGCACTGAGCGGCCCTCCTGGCCATCTCCGCCGCTGGTTTAAACACCCGAGGATGCTGCATTACCGCCCTTGGGGATGCCGCTTCCTTCTCCCGTGTAGCCTCTCCGCAGTCCCGTGAGATCACGCTTAGGACCTCGGGGAAATTCTCCAGCCCCCACCAGGCCACAACACCGAAAAACTCCAGACGCCCATATCTAGGACCTCACCTCGGAGCATGAACACGAGCTGTTCGAACCCGGGGTCAATCCTCGCCCTCCTCCGGCCATCCAACCCAACAACACTACTCCTACTCCTCCCGGCCTTAGAATCGAGGAGTTGCTACGGAACTACCTCGCCACTGCCCGAGGAAGGGAGTTCTTGCACCAGTATGGAGAGGAGCAAAGAGCACCCCAGCCTGCCCCCGGACACCGAGTTGATCCACCCGTGGTACCCGGAGGACATGATCTGCGGCATCACCTCCAGCGGGTCCGAGGTCAAGCCCAAGGAGCACCTCCACCTCCACCTTATGTTGCGGCACCCCCGCCGCCCTATATGACTCCACCTCGGGCCAACCTCGCAGGAGGTGCACAGATCTTTTGACGCATTTGGAAGAGTCGTCAGACTGCTCTCGGAGGACATTCTCAACACCCCAATGCCATGGGGGTACAAAGGCCCAATATAAAACCATATAACGGGATAGGGGATCCTAGCAACTTCCTAAGTCAGGTCAAGTATAGTATGTTGAACCAGAACTTAGGAAGTATTTATATGTGTAAGATATTTCCCGAGCTGCTGGTTGATAATGCTCGGGAATGGCTTGACAGCCTACCAGCCGGGTCCATCAGATCATACAACGAGCTGATTGACGCATTCTTGCGAAGCTTCTCTCAACGCGCCGAGGTGAAGCACACGCCAACACACTTGCTCACCGTGAAGCAGAACCGGGGTGAGACCATCCAGGACTTCATGGCTCGGTTTGACAGGGAGTGCCTTCAAACCCGAGGTCTCAACGACCTCATTGTCATCTCGGCATTCCAGATTGCCATCACCTCGGATGCTCTGTACAAAGAAGTACTGGCTAAGGAGCCTCAAACCGTCACATAATTGTGGGCCATCACGGACAAGTTCGTGAAGATTGATGAGGCGACCAGGCGAAGGAAAGAAGGAGACCGAGGTGACACCTCGGACAAGAAGAAGAAGGAGGAGGCACCAAGCAGAAATGCGATGGAGCGCATTCAGCGTGGCCCATTGGAATCCCGCCTTGGACCTCGGCAAAACCCAGCGTTGCCTTCGCGAAATCAATTCACGTCTCAGCCCACCGCCCAGCGGCCCACAACACAGCTCACTCCACTGACGATGCCGAGGACCGAGATCCTCGAGCTGCATGCTAATTTGTTCGAGAGACCGCGGCCCATGAGGGATACAGGAAAGCCACTGTCAAGAGACAAATTTTGCCACTTCCACGAGGACTACGGACACGAAACTGAAGACTGCAAGAACTTAATGTACGATATCGAGGGATTAGTCCGCAGTGGCCCGTTGAGGAAGTACAAGACCGAGGTGCGGAAGTTAACCAGTCCGACGCCCCCCGAGGTCAGAAGAAGAAAAGACAACGCCGTGGTGGGAGCTGCAGCACCAAGGCCGAAAAGAAAATCAAATACGAAGACGACAAAGGCGAGGACAGAGACTATCAGTTTGATGGCGTGATAGCCACGGTTTTCGGACTTGCCAAGGGACAAACCAAGTCATCCCTGAAGAGTGGAGCACGGACGCTCCCGATTAGCGAGCCCGTCGGTAAGAGACTCAAGAAAGAAGAAATGATCACCTTCTCCGAGAGGGACCCCGTCCCTCCTGTGGTTCCCCATTCTGACGCCATAGTTATTGAAGCAGTTGTGGCCAACAAACTTGTCAAGAGAATCCACATTGACACCGGAGCGTCCGTAAGCATCATATTCAAATGGTGTTTTGACCAGATGGGAATTGATAAGTCAAAAATCACACAGACAGCTCAGCCACTTCGCAGCTTTGCGCAGGAGGAAACACACCCGGTAGGGGCAGTGGATCTCCCCCTCACTGTCGGGAAGGCACTGGCTAGCTCCACCGAGGTGACATAGTTCTTCGTGGTGGATGCCAAATCCCCCTGCAATATCATTCTAGGGCGAAACTAGTTGAACGCGGTCAAGACCGTTTGTTCCACTTATCACCTCGCGTTGAAGATTCCGACTAGAGGCGGAATTGCCGTGATCCGAGGTGATCAGAAGATAGCAAAAGAGTGTTTACACGTGGCACTGAAGGGGGTGGGGTCCACGGCCTAGCTGCCACAGGCATAGCAATCACATAATTCCGAAGAGTTGAAGAAGACGTCGTCTGCCGAGGTCAGCCCGATGCACGAATTAATACTGCACAAAGACGACCCCACTAAGGTCGTCAAAGTAGGCTTCACCGAGCTGCTTCATCTTCGGGAGCAGGTCATTCAGCTCTTAAGGGAGTGCAAAGATGTCTTTGCATGGTCCCCATTGGACATGACAGGGGTATCACCTCGGTTGATCACGCACAAACTCAACATTGATCTTGAGGTCAAGCCCATCAAACGAAAACAACGCTCTTTCGCCGCGGAGCGAAATCAAGTTATCAAGACCGAGGTGGCCCAACTATTGGAAGTCGGGATCCTATTCGAGGTTACATACCCAACTTGGATAACGAACCCAGTGATGGTCAAGAAAGCTGGAGGGGGGTGGCGGATGTGCATAGATTACACCGACCTCAACAAGCACTGCCCAAAGGATTGCTATCCGCTCCCCGACATCGATAAGAAGGTGGACTCGCTAGTCGGGCACGAAGTGTTCAGCTTCCTTGACTTGTATAAGGGTTATCACCAAGCGTTGATGGATACCGAGGACGCAGCCAAAACCGCCTTCATCACGGACTTCGGCGTTTTCACCTATCGTAAAATGCCTTTTGGTCTCAAGAACATTGGAGCTACTTATCAACAAATGGTGGACAAAATATTCAAGAGGCACATCGGCAAGGAAGTGGAGGTATATGTAGATGATATAGTGGTAAAAAGCAAGGAGAAAAGTACTAGCGTTGCCGATCTCCGAATTGTATTATATCTGCTTCGAGAAGTGAACCTGAAACTCAATCCCCAAAAGTGTACTTTCGTCGTGCCTTCGAGAAAATTTTTGGGTTGCTGGATCTCTCAAGAGGGGTTGAAAGCCAATCCTTCCAAAGATAAAGTCGTGCTAGAGATGGGGTACCGAGGTCAATTAATGACGTCCATAAGCTCAAGGGGCGTCTTGCTATGCTGGGCAGGTTTCTCTCTAAGGTTGTAGAGAAACGGCTACCTTCAAAATTTTGAAGAAAACACCCGATTTCAACTGGACCCCGCAGCACCACCTCGCACTCAATCAGCTAAAGGAGTACCTCGGCAGCTTGCCTACATTGTTAGTACCTAGACCTGGCCACCTCGGAGGAGGCCATTAGCGCGGTGCTAGTCCGAGAAGAGGCGAGACGCCAACTCCCAGTGTATTTCATCAGTCGATCGCTAAAAGGACCCGAGGTGAGATATCATCCCCTAGAAAAGCTTGTTTTAGCTTTGGTGAATGGCGCACGTCGCCTTCGTCCATACTTCCAGGCACACACAATTCAGGTACGAACTGACTCTCCACTTCGGCAAGTATTGACGAAGCCTGAAGCCTCGGGACGAATAGCGAAGTGGGCTATAGAACTTGGAGAACACGATATTACATATGTTCCTCGGCAAGCTATCAAAGGGCAAGCCCTAGCCGATTTCCTAGTCAAAACCACTGTCCATGTAGAAACCATCCTGGTACCCACCCCGACACCGAGCTCCGCCACGGTGGAACCCCAAAACTGCTGGCACATGTATGTTGACGGGGCTTCGGGAAAATCAGGAAGCGAAGCTGGAATCCTCCTTATCAGCCCAGTGAAGAAAGAATTTACGTACTCGCTTCGCTTCCAGTTCCCAACCACCAATAACGAAGTGGAATACGAAGCACTGCTAGCCGGACTTTGGATAGCTAAGGAAATGAAGGTACAATCCGTCAAAGTACATAGTGATTCGCAAGTAGTCGTGAGTCACATACTCGGGCGGTATGAGGCTAAAGGTGAGAGGATGAAGAAGTATCTGGCCAAGGTTCAAGACCTGCAAAACGCTTTCACATATTTTCACCTCGACCGCATACCCCGAGCTTAGAATTCCTGAGTTGACGTTCTCAGTAAGCTCGCTGCGGTGCCGGGTTCTTCACCAATGGAGGAAGTGCAACACCGAAGTATTGAAGAGGCCGAGGTCAACGACATAGCTGAAGAAGATCAACCAACATGGATGACACCTCTCCTCGATTATTTAGTGCATGAACGGTTGCCCGAGGATAAAGCTGAGGTTAGAATGGTGCTCGCCAAGTCATTACGTTATGTCGTAATGGATGACATTCTCTACACAAAGTCATACCTCCGACCTCTACTTCGGGGCATAGGATCGCGGCCGACTATGTCATGCGCGAGGTGCACGAAGGAGCATGTGGCAGTCACATCGGACCTCGGGCATTAGCCAAGAAGATCATGCGATGGGGGTATTATTGGCCTACGATGCTCAAGGATTGCACCCAACACGTGCAGAAATGTGAGAAGTGCCAGATCCACGCTGTTGGGAATTGTTAAGGACAAACATGTTAAGGGGGAACCAATATGGGACATTTTAGAAATGTTACATATGTTTTGATTTGATCCCAAAACCCCCAAGTGTCCTATTCCCAAGCGACCCATTTTTGATGTAGATAATAGGATTAGAAATTTTTCTAAGCCTACTCTGTTAGGATGGCTCAATTTTTGCTTAGGTTTTATACTGCAGAAAATTCAAGTGAAGGCCACTCGCTTGAGTGTGTTTTTCAAGCGAAGCGAGTCTACCGAGCCGAAGTGAAGTGTGCCGAAGAATAGCGAAGCGAAGTGAGCGCTACATTCGAATCAAAGCGAGTCCACCAAAGCGAAGCGAAGCGAGCGCTACAGTGAAAAGCCAAAGCGAGTCAACACGGGTCAACATTTTCTAAAGCAGTCACTTGAGAAGTTTACCTCCCAAGCGACTCACTACAAAATGACCCTGAAGCGACTTGTTTTGAAGCGAACACTACATCTTCAAAGCAAAGCGAGCCACTACCTACCAGAAAACGACAGCTCAATTCTCGCTCCGTTTTTGAACTCCAGTCAACTAGAGATCTTCGCATTTATTACGAGATCTCCACGTGTCGAACGCGGAGAGGAGCAGAGGAGTTGACTGCCAGGCCGACAAAGGCGCCGCTACAGTACTGGCTCGCTCCAGTTACTGTTAGGTTTGTAATTTAGCCATTTTCGGCAAAGTGCCAAATCCGCACGCCTGAAAAGCTGTCCACCTGTGCAAGTACTGTCGAGAGGAGGAGGGACAAGGCCACCTACCAAGCAACGGATCTCGGCCAAACCTCCGCCTATAAATAGTGAAGGATGAAGACGAAGAGAAGTGAGAACACTACTTGAGCATTCGAGCGCCTACTGCAAACAAACACTCCCAGCTTTCTAAGCAATCTTCGAGTATTTGTTTCCAAGTGTTCTCCGAGTTCCAGTCTCATCGGAACTCGTCTTCGCAACCTTCACACCTAGAATTCTAAGCCCATTCCATATCTCAGCTTAGAAGAAGAGCTCTAGCCTACTTTACACTTACTGTAAAGAGCTCTTCATAGTGTGTTCGTCGTAAACCAAAAACCCTAACCCAAGTTCTGTTCATTAGGTTTTTGTGTTCGTCGTCAGGTTGTATTTGATCCAAGGCCCTACTTTCATCGATTGTAGAAGCCTCGATCATAGAGTCTAGATCCAAGCTTGCACTTACCTCGTTTGTGTAAAGCTCGATCGAAGTAGGCTGTAAGGAGAGCCCGGAATCTCCCTGTCGTCGGATAGAAGTGAGTGAAGCTTCTAGTCCAGTTAGGTCTTAGTAGTGAACCCGAAATCACTGCGTCTGTCGTCAGATCCAAGCGAGTGAAGCTCGATCTCGACCAGGCTTTTTGAAGAGCCCGTAATCTTCAAGTTCTTGAGTGAAGAGAACGAGTTGCCTAGTGCAACAACGTGGACGTAGGAGTTTCATCTCCGAACCACTATAAATCTTGTGTCGTATCTCTCTAACCCTAAACACTTTATTTCCTTGTTTGATTATTCATTGCACTTGCATCTAAACAAACATAACTTGGAACTTTAAATACTTAGGAAAGATTTAGCTCACCGAAATTCCGCACTAAGAGTAGTCTCACTCTTGATCAAGCTCTAAGCTTAGGTCAAGAGAATTGTTATTGCTTTAGATCTAGCTCTCGGCTAAGTCTTAGTAAGTCAAGCGAGCACTTTACTTCATACTCTGAGTTAAGGAAAAGAAGTTGAAATACTTAAAAATACGTATTCACCCCCCCCCCCCCCCCCCTCTACGTATTTTTCCTATAACAAACCGGGACCAACAAGTGGTATCAGAGCAGCGGTTCTTTCGAGCCTCTGCTTTGCATATCCAAAGCGAGTCCCCACTCGCTTCACGTTGTCTCACTGAACCGGATCCTATTTTCCTAAGTGCATCAAAATCTCACCCACGCATACTGCATCTACTACTGACAGTTTGCTATGTCTACATACAATGCATCTAGTCTTCCACAGTTTTCCATTGAAGGCTATGAGATCTGGAGTTTTCGCGTTGAGAGCTTTCTATGCTCCATCCATGCCTGGATGTGGGAGGTCATTGAAGATGGGCCGATCGAAATCAGGAAAGCCGTCTCTGAGAATGTCCCAGCTGCCGAAGGTCGGGCTGCCTATGTTCGACAACGGTACATGGAGAAGGACAAGGATGAATACACTCCAAATGACTTCAAAGTCGCCAACTTCGATAAGATCACACGCCACAAGATGCAGAGCACCGTGTCGGACGCCTATCTACCACGGATAAGGAAGTGCATAACGGCGAAAGAAATGTGGGAAACCCTAGCCCTCATTTCTCAAGGAACGGACAAGATCAAAGAAAACAAACTTGCCGTACAAATGCGGGAGTTTGAAAGCTTGATAATGAAGCCAGGAGAATCCATCGACGCCTTCGAGTTGAGAGTTACCAACATTACTGCAACTCTCAACTCACTTGGGAAGGAACTCACAGACAAAGAGGTGAATCTAAAGATCGTTCGAGCTCTCACGAGGAAGTGGCAGACAATGAAGGAGTTGTACCTAGCTACCAAGGATCTATCGAAGCTCACACCGGAGATTCTGTTCTCCGAACTCAAAGATCATGAATTCGATCTAAATCGAATGAACCTCGACGAAGAGGATGAAGCTCCCACGACGTCAAAGGGTGTAGCTTTCAAAGCTGCTGAAGGGCCAAGCGACCGTCGCTAGCCAAGATGACAAGGGAAGAGCTGGAAGAGCATGTTGCGTTCTTATCCAAGAACTTCAACAAGATGAACTCGCGTGTGGGCAAATACAAGAGATTCTACAAGCAGTACAAAGAGAGGAGCACTGATGCTCGAGAAGGAAAAGGGAAAAGAGAAGAGACGACAAAGCCGATCCCACGCGACATGATGGATGTGGAGTGCTATCACTGCCACAACATGGGCCACTACAAATCTGACTGCCCAAAGCTAAGTGCCAAGGAACGTGAGGAACTGAAGGCCAAGAGAGATGCTCCCAGGCCAGCGCTCGTAGCGAGTGAAATGCCGGTCGCTTCAACTGAAGATCTGTCAAGCGACTCTGATGCATTTACAAATCCTAACTCAAGCGAGGGAGAGGATCTGGGACTCATGGCGCTCACCGATGAAGACACTGGGGAGGTATTCTTCTACCCTTCAATCACTTCAATTACACTGGCACACACTGATCATGAGGAAGTTCATTCCTCGACATGGAGTGAGTCACTTGACAAACACAAGAAATTGTCAAGCGACCACGAAGTGTTGAAACAAGCTTTGTCTCAAAGCGAGAAGGAGAACCGAAAGCTAGCCACTGAGCTTGACCAAGTTAAACATAACTTAAGAGCTATGACTAGTAAGTTCGAGGATCTCTTCGTTAGACATCAAAGCTTGGAAGGAAGGTATGAAACCCAATCCAATCTAGTGGCCAACTTAAACAAAGCCTCGTATGCAAGGCAGGCACTAGAGAGCTCACTTCTACCTTTTGGTAGAAAGGGAGGACTCGGATATGAGGGTGGACCTTCCAAGCCTACTGTCTTTGTTGGTGCTTCAAACACGACATCATCAGTCCCTTTGGATGTGCCCACTGCCTCCAAAGCGACCACTAACAAGGACAAAGGCAAAATGGCTGAGAATCCTAAAAGGAAGCCAATGAAGATGTCTATATCTTCAAGGGCAGAATCTAAGGGCAAGCAAAGACCAACTGTCCCTAGCACTCACAATGCTAAATATTACCAATCCAAAGGTAAAGGGAAAACAGTTGAAGCTTCTAAGTCTCAGACCAAGACACCAGAGACAAAGGATCTCCCTTTCAAGAAAAGGGGTAATGTCTATGTGTCACGTTATCCGGACTGGAGATGGTCCAACCGGACTAACATTGAGGGGGAAGAATTTGAAGCACCAAGGAGGTCGCTTCAAACTTCCAAGGTTTCTCAAGTGAGTTGGGGTCAAAACCCTAGTTTGACCGCTTTGAAGAAACCAAGCGAGCCGCTTCGACAGACTGTAAAACCTGAGTCAGTCTCTAAGCCTGTAGCTAATCCGAAGCGAGTCGCTTCAGGATACAAGCAAAAGGGTAAGAGCATAGGTATGCCTCAAGCGAGCCGCTACCCCTCTTGCACACACTGCTGCACGTGTGAAGCTGCTTCAAGGCAGAACTCACAGTTTTCAAAGGTCGAGAAACCTAAAACACACGCTACTTTCAAAAGAAAGTGAAGCAAGTGTGGGTACCTAAGGGAACTAACGTGCAAGGACCCAAACTGATTTGGGTACCAAAATCTGTCTAATTGCAGATGAGCGCCGTGGATCCCATGCCAAGTGAGGGTCAACAAATCTGGTACTTGGACAGTGGCTGTTCAAGACACATGACCGGCATGAGAGCTCTACTTCATGACTACATAGAGAAGAAGGGTCCACACGTTACATTTGGTGATAACTCTCGAGGAAGCACCAAAGGATACGGCGCACTGAAGATCGGGAAGTTCAAGATTGAAGAAGTCTCCTACGTGGAAGGACTTAAGCACAACTTGCTATCCATTTCACAATTCTGTGATAAAGGATACAAGGTGGAATTTATTTCCAATAAGTGCATAGTAAAAAGCAAGCTCACGTCCCAGATTGTGCTCACTGGAATCAGACAAAGGAATGTCTACATTGCACAATGGGACAGCTGCAAAGAGGAGACGTGCTTAGTTGCAAGGAGTGCTACAGAAATGGGATGGCTATGGCACTGGCGCTTTAACCATCTCAACTTCAAGACCATAAATCGCTTAGCTCGAAAAGGTTTGGTGCAAAGCATACCAAATGAAGTCTTTGTCAAAGACCATCCATGCTCACCATGCCAACGAGGGAAGCAGACGAAGAAGCACTTCGCCAGTCTAGAAGAAGCTTCATCCAAGCGAGTGCTCGAGCTGCTCCATAAGGATTTGTTTGGTCCAGTCACTCCAGTTAGTGTAAATGGAAGAAAGTACACTCTAGTTGTAGTCGACGACTACTCTCGCTACACTTGGGTTGTATTTCTCTTCAGCAAGAAGGAGACACTGGCCAAGCTACCACAACTGCTCAAGCGACTAGCTGTGGAAAAGAACCAAGCGATTGTCACCATCCGCTCCGACAAAGGCACAGAGTTCCTGAACTCTACCATTGAAGCTTACTGCACGGAGCATGGCATAGCACATCAGACTTCCTCAGCACGCACACCTCAGCAGAATGGAGTTGCTGAAAGAAGGAATCGGATCATCAAAGAGGCCGTTCGCACCATGATAGCTGACTCGAAGCTTCCGATGAAATATTGGGCTGAAGCTGCCAATACAGCATGCTACACACAGAATCGGACGCTTCTCAATAAACGGCACGACAAGACACCATATGAAATATGGACAGGGAGAATTCCTAACGTTTCTTATTTCCATATCTTTGGTTGTAGGGTCTTCATCCATGATAATGGGAAATCACAATTAAAAGCCTTTGAAAGCAAAGCTGATGAAGGAATATTCTTAGGATATTCTACATCAAGCAAAGCTTACAGGGTATTCAATTGTAAAACCCTAATTGTGGAGGAAACACCCCATGTCGTATTTAATGAATCTTCCTTGAGTCTTCCGCAGGAACAGGTTCAATCTAAGGAAGGAAAGACAAGCGAGGAACCCATCAATTCATTAACTTGGGACATGCTTGAGGATGATGAAGAAATCAAGGACTCAAGCGAGCAGATTGTCCAAGGAAAAGTTGAAGATGCCCCCAAGACTCCTGAAGCGAGTGCAGGCCAAGCACCCAATCCAGTCGCTTCAGATGGAGAAGCAAGCGACTAGGGAGAAGATGAAGACGAAGCTGGTGGATCCAAGCGTGCGTGGCTCAAGGATCATTCACCAAGTCAAATCATTGGAGATCCATCCAAGGGTGTAGTGACCAGAAGTCAAGTGTTTGGAGAAAGTGCCATGTTTAGTTGCTTTCTCTCAAACATTGAGCCGACATGCGTGGAGGAAGCCCTAGCTGATTCCAATTGGGTGATCGCCATGCAAGAAGAGCTGAATCAGTTCATCAGAAACGACGTATGGTACCTCGTGGATCGTCCCAAATTCCAGCATGTTATTGGCACCAAGTGGGTGTTCAAGAACAAGACGGACGAGGACCACAACGTTGTGAGGAACAAGGCGCGACTCGTCGCTAAAGGCTACTGCCAAGAGGAAGGAATCGACTTTGACGAGACCTTTGCTCCAGTGGCACGGCTTGAAGCGATTAGACTATTTCTTGCCTATGCAGCGGCCAAGAAATTCAAAGTCTATCAAATGGATGTTAAGAGCGCGTTCCTCAATGGTGAATTGAAGGAAGAAGTATATGTGGAGCAGCCACCGGGTTTCGAGCAGGGAGATAAGGTGTATCGATTGAAGAAAGCCCTATACGGGTTGAAGCAAGCTCCCAAAGCTTGGTATGATACCCTATTCCAATTCCTAGTGGATAATGGATTCCACAAAGGGAAGATAGATCGAACCCTATTCACCATCAACCATGGAGAGGATATGTTGTGGGTTCAGATCTACGTGGACGACATCATATTTGGATCACCAAACCAGTCACTTAGCGAGAAGTTTGGAGAGCTTATGAAGACCAAATATGAAATGTCGATGATTGGCTTGATGAGTTGCTTTCTAGGTCTTCAAGTGAAGCAGCAGGATGATGGAATCTTCATCAATCAAGCTAAATATACTCGAGATATGCTTGCCAAGTTCGGTGTTCAGCATGCCAAAGCTGTGAAGATCCCAATGAACACCAACTGGAAGATGGAGCCAGATCTAGATGGGAAGTCTGTGGATGCTACAGACTACCGAGCTTTGATCGGATCCTTTCTATATCTCACTGCAAGTAGGCCAGATATTGCTTTTGCAGTTGGAGTATGTGCTCGCTTCCAAAGCAATCCCAAGCACAGCCATCTTGAAGCTGCCAAAAGAATTCTTCGATATTTGAAGGGCACTGTCAATATGGGGTTGTGGTATCCAACGGAGGACAATTTGGAGCTCACTGGATACTCAGATGCTGACTATGGAGGGTGCCGAATTGATAGGAAATCAACTTCGGGCACTTGTCAGTTCTTGGGAAGCAAGCTAATCTCATGGTTTTCGAAGAAGCAGACGAGTGTAGCTACTTCAACGACTGAAGCCGAATATATGGCCGCTAGAAGCTGTTGTTCTCAAATTCTATGGCTTCGTCAGCAGTTGAAGGACTACAGAGTTGAAGCGAATGAAATTCCAATATTCTGCGACAACAACAGTGCTATATGCATCTCGCAAAATCCAGTGCTACACACCAGATGTAAGCACGTGGAAATCCAACATCATTTCATTCGTGATCATGTCGAGAAGAAGGATATCAAGCTCGAGAAAATCCATACCGATCTCCAGCGAGCAGATATCCTCACCAAGCCTCTAGCTGAGTCTTGTTTCAATCACCTATGCATGGAATTAGGGTTGCTAGACCCTGGTGAAGAGTGCTAGATCCAGGATGCACGAAGGAGTGGTCGCTTGTCCTTTGAGCGTCACTCGCTTCGGATCTTCACCAACTCAAGCGAGTCACTTCAAAATTCCACTCACTTGAAGAAGGAGAAATAAGGTGGAGAAAGGTGGAGTGTTGGAAGACGTTCCCTACCCGCTTACAGGAATTGTTATGCCATTGGTTAAGGGGGAACTACTGTTTGCTCTCGGAGCAAGCTACTTCCAAAGCGAGCAAGGAAAGCTGCTACCTAGCCTAGGATTCCGAGCGAGTGGGTATAAACACTCGCAAGTGCCGTTTCTAGTAACGGTTGTGGGGTCTTGTATCGGGCCTTCCCACATAAAAATGGTGAAAGCTTAGGCAGGGCTAGCACCTAGACCTTGCGTCCTCTTCCCATCTTTCCGCTGAAGAGGAGCAAGTCTTTTTATCTCCTTCATCGTGGATAAACATCCATTCCTTACTCACTCTTCATTGAGTCGAGCTGCCGGATGTCTATTCATTCCTCCCCCACTTTGAATTTTGCATCGCTTCAATTAACCCTAGCTTGGGTCAAGCGAGTCGATTGCAAATTCATGTTGTAGCTCATAGGAGGAAGCTTGAAGGGTTACCTTTTTCTTCAAAAGGTTGCAGGGCTGGTGACATGCTTCTGCGTAAAATACGAGATTGTCTTGTTAGAGCATTCTCATTGTCATCCTGTCCTATTCTGCTCTGAGATAAGGACTTGTACTCATCTCCCATTCATCGTGAATAAGTACACTTACGTGAAGCTCCCCTCTGGGTTGTAGTAAGCTTGTGTACATTATTCATTCTCCCCCTCATTCACTCGATGGAGGACTCTCTAATTCGTGGAGGAAGATGAATGCCAAGAAGATGTAGTACTCAACAGGTGGTTTCAACAAGCTTCAAGCAATACTATCAAGTAATGCCAAAGGAGCTGAATGAAGTCCAAGCTCGAAGTCTGATTCGTCAAGTGGATTCAACAGTGGTGTCCAAATCCACAAAGTAACTTCAATAAGTGGTATCAATCTCCTACGAAGTGAGATTGACTGGTAAGTGTTTCAATTTTAAGTACACTAAGTGAGCTGAAGCGTGCTAGAAACCTTCACTCACTATGTGGAAAATATAAAATGAATCTGACACAAATACAAAGAGGAAAACATTCTTGTTTGTCCTCGAAGTATGTAAGTCAGAAACATTTTAAATAATGTCAAAGAAATATCGTTTCTTATTCCAGTCGCTTCAGATGGCCAAGCGAGTGCTACGTCACTCCAAGCGAGCCATTGCAAGCGAGTGCAGAACAATCACTCCAAGCGAGTACCTCTCAAGCGAGTAAAAGCCAAGCGGCCGAACTCAAGCGAGCGGGTACGAAGCGAGTATGAGCTGTCTGCACTCGAGTGCGAATTTTACCTTTTACTTTGTATTAAATGCAGGTTCACGTACAGCCGAAAATAACGGGCGCGTGCACTGCACTTTGAATTCGAAGCGGGAAAAGCCGGACGAGATCCAACCATCGAATCTAAACAGTCCCTGATTTATAGCCGTTGGATCTGACGCCGTGTAAAGAGACGAATCACAGCAGGCCACGTGGAAACGCCAAGTCAAGTTGGCGGTTCACTTTTTACTATGATGACGCCGGACACTTCAATCACTTCGCAGTTGGCCGCCGTATAGAAACAGGATCTTCGGCGATATTACTGTCTTGCCCCTGCCACGTCAGCCGAACCATACCTCTATATAAGGACATCGTTGCAGAACTACAGAACCTTTCACAACTCTCCATATTTGCCATTCTCGTGCAAGATCTGCAAACCTCTGCAACTCACGAGTCTCAACCTATTTTCATCCTTAAATCTCCGATCAAAAACTCCAAAAGTTTTCATCATGGGAAAGAAGCAGAAGGCCGAGACGATGGAGCAATTTCTCACTGAGGTCGACAAGCACATCAACGTCGAGCCTCATCTCGACCCAACCATCATTGAAGAGCATGGTTTCTTCCGTATGGCCGTGACCACGGCCGGCTTATGGAAGTTCGTGACGGCGGTGCCGACGAAGATTTTGGCCAAGGCGGTGGCCGAAATCCTTCTGAATCTGAAAGAAGGACAGAATATATCCTCATTCACTGATCCACAGACCTGAGAACCAGTGATGGTGGACTTGAGCTTTCTCATCGATATATTCAATTTGCCAAAGGAAGGTGCAAACTCCTTGTTGGAGTTGGGGTTTTCAGCCGGAGTCGAGTATGCTCAATTTGCCGTCAAAGGAGCAGAGCCCAACTACAAGGAAGCCAGCATTTGATTAGATCTGAAGGCTCCCTTCAACCACGTCTGCGAGCTCTTTTCCAAGTGCGTCGCGTGCTACGTCGGGACTTTGGGCCAGCTTTCAGAAACAAAGCTCTTCGCCACCACCGTCATCATCGACAGCTTCACAGGAACGAAGTTTGATTGGCATGGAATCAACCAGATCCACAAAGCCGCCGAGGACTTCAAGTTCGTCAAAGGAAGCACCGATAAGATTCTCCGCAAGGGGAAGCTTAAATTTTTCTCCAGACTCTCCGTTGCACTGGGGGAACGGTATCCTAACAAGGTGTGGCAAGAATCAGACATCACCGACTACAAGAAGAACACGGTGTTCTATGACTTGTGGAGGTCGAACAAAACACCAATCGATTCGGGACTTCTTGATGTTGAAGTACCCGCAGCAGTACCAGTTGCCGAAAGGCAAGCTGAAGCGAGCCAATCAAAGCGAGCCGCTTCACCCGGGAAGCGAGCTGCGCCGAAGCGAGGGAAGAAGAAGAAAATGAAGCGAGTCACTTCGCTGGTCAAATCAAGCGAGGCTGCGGAGCAGCCGCTTGAGGAGGCCGAAGTTACACAACCCCAGCCTTCACCCATCAAAATCCAAACTCCCACACCGCAATCACAGACACCCCCTGTCCAAACTCAAACTCAACCACCAGAACCCCAAGCCTCATCATCAGCTCAACCACAAACCCAGAAATCCCCCCTCTCTCCACATGAAGAAGAATCAACTTCTTCTTTCCAACTACCCCCAATCCCACTTCTCAGTGCAGATCCAACTGCTGCATTCACCCTATTCCAACCATCTCAAACCCAACAACGAGCCACTGAACCCATCCAAATCTCTGAAACCTCCCAAACCTCATCCTCAACTCAATCCCCTTCCTCATCGGCAGCTACAGCCGATACCGCCCAAACTACCGGCACTATCATTCCCCAATTCCAACTCCCCAAGGTCCCTGCAGAGGTGGAAGCTCTCGAAAGATATGTGAAAGATAGAAAGCAGGCTGCAGAGACAATCACCACCCGCTACTCTTCCGTGCCGATGTCCGACGAGTTCTTCACCAAGACCGTCGACTTTCTCACCTACATCACCTACCGCGGAACTGAGTATTACAAGGTCTTCAAACTCCTAAAGGCCTTCAAGGAGGAAGAACTCATTCAGATGAAGGGAAAGATGCTCGATTTCATTGGAGAGAATGGCTTTCACGCGTTCCTTGATGGGACAAGCTTCTGGGACAAATTGGATGCCAAAGTGAGGCGAACTTATCCAGACGCTTCAATCCCTGAGCGTGTGCCGTCCCTTCACGAGCAGCGGCTGATGAGAGAGCATGCGGAGGAGGTAGAGGTGAAGGATGCGGATATCTCAAGTCTTCAGAGTGAGATCACCAGGAAGAACGTGGAGATAGAGAAGAAGGTTGAAGAGGTCAAGAATCTTCGTGAAGATTTTGACAGGAAGAAGGGAGAGTAGGAGAGAAGAGTGGAGGAACAAGGGAAGCTATTGGAGGAGAAGGAGAAGGCGTTGGAGGAAAAGGTGAAGCTGGTCGGAGACCAGGAGAAAACCATCGCTGAACTCAAGCAGTCGCTTGAGGCTGAGAGGAACAGGCTAAAGGGCATGACTGCCAAGCTGGTAGCTGTGGAGAAGGAGAAGACCACTCTTGTGGCAAATCACAAAGAAGAGATAGAAAAGATCTCTGGACATATTGAAAAGTTGAAAAGAGTGGCGGAGGATAAGGTTGGAGAAGTAATTAAAATGAACTGTCATATGGCTCGAGCTGCAATTCAGATAGCTGCTCAAACAAAAGAGATTGATTCGGTCAATCTAAAGAAGTTAGAACTAGCTAAACAAATTGATCAAGCTCAGGAAAAGGCCAGTGAGTTTGCGGTCAAAATTGCCGAAGCTGCTCAACTTCGTATGACACTCAATAGCCAAAAGAGTGCTATCGCCACTGCATCTGCCGAACTTAAAGCGTCTCAGGATTTCTTCAATCTTCAAATGCAGGAGGAGCGCAAGGAAATCCATGCAGAAATCGAAGCGGAGCTGGCCGCTCGCTTCAGAAATGTCGAGTCGCTTGAGAGGCTGATGGCCTCTGTCAAGGAGAGGGAAAAGCAGTGTGAATACCTGCTGGAAGAAATCTCGATCAAAACGGCGGAGATAGTGTTGTCCGAAGAACATGTCTTCGCGACACGGACCGAGAAGATTCTCCACGCCGTTTTCAATAAGTTTGAAGAGCTGCGACAAACTGTCACTGGAAAGATAATCACCTCAACCCCCGGCAGTGATGATGCCAAAAAGGGGGAAGGTATTGAGAAAAGAAGAACTGAAAATCTGGAGTTACAAGGAGGAGTTGAAGGAAGTGGAGTGGAAAGGAGGATGGAGATTGAAGGAGGTAGTGGAGTTGGAGGAAGCGGAATTGAGAAGGAGATGGAGGATGAAGCTCGGGCCGAGCGAGCGAGGAAATTGGGCAAGGAAAAACTCACTGAGGAGCCCCACAGGCCGGCTGAAGGAAAGCTGCTTGGCTCTTCCATTGCTACACACCCTCCTGTTAATGTTTTGACCAGGGAACAAAGGGAGCAGCAAATAGCAGCCGACGAAGCCCTCGCCCGCGATTTGGAGAAGCAGTTTGAACTGAAGGCTCTTGCCGAGTTCCAAGCGCCCGCTTCATCTCTGGCCGCTTCAACTCTGGCACTCACTTCAGCTACTGCAGGAGCCACTTCATCGACAGCTGGAGCCACTTCATCCAGCCAAGCTATCATCCCACCAAGTGCCTCAGCAGTCATCCCTCCAAGTGAAGCAGAGAAGAAGAAGAAGAAAGAAATGCCTCCTCCACCACCACCAAAACAGACACTGAAGCGGACCACACCCGAAGCTAGAGAAGATGATCCCGAGGCCAAGCGCCAAAAGATCAAACAGTCGGTCGCTTCACGATCTACTCAAATGGAGAAGAGAAGGAGGAGAGGAGAAGAGAGAAAGGAGGAAGAAGAGAAGGAGAGAAGAATCAAGGCCAAGCGTCTTGAGATCATTGAAGGTCGGATCGAGGAACACTTCAATGAAGTGAGACTCATCCAGTCCGCTCTCACTCGAAGTGCCTTCATTCCCTTTCTGCCAGAAGAGTCAGAAGCGTGTGTAAAGCAAGCTTGGATGGACGCTTGCTACGTTACCACAAAGGAGATGATTGACTCTGGCCGCTACCCGCGCAGGGAAGAGCAAGCATACATCCGCAGGCGTCTAATTGAGATGCTTCCGAAGTGGAACACTGAGCTGAGTGCGAAATTCAACGCCATCATGACGGAGATGTCGAGCAGGACAGAGGAGGAACTTGTTGTGCGTAGGAATGAGCATCCTGATGCCCGAGAAATCGAGCAATTCATCCCCAGTGATCTACTTGAGCGGTGGTTGTACTATAAGGAGAAGTTTATCAAAGCTTACTACTACTGGGAAGTAGTGCCACTTCAAGAAGAGTGCTCGAGGATTAACGCGCTCAACAATTTTCTCTGTGCCTACGACGAGAAATTTAGGCGGAAGATCTTCACAATTGCAGAGCTTGCTGAGCCTAAACCTCTGATCATCAAAGTGCCTGCCTCGAAGGACTTCCCCATGCCCTTCTTGCTCGACATACGTGTTCCAGATCGACGCATCATAGACGAAGAGGTTGACGAAGCTTTCAAGCTGGAGTATACCTGGAGGAGACCGAGCATTCACAATGTCGGTACGTTGGAAGTGAAAGTTCTCTCTGCTTACGTTGTAGAAGAAGAGAAAGAGGAGAAGAATGAAGAAGAGACAGAGGAGAAGAAGAAGGAAGAGGAGGTGATAGAAAAGGAGAAGGAAGACAAGGACGAAGCTGCAGGAAATCTTTGAATTTCAAGTCTCATATTTTGTGAACTTTTGTTCAATCTATCTCATTTAAATTTCTGTCAACTCTTGTCATTTACAAGCTTTGTGAATGATTTATCCTTATGCTACAAAACTCAAACAACTTAACCGAAAAAAAAAAAAAAAGGGGGAAAGGAACTTAAAAGTAAATTTTCAAACGAACATGCAAAGGAAGCAGCCGCTTGAAGTTCCTTCCACGGCTAGGCAGGCTAAGTCTCTTAGTCTAAAAATCTTTGGGTTTTGGCATCATCAAAAAGGGGAAAATTGTTGGGAATTGTTAAGGACAAACATGTTAAGGGGGAACCAATATGGGACATTTTAGAAATGTTACATATGTTTTGATTTGATCCCAAAACCCCCAAGTGTCCTATTCCCAAGCGACCCATTTTTGATGTAGATAATAGGATTAGAAATTTTTCTAAGCCTACTGATCTGTTAGGATGGCTCAATTTTTGCTTAGGTTTTAGACTGCAGAAAATTCAAGTGAAGGCCACTCGCTTGAGTGTGTTTTTCAAGCGAAGCGAGTCTATCGAGCCGAAGTGAAGTGTGCCGAAGAATAGCGAAGCGAAGCGAGCACTACAGTGGAATCAAAGCGAGTCCACCAAAGCGAAGCGAAGCGAGCGCTACAGTGAAAAGCCAAAGCGAGTCAACACGGGTCAACATTTTCTAAAGCAGTCACTTGAGAAGTTTACCTCCCAAGCGACTCACTACAAAATGACCCTGAAGCGACTTGTTTTGAAGCAAACGCTACATC
Organism: Thymus mandschuricus; assembly: GCA_029379335.1. Classification (NCBI taxonomy): domain Eukaryota; kingdom Viridiplantae; phylum Streptophyta; class Magnoliopsida; order Lamiales; family Lamiaceae; genus Thymus; species Thymus mandschuricus. Next base: position 13,781,786 of record CM057080.1, on the reverse strand, counting down.
TTCAAAGCAAAGCGAGCCACTACCTACCAGAAAGCGACAGCTCAATTCTCGCTCCGTTTTTGAACTCCAGTCAACTAGAGATCTTCGCATTTATTACGAGATCTCCACGTGTCGAACGCGGAGAGGAGCAGAGGAGTTGACTGCCAGGCCGAAAAAGGCGCCGCTACAGTACTGGCTCGCTCCAGTTACTGTTAGGTTTGTAACTTAGCCATTTTCGGCAAAGTGCCAAATCCGCACGCCTGAAAAGTTGTCCGCCTGTGCAAGTACTGTCGAGAGGAGGAGGGACAAGGCCACCTACCAAGCAACGGATCTCGGCCAAACCTCCGTCTATAAATAGTGAAGGATGAAGACGAAGAGAAGTGAGAACACTACTTGAGCATTCGAGCGCCTACTGCAAACAAACACTCCCAGCTTTCTAAGCAATCTTCGAGTATTTGTTTCCAAGTGTTCTCCGAGTTCCAGTCTCATCGGAACTCGTCTTCGTAACCTTCACACCTAGAATTCTAAGCCCATTCCATATCTCAGCTTAGAAGAAGAGCTCTAGCCTACTTTACACTTACTGTAAAGAGCTCTTCATAGTGTGTTCGTCGTAAACCAAAAACCCTAACCCAAGTTCTGTTCGTTAGGTTTTTGTGTTCGTCGTTAGGTTGTATTCGATCCAAGGCCCTACTTACATCGATTGTAGAAGACTCGATCATAGAGTCTAGATCCAAGCTTGCACTTACCTCGTTTGTGTAAAGCTCGATCGAAGCTAGGCTGTAAGGAGAGCCCGGAATCTCCCTGTCGTCGGATAAAAGTGAGTGAAGCTTCTAGTCCAGTTAGGTCTTAGTAGTGAACCCGAAATCACTGCGTCTGTCGTCAGATCCAAGCGAGTGAAGCTCGATCTCGACCAGGCTTTTTGAAGAGCCCGTAATCTTCAAGTTCTTGAGTGAAGAGAATGAGTTGCCTAGTGCAACAAAGTGGACGTAGGAGTTTCATCTCCGAACTACTATAAATCTTGTGTAGTATCTCTCTAACCCTAAACTCTTTATTTCCTTGTTTGATTATTCATTGCACTTGCATCTAAACAAACATAACTTGGAACTTTATATACTTAGGAAAGATTTAGCTCACCGAAATTCTGCACTAAGAGTAAAGTCTCACTCTTGATCATGCTCTAAGCTTAGGTCAAGAGAATTGTCATTGCTTTAGATCTAGCTCTCGGCTAAGTCTTAGTAAGTCAAGCGAGCACTTTACTTCATACTCTGAGTTAAGGAAAAGAAGTTGAAAAACTTAAAAATACGTATTCACCCCCCCCCCCCCCCCCCCCCCCCCTCTACGTATTTTTCCTATAACAAACCGGGACCAACACACGCCAACGTTCCGAGGATACCTCAGAGCGACCTCGTTTCCATGCAAAGCCCTTGGCCGTTTGCACAATGGGGAATAGATATTGTAGGACCTTTTGAAAAAGCACTAGGGCAGCTGCAGTTCCTTATAGTCGCCATAGACTATTTTACGAAGTGGGTGGAGGCCGAACCATTAGCCAAAATCACTAGTAAAAATGCCCTCAACTTCGTGTGGAAGAATGTAGTATGCCGTTTCGGAGTGCCCCATGTCTTGGTCTCGGATAATGGGACTCAGTTCACCGACAAAGTTTTTCGAGAATGCTGTGACGAGCTGCAGATCCAACAATGTTTCACCTCGGTGGCGCATCCCCAAGCGAAAGTACAGACCGAGGTGACGAACAGAACGCTTGTTAAAGGGATCAAAACCCGGTTAGACCAAGCTAAAGGCAGATGGGTTGAGCACCTCCCCAACGTCTTGTGGTCCTACCGAACTACACCCCGCTCAGCAAATGGAGAAACTCCATATAGCTTGGCTTATGGAAGTGAAGTTGTCATCCCAATAGAAATCGGGATGCCGAGTCCGCTCACAACTCACTTCACCCCCGAGGTGAATGGTGAAAACAGGTGCGCGGACCTCGATTTGTTAGAGGAAAAGCGAGATCTCGCCTACATCAAAGAGGCCCGATACAAGCAACTCATGGCTCGATATTACAATTGCCGAGTTCGGGGACGGCAGTTCTGTGTAGGGGATCTCGTTTTGAGAAACAACAAGGTCAGCAAAGCTTCTAAGCTCGGTTGGCTAGAAGCTACGTGGGAAGGCTCGTACCGAGTTGACTAGGTCCTTCGGAAAGGAGCTTACAAGCTCACCCACTTATCAGGGGAACCCATACCACGGCCTTGGAATGTTGTTCACTTGAAGAGGTATTACGCATAACAGTGGAGTATCATATAGATCGAGTCGAGTTTTTATTGCAGTTAGTAAGTTCGTCTTTTGCTGTTTTTCAAAAAAAAATTAAAATCTTAATAAAAATCCGCAATTTTTTTACTTATATTTGTGTGTTTTTACATTGTCTTGCATTACTCCACTCTATTGCACATTACCTCTCTACAAATATTTCCACACTATCCTGACGAGGACATGTGTGTTACCCTTGAGACACGCATCTCGGGTATGAACGTATTTACGAGGAGACCACTCCTACCGATAGGCTCGGCAAACAGGAACTCACCGATGATAGACCCGAGAGTCACTTCGGTTACCGAGGATAGACCCGAGAGTCACTTCGCCCCCGATGATAGGCCCGAGTGCCACTTCGGAACCCGATGCTAGGCCCGAGAGCCACTTTGGTCATACTACACTCCACTCAGCACAATGTCCACATAAGTCGAAAGACAGGATAACCGAGCAGGAAATACGAACACAATAATTCTGAAAATTAATTTTATTTATCTATAAGATTTAACCTTTACAGGTTATGAGGATGGACCGGTTCCAGAGCCACGACTACATTCAAAGTACTTGGCTAACGAACCTGATCTGGGATTCATAATGTCATCCACAGTAACCGTCTCTCTGCTCTAGGGTTGACTTCGGCTCGAGGTGGATCCTCTTCGCATTCCCTGGCTCTGACTTGCAGGCTGCGACTCTATCCTACGGACAACACTTCGGTTAGGGATAGGCTGCAGGTGTCGGACTTGGGAAGGAAATGAGAGAAATTCAGTTTGTTCGCTAAGTAGTCGAGAAGGCACCGTAGGGCTTACAACTCGAAAACGCGGAACATTGGTTCTTGCGGGCTGCACCTGCGGGTACGCATCTAGCCATTCCTTTATTACGGGCTGGCGGAAGATAATTATTGGGAAGAGATTCGTCAACCGCCTCAGCTCGAAAACATGGTCTGCCACTTCCCATGAATTCAGACCTCGGTAACGCTGCTCCCTAGCAGCACTCCGAACAGCTTGTAGCGCTTCAGCCTCCACCTCAGTGATCGTTTTACCACCGAGCTCATGGATTACCCTATCATATTCCGTGTGCTCTGCAACCTTTACTTCAGAATCCATGAAATCCTCCTTCATTTGAAGATATCGGGCTTCGTTGCCATCAGCCTTAATCTGCAAGGCTTTATAATTGACCTCGTACTCATCCCGAATGTGTTCGGCTCGTTTGTCCAGCCGCATAATTTCTACGTCCTTGGCATCAACTAGCCGTGATAATCGTTTTATCTCATCAATATACTAGGTCAAGTCGATTTGGGATTTGTTCTACAAATAGAAATAAAGACCACTCAAGAGTTGTGCAAAAAAAAAAAAATAGAGAGAGAGTTTTTTCGTTGATGACAAAATGAGTACAAGCTACGGCGGTCATAGTTACAACAAATCGAAAAGAAAAAGAGGGATCAACTGACCCCGCCAGTAGCCTCGGTTTCAACGACCTCGGAGCCTTTGGGCTGCGGCTCCCCGACAGTCCTATCCTCGGCACTGGCCTCCTTTTGTGCTGGGGTAGCTGTTTCCTCCTCAGCGTCGTCCTCCTCGTCCTCCGACACATCCGGAGAGAGGGGATGGTACTTCAAATCCTCCCGAATAGGCCCCAGCCAAGCCTCGAATTCGACATCTCGGTCAATGTCGCAATTCCGCACCTCCTCAACAGATAGAAGAGTGCATTGGCCAGCAAGTGCCTCCACGACCGAGAATCGGGCAGTCTTCTTCATCAGAGCCCGGCCGTAGGTACAGAGCATCACCTCGTCAGTAATGTGCTTGTACCCATATTTCCCTTTGTCCAGCTCGGGGTGATCTTCAACCACTTGGTCCAGCACATCGGCAATGGCCCGAGTGCTTGCCGGTTTGGTTAGCGAGGCCACCAGCGAGCTAAACTTCTTGCTGTAGAAGATTCTTTTAGCAAGAGTCCGGAGGACGTCCCCCTTGGCAGTGGCCAAGTCAACCTCTCGGGCCTCGGCGGCAGCCAAATGCCTTTCGAGGTGGTGGATGGTCCCCTTGGCATTGGCAAGGTCGCCCCTTGCATAGTTGAGCTGCTTTTGCAGCTCCTTAACCTTCACCTCGCCGGCAGAGAAGTCAAGGGCAAGACGGAGGTTCTCCTCCTCAAGTTTCTCCGTCTTCTCCACGGTGCGGGAGAACTTCTTCAGCGCCTCCTCGACGAGCTGCACCGCTGTCTCTGATGCACGCTTCAGCTCGTGCATCGTGGACTTAGCACTCTGCAAATAGACATTCAATCAAACCCATATCGAACATAGACAATAGACATTCACATAACCAGAAAGCCACGCACCTCGGGAAAGGCTGGTGGGGGAGTACGGAAGCCCGTAATTGGAATATCTGATTCGGAGGACGCGGAATTGTTTGCAAAATCGCAGAGTCCCGCGATATCCAATTTCTCGAAAGCCCGAGGTGGAGAAAAAACCTTCTCGGGCATCTCACTCTCCGTCCTCTCCGACGACGACGCGGGCGCTTTCTTTTTTGAGCCAGCGTTAGACGCCGACTCTTCGGTTTTTCTCTTGCGGGAGGCTGGAGTCTTGGTTTTCTTGACCATATTCACTGCGCACACAAGAAAAGTTAGCCACCGCGGTCAAAAAAAAAAGGGGAAAGAATACAGAAGCCTCACCCCTCCCCGACACCACTTCTGTGGGGGGATCATTGGGGCTCAGGGCCGCGTCTACTAACTCGACCTCTACTAATTTATTTGACAATTCACCGAGTACGTTTAGACGCCCCGCCACCGCGGTGAGCTGCGGTGTCACCCTCTCGCCATGCGCACTCAACAATACCATCAAAACGGCAGTAAAAAAACCGTTTGTGCCAATCCGACACTTTTGAAAGAGTTTTCACTTTGAACAAGTGACGAGAAGAAATGAAGTACCAGCCGTCATGCCCATCCTTAAAGATGTACATGGCACCAAAAGTTTCGGAAGAAAAAGAAAGTTTCAAGCATTTGCACGCGACCCCTAACCCGGTAATTTGCAAAATCCCGTTGGGATATAACTGAGAAGGCGAAATGCCGAATCTTTGGTAGATATCGGCATATATAGCAGGCAGGGAAGGGGACGCGAAGTTCGACTACAAGGTGGTCTTCATAAAAAGTTACAAAACTGGTGGGAGGTAAACAAGCTCTATCGCCTTCGTTAGGCAACGCCAAAACAACAGAAGGGGGAAAATTAAAACGACAGGCAATTTTGTGCAAAAATGAGAGGGAGAGGACGAAACTGTTTTATAAACCTTCCCTTCGGCCGGAATATTTTCTGGGAATTCCAAATCCCTTGAAAAAGGTTCCGGAGAAGTCACATTTACACAGGATACCTTCCTAATCGGCATATTCGGGAGTATATGCATATACAACAAAAGGGGCAAGTGACTTACTTGTGAGAAAAAGATGAGGGGAGTGAGAAATTTGCAGGTGCTCGCACGTTGCCGACGATGAACAGTACAGAGAGAATTTTGAGTTTTAGGATTTCTTTCGTAAAGACGGAAGAAGTAAATGATTTAGATTTTTCACATCATTAGATACAGAGAGGGAATGAAGCGTATTCAATACGACTCTTCACATTTTGCGACACCGTTTCAAGTAACGGCCAGTCTCATCCCTACTTTATCGGGACACCAAACGGCCGCATTTAATGCGACTGACACACATTACACGACCTCGGGCAACGACACCTCGGTCATATCCACCTCGTCCTTACAGCTCGGCATGCTGACATCAGTCAGTATACCGACAAGACCACGGCAAAGCACACCGCACACAACTCCAACATCACCTTATCCATCACCCCATGTCTTTTTTTTTTTTTTTGGGGGGGGGGGGGGGGGGGGGGGGGGGGGGGGGGGGGGACGATCTATCTCCCTAGGCCCAATAGCTCCACCTCGGCATAGGCCCAAGTTCCATCCCGGCCCACATGCAGTCCGACCCAGTCCACACTAGTAAGCCCAGATACAGGCCCAGAGAGTTGAGACCTAACAAGACAACGTGGAGTGATGGAGACAGAAACGGTCACCACCCACGATCAGGCAATGATCCCACGTTCATCACCCCCGTGATGAACGTTAGACTAGCTATAAATAAGAGATCAAATCTATTGTAACATACTCATGCTACTCATGCTATTTTTGAATACAGAATACCCTCTCGATTCTCCCGTGGACGTAGATCAATTGATCGAACCATGTAATCCTTCTGCGTTCTTTACCTTTACGTATTTAATCCTCACAAACACTTATCTTATTTAGCAAACAATGAATTTAGGATTAATCACTGTTGAAATTGTGTTTAGAATTACCTAATACTCTATCCGTCCACAAACTTTTTACACTATTCTTATATTGTGATATTTACCATTTCTTGATTTCTATTTTGGGACGTATAGTTTACAATACATTTATCACTATAACACTTTAATACTTTAACACTTTACAAAACAATCTTACACTTTGATATTATTAAAGAGGAATGATGTACTGCTCATCTAATGGTGCTCACCTTCGTCATTTTTAATTTCGTTTCGACATTATTTTGTTCGATTTTTTCAATTATAATATATTCTAATGCCTTAAATTTTAATATTGAAATCATTAAATAAAAAAATATATATAAAAGTAAAGCTCAATTTGATTTATTATTTACATTTTGAACTTAGAGGGAAAGAACGAACATATTGAGCTTTAATTTTTATATTTTTTTAAAAATTTAATAATTTCAATGTTAATTTATAAGATATTAGAATATATTATAATTGAAAAGGTTGAACAAAATAATGTCGGAACGAAAAAATGACAAAGGTGATTAGGTGAGTAGCACATCATTCCTCGTTATTAAAATATTTATTGAAATCACAATTATTTCACTTCAACACATTAAATTCCGTCTCTGATTTTTTTTTTTTCAAAATTGCTGGACCGAGGGGTAACTTTTGGGTAATTCTATCCACAGCCCCCACATCAATTAATTAAAATAAATATTAGCTAGTGTACTAATTTACCCTTTGTTATTCTCTCCCACAGCCCCCGTTTTCCCTTCAATATCTCTATAGCATCGTTTTCCTTGAATATATAACTTTTTTTTTTAATAAGTTTTTCTAGTTTAGCAGTAAATCACTTTCATCTAGGGGTTATTCCAATTTAAATTCATGCTTCTTGTCGGCGAATTACGTCGGGAGTGTCACCGTCGTCTGCGCCTCACTGTTCTTATGTACTCCATGTTGATCAACATTAGAAAAGAATCAAATTTTAGGGGAAATAAAAGAACTCGTTACAGCTCTCGAAAATCACCAAAGATAATCCGAATCACAGATCGCCAATTTCAAATCATTGAATCAAACGAAATCACAAAGCACTGACATGGTGGTCTGTTCATCGTTGCACACCTGCAGTTTAAGCTTGAGCTTTACCGTCGCTGTCAGCCTCGGTTAGACGGTGAATTCCTAAGTTTCTCACAAACACAGTGGTGAAGCTCGTCTCCCTAGTTTGCGAATTGCGATTAAGGGAGATAAGACAGTGGCTGTGGGGGTAAATCAGCAGTTTATTGGGCTGATGGAGGCCGACAAGGATAAATTGGTAAATTCAAGGATATTTAGTTTAATTAATTGAATTGGGGGCTATGGGGAGAAAAATGGGGGCTGTGGATAGAATTACCCGTAACTTTTAGCTTCGATCCGGTAAAGTAATATCCTCGGCCCATGTTTAACAAGCCTGATCCGTGGCCCATAGATATTCAAATAGACAGAAGTTCCTCTCCGATTCAATCTGTCCGGTTCTCTCCAGTTCCAACTAATCATGAACCGCAAAAATTCACACGCTCCATTTTCGATGAAGCTCTGAAAGTGTATAACATACGTACAGCCACCGATTTCACAGATATCGTTCATCACTCTCAAGAGGTTAGTACGGTGTGTAATAATTGGAAACAAATTCAATCGCAAATTCTCGAATTCCATGAATAATTGTTGTTGATTCACACTCTGCTCAATTTCTTCTTTCTTTTCTGCGATTATATTCTCTTCGTATTCGTTTCCGATGTTAGTGGTCGATCATTTTCAAGGATCTCCTCGATTAATTTGGTTTGCGCCTCTGTTTTTTGATTTTTATTCTGCTTCTAACGTTGCTGTACGTACGGAAGTTGTGTGCTCTGTTTTTGGTTTACACCGTTTTTTTGCAAGGCGTGTATTAGAAATTGTATTTGTTGCGCGGATGATTGTATTGGGTAATCTTTGCTTTATGTTTATGTGTGTATCATGATTTCAGAATTTATCTGGCTCTCATATGTTTTCCCATTCAAAAAAATTGTGTTTTTAGGAACATGGGAATTTAGTTGAATTGAAGTTCTTACTACATTTTGAGATGTTCATGTGCTTTGCTACCTATTTTGTTCCTTCAAGTTTCTCATGGATTCTTAAAATATTGTATGAGCTTCAGTTTACGGTTAGTCAACTAAAAACATAGATAATGAAGAAAAATAAATCAAAGATTGCAGAAAAGAATCATCAGTGCAATATACATGATTTACACATGGGTTCCATATCACACACAATCTGTAGAACTGCGGTGTCAGAAACAGAAAATTGAAAATGACACGTTAATAAGTTAATTCCAGTTACTACCAATAGTATTAGCTGATTAATAATTATAGAGTTGATATGATTGGAATCACTCTTAAGAATATATTTTGTGAATTCCATTCACTATCCAGTTTCCTGCAGGGCTGGAATCAATCTGAAGAATGTAGTTGTATTTTGCAAACAACCCCTTTCGTCTTGTTGCTTTCATTTACTTTCTGAGAAGAAAGCCCTTCTAAAATATTTTAGTGAATTCATAACGGGACTTTAAAGCCTCTTCGTGCGTGGGTTAGAGCAATTACTTCTTTGGACCTTATGGCCTAGCAAACTTTCTGATGCATTATACAATCATTTTCAAAAATATGTTTCCTCTTTTTTTGTGCTTAATAAAATATAATTTGTGTAGTAAATTTTTTTGAGATACTAGGTAAGTTGCACTTTTTTCATTACCTTTTCACTTCTCTGAATTTAATCTAAAAGAAGGCAACTATTATTGTTTCAGGCATAAAATCGACATCAAGTATGCATGCTGAGACAAACTAAAATTGACCTTATAATTTGTATCATGTTTTGCTAAATAAAATAAACAAGAAACTTGTTCTTACAGGTTGAAATGGGGGTATACCTTAGCACTCCAAAGACTGGAAAAGCCTCAGAGGATGGTGAGAATGGCAGGCTTAGATATGGCTTGTCATCGATGCAGGGCTGGCGAGCATCCATGGAAGATGCTGTAAATGATTTTGCTTCTTAAATTATTTTGAATCCCTTTCTTATTCTTCCCTGCATAATAAATATACTTTTTGGCATTTGGTGACTTCTTATCCATTAATCTTTAACATTGATGATGTTCATGTTCTATGGGATCTTATGGCTACAATTTTCCGCATCTTACTATTTATGTATAAACTAGTCACTTGTAACTCAGATGTCAGTATTTTGATGAGATGTGTGATGATTACAAGAGCTTACCAGCAGCATGCTGACATGATGCTTTTTTATTTTACCAAACCATGGATCCTTTCCCCTTCTTATCTGCTTGATCACATTTTTTGTGTTAAATAAAAGGTCAATGCCCATGACATGACTGGTAGTATGCTTTAATGAGTTGATTAAACAGTAATGAACAGATGGATAGAGGAATGCAATGGGAAAAAAGTAACAATTCCACATCTATGATCTTTCCACTTACTAGCTAGTATTCTAGATATATTCAGTCTACAGTGTATAGTATGACTTTGCATATCATCTGAAATGCTAAATTCTCAGACCATATGGTGGAGCATTGAATTTGAAGGTGCTCTAAAAGTAACGAAGTAATTGTATAAGGTGGAGCATTGATGTCAATCATGACTTTCTCATGTTTTGTTTTATAATTCTTGAACATCATTTTTCAGTTCATAAGGTCACACCTAGGTTAAGTCTTTAAGAAAGGAACAATGACTACATGACATTCATTTTTAATAATGCATTTTAAAATTTCCTACTATTAAGTTCCACATTTGCCTTAAAAACTTATCAACAGTATTTCTGAGAATTGGTGCTGTTCATGAAAGAGAGGTGAATCCTTTCTGCTTATAAGAGAAGTCTTGCGATCATGATATCTTTTTCCTTGTTGAATTATTTTACAGCACGCTGCGTTCACTAATTTGGATGATTCAACCTCTTTCTTTGGAGTGTATGATGGTCATGGGGGTAAACACAAATCCATTGACTTTTAAATTTTTGTATGAATTTGTTCCTCTCTCTCTCTCTCTCTCTCTCTCTGATGAACAGTTGGGAAGACGTATTAATATAGGTTCATGTTACAATCATACATTGTACCCACAAGCAATTGTGGGTGAGTACTTAAGTTGGGAGTCAATCTCCTCCTTCTGGCTTGAGTGCTTAACAGTTTTCTTGGCCATTGGTTATACCCCCAATCCCATTAAAAGTACCTCAGTTCAACTTTGATTTTGATTAGTAGTTGGTGCACTGAATCTTTCTCTTAAAAAACCCAGGGCCGTTGGTTTATGATCTTGGCTGTTTATGAGTTCTGAACTTCTGATTCATTAAGGGGCCTGATCCTGCTAAATAAATTAATAGAACTAACAAATATAACCAACCAAGTTAAGTTGATATTCACATGAAGGAAACCAACTTTTTTTTTTTTTTTTTTTTTTTTTTTTTTTTAAATCTCATTCCTTGAGATAAGAAAATGCAATAGAGTATAACTCCACATCATGAATTTTAGATACTGCAAAAATAACCTCAATCTGCTTTAAGCTGGGATTTTAACTAAAGTACATGCATATGAGCAGTCCACTATTTGACCTATGGACACACTTTGTAGTCGATAAGAATATTCTAGTACTCGAGTTCACTGATAATTTTACATAGCTTTCATGGTTAGGTATTTTTACTAAAACAAGGGGGCTGATCGACTTTGCAGGCAATGAAGTTTCCAAATTTTGTGCCAAGTTTCTTCATCAACAGGTGTTGAATCATGAAGCCTATGCGGCTGGTGATCTCGAAACTTCTGTTAGAACAGCTTTCCTCAGGTTAGTGTTCAGCTTTTCTCGAACTTCTGCACTGATCTTGTTGGCTTTCTCCAAGTAGAATATATTTGTCCCTCGCACTGGTTTAATGCTGTAGTTCTTCAAGCATAGTTACAATTGGAAAATTGTTCTTGGAAGAAAGTGAACCTGTCTTATAGCAATGGACAAAAATGATCTATGGAGTGTTTGATATAACCCTTGATCTAAAACAGTTCTCAGAGAGCAGTCATTGATTTATATTTGTTATCTTGACCATTATTATGCTTAAAAGTTTGTACCATCATATTTTTTATATCTGCTGCAGAATGGATGAAATGATGTGTGGAAGAAATGGACAGAGAGAGTTGGAACTATTAAAAGCTAAAGTGGATCAGTCTACCAGTAATGGAGAAAATTCACGCAAGACTGGAGAAGATCATGGCAAAGATATCTTGTCTTCTGAGGAGGTATGCACTCAGTATTTTTATGCCCTGACTTACACCAGCTTAATAAGCACCTTTTTTTTTGGTGTGTGTGTGTGTGTGTACTTGTTATAGAATTTGATTAAACCCTGTTCCACTTCTAATTTCCTGATTAGCAATTTTCAATCTCTATCTTGCAAACCTATAAGAAATTTTTAGAAGATTTCACGGTTACACCCTTTCAGGAACTGTTGCATGTCTTGGGAATAACTGCAGTATGAAGTATATGGAAATCAATTTTTTTTTTTTTTTTTTTGTTCAAATAGCGGGTTGATATAATTTATTTAACTTAGTTTTCCTTTGAATATAAATAACTGTATTTGGAATGAAAACTTATTGAAGTCATTTTTTTAAGACAAAAGTTATGTAGATGTTGGATCGAGCACCTTTGTTGTGTAAATTTGATTTAAAAAAATAATTATGATAGAGCAATATGGTACTGTGGGAAGAGAAATGAACATGACCTCGTGATTTACCCATTTTCTGCTTATTTTTCAAGATATCTCGGTTTGTCTTGTTGAAGTTTAACCTTGATGACCTCCTCATCTGCTTTTTAATGCACTTCTATTCTTGACCTAAATTCACAAGGATAAACAGTGTTAAGATATTTGCATATAATGACTTCTTGCTTAAATTTTATTGCTCTTAGGATTCCTTCACATCTTCCAAAAAATGCAGGGGACTCTGTCTGACTTCAATGGCCCAAGTTCTGGAAGTACAGCTTGTATTGCAATTGTCCAAAACAATCAGGTGCTAGTTGCAAATGCCGGTGACTCCCGATGTGTAATGTCTCGGAAGGGGAAGGTAAAATGTTTTCTTTCTTCTTAGCTTCTTGTGGTAGTATTTCAATTCAGTACCTCCTCAACTGTCTCTGCCTATAACATGCTTATACACAAATGAAAGTGTTTTAAGACAAGAAGTTTTTCAGATGTCTAGGAATTGGTAATTTCTTAAAATATGTGATTCATCTGTTCCGAGAATTTCATGTCCTAGATATTAGTAGTGACAATCATGGGCCATCAATTTTTACAAGAGATGTTGCATCATTTCTCTGTGGAATGTGATTCGTTCCTAACAGGCATACGAGTTATCCAAGGATCACAAGCCAGATCAAGTTGCTGAGAAAAAAAGGATATTAGATGCCGGTGGGTATGTACAATATGGAAGGGTCAATGGGAGCCTTAACCTATCAAGAGCAATTGGTATGTAGGACAGACTAGGCCATCCAGCTGTAGCAAAGTTTTCGAATACTTTTTATTTCCCTAATGTTGGTTTGTAATCTTTTTAGGTGATATGGAATTGAAGCAAAATAGATCATTGCCTGCCGAAAAGCAAATTGTCACAGCAAACCCTGATATAGTCAAGGTATTTGAATTTTCTTTTCATGTTTTCAAGTCATAATTCATTGTATTCCTCAATATTTGTGAAAGAGGTACTTACATTTGTACTGCTTCGCATGCTTTGTCTCTGTATGACAGTAGTGTATCGTCAAGATAACATATTTCTCACTGTGGTTCCCTGACAGGTCGAGCTTTCTGATGATGATGAATTTCTTGTAATCGCTTGTGATGGGATATGGTAGGTTTTTTTGAGGTTGTATATGTTTTATCTTTGGTGTGTTCGATACTGTGCAATCTTTTATTATATTTTTATACTTTTTGAAGTTTATTCAATGATTTTTATAATTACTTGCAAGAATTTGAAAACCGTATCCTTGTTACTACATCATAAACAAATAGTAATGTGCTTTCTTAGGTGAATTTAATTGGAGAGTTTGTAATGTAGATATATAGGAGTGTCTCTGAGAGTTCAGTCCTAATATAATATCGGTGCTTGAAATTCAGCCTGCTACCTGAATCTGGATATGGAAAACTTAGACAGGTTGCCTCTTCACTATAAGGGAGAGGTGGTCTGTAGTCCTAGTTTTTGGTTTCGGTAATTACAAGATAAGATCCGACGTGAAATCTAACCAGAATATGTAAAACAAAATATCTAACACATCCGACTGTTTCTAAACTTTGAACATGATAAAACTATGAAACTAAAATCTTAACCGTTAAACTACACGAATTTTAAGCTACATTCTTATAAAGGTTCTGTTTTGGCTTACTGGAGCTGTGTTGTTCCGTTATAAAATGCAGATTTTGCTTTGTAGAAAAGGTTCATTGAAATATTGTAAGGGAGTGTATGAATAGTATACGCAAATGCTTAACTTTTATTTTATTCATCTTGCAGAATTAACGCTATGGGTGCCAACCTATGTTTTTCACATTCATTAATAGTTCCACATCCAGTCTGCAAACGCTCCTCATTGTGGTTTAGGCATTCCTTGTTTAAATCTATTACTAACTCGTGCTTCTTTGGCTCGTATCTCATATGTATATGCGCATTCATTACCTTCATATCCTTCTTTTCTAAGGTTTCATTTTCTCTCTTTTGCTAGGGATTGTATGTCAAGTGAACAAACAGTCGATTTTGTGAAACAACAATTGTTATCTGTAAGTTACTGCCATGTCATTCAACCATTACCAAATTTCATAGCGCCAAAACTGAATTTTACAATATCTGCAGGAGAAGAAGCTGTCTGCTGTGTGTGAAAGAGTGCTCGATAGGTGTTTGGCACCAGCTTCGGGCCAGGAAGGCTGCGACAACATGACGATGATCTTGGTGCAATTTAAGAAACCTTTAGACTCGAAACCATCTTCGACTTCACCAGAGCAGACTGTGCCCTCAGTACAGTAAGAACATAGATATGGCTGAATCTCTTTGCTGAAAAAAGTTGCACGATTTCAATCACCGGTAATCGGGTATGGTACAATTTTGACTTGACGCCTTCTGTAAATACTGGTGTTTTAGACATATAAAAGCGAAAGGTTAATTAGTTGATTCTGTAGGAAATCATATATTTGCTGCAATAAGAACTTTTGTTTATCATACTTTGAAAGAATAAGACTTTTTTTAATTACTTTTATTTTGGGCTCATCTCATTTTCTTTTCCTCTTTTTGTGTACCTAAGTATGTGAAAAAATATAACTAAAATAACTTTAATAGTGTTTTAAATTAAAACCTAAGTATGATTGACACTTGTTAGAAAAAAAAGTTATTATTATTATTATTATTATTATTATTATTATTATTATTATTATTATTATTATTATTATTATTATTATTATTATTACGGTTTACGGTTTGGTTTGGGTATTTAATTTTTTAAAACCAAACCTAAACCAAAAACCATATTTTTCAAAAAATTAAACCCAACCCATATTTTTCAAACCATAAACCAAATCAAACCGCACAAATACGGTTTGATCCGGTTTGGTTTACGGTTTAAACCAAACTATGAACACCCCTAATTCTTCGGATGTGAGACTGTTAGATTGTAAAACAATTGATCTTTGTATCGACCTTGTAGTGAGGGGTATTATTTCTTTCATAATCTGAAATGCATTGTTACAAACATGCTTGACATGAATGAAATAAGTAGCTCGTCACACTTTGTATTTATGGCAGATAGCAACATGGACTCCCAAACACATGATGATCTTGATGAGAAAAAGGGTTGAAGGGCATGTCTCAGGATTATGCTAAACACATTGATTAGGTGCACATTTATTTTGGGCTCATTAGTAGGGTAATGTAATGACTAATTAAAAGACACGTTGGTTAATCGCATATGGACAATTTGAATTGAGATTCTGACTCTTCTATACTAGTATGAATAAATGAGATGATTTGTTATGTCTTTATTAAGTTCATCTTTTGGTACTAGTAGTGTTGTGGGACTTAAATTAAGTGGAGGGTGTTTTTTTTTGTCATTTCCCTATACATCCTCAAATATAATATGAGATACCAAACAAGCAATAACATACATGTCCTTAAAATCACTATGATACCAAACAACAAAATAATAATACGAAACATGAATTTTAAGACTATTATCCGAACTTCAATTTTGGGCCATATATCCCAACATCCATACCAAACGAGCCCTTAGTAACTAAAAACTAAAGGGGCGAGCATAAATAAATATAATAATCACTTAGAAAATGATGTGAATTAAAACCTAATTAAATTAATAATATTAAATCTATGTATAATCTTGATCATTCTCTTCAGCAACGAAATGATTCGTCCTCAAATTGAAAACAACATCATCTCCAAAGTAATTTTTACGTGTAAAGGGCATCAAAAATTCATAGGGTACCTTGCGACGACGAACATCATTAACGGCTTTGAATTTAATATTAATTTAAAAAAAAAAAAATCATCTTGTTTGATCACGAAAACCGATAAATGTCAATCTATGGTCATATTATGACTTCAATGAATCTACTAATGATAGTTTCCCACCAAAATAACCTATCCTCGATATCGACAAGAGAATACTTGCACAAAAACTTGAAGTCTTGAATATTCCTAAGCAGGGGCGTATCCACATAGGGCCAAGGGGTGTCAATTGACACCCCTTAAAATTTATTTTCAACTATATATATTTTACCATTACACTTGTTATTAAATATAAAAGTAGTTTAAACATATGTAAAATCATTTTATTGTTTTAACAAGACTCCCATGTAAAATCATGTTCTTGATATTACTATTACTCCCTCTACTTCATTTATAAAGAGACGTTTTCTTTTGGGATGTCTATTGATATAAGGATCTTTCTCAAAATAAAAAATTTTAACCGAGTAAAGTTCATATACATCACTTTAACCCGTCACCTATCATTTTAATATCATCACTCTAGTCTTAATTACCATGCCGAAAATGTTCCCGCATTAGTGGAACAGAGGGAGTATAATTTAGTTACGATTTTTGACACCCCTTACTTCAAATCCTGCGTCAGCCACTGTTCCTAAGTCAAAATAAAAATAAAACTTGAATATTACACGCCAAATTAAAAAATAATAATAATACTATAACCAATGATAGTGTGTGTAAACTCGCGTTGTACCACTACGGTTTGATCTAACATTTTGCAAAAAAATTCTCATCTAATAGAAGAGATTCTTTTGGGTAATCATCATAAACTGAAAGACACCTCGACGTAAATCTCCTGTAAAATTAGAGATGAGTAATCAATATAATTTGAACGACCTAAATAATCCTCAATTGTATCAAACCAAACATTATCGTCATTAGGGATGTCAAAAAAGCCCGAACCTGATAGGCCGATCCGAATAGCCCGAAGAAAACAGTGGGTTAGGGTAAAAAAATAATAGCCCGAAAGTAAAAAGCCCGATAGGGCTAGACCCAAAAAAGCCCAAACCCGATAGGGTTGGCCCGAAAGCCCGTGGGTTGGCCCGGTGGATTTACCATAAAATATGAATCCATGACATATTTCATTAATCTATTTATAAATTTGATAATTATGTTGTGTTTTTAATTATCGTTGAATATTTGTTATTTTATTTAATGAAAATAAAATCTTCATTTTCAATTCTATACAATTTTGACTTCAACACCTGGTGAAAAGTAAAACAAAGATTGACATTTCGAAAATATTTGTGCTATATTTACAATATTTAATAAAAAAATTTATTTTGTTTATACAAATATGTGCTAAAATAATAATTATTTTTATATCTATACAATGTCAATTTTACTTTTTATAAACTTGATGACCCGGTGGGCTAGCCCGAAACCGAGAGGGTTAGGGTTTGGTCCAAAAAATATTAGCCCGGTAGGAAAAAAAAAGCCGGATTAACCCGAACCGAATAGCCCATAACCTGATAGGACTGGCACGAAACCCGATGGATTGACCCGTTTGACATCCCTAATCGTCATCCAAAGGTGAAAAGGATGTTTCATCGCATTGGTGGATTAATGTAACAAGTTTTATAAGGAATTATTTTAAGATATATTACATCCAGCCCCGGTCCTGAGATTTCGGGGGCCCTAGGCAAAATCGAAAATGTAGACCCCTTTGTATGATAAAAATTATTTATTTAAAATTTGAATTGGTACTATTATATAAAAAAAAAAAAAATTTACAATTAGAAAATACATTTCTAATTTTTAAAAAAAATATTTTTTATGTCTGAAATACACAAATTTAATATTATGGGCCCTTGTGTCTTTTTTTTTTTTTAGAATACTGGGCCTCATTTAATATTGGGTCTTTCAGTTGTATATACATTAATACACACAATTTTTTTTTTTTGGGGCCCCATTTTGTCCTGGGCCCTAGGCGGGGGCACTCGTGGCCTAGGCCCAGGACCGGGCCTGATTACATCTATCTAGCTATTTCATTATTTTATATCTTATATATATTTAAGAAATAATTATTTTTATTGGGACAAAGGAAATATTATGCATGTGCAATCTATAGTTGTTCTTACTAACCAAAAATGCCCCTTGTACCGTTAAAATATATTCTCTTGATCCCCCATATTAGTATGAATATTTCGCGTTTGGAACGTTCCACATATTAGTATGTGATGATTTAAAATTAAAAAAATTCTCTTACCGAAATAACCATTTTACCCTTAATATCTTTAAAAAAAATTGTCTTAGGATTCATGTCATGACTCTTATCCCACTATTACCAATTCCCTTTATCTCATTCATGTTATCTCACTTTATATTCAATAGAGTCTACTATAATACTAATAAAGTGAAACAACATAATGAGATGGAGGGAGTACTTTTCTTTACTTTTACCTACCAATATTTTAATACATGTACCCTTCTCTCTCTACACTAATACGAGGAAAGAAGAGAGTAACAATAAATCCATTCACCATTCTTATATAAGACGAAGGGTAAATACGATCTCGTGTTTGAATGTATGTCGTACTAAGTTGTGCTACCTTTGTGTTTTGAGAAACGAGCCAGCCGTACGAATCATCATTTGAAAGGAAGTATTGTTATACTTTAGACACTTCAAAAAAATTTAACTATTTTTAGTGAATTGTAACGACAAATTTTAAAATAAAATTATTAGAGTACAATTTATTTTTAATGGGTAGTTCTCAATACTCGTAGACGTATTACTCATTAAGAAAAAAACTATCCTTTAGAAATGAATTTTAAAATTTGTTATTATATAATCTATACTTATATAAAAAGAGGTTTGTTTTACAAAATGTAGACTTCCTATTTTACCCTTTAATTAAATATTATATCCTTTAATTAAATTTAATATAGTAATATAAATAATAACATAAATAGTCCTTTTATAATTTGGTATAATTTTTATGATTTGGTATAATAATAAAATGTAGACTTCCTATTTTACCCTTTAATTGAATATTATACCCTTTAATTAAATTTAATATAGTAATATAAATAATAACATAAATAGCCCTTTTATAATTTGGTATAATTTTTATGATTTGGTATAATAATAAAATAATAACATAAATAGTCCTTACCAATTTTAATACTACCTACAAATTATTTTTCAATCATATAAGTATAGATTGAGTATAGATTGAATCCATCATAAACGAAAATAATTAATTTATTATTCTTCAATCATATAAGTATAGATTGAATCCATCATACACGAAATATTTAATTTTCTATCTACATACAGATTTTTTTACTACCTAAAATAATAATTTATTCACCCCTTTATGCAAAACAAATGAATGGAGGAAGCCTCGAAAATTAGAGGAAAAAAAGGATTACTCAAGATTTGAGTTTCAGAAAATTATTTTATTTATTATTATTAATATTCATATTATTTTTATTATTATTACTTCATAATTAATTAAAAAATAATTACTTTGTCTAATTTAATTTGGAGATTTTTTTTAGTTTTATTTTTGAATGTTTATTTTTTGGGATTAGATGATTTTTAAAGTAATTATAATAAGGGTAAACATATTGTACCATTAGTATGATAATTATTTTTTTTAAAGGAAAGGTGTCATAAATCATGAGACGGTTTAAAAATGAAATAGCGTCAAAAATCATGAGTCGGAGAAAGTATTATTCTACGCTACATAATATATAATAATCTATATCGAATTCGGCCTAACTTCATCGTAACATGTAATTTTGGACGTATTGAAATACGTGCCAAAATAGTCAAAGAACATACTCGGAGAACAAAGGGAGTAGTTTTTACGTGCTAGGACTGGGAAAAAAATACCGAAAACTCGATATATTGTCCATACCTTGCTGATAAAATATCGAAAATACCGTAGTTAAGTTATACCGAGATTTTTGGTAAGGTAACATACTATACCGTAAGACTACGGTAAGTCAGTAAAGTAAAGGTATCAACTTTCAGATGTCGGGGTATACCTGATAGGGACTAATATCAGCCGTACTCCACAAATAAACCAAATTGATGGAGAAACACACCCTCCTTAGCCTTAGGCTATAGTTTAAGAAGCTATATAGTATACCAGGAGCCATGATAAATTAAGAGACCTGGTTAAAAAGGTATGAGATGATAGACCCTAGGCGACATAAACCTCAGCATTGTTATTAAGAAAAATTAATATTCATCCCAATAGAAATCAACAGAAGTTATCTCGCACACCAGCATAATGTCGAGGAGATTTTATGGGCACCAGATACTCAATACAATCAAGAGTCGTAAGCCATGCAAGAAGCTGTGAAGTTTTAGTCTCTCCCATAAGCTATGTGGGATGTGCAGGCATCTGCAAAGATAGATCTGGCCAGATCCTATAGATGTCTAGTGGAAGATCGAGGTTCTGCGTAACATACGGTCCGCGTGACTCTATGTACTGTAGAGTGAGGACCACTGCATTGATGACGGAGGATACTCTGCCCCTATGGGAATTCCTTTTCTGTCATTCCTTCACACGGATGCTCACTCCTCACCCTCCTCACACCTATAAATACTAAGCGAACTCACACGTCAAGGGGATCATCATTCTTTACGAACAACATGCTCCTTAGCGTACTGTTCCATTCAGCTCAATACCCTCTCTCACGAGCTCCTCTGAGCTCGAGCAAGTCAAGGCGGGCAAAACCTTCTTCCGGGAAGCCGCAGTTCGTTTCCACATCCATCTACTCTTCTCAACACCAGGAAGAATCTCTTTCTTACGTACACTACCTTGAACTTAAGGTAAAAATCCTCATTTCCGAAAGGGAATGAAGCTCGATGGAGCTCCGTACTCCCTATTTCTCTCCTCTTTCCCGTTCCATTTCTTCATTATCTGCCTATATGAGTACAAAACTCCATGACTCTTGCTAGTTTATGGCTCAATACGCCCTTTATCCTTTACCTATAGCTCAATTATTATTCACCGTTGCTGTGCATATCTCGCCTTGTACAAAATGCTTGGTTATGATCTTTCCATGCGCATGAATCTCCCACTCCTTACTGCTTTAACGTTTTATCCGTGAATGCTCTTTTCGAAACATGATGAATAATCTCTTAAATTGTTGTAGATCTCTAACCCGGATCTATCAACTGGCGCCGTCTGTGGGAAATCATTTTTGAGTTGAGATGTCGATTTCCCCTGTTTTTATGCTAAAGTTCTAGCTCGTTGTTACAATGTTGTCGACAATTTCCCCCTTGTTATGTCTTTATGTGAAGAATACGAGGAAGTCTGATGTTATGTCGATTGAGAATGCTCTGTTTGTTGTTTAATCAGCAAAAACCCAAATGTGCATACTATTGCTTGATGTTTGCTAAAACTCTCCACGGTTGTGAGCTGTTAGATGCGATGTGATTCTATGATTACGCTCTCTTTGAAGTAAAAATTGTGATAAACACTTTGATCGAAAAGAAACTCGTGTTTGAGAAGATGATCCTCTCTCCTTGAATGTTAAGTAAGATTGAATATCTGTAAGTGCTGTCAAAGCCCATGGACTCAGAGGGCTAATCCTCTGTTTCTCTTTGGAATTCTGACTGATTTCGATGATATGTGCTTGAATTTGCCCTGCTATTTACCCTGTTGTGATGAATGCCTAGAATGGTAGCTATATATTAGGAGGAATATGTATTGAATGCGAGATTGATATTATCCTCGGAGAATTTTAGCATGTACACCATGAATTTGTCTTAGCTACATTGCTCATGGCAAATCAATCTGGTAATTAGAAACAATCTCAAGGCCACCTCTCTTCCATAACATGAATTGTGATGGCTAATTTGTTGTTGTTTTGTCAAAAACTTAAGGTTGTGAAGGATCCGGAGGAAAGCCGGGTCACAGACTGCAGCAATCTCAAAACACATTTGATTCACCTTGTGTACTTGGTGAGCATACAATTCTGTCTATTATCTGCTCAATATGAAACCCATTTATGAGTTGCAAAGGATTAGTGATTACAGAATAAGCATCACTACTAAAACTAGTCGAATGCCTCTGAATTTCCATGGCTTCAAAACCCGTGAAATAATAAAAGCACTAAAAAATGGTAAGCCCCGAATAACGGGCAGAACCTCCTCTCATAAGCCCTGTCTAACATGCAACTCTCTCATATGCCCCGTATAACGGGCAGAACCTCCTTTCAGAAGCCCTGTCTAACAGGCAACCCTCTCATAAGCCCCGTATAACGGGCAGAACCTCCTTTCAGAAGCCCTGACTAACAGGCAACTCTCTCGTAAGCCCCGTATAACGGGCAGAACCCTCCCTCAGAAGCCCTGTCCAACAGGCGACTCTCTCATAAGCCCCGTATAACTGGCAGAGCCTTCTCAAAAAGCCCTACACAGTAGGCAACATCATTGTAAGCCCCATACAATGGGTAGAACCCTTCATAAGCCCTATTTTATTGGCAATCCTCTCAACAAAAAAGCCCTGTTTAACAGGCAATATCATCATAAGCTTCATATAATGGGCAGAACACTTCGTAAGCCCTATTTAATAGGCGATTCTCGCGCAAATCCTTACCTAATGAGCACCTCCTTCGTAAGCCCCATTCGATGGGCAGAACATTCTACAAAGCCCTATTAACTAGTCAACTCCTTCGCAAGCCCCGCGCAGTGGGCATAACTTTTCCTAAGCCCTAGTCAGTAGGCAACACCCTTATAAGCCCCATTAAATGGGTCGTGCACCTTTAAGCCTTGCTCTAAAGGCGACGTCTTTGTATCACTCCCATAAGTTTTTACCCATTACATTCCGGTGGGTAACATCTCACCTAAATCCCATCTCATAAGGGGTATTCTCGAAAGACCCTATTTGATAGACAATACCTCTATGAACCTCTAAGGAGGATATCACTTTCATAAGCTCAATCCGATGGGTAGCGCCTCTGTAAGCTTTACCAAATAGACCAAGCTCTCGTAAGCTCGGGTCAATAAGTAATGCTTTCACAAATCCCGCCTAAAGGATGTCGCTTTCATAGTCCTTGGCTGACAGGGAATATCTTATAAGAAAATCCTATAAAATAAGTGCCAAATATAAGAAGGGTTCATATGGTCAAGGCATCTCGTATTGAGCCTAATAGAATAAGACGCCGCACAAATTCTTAATAACCTCTCTTCCTGATCAGAGCCTTTCCAGAAGCTTCATAAAGAAAGCCCTAGGAAAACAAACGCCTTAATAAGGTGGGTTGCATAAAAACGGATGTCTCCGACCTCAGTTTCATTCCGGCAAAAGCCATCCTTAAAAAGCCTTATATTAAGCTAACAACGCTTGTTGAAGCCGCCATAAATGGTTGGCAGTTACAAAAGGATCTGCTTAATCAACAGCAAGTTACAACTAAATCTCACATGATTAGATGCCTCATGTTAAGAGGAGGAAACTGTGTCAAAACCCTTTATCATAATCAAATTCCTATCTTTAAATCGTTACTTACCTTCATCATATACCGGCAGGGGCCACCCCCTTTAAGAGTTTTATAACAAATAAGCTATACTCGTTGAAGCCACCCTAAATAATGCTCAAACGCAGAAAGCTTGCTGATGACAAGTTGCATATTTTTCAAGTCTCTTTCAAAGAGCATCTGGAATTAATCCTTTACACGTCCTCAAATCTTTGCAGATTCTTATAAGAATGAATGCCGCATCAGATGCTGCTTCCAAGGAGGCTGGTCAAGCCATCGGGAATCCAGAAGATTCTGTAATTGGAAACAAGGGAACAGGCACTATGCTGACAGAGGCCAGTGTCAACATGGAGGCTCAGTTTTCTCCAGCTATGCTTCAGCAAATGAAAACCCTTATCGAATGGGTAGTAGAAGGGGCTATTGAAAAAAGACTTCACGCCTTAGGAGCAAATCCTCAGAACACAGATCCCTTGGGCGAGACCCAGGAAGGAGGGGGAAGTAAGAGCACCCCCGCAATGCATAAACAGAAGCCTATGCATCAAGGCATAACTCAAGAGTTAGTCTCAAGGCTGCCTCCGACAGTGGCCGAAGAGGAGGAGGGATTTTCTACTGACTGGGAATCCCCAGATGAGGAAGGTCCTGAAGAACTTGAAGGAAATCTCAATGAGAATACTGAAAGTGCATGGGCTAAGAAGTATGCTCAACAACAAGAGCAGATGAAACTCTTAACAAAAGAAGTCAAAAAACTGAAGGAACAAAATCAGGTCGCGGAAAGGGCCTCAAAAGAAATGGAGACAAGAGAAAGAGAATTTCGTAACCCAAAGGAAGGAAAAAATCCAAAACTTTCCTCAAACAATAGGAATGGGGGGGACAAATCAGAGCTCTTCCCCCTGTATATTGACGAGAATAGCACGTTCTCAGTGGACATCCAAACTGATCCAATCCCAAGCAGTTTCAAGACAATCTCTTGCGAGTATCAAGGAAAAGGAGACCCTGAAGAGCACTTGATGAAGTTCGAAAGCTTATGTCTCCTTCATCAGTACTCAGAAGGGGTTAAGTGCAGGGTATTCCTTACAACCCTGTCAGGAACTGCTCAACACTGGTTCAAGCAGTTGCCAAAGGCCTCCTTACATTCCTTCATGGATTTGAAAGAGGTTTTTCTACAGCAATTCGTCAGTGCTAAAAGGACCACTCGGAATTCTTTGCATCTGACGACCATAAAGCAGGGTGCCAACGAAAGTCTGAGAGACTACATGACACGCTTCAACGAGGCCGTCCTGGAAATCCCAGGAGTAGAGCCAAAATTAAAGGTGCA
Source organism: Thymus mandschuricus (assembly GCA_029379335.1). Taxonomy (NCBI): domain Eukaryota; kingdom Viridiplantae; phylum Streptophyta; class Magnoliopsida; order Lamiales; family Lamiaceae; genus Thymus; species Thymus mandschuricus. The sequence continues at coordinate 13,756,895 of CM057080.1, read as the reverse complement.
TGCCTGTGTAGACGGTCTGAAGCCAGGACAGTTCTTTGCCTCCCTCATCAAAAAAGAAGCTACTTCTTTTGAAGAATTACTAACGAGAGTTCAAAAGTACATCCATATGGAGGAAGCTCTAAGCAGCAAGAGGGCTGAGTTGGCTTCTCAAAAAGAAAAGAAGCCGGAAGAAAGAAAAAGACCAGCTCCAGATGCCAAGAAAACTGATAAGAATGAAAGGGTTTTAAGATCTTTTACCCAATTAATCAAGCAACCGGTTGATCTGCTCGAAGTGGTCCTGAGAAAACCTGGGGTTCAGATCCCTGCTGGGCATAGACAACCACCCAGAAATCCACCTTCTGAAAGATTCTGTAAGTTCCACAACGACTTTGGTCATACGACCAACGATTGTAGTAATCTAAGAATTGCCATTGAAAAGCTAATCCAGGAAGGAGAACTCTTGGAATATGTCAAAAGAGAGACAGAACAAAACAAGAAGCGTAAAGAAGCTGTTGAAAAAGCAACTGATGCTAGCCAAGGGTCAGAGCCCAAAGGCGTTATTAAAATGATATATGGAGGACCAACCATGGGAGACTCCAACAGGAGCAGAAAAGCATCTGCCAGAGAATTGCATATGCATGAAAGGCATGGGGTCTGGAAGGTCGAAGCAGGCCTACCCCCACCAGAAATCTCATTTGGACTAGAAGACAACCAGAAAGTGATTCATCCGCATGATGACGCGTTAGGGTCTTTGTGGACACAGGGGCTGCAGTCAATGTCATATTTGAGAGTTGTTTTAACCAAATGAACCTCCAAAAGCCTTTAAATGGGGTGACCACGACTCTGCACGGGTTCTCAGGAGACCCTGTGATGTCGCTAGGATCAATTGATTTAATGCTCACTCTGGGCGAGGGGCCTACACGAGTATCAAAGCCAATTACTTTCTTGGTGGTGCGACAACCATCTTCCTATAACATCATTCTAGGAAGAACTGCATTAAATCCGTTCCAAGTAGTGGTCTCCACTTATTATCTGACGATGAAATTCCCCGTGGGAAATCGGGTGGGGCAAATATTGGGAGATCAAGAGGTCTCGCGGAAATGCTATGTCCAATCGGTGCAAGCAGGAGAGGCCAGGAAGAGGCCGATGGCAGAACCCACCACCGAAAGAGGTGAGATGAAACTCGAAGGGAAGAGGCTTAAAACCCCAACCCCAGCAGAGGAGGGCCAGAACCTTTCTGTTTCAATGGAACACTTGCTGATCACCAGCAACAACCCTCCTGGAACACTACAAAAAACACTAGAAATAACGACCGAATTGGCGACCGAATAAATTCGGTTGCTAATTAGCGACCGACTTACGACTGATTTACGACCACCTGAAATTTCAGAACTTGCCGACCGAATTAGCAACCGATTTACGACCAACCATGGCGCGAAAGCTAGGCGCGTTAATTACCAACTGCTTAGCGACCGAATTCGGTCGCCAATTTTACCGACCGATAATTTCGGTTGCTATTATACCGACCGAATGTAATTCGGTTGCTAATAGGAAATGAATTTTTTATAATTAAATTTAATTTTTAGCAACCGAATTATTCGGTCTCTAATGTTTAATAAATTGAATAATTTCTACAATTCAAATTGAGCCCAAAATTTTCTCCTCCAACTTCGGACTCTCCTCGCCGGTCGCACCACCCGCTCCCGCCGCCGTCGACGCTGTCGACTCTCCTCGCCGGTCTCTAATTTCGCTGCCTTGGATACTAAAGCTGTAGTTGATTCACACTTTATTCTCCCATAATCATTCACCTCATTTTCTCCTAACTTTCCCAAATTTCCCCTAGGGTTCGTTGCCTTTTTCCCTCTTTTCTCCTGTCACTGCTAAGAGAGCGCCTCATTTTCTGTAATCTCTTCCCTTTTTTCTTCATAGGTGGTTATGGAGGCTCGATTCTGCTTCGTTTGTGGCGAGTGATCTTGGGAATTTCTGCCGATTCGGAATCTCCAGGTAGTTTTTAAGGTGCATTTTGTTTTCACTTTAGCTATAGCTGGAATCTCCAGGTGAATTTTTGGTGTTTGTGTGAAATTTCGTGCTGAGTTGGTGGTGGGTGTTTATTGTGAGTGATTTGGTGGTGGGTGTTTGCTGTGATTTCGTTGTGTTGCACTATTCTTTGTCAGTAAAATCTTAAGAGATACAATTGTCTCCATCTGCGTTTCGAGAATGTTTTGTGCTCTCAGTTGCTTATATTCAGACATATATTGACAATGTTTCGTGCTCTCGTTGCTTATTATCGGACATATCGTTTGTGTTTCATTTGTATACTGAAACGAGCATAGAGCAGAGTTGTGAACTGGGAAATGGTGAAACACCTAATGAACTCATTTTGGTTGCAATTTCATGAAGCTCAGATTATTGTTTGCCTGGTGTAGAATTCGTAATGGGGGCTGTGTTATTACTTGCTTTAGCTATTACACTTACATCTTTTATTCCTACCTCAGTTTATTAGGGTGTATTATGTGGTGTGCAATTGACAGTTTCACCTTGAGCAACTAACAAAAAAAATCACATTTAATTTGCTGCGTTTTATTTAATAATATTTGTTAATTATATATAGCTTGGTGTGTTTTATGTTAACCAACAAACTTCAACTGCTAAAATTGTTATATTTCTAGGTTTCCTCCAACTGCTGCCACTTAGCTCCTCTTTGCTCTTGGGTATTTGCAGCCTTCCCGATACTAAATTCAAGGTTAGTGGACATTATCTTAAGTTTTTTTTTTTTTTTTTTTTTTTTTTTTTTTTTTTTTTTTTATTGATGAATTAATTAATGGTAAATGAAACCAACTTCAGTTTCTTCCTCTTCATTTAACACTTGGAATCAGATGCAAACCTTGTGTATTACAGTACTACTTTAATCCTCATTTCAACCTACTATAATGATGAACTACATGAAACTGATGAAAGATAATTTAGGGAAGCGTAGTGTTGGCTCTCGGAGAACTTTTAACTAGAGATTTTCATAGGTCAAGAGTGTTCTGTAATTTATCTCGAAGCTCTTCTGAGTACATTGAATAAGAGAACCATATGCCAATTTTTTTTATGATGACCATTGTGGAAAAAGATAAGTACATCGATAAGATTGCCTCTTAGTCTATGAAGAAAGTGCATGCCAATTGAGTTCTGCCATATCAACTATCATCCCTAATCTGTCTACTAAGGAAGCGAAGCTCTCTTCTTAACCTCTTAGCTGCCGATTGATTTAGCATGATTTTTGTTCAATTTGAATGAAAGGCGGACAAGAACAAAATCTAAAGTTATATTCATCTCGTAGGCAAGTGGCTCTAACTTACTGGTAGAAGCATTTGAGCCACTATTCTAGAATATAAAGCATCTTTTTTCTACTCATCTAGATCCCTGACCGTACACATCTGTAGAATCAGTCATACATTTATTGTCCTAAATCTGTTTGAGTGCTCCCCTGTATAGAAGTGTTCACTGTCTTAGCTGGTACCTAGGAACTTTTTCTCTAATCAAGCTGACTATTTCAAAATTGTTATTGTTGGTGTTCTGGGATCCTGCATACCATTTTCTTTCAATTTCATTTTCCCAGTTTTGAATCATCTCTCCATATGAAGAAAGAATGCAATCAGGAGCTGAGGAGATGGGGGTTGAATGATTAGTTGATTACTTTATTTTTGGTTCTTTAGTTATTCCCTGGTTGTTAAGCTAGTTTATCCTGACTCGTATGATTACTATAGTATTAATAGCATTTTACTTATTTGGATTATTGTCGTGGTTAGCAAAATGTGTTGTCATGAAAATTTTGAACTATGAGAATTACTGCTGGGTAGACTTCTGTCTGTGGGTTGCTGATTTTCATAAGCTATAGGTAGAGGTACAACCACAATCATGATCTCGTATTCGTGTTTCTAGATGCAGCTAAAGAGTATCACTAAGAGAAATAACACACTATTGAGTCTAGCAACTAGGCTGACATGTTAAAGCAAAAATGTTTATGAATTTTTCAATATGTGATGGAAAGTAAGCCTTTTTGAGTGCTTCATCTCATTCTGTAACTGATACAATCATTCACCAATTGCAGGAAGAGGTATATCGTATTGCAGACGAGGAGCGTGCACCCCTTCTCGGTACCACTGAAGAACGTGAGGTTGATATGAATGCCATATACCTACGAGTGGTCAAGGCTCTTGAAAAGAAAAATAGACTTTTTGGCCAAGGATGTCGATATACTACAGCATCACAATCATCTGTATCTTCGGCAGCAAGATCAGGCTTTAGTAGTGTATACATGGAGGAACAGATCAGCTCTTTGCAAACTCAGTTAAGTGCCGAGCGAGAGGAGCACTTGCAAAGTCAAACAAAACAAGAGGAGCTTGAGGAGCAACTTCAGAAACAAGCTGCAGAGCATGCACAAATGAAGGCTCAGCTAGATCATATTATGAGGCATTGGTCAGGACCCCCTCCCCCACCGTAGTTTTATTTCGACTTGTTGAATTGGTTTGAATTAAGTTGCATTGGATTAACTAGTATCTTAGATTGTTTGAATTTAGTTTGTTAATGACTTTGAATTGTGTTTGGATTGTGATGTTGGATATGATATTGTTATTTCGAATTTGATTTATACATTGGATGTTGAATTCATAAATGAAGATTTGGGCAGGTTACAAAAAATATTAACAGAAAAAATAAATAAAATTATTTAAAAAATAAAATAAAATACCGACCGAATGCCGACCGAAATTCTGTTACACGTAAACACAAATAGCAACCGATTTTTCGGTCGGCAAATTAGCGACTGAATATTCGGTTGCTAAATACCGACCGACTAACGACCGGTTCTCGAAATTGCCGACCCACAAATTCGGTTGCTAATCCGTTGCTAAATCACCGACCGAATCTTACCGACCGAAAATTCGGTTGCTATTCGGTTGCCAATTTACCGACCGAATTATTCAGTTGCTAAAAATACTGCCGACCAGGATTTTACCGACTTTTTACGTCGGTCGGTAAGCGGTTGCTAATGTGTATTACCGACCGAATTTTTCATTTTAGCAACCGATTTTTCGGTTGCTAAAATCTGTGTTTTTTGAACAAAAGCAAAGGATCTGAAGCTGAAGCAGCAGGCATATGCCACGCCCCAATTGTGAAAAGGCAATGGGAGGCTCTGATAACCCAGGCAAGGGCGAAAGTCAAAAGTGCAAGGGAAATGTTAGACCAAAAAAATGTGGAGGAGGCAACAAGTAAAGAAAAGGTATCACCCTAGAAATATGCAGGGAGAATTGAGAATTATCCCCTTATGCGTTTTTGAAAAACCCTTATTTCATGATTAACTGATGTATGAAGCATTGATCATACCCCTTTATCTTTAAATATAGTTATATTTCGTATGTATTTAGCCCTCAAATGAGGTGTAACTCCTTCAACTCCTTACACCCCACTTGGGGGGGGGGGGGGGGGGGGGGGGGGGGGGGGAGTAGGGGATACCTGTATGCCCATATCCCATTATCTTAAAATGCTACCTTAAAATGCTACCTCAAAATGCTGCCATTATCTTAAAATGCTATTTTACACTAAGATGTTACCCTACTATTTTGTCCCGTCACCCTAGGAATGCTGGGAGTATCTCTACCTCACCATCTGAGAATACTTCAGCAGGTAGAAGCGGGGTAAAAAATAAAGCCCCTATCAATACCAGAATAAGAGAGATAACATTCTAAGTTGAATAAGAAATAACAGAGACTTTTTATAAACAAGGCCTCAAGGAAACATCCGGCCTAAATCATAAGTAATGATTGTTTGTGCCACAGCTGGTACGATTTCAGGGTCGTAAAAAGCACCCCATCACAAACACCAGAAAATAGGTTGTCCCACAAATATCTTATCCAAAGCTACAAAATTAAGAACATGGACTTTGAAACAAAGCTAGGTCCTCAGAACTGGACGAATGGGAGATTGAAATTTCACCCCTGGGAACAGGGGAAGTATCAGTTGAAAGCAAAATCCAATTATCTCTGGGATGACCTAGAGGAACGTTGAAGATATCATTCGCCCCTGAGCCAACCCCCTCACTTGATAGGATACGCGCAGAAGGAGTGGTTCCTTGAGAAAAGGAGGGACCCGCAATCTCCCTCCTCGCTAGCTCCTGAAAATGTAAATAGAATCATTAAATAGATAACAATAAGCCCGTGATGGGCAGGCAAAAGCTCTAGCAAGGAGAAAAGGAGGCACCTCATCAAAGGCTTTTTTAATAAGCTGCATGGCAGTAGCGTCAGCGGAAAAGAGAGAAAAAGGGGGAGCATCCCAAGTAGGAAAGCCCTCAAGGGCTTCAATGGGCTGGCGAAGCGTTTCAGCAGCTTTCCTCAATACCGGCATGAACCAAGGTTCCCCAGTAGGAAGGAAACAGTTCCTCTTGAGGGCCTCAGGCTTTGTTTCGAACAAATGTATTATGGGCATCAGATTGATAGAACTAGCACGCTCTGGGACGCCCAGCTGACTACAACATTCGAAAACAACATCGCCAGCCCAATTGGTGAGAGGGTCTATCATTCTGGCCCAGAAATAAGGAGAATTAATAAACGCTTCAGGCAAGTGCTTCACCAGAGAATCTATGAAAGCTTGACCATAGGGGGACATCAAAAAATTAGATCGGCAAACTTGTATCCCCCTAGAGACGCCTTCATCGGAGCCCTGTTTCATCCCTTCCGCGAGAGAAGAAGTCCGGGAACGTTCCAACTCTTGTTCATGAGTAAGAGTTAGTCGTTCCACTTGCATAGCAAAGTCTGCCTTCATTTCCAGCTCTAGTTCTAATAAAGCCTCTAGGGCTATATCTAATTCCCTTATTCGCCTCGATAATGACGCAAGACGTAGCTCATGAGTAGAATTGTATTTCTCCTTAGCACGGAGACGGTCCTGAAGATCGCGAGCCTCGACTTGAGCACGGTCCCTACTCTGCTCAACCTCTGATAGAATCTCCAAGAATTGATCAAAAGCCAAAGCCTGAGCGCCGAAAGAGGGTGTCGAAAACTGATTCACCTCTGTCAACGCAAAAAAAATAATAATAATAATAATAATTAAAAAAAAAATGAAAATCACCTATCTTGTAGAAAAAGAAGCATCAATGCTTACTTCTATCAAAGAGAAGAGAGGAAATAGGATTTTACCGTGGCCAACCAAGGGCGGTTCAGGAAAGCAGAGTTCTGAACGGGGTTTCATTATTATTGTCTCCTGTAGGTTTTCATGGTCAGATTCTGAAACCCTAGTGCCCGTAGAGGGTAATGTGGAGGTGTCGTTTAAAGAGGAAATGGGCTCAGGATTGAGGATTCTGGCCTCAACCATTCTCTGCTCTAATTTCATCTGAACCTTTCGTAGCACTTCCTCCGTGTCAGCATTCATGGCTGGGAGCAGGTGCAAACAAAACTCAATCTTCTAAGAAATCTTAAGATTTTCATGTAGAAATGCTCATCATATTCACCCTTAAACTAGGTTTGTGAAAACAAAAATCGATAATAACGATTCCTTCAAAAAAAAAAAAAAAAAAAAGAAAGAAGAGAGAGAGACAGGGGAAGAAAAAGCCCCTTATAGGCTAAACCGGCACAAACGCCGAAGAGAGATATACAAAGATAATGAACACTAAGTAAACTACCTGCGAGCAAGGAAGACGAAGCAATCGCTGGGAACGTTGAGTAGAAAAACGTGAATGCCCTCACTTTTTTTCAGATGTATGATATAAAAGTGGGGAAGAAGAGAATGAAGGAAGTTTAAAAGGCTAAGGGGGAGTAGAGTGATGCCCCACTTGTTACTCCACGTCGGCTTGTAAAAGAATAGGAAGCGTTTCTTTACTCCCCAAAAAGTAACGCACCTTTTTCCTTACAAAATATATCTAATATAATATTCCCCTATTCGAAGGAGAGCCTCGGTAGGGCGAAGTGAAAATAATTTCCTTATTAAGACACCTGCCTGAAGCTAATATACAAAGCGCTTCTGGACCTGGGGGGGGAGTAGCTGATAGGGACTAATATCAGCCGTACTCCACAAATAAACCAAATTGATGGAGAAGCACACCCTCCTTAGCCTTAGGCTATAGTTTAAGAAGCTATATAGTATACCAGGAGCCATGATAAATTAAGAGACCTGGTTTAAAAGGTATGAGATGATAGACCCTAGGCGACATAAACCTCAGCATTGTTATTAAGAAAAATTAATATTCATCCCAATAGAAATCAACAGAAGTTATCTCGCACACTAGCATAATGTCGAGGAGATTTTATGGGCACCAGATACTCAATACAATCAAGAGTCGTAAGCCATGCAAGAAGCTGTGAAGTTTTAGTCTCTCCCATAAGCTATGTGGGATCTGCAGGCATCTGCAAAGATAGATCTGGCCAGATCCTATAGATGTCTAGTGGAAGATCGAGGTTCTGCGTAACATACGGTCTGCGTGACTCTATGTACTGTAGAGTGAGGACCACTGCATGGATGACGGAGGATACTCTGCCCCTATGGGAATTCCTTTTCTGTCCTTCCTTCACACGGATGCTCACTTCTCACCCTCCTCACACCTATAAATACTAAGCGAACTCACACGTCAAGGGGATCATCATTCTTTACGAACAACACGCTCCTTAGCGTACTGTTCCATTCAGCTCAATACCCTCTCTCACGAGCTCCTCTGAGCTCGAGCAAGTCAAGGAGGGCAAAACCTTCTTCCGGGAAGCCGCAGTTCGTTTCCACATCCATCTACTCTTCTCAACACCAGGAAGAATCTCTTTCTTACGTACACTACCTTGAACTTAAGGTAAAAATCCTCATTTTCGAAAGGGAATGAAGCTCGATGGAGCTCCGTACTCCCTATTTCTCTCCTCTTTCCCGTTCCATTTCTTCATTATCTGCCTATATGAGTACAAAACTCCATGAATCTTGCTAGTTTATGGCTCAATACGCCCTTTATCCTTTACCTATAGCTCAATTATTATTCACCGTTGCTGTGCATATCTCGCCTTGTACAAAATGCTTGGTTATGATCTTTCCATGCGCATGAATCTCCCACTCCTTACTGCTTTAACGCTTTATCCGTGAATGCTCTTTTCGAAACATGATGAATAATCTCTTAAATTGTTGTAGATCTCTAACCCGGATCTATCAATACCTTTCCAAATCATATACCGAAAGTTAGTAATATAATTAATTTGTTACTATTATAATGTCATGATATTATTAATATTGTCGAATATATATCATTAATAGTAATTTTTTATGTAAAAAAATTTGTTATAAAAATATATTTTCCGTGTACCAAAATTAAGGTACATCAAAGGTATACCATCATACCGTACTGTGATAAGGTATACCAAAATGTATGGTAAGGTAAAAATATGTTGTTTGCTCCATACCGAAATTAAGGTATACCGAAATGTAAGATAAGGTTAATGTATGGAATTTTTGCATAGCGCAATTTAAGGTAAAATATAAGGTATGAAGAAAATTTGAAGATACATCGTACCGACCCACCCTTATACACGACAATTGACAACAAAAACTATTGGCGTAGTTTCAATTATTACTTTATTTATCAAGGAAAATTGTAGTTTAGTACATTATGTGAGTTTTTTTTTTTCAAAATTAATAAATAAATATTATCTTTACGATGAAACAAGAAAAAAAAATATTCAAATATAACTTTAGTAATCAATTTTAACTTATAGTATTACACAACCTTTTCACTTATATTAAATTTGTAAAGATCAATAATATTTAACTAAAAATAGTTTTCTTTACAATTTCATTTATTAATGATCAAAACTTGTTAGCCGGGTTGCATGATGTAGCCGAATTCTAAGATACTTTTATTCATAATAGTTGACATTATATTTTAATCGACATATTTATCTAAAATATTTGACACTTTTAAAAACCGTCATGGAGATTAAATTGATTGATATGTTCATGACAATTGACATTTCTATAGGAAAAGAAGAATAATAATATTGTATGTCGTGGAGGATACAATATACTTTTATTATTCATTCATAAAATTATAAATAACCATAATATTAAATTATTGCAATACCAAGTTTGTAATATTGAATATTCTATCGTAATAGGATTGTCACTTTTATTCAGATCAATCGACATTTTTATACGTGACGTATGACACTTTTATTATAAATATGAGACCAATGATGTCTCAGCCATGTCAATGTACCTGAAATCTCATAACACATGCTCAGAACAGAATATAAGTCGAGGGCGATTAGTATGTATACAGATAAGACGAGTGAACTTCAGTACTTACTCATTTCCTCCATAGTATCTTGCACCAGGATATCCTTCACTGTACTTGTTAGTCATAACCGAACCAACTGCTTGCATCACCGACACAGAAGTGAAATTTTCCGAGGGGATGAGTTCAAGCCCCTGTTGCACATAATTCGATTCCAATGAATAATCCGCAATCACTCCGAAACTCATGTACACATGCATATATATACACATGATAGATGAAATTCATGGTTTTAACTCCTACGGAAGCTCAAATTGAAGAGGCAAAATGCTAGAGAAACAGCTTCTTTATATCCTCAACAATCCATATGCAGATAACAATCTTAATTCTTTTTTTCTTTCAAACATAATCTATGAAAAACAATCTGATCAAGTAGGAGAGGAAATTAAACAAAAGTGACCTTCCATTGTCTAGCCTTCTCGTGCTCGATAATATCGGCAATCTCCGGATCGACAACCTCCAATGGAGCATTCAACTGCTTCGGCCACTGCAAATTTCCATCCCAAACAGAATATCAGTAAACACCAATCTCACACAAACCAGATTTTTTTTTTTTAAAAAGTATTAAAAAAAAGTGTGTATGACACTTTTATCACTCATAAGATATACTCCCTCCTGTCCACCATTTAGTGACCCTCACTCTTGGGCACAAATTTTTTTGCATTTTGATGATATAGTAATAAATTAATTTTTAAAGTGTTACAGTGGAATAATTGTGAGTCTATTTGATTTTTATAATAGTATTAAAATGTTAAAGTAATAAAAAGTAGATAGATAACGTGTTAAAGTGTTAAAGTGATTGTGGGGTCTACGTCCTAAAATGGAAAGGGTCAGTAAACGGTGGACGTCCCGATATAGTATAGTGTCAGTAAATGGTTGACGGAGGGAGTAATATAAATACTATTATTTATATAAATAACTTTAATATCAAATTATTATAATAAAAAAATGAAGGTTTTGATGTCACATAAAAAATGAAGGTTTGTGGAAAAAATATTTTAAAATTAAAATATAAAAGTAATAAACTATAGTTATCATTACCATTTTTAAAATTACGTATATTATAAAAAATTTCGTTGTGTGACCGGCCACATTATGGCCAAATAGCTTTATTGTTATAAATATTACTTTTAAAATAAAAATGTTATTAAGATTTAAAATCACGAGTTTAACGTGCGTATGCACGTTATGTTTGCTAATTATTATAAAAATAAGAGTAAATAAATTTAAAGATTATGGAGGGAGAGATTATTATACTTCTCGCTAAGGATCTAACAATTAAACAATTCAATCATTTTTTTTTGGAACAAGCTAATGATTTAATTCATTCATATAATAAAATTTCTTAATGATTAGCTATGTATTCTAGTGTCGTGAGGGGGACCCATAGAAGCGGATAGCCTTAATTTGAATATGATAAGAACCATGAATAGATAATAACCAAATTTAGGAATGCATGGTGGCCAAGTGTGCACATTGCCCATTCTTTTCTATGTGTCACAGCTTTTCAATGTATAATTATGTGACACGTTCACCATTTAACTTTTGTGGAAATTTTACTAGACTCACGTGCACCTTATTTCTTGTATCGTGAATAAATTAGTAATACTCCACCAATATCATTAATATAGGAATAATTTTTTTTCGACATTAAAATTAAGATGAGAGTCAGTCATAATGAGGATAAATAGGGTGGATAAGGTTTAGTGGATTTAAAACTATACCATATTAGAAAATGAAATTTATGCAAGTATAAATGGGACCCAGAAAATATAAACTAATTCATATATTAATGGGATAGTTCCACTGGTACCTATTTAGTACCAAAAATATAGTGAAACTAAGTGTGAAAGAATGTGGGAAATAAGAAAGTTTTCAAGAATAAGTTCCTCTTGATAATTTTCGGCAAAGAGAACAAAACTTAATACTTTTTTTTTTTTTGAGGGGAAAAAACAATATATTACTCCTTCTTTACGTCGGAAAATCAGAAGATACAATATCTAAGAGCCAATTGGGAAGCTCTGAGTTCCATCTAATAGAAGTAGTAGAAGAAGCTGTGTATTGCGCTAAGGCATGCGCAGCAGAATTAGCACTCCTATACATATGCAAAACACTCAGGATGAGACCATCTTGACAAAACTTATACTTTTGAAAAATACTTTTGAAAGATTAACAAATTAATGAAATTAAATACTCTACTAATACTAGACTACTAGTGTTCGGTTGGCACATAAAATTCAATATTTTGATATAAGGCCGAGATTAGATAATTGAAGGGAGATTGGTATATGAGATTATATTATAATACTAGTATGACATATCTGCACAGGTTCTTACCTACTCCATCCGTCTTATTTATAAAAGAATGAGTTCTATTTTCATCCGTCTCATTCATATAGGGATATTACTTTAAATAGTAAAATTTTAATCCACTAAAACTCATTCACACTACTTTATCTACCGCTATCACTCTCGTCTTAATTTCCGTATCGAAAAAAAATTACCCCTTTATGAATGAGACGAAGCGAGTATAATATAATCATTTCGGTCCATTATGAGGAATTAAATTGAGAGACGAGGACAATCCAGTACATTTTTTCTTTGAAGATTAAGACAATTGACCATTTTTTGAGTTCTCGGATCTAATTAATAATTACTACATCATAGAATTACGAAAGTCAAAAATAGCAGGAGAAACGCTCTCCTGCCCATTATGAAAATATTTTTAATGTGTTCACCGCTTATGTGGTAGAGATATGGTTTACTTTTAAAATTGATTAGGGTATATATTTAGATTTCTTTTTCCATTAATAATACATCACGTCATTCGTGAACACATTAAGAATGTCCTCACGTTATCCAAACCTTATAAACCTAAATCGCCTTATCCAAAAACTAACCGATCGAGTGGAAGCCGTTCGAAATGAATGTGGATAAAAATACGCGTCATCAATTAAAAACAAAATATAAAAAGGAAGAGGTTGGAAAAGAATTGTACTAACAAAAACTGTCAAGCTGTGTACAACAACAACAAAAATTAATAAAGAAAGAAATCGTCACGTAATTTTATCGAATGTTTAATGTGTCGGTGTAGGAGCATCTCCAAGAGCAACACTAAAATAGTGCTGCACTATTTTAGTGTAGAGTTTTGCTCCAACAGTCCGCACTAAAATAGCGAAATTATAGTGCAATAAACAGTGTTTCCCTAATATAGAGTAACACTATTCACTGCACTATAATTTTGTGTTCATCATTTTGTGCTCGTGTTTGTTTGCGATTTTTATTTGTGGTGTAGTATTTCAATTTAATTTGTTTTGTTGTATGAGTAATAATTTTTTTTTCTTTTCACAATTTAATTTGATATATGCTTATTTGTTTTGTGTGTATCAAATTTTTTTAATTATTTTTTTTGTTCTTTTCACAATTTATCGTATGTTACTTGTAGGGATAATTTTATGAAATATCACTGAACTATACTTAATGTTACAAATTTATCACTGAACTTTAATTTGTTTCAAATTTATCACTGAACTAATATTTTGTTTCAATAACACTTTTCCGTTCAATTTTTTTCTTGAGTGGCAACCGGAATTTCAAGTAGGGTAATCAAAAGATTGTCACGTCATTTTTAAATTTAAAAATAAAATTGCTCCACCTCCTGGCTTGGCTACCACGCCTTCCTACACGGCCTCTCCTCCGCCGCCTCCGCTATCGTCCTCTCCGTCGACTACCGCCTCGCCCCGGAGCACAAGCTCCCCGCCGCCTACGATGACTGCTACGCCGCCCTCGAATGGCTAGCCTCCTCCCTCGCCCTCGACCCATGGCTAACAAACGCTGACCTCTCCCGCGTCTACCTCGCCGGCGACGGCGGAAACATAGCCCACAGCGTGTCTTTGAAATTCGCCGGAGCTAAGCTAACATCCCCAACGTCTCGATTAGAGGGCTGCTGTCGATTCATCCGTTCTTTGGCAGCGAGGCGCGGACGGAGATGGAAGCAGTGAAGGGATATTTTATTTTTGAATTGTAAAATGACGTGACAATCTTTTGATTAGCCTACGTACGTGGAATTTCGGTTGCCACGTAAGAAAAAATTGACAGATTAGTGTTAATGAAACAAAATATTAGGTAAGTGATAATTTTGAAACAAATTAAAGTTTAATGATAAATTTGTAACAATGAGTATAGTTCGGTGATATTTCATGAAATTATCCCGTTACTTGTAATAATTTAACTAATTTTTCTCTTCTTTTTAAATTCTATGTATAATTTACGTGTGATACAAATATATATACAAAATGATTGTATAAATTAATGAAACATAATATAAAAACAAAAATGCATTAATAAGAAAAACGTAAAATTACATAACATTGCCAAATTAAAGTACAAAACAAACTACACCATGCATGGGAACATACGTTAACATAAAACTGAAAAAAAATTAAAGATACATTTTTTCCCCTAATAATCCGAAAGTCCATCTCCACTTTCTCCGGCACCGGGAAATAAATTCCGAAACATGTCAAAACCGTGAGCGTTTCCTTGTTGTGTGTTTCTTCGTTTCCGCATAATTTGTTGTTGCTCCAACCGGAAGTAATTTTATAATTTATTAAGAATGTAATTTTAATTATTTGCACTATCTACTTATTTTATCTTAATTAAATGAGTTAAATGTTGGGAACCCCTTGCAGTTTGATTTTGATGATGTTTATCGAAACCACACTTAGGCATATTTTACTTGTTTAGGGTTAAGGCCGATAGATCGACCTGCTACCTGTTAGTGCAGGTCGATGCTCTCTAAAGTTCAAATGCAAGTTTGATCCACTCTGTAAGAGAAAGGTCGTTTATCGACCTGCCTCATTCGGATCGAGCTGGCATATCTAGCTGTCTATCGACCTTCCTTATCAAGCTTCCAGCCTGCTTTGACTTAGAGGATTTCAAGAGCTGGATTATCTTATCAAGGTCGATGCTCCGCCTTCATGGAGCAACACGACCTGATCCTTGCCACGTTGTGTGCCAGCAAGGATGAACTTTCCCAACGGCTAGAAGTGAGTCATCCTCCAACGGCTAGTGCCACGTCATCCTGACTCCAACGGCTAGTTTTTCAAAACTGCCTATATATACTTCAAGCCATTATCGGATTCAAGCACGGGAAACTCAAGCTATCAACGCCAAACTCTGCCAAAATCTCTCTCAAGTTCATATCCATTCAAGTGTTTGAAATCCCATTAGTTACCCAAACACTTGACGAAGAGAGATTTTCCACTCCGATAAAAGCCACAACGACGAAGCGTTCACTGCTGCTTGTCGTTGATTCAAACAACTTCTTCTCCGACTCGTTCGAAGTTAGAAAGTTTGTTTTGTGTTCTTCGCCATTATAGAGTTAGTCAAGCTCTGTAATTCGTGAAAGGTTATTTGTACATTTTCTGTACGAAAAGTTGTAAGGGTCACGACCCAAAACTCGTGTCTAGATATATTCAAGTTAGAGTATATTTAGAACTGATACTCAGTCAGTATAAATAAGAGAGAAGTTGGATCCAAAGGTAAAGGGATTCTCAGGTCGAGTCGACCTGACGTGGATGTAGGAGGGTTTCTCCGAACCACGCTAAATTGTGGTGTCTCTCTCTCTCTCTCTTTATTTATCGCTCTTTCAATATTTTATCTATCTGACGAGCATCAACCTGCATTTCATGAAACAACCTGCATTGGCCTAACGACTTAGATTTTTCAAAGAGTAATCAACCTCCACCAACTTCCGCATTAACAGTTTGATAAATCAAGCTTGTTTTCAAACGAGCTTGATAGATCAATCTGCCTCTGATAGGATCGACCTTGACAGTCGACCTTCTTATCGACCTGATTTTCAAAACGTAAAAAACGGTTGGTATTGGTGTATTCCCCCCCCCCCCCCCCATACACCAATTACTCTTTCCCGGGACCAACAAGTGGTATCAGAGCAGTGGTTCTTTTGACCGCTGCTTTGCATACTAAAGGTTTTATCAAACTTTTGGTCATTTTGAACCGATCCTTTTGAAAAATCTTTTCATTCATATCATATCATATTATTTGCAATGGAGGCTTCTCTTCTCAGGGTTTGCGAAGATTTCTCCATTCAAGGCTATGAAGAATGGAGCTTCAGAATCAAGATGTGTCTCAAGGCACATCACGTCCTTATGTGGGAGATCATCGAAAATGGCCCCTCTCCCATCTATGCAGCGAAGATCATCGTTGATGGAACGTCCCCCGGGGAGGCCACATACGAGAAAGTCCTCAAGAATCCTCGCGACTACACCACCGAGGAAAGGAAGGAGGCCAGCCTCGATGATTACGCAAAGGGACTCATCTCTAGCACTGTGAAGGGCGTCTATCTTGCCAAGATCCAAAATCTTGAGACTGCCAAAGAGATGTGGGACACCCTCCGGTCCATCAGCCTGGGTTCAGAAGAAATGAAGGAGAACAAGTTGTCCATGGCGTGCAGCAAGTTCGATGACTTCAAGATGGTTTCGGGTGAAACAATAGAAGCAATGAAAATTCGCTTCACTGAAATAATTCTCGAAGTCGCTGCAATCAACCCTCACAAATATACGCAGCGCGAGAAGAATCTTAAAGTGATGCGTGCCCTACCTGCAAATTGGCACGTATACGCCGCCATGCATCCAGCCCGTTAGGACTTCAACTTCCTCACCACCGACATCCTTGTCGGAAATGAATATGAGATGATCCGCATCCACAGATCAGCACAGCCTTCCACTAGCAAGAAGGCCGATGAAAAGAATGACAAGGAGGTAGCCTTCAAGGCCGACTCAGCCTCAGTTGCTACCCCAAGCTCGATTGACGAATCTATCGTCAAAAAGTTCGAGAAAATGACTCTCGATTATGCACTCGCTGCTAGGAGAAATGAGAAGCTCCTAGGAAAGGTTGTCAAATACAAGAAATTCTACCGTAACAACAAGCGAAACTTCTCAAACCGCAACCACGACCGCCCTGACAAAAAGGGAGAAGGTAAACCATCAACCTTCAATTCTTCTAACACACCGAGGGTGGCTGTTTTAGTTGTGGCAGGCCGGGTCACTATAAGACCGATTGTCCTGATCTGACAAAGGCCGAGAGAGACGAGCTCCGTGCAAAGCGCGATAAGAAGCTCAAGGATCAACGAGCTGCCATGCTTGCTGAAGAATCAAAGGAGGCTCATCTCTCAGACAGCTCGTCAAGTGATGACGAGGGTTACATCGCTTTCGACGAAAGTGATGATGAAGAATGTTTCGTTGGAGAGCACCAACAAAACGAGGGATCTTCAAAGGTAGTCCCTCAACCTATTTCACTTTCTTTCTCTGACGATGAATGTGCAGAAGAAGGTGAAGAACTATCCGAGGCTGTGTCTTGGGAAGAAATCAAGAAACAGCTCGATGATTACGCCGATCTCGTGGATACACTCAAAGAGGTTGTTGAAGATAATGCTGAGCTGATGAACAAGAATGAAAAATACAAGCTAGCATTAGAAGAAAAATTCACTCCCTATGATGAAGAAAAAGAAAGGGAGATCGAAGCCCTAAAGTCAAAAGTTGAAGAATTGACTTTCCGGGTTAAGGAGTTCGATACCAGGGCACTCGAGAAGGACGAGTCCCTCAAGATCAAAGATGCCGAAATACACAGCCTTACATCAAAGTTGGCTGACTTGGTTATTCGACACGAACTCCTCGTGAAAAGGAAGAAAAACTTCAACTCACCTTGAGCCAGTTGAAGAAAAGCGGAAAGAAATTGGAAGTGGTCCAATCCATGCAACGCAATCCGCGTGATCACTCTGGTATTGGATTTAGTGGAAAATCCAAGGAAAACAAGGATAAAGATTGCGAGATCAAGTTCGTAAAGGCGCAGTCAAAATCAAAGAATCTCAGGAAAGCTCATCAAGCTCTCCCAGATAAGATGGTCAAGCTGAAGAATCCAGTTCGACAGCCCCAAGCCATCCTTTTAAAGCAACACAAGAAGGAACAGCCTGTTCCTCAAAAGAAAGTGAGTCGACCTGCCCAGCATTGTTGACCTGCCCCCACTCATCAAAAGCAGGCTATTCAACAAGGGCGATACCAAGGCCAGTACTATCAAAGGCCGTATCACCCTCAGTTTTTCTACCCTGCTCATCAAGGTTGTCACTGCCACTATCCTCAACAGTCAAACTCTCAAGACTGGCAGTATCAACCTGGCTTTTATGAAGAGCAGTATTATCAGCCTCGCCGCTCTCGATCAAAGAAATCCAAGGCTCCCAAGCCCAAGACCGCCACTGCCTCGTCCTCAGCCTCGGATAGAAGCAGACCGGCGAAACAAATCTGGGTCCCAATGGCCGTTCCTGCAACCGATGTAGCACCCAATCTCAAATGGGTTGCTAAGTTGAATTAATTGCAGGTTGGGAAGGCTCAAAGAAGGAGCCAAGCAGCTCGTGGAGCTGTATGGATCATTGATAATGGATGCTCAAAGCACATGACGTGTGACAAAACGCTACTATCAAATTATCAAAAACGAGACGGGCCACTTGTAACCTTTGGAGGAAGTTCGAAGGGTCACACAAGAGGCCAGGGCGATCTAAAGGTTGGAAAAACAACTATTTCTAACGTCTCGTATGTTGAAGGTCTTAATCATAATTTATTCTCTGTGTCTCAATTCTGCTCGAATGGTAAATGAGTAGAATTCACTACTAACAAATGTCTCGTGAGAAATGAGGAAGGAGAAATACTTCTTACCGGAATCTTGCAGGATTGACTCTACATAGTCCAATGAACTGATGGGATAGAGACCTGCCTGATCACAAAGGCCGATACCGAGACAAGCTGGTTATGGCATAAGAGGCTGAGTCATTTGAACTTCAAAGCCATCAACAAGCTCGCACGCAACAAACTGGTGAACGATCTGCCAGATCAAGTCTTCGATCGTGATCACATTTGCAAAGCCTGTCAAGCTGGAAAGCAAACAAGATCATCCTTTCCAAGTGTGACGGCACAAGCTTCAAATCGAATTCTTGAGCTTCTCCATCTCGACCTCTTTGGTCCAGTCACTCCTTTGAGTATAAACGGTAGAAAATATGCTCTCGTTATTATAGATGATTATTCTAGATTTACGTGGGTTATTTTCATGTACAAAAAGAAGGAGACTTTGGAGAAGCTACCCGCATTGCTGAGCAAACTGTGCAATCAAAAGGAGAAGTCCATCATCTCCATTCGATCCGATCGAGGCACCGAATTTATCAATGCAATGATCGAATAATATTGCACAAAGAGTGGAATTCATCATCAAACCTCAGCAGCTCGTACACCTCAACAAAATGGCGTAGTGGAACGCCGTAACAGGTCGCTGAAGGAAGCAGCTCGTACCATGTTGGATGAAACCAACCTTCCAAAGAAGTTTTGGGCGCAGGCCGTTAACACAGCCTGCTATACCCAAAAGAGGTCGATTATCACTACCCGACATGGAAAGACTCCTTACGAGCTGTGGAACAACAAGCTCCCCAGGTTAAAGTATTTTAAATCTTTTGGATGCTTGTGTTACGTTCATAACAATGGGAAATCCCAATTAAAAACTTTTGATAGCAAGGCCGATCCAGGAGTATTTCTAGGATACTCAGAGGTTAGCAAAGCTTATAGAGTTTTTAATAAGAAAACCCTAGTTGTGGAGGTAACACCTCATGTTGTGTTTGATGAATCTACTTGTCTGTACAGAGAGATAAGTACAGGTCCAGATCAGTCCGCTACTAACAGGCCGTCTAACTCCCCCATCGACGACCTGCTAGTGTGGACTCCAACTGATCTAGAGGAAGAGGATCAATCTGATCCTAAGGTCACACAGCAAGGGGGAAATGATGCAAGTAATGTTCATACTTCGAGCTGTAATACATCAGCCGGAATTAACCAGGCTGATCCCCCATTCTCTGTTCCCCAGACTGATGCTGTTAACGACCTTACATCCCAAATCGAGCAGCTCGATAGCACAATGGAGCAGCTCAACATGCAGTCCGATCAGCAGCTTGATCAACAGCCCGAACAACAGCACATGCTCACTGATCAACCTTCAACTCACCCGGAGTTTGACGAACCCATTAATGAGCCCGATCCAATCATTTCAAATGAAGAAAGATCACGACGCAGACGATGGATCGATGATCATCCAAAGGAGCTCATTGTTGGGAACCCAAACCAAGGAGTGCGGACAAGAAGAACGATTGGTGAAAGCTCTCTACTAAGTTGCTATCACTCTCGAATTGAACCCAAAGATGCCATTGAAGCTCTTCATGACGCTGACTGGATTCAAGCCATGCAAGAAGAACTCAATGAATTCAAAAGAAATGAAGTATGGTCTCTAGTTGATCGTCCTTATCATCAGGGCGTCATTGGAGTCAAATGGGTTTACAAAAACAAGAGAGATGAATATGGAGAAGTTGTCAGAAATAAAGCCCGATTGGTAGCAAAGGGTTACTGTCAGCAAGAAGGAATCGACTATGATGAGACGTTTGCCCTCGTCGCAAGATTAGAAGCTATAAGGCTGTTACTAGCTTATGCTGCTCATCAACGATTCAAAGTCTACCAGATGGTTGTAAAAAGTGTGTTCCTCAATGGCGTTCTCGAAGAAGAAGTCTATGTGGAACAGCCTCCAGGATTCGAGGAGGGTGATTCTAGTAAAGTCTACAAACTGCACAAGGCCGTATACGGACTTAAGCAAGCTCCTCGAGCTTGGTATGAGACGCTATCATCCTTTCTCATCGAATCTGGATTCAAGCGTGGATCAGTCGACAAAACGCTATTCACTATCAAAGTGAATGAACATATCCTTTTAGTACAAATTTATGTTGATGTTGGTCCCAGTTTGTTAATAGGGGAAATACGTAGAGGGGGGGTGAATACGTATTTCAAGTTTTCAACTTTTTCCCTTTAACTCAGAGTGACAAGTAAAGAGCTCGTTTGATACTTAAGACTTAGCTGAAGCTAGATCTACAGTACGTAGCTTGCCTGCTTGACCGAAGTAAGGACTTGATCAAGAGGGAGTCTTTACTCGCATATGCGGAAATTCGGTTAGCTAAAATCTTTTCCTAAGTAATTAAAAATCCAAGTTATGTTTGTTTATATGCACGTGCAATGGATAATCAAATACGAGAAAGAGATTAGGGTTAGAAAGATACGACACAGAGATTTATAGTGGTTCGGAGATAAAGCTCCTAGGTCCACTTGTTGCACGACGGCAACTGTTCTCTTCACTCAAGAACTTGAAGATTTCGGGCTCTTCAAAAGCCTGGTCTAGATCGGGCTTCACTTGCCTGGATCTAACGACGAACGTAGTGATTACGGGTTCACTACACAAACCTAACAAAGACTGGAAGCTTCACTTGCTTCAGTCAAACACAGACAGGGAGATTACGGGCTCTCCTTACAGCCTAGTTTCGATCGAGCTTCACACAAACGATGTGGGTGCAAGCTTGGATCTAGACTCTATGATCGAGGCTTCTTCAATCGATGAAAGAAGGGCCTTGGATCGAAAACAACCTAACGACGACTCAAAAACCTAACAGACAAAGTATAGGGTTTTTGGTTGACGGACACACTATGAAGAACTCTTTACAGTAGATGCAAAGATTGGCTAGAGTTCTTCTTCTAAGCTTGGATATTTGAAGTGGGCTTAGACTCGAAGTGTGAGGGTTGTGAAGACGAGTTCCGATGAACTGGAAACTCGGAGAACACTTGAAACAAAAACTCGAAGATGGCTTTAGAAAGCTGGGAGTATTTGTTTGCAGTAGGCTCGAATGCTCAGGTAGTGTTCTCACTTTTCTTCGTCTTCATCCTTCACTATTTACAGGCGGAGGGATGCCAAGATCCGTTGCTTGGTAGGTGGCTTTGTCCCTCCTCCTCTCGACAGTACTTTGCGCAGGCAGTTGCTTTTGCAGGAGCGCAGTTTGTCTCTTTTCCGAAAATGGCTAAGTTACAAACTTAATAGTAACTGGAGCAAGCCAGTACTGTAGCGGCGCCCTGTCGGCCTGGCAGTCAACTCCGCTGCTCCTCTTCGCGTTCGACACGTGGAGATCTCGTAATAAATGCGGAGATCTCCAGTTGACTGGAGTTCAAATTCGGAGCGGGAATTTGTGATGTCGCTTTCTGGTAGGTGCTGGCTCGCTTAGCTTTGAAGTCGTAGTAGCCGCTACGAAGTGAGTTGCTTCAGGGTCAATTTGTAGTGAATCGCTTGGGAAATGAGGTTCCGT
Organism: Thymus mandschuricus; assembly: GCA_029379335.1. NCBI lineage: Eukaryota > Viridiplantae > Streptophyta > Magnoliopsida > Lamiales > Lamiaceae > Thymus > Thymus mandschuricus. The sequence goes on along the minus strand of CM057080.1, from coordinate 13,734,393 downwards.
AGTGACCGCTTTAATCAATGTTGACCCGCGTTGACTCGCTTCGGCTTTTCTTTGTAGCACTTGCTTCGCTTTGCTTTGGTGGACTCGCTTTGATTACATGGTAGCGCTCGCTTCGCTTTGCTAGCTTCGGCACACTTCGCTTCAGCTTTGGTAGACTTGCTTTGCTTGAATAACGCACATAAGTGAGTGCCCTTCACTTGAATTTTTGAAGCCTATAATTTAAGCAAACATAAGGAGCCATCCTAATAGAGTAGGCTAAAAAAAAATTCTAACCTATTATCTACATCAAAATGGGTCGCTTGGGAATAGGACACTTGGGGTTTTGGGATCCAATCAAAACAAATGACTTCGTTTATCAAGTATCCCACATAGTTCCCCCTTAACAAATTGGTCCATAACAATTCCCAACAATTTCCCCCTTTTTGATGATGCCAAAACCCAAAGGCTAAGACTTAGAGAATTCCAGCCTATCTAACCGTGAAGGGAACTCCAAGCGACTGCATCCTTTGCAGTTTTCGTTTGAATTTTTCTTTTAAGTTCCTTTCCCTTTTTTTTTTCGGTTAAATGTGTTGAGTTTGTAGCAGAAGGTAAGGTCATTCACAAAGCAGGTAAATGACGCATTTTGACAGAAATTGAAATTGGATAAATGAACAAGCAGTTCGCAAAATATATAAGGAACTTGAAACTCAAAGGTTTCCTGCAGTTCCTTCCCTGTCATCCTCCTTTTCCTTCGTCACTTCCATTTCCTTCTCATCTTCCTCTGCCTCCAAATCCTTTGCGATCATTTCTTCTGGTATGGTGTATGCACTGAAGACCTTTGCTTCCAGCGAATCAACACTGTGGATACTTGGCCTCCTCCAAGTCTCCTCCAGTTGGAAGGCTTCATCCACCTCAGCGTCGATGATGCTGCGATCGGGAACACTGGTGCCAGGTAGGAATGGCATAGGGAATTCCTTCTTGGCTGGTACCTTGATGATTAAAGGCGTGGGCTCTGCAAGCTGTGCAAGAGCGAAGACCTCCCGCCTAAACTTCTCATCATAGGTACTAAGAAAGTTGTTGAGCGCGCTGACCCTTGAGCATTCAGTCTGCAGTGGCACTACCTCCCAATAGTAGTATGCTTTGATAAATTTCTCTTTGTAATGTAGCCATTGCTCGAGTAATTTGTCAGGGATGAACTGCTCAATCTCACGGGCATCTGGGTGCTCATTTCTGTGCACAGTCAACTCCTCTTCCGACCGGCTGGACATCTGTGCCATGACCGCATTGAACTTCTTTCCTGACTCGCCGCTCCAGATAGGAAGCTTCTTGTTGAGTTGCTTGCGAATGTAATTCCGTTCCTCTTTGAGAGGGTAGCGACCAGAGTCAATCATCTCTTTAGCAGTCTCGTGGCATGTATCGATCATAGCCCGAGCTAGGCATGCATCGGACTCCTCTGGCATGATCGGAACAAAGGCACTTCGGACTAAGATGGACTGGATGAGTCTCACTTCATTGAAGTGTTCCTCGATCCGGTCGTCAATGACTTGTAGTCGCTTTGCCCTTATCCTCTTCTCCTTCTCTGCTTCATCCCTTCCTACGTCTCTTCTCTTCCCTTTTCTCTCGTCCTTCTCTGCCCTTGAAGCAACTGCCTTCTTGACCTTTTGGCGCTTGGTCGCGGGATCATCTCTTTTAGTTTCTGTAGCAGTTCGCTTCACTGTTTGCTTTGGTGATGGGGGAGGCGGCATGTCCTTCTTTGTGGTTGCACTCGAAGCGACAATTACAGATGAAGTGACTTGTGCAGTTGCTGAGGTGAGTGCAGCACTTGAAGTGGGCGCGGCGGCTGAGGCGGCTGAAGCGGGTGCTTTGGAACTTGAAGCACCTGCAAGAGTTAACCTTCCTAGCTCCAACTGCCTAGCTATGGCTTCGTCTTCCTCCGCTTGCTTCCGCCTTTCCTCCTTGGTTAACACTGTAACTGGAGGAGTCGTGCGATAGAAGAGGCAAGCACTTTTTCTTCAAGTGGCCTGCGAGGCTCCTCAGGCTTTTTCATTAGTGCTTCCTCTGTGAGCTTTTCTTTACCTTTCTTGGCAAGCTTTGCCTCCTCCTCCTCTTCTCCGGTACCACTACCTTCCTCCAACAACCTTTCTACTTCAACAGCACCAGTTACTCTACATTGTGGTTCCAAAAGATTGGCATTTTTCAGTACCATCCCTTCCCCCTTTTTGGCATCATCACTGCCATGGGTTGGGACGATTGTCTTTCCAGCAAGAGACTTGTGAAGTTCCTCAATCTTATCAAGTACAGCATGAAGCATTCTTTCCGTTCGTGTCGCGAAGACTTGCTCTTCCGACAATACCATTCCTGCTGTTTTGATTGAGATTTCTTCCTGCAAGTATTCGCATTGCTTTTCTCTCTCAACAACAGATCTCATCATTCTTTCCAATGGCTCTAGTCTTCTGAAGCGAGCCTCCAGCTCCGCTTCAATTTCTCTCTTCATATCCTTCTTTTGCTCTTGCAGGTTGAAGTACCAGAAATCCTGTGCCGCTTTAAATTCTGCCTCCATGGTTTCAAGCGATCTCTCTCTCTGATTGAGAGAGAGATGGAATTCGGCACCTGCAGCTACCTTCTCGGTGTACAATTCACCCAATTCTTTGACCGTCTTTAGCAGAATTGAGAGCTCGGCACTCTTTAGATCAAGAGCTTGAGCACTCCTCCTTCGACTCTCCAATTCTTTCTTGTCAATGTCACTCTCTTCTTTGAGTTCCTTTAGTTTAGTTCGAAGTAAGTCGAGGGTCTTTTTGGTGCTTATCAGCTCACTCCCTTTTCTTATCACTTCTTCATCTCTCTTCTCTACTGCTTCCTTCAGCTTCTTCACCTCTTTCTCCAACGCCTCTTTCTCTTTACCAACTGTGACAAGCTTGGTATTAACCTCCCTCAAGCGGCTCCTTTCTGCGTCACGCGAGCCCTTGAGTTCGTTGATTGATTTTGTGTGGTCATCCACCAGCTTCACTTGCGCCTCCAGCGCCTTCTCCTTTTTCTCCAACTCCATCTTCTTTTTGGTGATCTCGCTTTGCATACTCGAGATCTCTGCATCCTTAACCTCCACCTCCTCTGCGTGTTCCCTCATTAGTTTCTTCTCGTGAATGGTCGGGGTGTGCTCAGGGACTTTAGCGTCCTGATAGGCACGCTTTACTTTTGCGTCCAGCTTATCCCAGAAGCTGGTTCCAGTGAGAAATGCATGAAAGCCATTCTCACCGATGAAGTCCAAGAGCTTTCCCTCCATCTGGATGAGATCTTCCTTTGAGAAGGCCTCTAGGAGCTTGAAAACTTTGTAAAACTCTGTGCCGCGGTAGGTGACGTATGTCAAGAAATCGACTATCTTGTTGAAGAAGTCGTCTGACATAGGCACTGAGGGATAGCGGGTTTTGAGGGTTTCAGCTGCCTGCTCTCTGTCTCTCTTGTATCTTTTGAGAGCATCCGCCTGTGAGGGGGTTTTGGGGATTTGGAACTGTGGAATTATGGATGTATGGGCTGTATCGACTGTTTCGGCCGATGTTGAAGGGGATTGGGATGGTGTGGCTTCAGAGGTTTCAGGGATTTGGATAGGTTCTGTGGCTGGCTGTGTTTGCTGGGTTTCAGGGATTTGGAATGAGGTGTAGGCAGCAGATTGAACTGTGCTGAGGAAAGGTATAGTAGGTATATTGAAGGAAGATGCAGATTCTTCTTCCTGGGGAGAGTGGGGGGTTGTTTGTGTAAGTGGTTGGTGGGTTGATGAGGCTTGAGGTTCTGGTATTTGGGTAATCTGTAGTAGGGGGAATTGAGCTTTAGTTGGTGAGGATTGGGATTCAGTGACTTCAATGTCCTCAAGCGGCTTCTCCACCGCCTCGCTTTCTTGGACAGGTGAAGTGACTTGCTTCATCCTTTTCTTCCCTCGCTTTGGCGTCGCACCCTTCAGTGATGAAGCGGCTCGTTTCGCTTGGGAAGTTTCAGCTTGCGTTTCCAAAACTGGTTTTGCTGCGGGCACTTCTACATTTAGAAGTCCCTGATCCATCGGAATCTTGGTCTTCCTCCACTTGTCGTAGAAGATAGACTGTTTGTTGTAGACTGCCGTGTCGGAATCCGGCCATGCTTTGTTGGGAAATTTCTTCTCCAATGCAACAGAGAGTCTGGAGAAGAATTTCAGTTTCCCTTTGCGGAGGATCTGATCAGGGGTTCCTGGCACAAATGCAAAGTCTTCATCAGCTTCATAGATTTGTTTGAGAAACCAACCATGCCAGTTGAATTTCGTTCCGGTGAGGCTGTCGACGATCATGATGGTGCCGATCAGCTTTGTCTCCGACAGCGTATCTAGGGTTCCGACATAGCACGCGATGCTTTTCGAAAAGAGTTCGCAGATGAGGTTGAAAGGGGCCTTCAAGTTCGAACGGATGCTGGCCACTTTAAAGTTTGGTTCTGCTCTTTTGACGGCGAAACGACCGTATTGAACTCCGGCCGAGAATCCCAAATTTAACAGGGAATCTCCTCCTTCCCTCGGCAAGTTGAACACGCCGATGAGCTCGTTCAAGTCCACCTCCACCGGCTTCTGGGTTTGTGGATCTGTGAATGATGATGTATTTTGTTCCTTCTTTAAATTCAGAAGGAGTTCTCCAATGGCCTTCGCCAGAATTTTTGACGGAACCGCCGTCACGAACTTCCATAGACCGGCCGTGGTCACGGCTCTACGGAAGAAACCTCTCCTTTCGATGACGATTGGGTCGAGATGAGGCTCGACATTGATGTGTTTATCTACCTCCGTCATGAACTGCTCCATTGTTTCTGTATTTAGCTTCTTACCCATGGTTTATTCTTGTAGAGAGGGTTGAGAAAAAGTTAAGGCTTTGAGGGATTTTAGACTTGAGTTTTCAGAGGTGCAGAGGTTTCACTAAAATGGTAGTTTTTGAGACTTGTGAAATTTTTTCTACAACCTTCGGTGTTACATATATATAGAACTAGGGTTCGGCTGACGAGGCAGGGGCAAGACAGTAATATCTTCGAAGATCCTGTGCAGGGACGGCGGACCTTCGGTGATGGATCTGATGTGTCCGGCGTCATCACTGGAAAAGTGAACCGCCAATTTGGCTTGACGTGGCCACGTGGCAGCTTTTGATTCGTCTCTCCAATAGGCGTCAATCCTGCGGTTGGGATTTAAAAACGGTTCTGATTCAACCGCTGGATTGAGTGCGATTTTCCCGCTTTTCTCGGCTTGGCGTTCACGCGCCTGTCATTTCTCTTTCTACGCGCCGCTGCATTAAATGCTAAAGTAAAAAGTGAAATTTTGCACTCGAGTGCTGACAGCTCATACGCTTCGCTTCGTATCCGCTCGCTTCGAGTGTAGCCGCTTCGGCATCCACTCGCTTGCGAAGTACTCGCTTCACGTGACTGTTCCGCACTCGTTTGCGATGACTTGCGGAGTGACGTGGCACTCGCTTCGTCATTTGTAGCGACTGGAAACAAGAAAATGAATTTCTTTGCTTAATTTAAAATGTTTCTGACTTACATACTTCGAGGATAAACAAGAGTGTTTTCCTCTTTGTATTTGTGTCAGATTCATTTCATATATTCCACGTAGTGAGTGAAGGTTTCTAGCACGCTTCAGCTCACTTAGTGTACTTCAAATTGAAACACTTACCAGTCAATCTCACTTCGTAGGAGATTGATACCACCTATTGAAGACTTCATTTTGAGGATTTGTACATCATCAGTTGAGACCACTTGTTGGTATTTGCCTTGAAGCTTGTTGATATCGTCTGTTGAGTACACCTCCATTTATTGGATACTCTGTCTTCTTTGGAGTTCATCTTCATGGCATTCATCTTCCTCTACGAATTAGAGAGTCCTCCATCGAAGTGAATGAGGGAGGAAATGAATATAGTACACAAGCTTACTACAACCCAGAGGGGAGTTTCACGTAAGTGTACATATTCACGACGAATGGGGGATGAGTACAAGTCCTTATCTCAGAGCAGAAATGGACAGGATGACAATGAGAGTGCTCTGACAAGACAATCTCGTATTTTACACAGAAGCATGTCACCAGCCCTGCAACCTTTTGTAGAAAAAGGTAAACCTTCAAGCATCCTCCTACAAGCTACAGAATGAACTTGCAATCGACTCGCTTTGACCCAAGCTAGGGCAAATTGTAGCGATGCAAAATTCAAAGTGGGGGAGGAATGGATAGACATCCGGCAGCTCAACTCAATGAAGAGTGAGTAAGGAATGGACATTTATCCACGATGAAGGAGATGAGAAGACTTGCTCCTCTTCGGCGGAAAGATGGGAAGAGGACACAAGGTCTAGGTGCCAGCCCTGCCTAAGCTTTCACCATTTTTACGTGGGAAGGCCCGATACAAGACCCCACAACCGTTACTAGAAACGGCACTTGCGAGTGTTTATACCCACTCGCTAGGAATCCTAGGCTAGGTAGCAGCTTTCCTTGCTCGCTTTGGAAGTAGGTTGCTCCGAGAGCAAGCAATAGTTCCCCCTTAACCAATGGCTTAACAATTCCTGTAAGCGGGTAGGGAACTTCTTCCAACACTCCACCTTTCTCCACCCTATTTCTCCTTCTTCAAGCGAGTGGAATTTTGAAGTGACTCGCTTGAGTTGGTGAAGATCCGAAGCGGGTGCCGCTACGAAAAACTAGCGACCACTCCTTCGTGCATCCTGGATCTAGCACTCTTCACCAGGGTCTAATAACCCTAATTCAATGCATATCTGATTGAAACGAGACTCAGCTAGAGGCTTGGTGAGGATATCTGCTCGCTGGAGATCGGTATGAATTTTCTCGAGCTTGATATCCTTCTTCTCGACATGATCACAAATGAAGTGATGTCGGATTTCCACGTGCTTGCATCTGGTGTGTAGCACTGGATTTTGTGAGATGCAGATAGCACTGTTGTTGTCACAAAATATTGGAATTTCATTCGCTTCAACATTGTAGTCCTTCAACTGCTGACGAAGCCATAGAATTTGGGAACAGCAGCTTCCAGCGGCCATATATTCGGCTTCAGTCGTTGAAGTAGCTACACTTGTCTGCTTCTTCGAAAACCATGAGATTAGCTTGCTTCCCAAGAACTGACAAGTGCCCGAAGTTGATTTCCTATCAATTCGGCACCCTCCATAGTCAGCGTCTGAGTATCCAGTGAGCTCCAGGTTGTCCTCCGTTGGATACCACAGCCCCATGTTGATAGTGCCCTTCAAATATCGAAGAATTCTCTTGGCAGCTTCAAGATGGCTGTGCTTGGGGTTGCTTTGGAAGCGACCACAGACTCCAACTGCAAAAGCTATATCTGGTCTGCTTGCAGTGAGATATAGAAGGGATCCGATCAAGGCTCGGTAGTCTGTAACATCCACAGACTTCCCATCTATGTCTGGCTCCATCTTCCAGTTCGTGTTCATCGGAATCTTCACAGCTTTGGCATGCTGAACACCGAACTTAGCAAGCATATCTCGAGTATACTTAGCTTGATTGATGAAAATACCATCATCCTGCTGCTTCACTTGAAGACCTAGAAAGCAGCTCATCAAGCCAATCATTGACATCTCATATTTGGTCTTCATCAGCTCTCCAAACTTCTCGCTAAGCGACTGGTTTGGCGATCCAAATATGATGTCGTCTACATAGATCTGAACCCATAGCATATCCTCTCCATGGTTGATTGTGAAAAGGGTTCGATCTATCTTTCCTTTGTGGAATCCATTATCCACTAGGAATTGAGAAAGTGTATCATACCAAGCTCTGGGAGCTTGCTTCAACCCGTATAGGGCTTTCTTCAGTCGATACACCTTGTCTCCTTGCTCGAAACCCGGTGGCTGCTCCACATACACTTCTTCCTTCAATTCACCATTGAGAAACGCGCTCTTCACATCCATTTGATACACTTTGAATCTCTTGGTCGCTGCATAGGCTAGAAAAAGTCGAATCGCTTCAAGCTTTGCCACTGGAGCGAAGGTCTCATCAAAATCGATTCCTTCCTCTTGGCAGTAGCCTTTAGCGACTAGACGCGCCTTGTTTCTCACAACGTTGTGATCCTCGTCTGTCTTGTTCTTGAACACCCACTTGGTGCCAATAACATGCTGGAATTTGGGACGATCCACGAGGTACCATACGTCATTTCTGGTGAACTGGTTCAGCTCTTCTTGCATGGCGATCACCCAGTTTGAATCGGCTAGGGCTTCCTCCACGCATGACGGCTCAATGTTTGAGAGAAAGCAACTGAACATGGCACTTTCTCCAAACACTTGACTTCTGGTCACTACACCCTTGGATGGATCTCCAATAATTTGACTTGGACCCGCCAGCTTCATCTTCAATAATTTGACATGCACGCTTGGACCCGCCAGCTTCATCTTCATCTTCTTCTTGGTCACTTGCTTCACCATCTGAAGCGACTGGATTGGGTGCTTGTCCTGCACTCGCTTCAGGAGTCTTGGGGGCAGCTTTATCTTTTCCTTGGACATTCTGCTCGCTTGAGCCCTTGATCTCTTCATCATCCTCAAGTATGTCCCAAGTAAGAGTGTTGATGGGTTCCGCACTTGACTTTCCTTCTTTAGATTGATCCTGTTCCTGTGGAAGACTCAAGGAAGATTCATCAAATACGACATGGGGTGATTCTTCCACGATTAGGGTTTTTACAGTTGAATACCCTGTAAGCTTTGCTTGATGTGGAATATCCTAAGAATATTCCTTCATTAGCTTTGCTTTCAAAGGCTTTCAACTGCGACTTCCCATTGTCATGGATGAAGACCCTACAACCAAAAATATGGAAATAAGATATGTTAGGTATTCTTCTTGTCTATATTTCATATGGTGTTTTGTCATGCCGTTTGCAGAGAAGCGTTCGATTCTGCGTGTAGCATGCTGTATTGGCAGCTTCAGCCCAATACTTCATTGGAAGCTTCGAGTCTGCAATCATGGTTCGAACGGCTTCTTTGATGATTCGATTTCTTCTTTCAGCAACTCCATTCTGCTGAGGTGTACGTGCTGAGGAGGTTTGATGAGCTATGCCATGCTCCGTGCAGTATGCTTCGATGGTAGAGTTCAAGAACTCTGTGCCTTTTGTCGGAGCGGATGGTCACGATCGCTTGATTCTTCTCCACAGCCAATCGCTTGAGCAGTTGTGGTAGCTTGGTCAGAGTCTCCTTCTTGCTGTAGAGAAATACGACCAAGTGTAGCGAGAGAAGTCGTCGACTACAACTAGAGTGTATTTCCTTCCGTTCACACTAACTGGAGTAACTGGACCAAACAGATCCATGAGAAGCAGCTCGAGCACTCGCTTTGATGAAGCTTCTTCGAGACTGGCGAAGTGCTTCTTCGTCTGCTTCCCTCGTTGGTATGGTGAGCATGGATGGTCTTTGATGAAGACTTCATTTGGTATGCCTCGCACCAAACCCTTACGAGCTAAGCGATTGATTGCTTTGAAATTGAGATGGTTCAAGCGTCGGTGCCATAGCCATCCTATCTCTGTAGCACTCCTTGCTACTAAGCATGTTTCCTCTTTGCAGCTGTCCCATTGTGCGATGTAGACATTCCTTTGTCTAATTCCAGTGAGCACAATCTGGGATGTAGGCTTGCTCTTCACAATGCACTTGTTGGAAATAAATTCCACCTTGTATCCTTTGTCACAAAACTGTGAAATTGATAGCAAGTTGTGCTTGAGTCCTTCCACGTAGGAGACTTCTTCAATTGTGAGCTTTCCAACTTTCAGTGCGCCGTACCCTTTGGTGTTTCCTCGAGAGTTGTCACCAAATGTAACGTGTGGACCCTTCTTCTCTATGTGGTCTTGAAGTAGAGCTCTCATGCCGGTCATGTGTCTTGAACATCCACTGTCCAAGTACCAGATTTGTTGACCCTCACATGGCATGGGATCCACGGCGCTCACCTGCAATTAGACAGATTTTGGTACCCAAATCAGTTTGGGTCCTTGCAGGTTAGTTCCCTTAGGTACCCACACTTGCTTCACTTTCTTTTGAAAGGAAGCTTGTGCTTTGGGCTTCTCGACCTTTGAAAACAGTGACTTCTGCCTTGAAGCAGCTTCACATGTGCAGCAGTGTGTGCAAGAGGGGTAGCGGCTCGCTTCTGGCATACCCAAGCTCTTACCCTTTGGCTTGTATCCTGAAGCGACTCGCTTCGGATTAACTATGGGCTTAGAGACTGACTTGGGTTTTACAGTCTGTCGAAGCGGCTCGCTTGGTTTTCTCGAAGCGGTCCAACTAGGGTTTCGACCCTGACTCGCTTGAGTAACCTTGGGAATCTGAAGCGACCTAGTGGAAGCTTCAAAGTCTTCCCCCTCAACGTTAGTCCGGTTGGACCATCTCCAGTCCGGATAACATGACACATAGACATTACTCCTTTTTTTGAAAGGGAGATCCTTTGTCTCTGGTGTCTTGGTCTGAGATTTAGAAGCTACAACTGGTTTCCCTTTACCTTTGAATTGGTAAGCTTTAGCATTGTGAGTGCTAGGGATAGTTGTATTTTGCTTGCCCTTAGATTCAGTCCTTAAAGATATAGACATCTTCATTGGCTTCTTCTTAGGGTTCTCAGCCATTTTGCCTTTGTCTTTGTTAGTGGTCGCTTTGGATGCAGTGGGCATTTCCAAAGTGACTGATGGTGTCGTGTTTGAAGCACCAACAAAGACAGTCGGCTTGGAAGGTCCACCCTCATATCCAAGTCCTCCCTTTCTACCAAAAGGTAGAAGGGAACTCTCTAGTGCCTGTCTAGCGTATGAAGCTTTGTTTAAGTTGGCGACTAGAGTGGATTGGGCTTCATACCTTCCTTCCAAGATTTGATGTCTCGCGAAGAGATCCTCGAACTTACTAGTCATAGCCCTTAAGTTGAGTTTGACTTGGTCAAGCTCAGTGGCTAGCTTTCGGTTCTCCTTCTTGCTTTGAGACAAAGCTTGTTGCAGCACTTCGTGGTCACTTGACAATTTAACATGCTTGTCAAGCAACTCACTCCATGTTGAGGAATTGGATTCCTCTTGGTGCGTGTGTGCGAGTGTAATTGAACTAGATGAGGGATAGATGAATACCTATCCGGTCTCTTCGTCGGTGAGCGCCATGAGTCTAAGATCCTCACCTTCACTAGAGTTGGGATCTGTGAATGCATCGGAGTCGCTTGCTGGATCTTCAGTTGAAGCGACCGGCACTTCACTCGCTACGAGCGCTCGCCTTGGAGCATCCCTCTTTGCTTTCAGTTCCTCTCGCTCCTTCGCACTCAGCTTTGGGCAATCGGATTTGTAGTGGCCCATCTTGTGGCAATGGTAACATTCCACTTCCATCATGTCCCTTGAGATCGGCTTGGTCATCTCTTCTTTCTTCCCTTTTCCTTCTCGAGCATCAGTGCTCCTCCCTTTATATTGCTTGTAGAATCTTTTGTATTTGCCCACTCGAGAGTTCATTTTGTTGAAGTTCTTGGACAAGAACGCAATGTGTTCTTCCAATTCTTCCCTTGTCATCTTGGCTAGAGACTGGTCGCTTAGCCCTTCAGCAGCTTTGAATGCTACTCCTTTTGACGTAGTGGGCGCTTCATCCTCTTCGTCGAGGTTCATTCGATTCAGATCGAATTCATGAGCTTTGAGTTCGGAGAACAGAATCTCCGGTGTGAGTTTTGATAGATCCTTGGTGGCTAGGTATAACTCCTTCATGGTTTGCCACTTCCTTGTGAGAGCTCGGACAATCTTCAGGTTGACTTCCTTGTCTGTGAGTTCCTTCCCAAGTGAGTTGAGAGTTGCAATGATGTTTGTAACTCTCAGCTCGAAGGTGTCGATGGACTCTCCTGGCTTCATTATCAGACTCTCAAAATCCCGCATCTGAACAACAAGCTTGTTTTCCTTGATTTTGTCTGTGCCTTGAGAAATGAGGGCTAGTGTTTCCCACATTTCTTTCGCCGTTGCACATTTCCTTATCCGTGGTAGATAGGCGTCCGACACGGTGCTCTGCATCGTGTGGCGTGCAATCTTGTCGAGGTTGGCAACTTTGAAGTCATTCGGAGTGTACTCATCTTTATCCTTTTCAACATACGTTTGTCGAACATGAGCTTCGCGTCCTTCAGCAGCTGGGACGTTCACAGATATGGCTTTCTTGATTTCGATTGGTCCGTCCTCTATGACTTCCCACATCCGGTCGTGGATGGAGCATAGGAAGCTCTCGACTCGGAAACTCCATGTCTCGTATCCTTCGATCGAGAACTGTGGAAGATTTGATGCACTGTATGTAGACATAGCAAACTATCAGCAGTAAATGCAATATGCGTGGGTGAGGTTTTGATGCACTTAGGAAAATAGGATCCGGTTCAGTGAGACAACGTGAAGCGAGTGGGGACTCGCTTCAGGTATGCAAAGCAGAGGCTCGAAAGAACAGCTGCTCTGATACCACTTGTTGGTCCCGGTTTGTTAATAGGGGAAATACGTAGAGGGGGGGTGAATACGTATTTAATGTTTTTCAACTTTTTCCCTTTAACTCAGAGTGACAAGTAAAGAGCTCGTTTGATACTTAAGACTTAGCTGAAGCTAGATCTACAGTACGTAGCTTGCCTGCTTGACCGAAGTAAGGACTTGATCAAGAGGGAGTCTTTACTCGAATATGCGGAAATTCGGTGAGCTAAAATCTTTTCCTAAGTAATTAAAAATCCAAGTTATGTTTGTTTATATGCACGTGCAATGGATAATCAAATACGAGAAAGAGATTAGGGTTAGAAAGATACGACACAGAGATTTATAGTGGTTCGGAGATAAAGCTCCTACGTCCACTTGTTGCACGACGGCAACTGTTCTCTTCACTCAAGAACTTGAAGATTTCGGGCTCTTCAAAAGCCTGGTCTAGATCGGGCTTCACTCGCCTGGATCTAACGACGAACGTAGTGATTACGGGTTCACTACACAAACCTAACAAAGACTGGAAGCTTCACTTGCTTCAGTCAAACACAGACAGGGAGATTACGGGCTCTCCTTACAGCCTAGTTTCGATCGAGCTTCACACAAACGATGTGGGTGCAAGCTTGGATCTAGACTCTATGATCGAGGCTTCTTCAATCAATGAAAGAAGGGCCTTGGATCGAAAACAACCTAACGACGACTCAAAAACCTAACAGACAAAGTATAGGGTTTTTGGTTGACGGACACACCATGAAGAACTCTTTACAGTAGATGCAAAGATTGGCTAGAGTTCTTCTTCTAAGCTTGGATATTTGAAGTGGGCTTAGACTCGAAGTGTGAGGGTTGTGAAGACGAGTTCCGATGAACTGGAAACTCGGAGAACACTTGAAACAAAAACTCGAAGATGGCTTTAGAAAGCTGGGAGTATTTGTTTGCAGTAGGCTCGAATGCTCAGGTAGTGTTCTCACTTTTCTTCGTCTTCATCCTTCACTATTTATAGGAGGGATGCCGAGATCCGTTGCTTGGTAGGTGGCTTTCTCCCTCCTCCTCTCGACAGTACTTTGCGCTGGCAGTTGCTTTTGCAGGAGCGCAGTTTGTCTCTTTGCCGAAAATGGCTAAGCTACAAACTTAACAGTAACTGGAGCAAGCCAGTACTGTAGCGGCGCCCTGTCGGCCTGGCAGTCAACTCCGCTGCTCCTCTTCGCGTTCGACACGTGGAGATCTCGTAATAAATGCGGAGATCTCCAGTTGACTGGAGTTCAAATTCGGAGCGGGAATTTGTGCTGTCGCTTTCTGGTAGGTGCTGGCTCGCTTAGCTTTGAAGTCGTAGTAGCCGCTACGAAGTTAGTTGCTTCAGGGTCAATTTGTAGTGAATCGCTTGGGAAATGAGGTTCCGTAGTGACCGCTTTAATCAATGTTGACCCGCGTTGACTCGCTTCGGCTTTTCTTTGTAGCACTTGCTTCGCTTTGCTTTGGTGGACTCGCTTTGATTACATAGTAGCGCTCGCTTCGCTTTGCTAGCTTCGGCACACTTCGCTTCAGCTTTGGTAGACTTGCTTTGCTTGAATAACGCACTTAAGTGAGTGCCCTTCACTTGAATTTTTGAAGCCTATAATCTAAGCAAACATAAGGAGCCATCCTAACAGAGTAGGCTAAAAAAAAATTCTAACCTATTATCTACATCAAAATGGGTCGCTTGGGAATAGGACACTTGGGGTTTTGGGATCCAATCAAAACAAATGACTTCGTTTATCAAGTATCCCACATAGTTCCCCCTTAACAAATTGGTCCATAACAATTCCCAACAGTTGATGACATTATATTTGGATCTAAATCTCCCATATTATGCGAAAAATTTGGTAACCTCATGACAGACAAATACGAAATGTCTATGATGGGGGAAATGAATTTCTTTCTAGGATTGCTGGTCAAGCAGTCCGATGAAGGAATCTTCATTAGCCAAACAAAGTATGCACACGAGCTGGTCGATAAGTTTGGTGTCAAAGACAGCCAGCCCGTCAAAATACCGATGCTCTCTGGTGGGAAGATCGACCCGGATCCAGAAGGAAAACCTGCCAACATAACACAGTACAGGGGTATAATTGGTTCATTACTTTATCTAACTGCGAGTCGAGCTGATATCACTTTTGCAGTTGGAGTGTGTGCTCGATTTCAAGCTAATCCGAAGGAATCTCACTTGGAAGCAGCAAAGAAAATTCTTCGATATATCAAAGGAACCACAAACTTAGGTCTTTGGTATCCTTGTGATGATAATTTGCAGCTTACAGGTTATTCAGATTCTGATCATGCAGGGTGCAAGCTCGATAGGAAATCAACCTCGGGTACTTGCCACTTTCTCGGAAACAAGCTGATTTCATGGTTCTCAAAGAAACTGTTGGGAATTGTTAAGAACGAAAATGTTAAGGGGGAACTACATGGGACACTTTAAAAATGTAGTGTTTTGATTTGATCCCAAAACCCCAAAGCGTTCTGTTCCCAAGCGACCCATTTGATGTAGATGATAGGTTAGAATTTTTCTAAGCCTAAACTGTTAGGATGGCTTTATTTTGCTTAGCTTTAGACTACAGGAATTCCAAGTGAAGGCCACTCGCTTGAGTGTGTTTTTCATAGTGAAGCAAGTCTAGCAAGCCAAAGTGAAGCGTGCCGAAACTAGCGAAGCGAAGCGAGCGCTACAGTGGAATTAAAGTGAACCCACCAAAGCGAAGCGAAGCGACCGCTACAAAGAAAAGTTGAAGCAAGTCAACGCGGGTCAACATTCACTTAAAAAGTTTCTCGGAAAAATTATTCCCAAGTGACTCACTACGAAGATGACCACGAAGCGACTCACTTCAGAGCGGCCGCTACAACTTCAAAGCAAAGCGAGCCACTACCTACCAGAAAGCGACAGCGCGACTCCCGCCCATATTTTGAACTCCAGTCAACAGGAGATCGTAGCATTAATTACAAGATCTCCACGTGTCGAAAGCGGAGTGGAGCGGAAGAGTTGACTGCCAGGCCGACAGGGCGCCGCTACAGTACTGGCTCGCTCCAGTTACTGTTGAAGTTGGAGTTTAGCCAGATTTGGCAAACGGACAAACTGCGCATCTGCAAAAGCATACTGGCTGCACAAAGTACTGTCGAGTGGAGGAGAGACAAGGCCACCAACCATGCAACGGATCTCGGCCATCTCTCCGCCTATAAATAGTGAAGGATGAAGACGTGAAGAAGTAGAACACTACTTAAGCATTCGAGCGCATACAGCAAACAAACACTCCTAAGCCTTCGAGCAAATCTTCGAGTCTTTGTTTTCCAGTGTTCTCCGAGTTTCCAGTTCATCGGAACTCGTCTTCACAACCTTCACACTTAGAGTCTAAGCCCATTCCATATCCAAGCTTAGAAGAAGAGCTCTAGCCATCTTTGCACTTATTGTAAAAAGCTCTTCATAGTGTGTTTCGTCAACCAAAAACCCTAAACTCTGTCTGTTAGGTTTTTGAGTGTTGTCGTTAGGTTGTTTCGATCCAAGGCTCTTCTTTCATCGATTGGAGAAGCCTCGATCATAGAGTTTAGATCCAAGCTTACACTTACATCGTTTGTGTAAAGCTCGATCGAAGCTAGGCTGTAAGGAGAGCCCGTAATCTTCCTGTCTGTTCGACTGAAGCGAGTGAAGCTTCAAGTCTAGTTAGGTTTTTGGTGTGAACCCTGAATCACCCAGCGTCTGTCAGATCCAAGCGAGTGAAGCTCGATCTTGACCAGGCTTTTAAAGAGCCCGAAATCTTCAAGTTCTTGAGTGAAAAGAACAGTTGCCATCGTGCAGCAAAGTGGACGTAGGAGCGTTATCTCCGAAACACTATAAATCTTCGTGTCGTATCTCTCTAACCCTTATCTCTTTACTATATTCGATTATTCATTGCACGTGCATTTAAACAAATAAACTTGATTCTTTAATTACTTAGGAAAGATTTAGCTCACCAAATTCCGCACACGAGTAAAGACTCCCTCTTGATCAAGTGTTCACTTCGGTCAAGTAGGTTAGCTACGTACTGTAGATCTAGCTTCAGCTAGGTCTTAAGTTTCAAGTGAGCTCTTTACTTGTCACTCTGAGTTAAGGGATTTGAAGTTGAAAAACTTCAAAATACGTATTCACCCCCCCCCCCCTCTACGTATTTTCCCATTAACAAACCGGGACCAACAAGTGGTATCAGAGCAGCGGTTCTTTCGAGCCTCTGCTTTGCATATCCGAAGCGAGTCCCCACTCGCTTCACGTTGTCTCACTGAACCGGATCCTATTTTCCTAAGTGCATCAAAACCTCACCCACGCATACTGCATATACTACTAACTGTTTGCCATATCTACATACAACACTTCTAGTCTTCCACAGTTTTCAATTGAAGGCTATGAGATCTGGAGTTTCCGAGTCGAGAGCTTCCTATGCTCCATCCACGACCGGATGTGGGAAGTCATTGAGGACGGACCAATCGAGATCAAGAAAGCCATATCGGTGGATGTCCCAGCCGCTGAAGGTCGTCCAGCCCACGTTCGACAACAGTACGTGGAGAAGGATAAGGATGAGTATACTCCAAATGACTTCAAAGTTGCCAACCTCGACAAGATTGCACGCCACACGATGCAGAGCACCGTGTCGGACGCCTATCTACCACGAATAAGGAAATGTGGGAAACCCTAGCCCTCATTTCTCAAGGAACAGACAAAATCAAGGAGAACAAACTCGCCGTTCAGATGCGGGAGTTTGAAAGCCTGATAATGAAGCCAGGAGAATCCATCGACGCATTCGAGCTGAGAGTTACCAACATCACTGCAACTCTCAACTCACTTGGGAAGGAACTCACAGACAAGGAAGTGAATCTGAAGATTGTCCGAGCTCTCACCAGGAAATGGCAGACTATGAAGGAGCTGTACCTAGCTACCAAGGATCTATTAAAGCTCACACCGGAGATTCTGTTCTCCGAACTCAAAGCTCATGAATTCGATCTGAATCGAATGAACCTCGACGAAGAGGATGAAGCGACCACTACATCAAAAGGAGTAGCATTCAAAGCTGCCGAAGGGCCAAGCGAGCAGTCGCTAGCCAAGATGACGAGGGAAGAGTTGGAAGAACACATTGCGTTCTTATCCAAGAACTTCAACAAGATGAACTCTCGAGTGGGCAAATACAAAAGATTCTACAAGCAGTACAAAGGGAGGAGCACTGATGCTCGAGAAGGAAAAGGAAAGAGAGAAGAGACGATCAAGACGATCCCGCGCGATATGATGGAAGTGGAGTGTTACCACTGCCACAAGATGGGCCACTACAAATCCGATTGCCCAAAGCTAAGTGCCAAAGAGCGCGAAGAATTGAAGGCCAAGAGGGATGCTCCAAGGCGAGCGCTCGTAGCGAGTGAAGTACCGGTCGCTACAACTGAAGATCCACCAAGCGACTCAGATGCATTCACAGATCCAAACTCCAGTGATGGTGAGGATCTTGGATTTATGGCGCTCACCGACGAAGAAACAGGAGAGGTATTCTTCTATCCTTCAATCACTTCAATTACACTAGCACACACTGTCAATGAGGAAGAACAATCCTCTACATGGAGTGAGTTGTTTGACAAGCACCAAAAATTGTCAAGCGACCACAAAGTGGTAAAACAAGCTCTGTCGCAAAGCGAGAAGGAGAACCGAAAGCTAGCCCGTGAGCTTGACGAAGTCAAACTCAATTTAAGGGCTATGACTAGTAAGTTCGAGGATCTCTTCGCTAGACATCAAAGCTTGGAGGGAAGGTATGAAACCCAGTCCACTCTAGTTGCCAACTTGAACAAAGCATCATATGCTAGGCAAGCACTAGAGGGCTCGCTTCTGCCTTTTGGTAGGAAAGCTGGCCTTGGATATGAGGGTGGACCTCCCAAGCCGACTATCTTTGTTGGTGCATCTCACACTAAACCATCAGTCACTTTGGAACTGCCTACTGCATCCAAAGCGACCACTAACAAAGATAAAGGCGAAATGGCTGAGAACCCTAAAAGGAAGCCTATGAAGATGTCTATATCTTTAAGGGCAGATCCTAAGGGCAAGCAAAGTTCAACTGTCCCTAGCATTCAACATGCTAAGTCTTACCAATCCAAGGGTAAAGGGAGAACTGTTGAAGCTTCTAAGTCTCAAGTCAAGACACGAGAGACAAAGGATCTACCTCCTAAAAAGAGGAGTAATGTCTATGTGTCACATTATCCGGACTGGAGATGGTCCAACCGGACTAACATTGAGGGGGAAGATTTTGAAGCTTCCACTGGGTCGCTTCAGATTCCCAAGGTTTCTCAAGTGAGTCAGGGTCAAAACCCTAGTTGGACCGCTTCGAGAAAACAAAGCGAGCCGCTTCGACAGACTAGAAACCCTAAGTCAGTCTCTAAACCCAGAGCTAATCCGAAGCGAGTCGCTTCAGGATATAAGCAAAGTGGGAAGAGCATAGGTAGGACTGAAGCGAGCCGCTACCCCTCTTGCACACACTGTTGCACGTGTGAAGCTGCTTCTAGGCAGTACACCAAGTTTTCGAAGGTCGAGAAGCCCAAGACACAAGCTTCATCTCAAAAGAGAGTGAAACAAGTGTGGGTACCTAAGGGAACTAACCTGCAAGGACCCAAACTGATTTGGGTACCAAAATCTGTCTAATTGCAGGTGAGCGCCGTGGATCCTATGCCAAGTGAGGGTCAACAAGTATGGTACTTGGACAGTGGATGTTCAAGACACATGACCAGCATGAAAGCTCTACTTCACAGCTACATAGAGAAGAAGGGTCCACACGTAATGGTGACAACTCTCGAGGAAGCACCAGGGGATACGGCGCACTGAAAGTTGGAAAGCTCACAATTGAAGAAGTTTCCTATGTGGAAGGACTCAAGCACAACCTGTTGTCCATTTCACAGTTTTGTGATAAAGGGTACAGGGTGGAGTTCATTTCCAACAAGTGCATTGTGAAGAGCAAACTCACGTCTCAGATTGTGCTCACTGGAATTAGGCAAAGGAACGTCTACATAGCACAATGGGACAGCTGCAAAGAGGAAACTTGCCTAGTTGCAAGAAGTGCTACAGAAATTGGATGGCTATGGCACAGACGCTTGAATCATCTCAACTTCAAAGCCATCAATCGCTTAGCTCGAAAGGGTTTGGTGCAAGGCATACCGAATGAAGTCTTCATCAAAGACCATCCATGCTCACCATGCCAACGAGGGAAGCAGACGAAGAAGCACTTCGCCAATCTCGAAGAAGCCTCATCAAAGCGAGTGCTCGAACTGCTTCACATGGATCTGTTTGGTCCAGTTACTCCAGTTAGCGTAAATGGAAAGAAGTACACCCTAGTTGTAGTTGACGACTTCTCTCGCTACACTTGGGTTGTATTCCTTTTCAGCAAGAAGGAAACACTGACCAAACTGCCACAACTACTCAAGCGATTGGCGGTGGAAAAGAATCAAGCTATCGTGACCATTCGCTCCAACAAAGGCACAGAGTTCCTGAACTCTACAATTGAAGCGTACTGCACAGAGCATGGTATAGCACATCAAACTTCTTCAGCACGCACTCCTCAGCAGAATGGAGTTGCTGAAAGAAGAAATCAAATCATCAAAGAAGCCGTTCGCACCATGATTGCAGACTCGAAGCTTCCGATGAAGTATTGGGCTGAAGCTGCCAACACGGCGTGCTACACACAGAATCGGACGCTTCTCAACAAACGGCACGACAAAACTCCATATGAAATATGGACAGGGAGAATTCCTAACATATCTTATTTCCATATTTTCGGTTGTAGGGTCTTCATTCACAACAATGGGAAGTCGCAGTTGAAAGCCTTTGAAAGCAAAGCTGATGAAGGAGTATTCTTAGGATACTCTACGTCTAGCAAAACCTACAGAGTGTTCAACTGTAAAACCCTAATTGTGGAGGAATCACCCCATGTCGTATTTGATGAATCTTCTTTAAGCCTTCCACAGGAACAGACTCAAGCGAATGAAAAGGATCAAAGCAAGGAACCCTCAAATCAACTCACTTGGGACGTGCTTGATGAAGATGATGAGATCAAGGACTCAAGCGAGCAGGATCCCAAAGGAGAAGTCGAAGCTGCCCCCAAGGTTCCTGAAGCTAGTGCAGGCCAAGCACCCAATCCAGTCGCTTCAGATGGTGAAGCAAGCGACAAGGAAGAAGATGAAGATGAAGCTGGCGGATCCAAGCGTGCATGGCTCAAAGATCACTCAGCAAGCCAAATCATTGGAGATCCATCCAAGGGTGTAGTGACCAGAAGTCAAGTGTTTGGAGAAAGTGCCATGTTCAGTTGCTTTCTCTCAAACATTGAGCCATCAAGCGTGGAGGAAGCCCTAGCCGACTCTAACTGGGTGATCGCCATGCAAGAAGAGCTGAACCAGTTCACTAGAAATGACGTATGGTACCTCGTGGATCGTCCCAAGTTTCAGCATGTTATTGGCACCAAGTGGGTGTTCAAGAACAAGACCGACGAGGACCACAACGTAGTGAGGAACAAGGCGCGACTCGTTGCCAAAGGCTACTGCCAAGAGGAAGGAATCGACTTTGATGAGACCTTCGCTCCAGTGGCACGGCTTGAAGCTATCAGATTGTTTCTAGCCTATGCAGCAGCCAAGAAGTTCAAAGTCTATCAAATGGATGTGAAGAGCGCTTTCCTCAACGGTGAACTCAAAGAAGAAGTGTATGTGGAGCAGCCACCTGGTTTCGGGCAGGGAGATAAAGTGTATCGATTAAAGAAAGCCCTGTATGGGTTGAAGCAAGCTCCCAGAGCTTGGTATGATACACTCTCTCAATTCCTAGTGGACAATGGATTCCAAAAAGGAAAGATAGATCGGACTCTCTTCACCATCAACCATGGAGAAGATATGCTTTGGGTCCAGATCTACGTGGATGACATCATATTTGGGTCGCCAAACCAGTCGCTTAGCGAGAAGTTTGGAGAATTGATGAAGACCAAATATGAAATGTCAATGATTGGCTTGATGAGCTGCTTTCTAGGTCTTCAAGTGAAGCAGTAGGATAATGGAATTTTCATCAACCAAGCGAAGTATACAAGAGATATGCTTGCCAAGTTTGGTGTTCAACATGCTAAAGCTGTGAAGATTCCTATGAATACCAACTGGAAGATGGAGCCAGACGAAGGAGGAAAATCTGTAGATCCTACAGATTATCGTGCCCTAATTGGGTCACTACTCTATCTCACTGCAAGTAGGCCAGATGTTGCTTTTGCAGTCGGAGTCTGCGCTCGCTTCCAAAGCAACCCCAAGCACAGCTATCTTGAAGCTGCCAAGAGAATTCTTCGATATTTAAAGGGCACTGTCAACATGGGTCTGTGGTATCCAGCGGAGGACAATTTGGAGCTCACTGGATATTCCGATGCTGACTATGGTGGGTGCCGAGTCGATAGGAAGTCAACTTCGGGCAAATGTCAGTTCTTGGGAAGCAAGCTAATCTCGTGGTTCTCAAAGAAGCAAACAAGCGTAGCCACTTGAACAACTGAAGCTGAGTACATGGCCGCTGGAAGCTGCTGTTCTCAAATCCTATTGCTTCGTCAACAATTGAAGGACTACAAAGTTGAAGCGAATGAAATTCCAATCTTCTGCGACAACAACAGTGCCATATGTATCTCGCAGAATCCAGTGCTTCACACCAGATGCAAGCATGTGGAAATTCGACATCACTTCATTCGTGATCATGTCGAGAAGAAGGATATCAAGCTCGAGAAAATTCATACCGATCTCCAACGAGCAGATATCCTCACCAAGCCTCTAGCTGAGTCTCGATTCAACCAGCTATGCATGGAATTAGGGTTATTAGACCCTGGTGAAGAATGCTAGTTCCAGGATGCACGAAGAAGTGACCGCTTTTTCTCTTGTGTGTCACTCGCTTCGGATCTTCACCAACTCAAGCGAGCCACCTCAAAATCTCTCTCGCTTGAAGAAAATGAAGTAAGGTGGAGTATTGGAAGAAGTTCCCTACCAACTTATTGGAATTGTTAAGTATATGGTTAAGGGGGAACTAATGCTTACTCGCGGAGCAAGCTACTTCCAAAGCGAGCAAGAATACTGCTATCTCGAATTCTGCATCGCTTCAATTTGCCCTAGTTTGGGTCAAAGCGAGTCGACTGCAGATTCATTCTCTAGATTGTAGGAAAGCTTGAAGGTTTACCTTTTTATACAAAAGGTTGCAGGGCTGGTGACATGCTTCTGCGTAAAATACGAGATTGTCTTGTTAGAGCATTCTCATTGTCATCCTGTCCATTTCTGCTCTGAGATAAGGACTTGTACTCATCCCCCATTCGTCGTGAATAAGTACACTTACGTGATGCTCCCTTCGGGTTGTAGTAAGCTTGTGTACTATATTCATTTTCTCCCTCATTCACTTCGATGGAGGACTCTCTAATTCGTAGAGGAAGATGAATGCCATGAAGATGAATGTCATGAAGATGAATGCCATGAAGATCTAACTCAACGTGTAGCATTCAACAAGTGGTATCTAATTCAACATGAAGTCTTCAATTTGTGGTATCAATCTCCTACGAAGTGAGATTGACTGGTAAGTGTTTCAATTTTAAGTACACTAAGTGAGCTGAAGCGTGCTAGAAACCTTCACTCGCTATGTGGAAAATATGAAATGAATCTGACACAAATACAAAGAGGAAAACACTCTTGTTTATCCTCGAAGTATGTAAGTCAAAAACATTTTAAAATTAAATAAAGAAATTCAGTTTCTTATTCCAGTCGCTTCAGATGGCCAAGCGAGTGCTACGTCACTCAAAGCTAGCCATCGCAAGCGAGTGCGGAACAGTCACTCAAAGCGAATGCCTCTCAAAGCGAGTCACGGCTTAGCGGCCCAACTCGAAGCGAGCGGGCACGAAGCGAGTATGAGTTGTCTGCACTCGAGTGCCTATTTCACTTTCTGCCAAGTATTTAATGCAGAATCAGGAATGGCGGAAATAACGGGCGCGTGGTTCTCACTTCAAATTTGAAGCGGGAAATGGCGAAGAAGATCCAGCCATCGAATCTCAACAGCCCCCAATCTGTAGCCGTTGGATTAGCGCCGTATAAGACAATCCAATCACAGCAGGCCACGTGGAGACATCGTACAAGTTGACGGTTCACTTTTACTGTGGTGACGCCGGACACGTCAGACCCATCACCGCACGTCCGCCGCCTACCTACAGGACTTTCGGCAATATTACCGTCCTACCCCTGCCACGTCAGCCAAGACCTAACTCTATATATATGGGACGAGGCAGAACTGCAAAACCTTTCTCAGCCTTCAAAATTTGCCATTCTCGTGCTTAGATCTGCGATTTCTGCAACTCACAAGTCTCAACCCTTTCTTTTTAAACTCTGCTCAAATTTCTCTAAAATCACCATGGGAAAGAAGAAGAACACCGAGACGATGGAGGAGTTTCTCACGGAGGTCGACAAACATATCAATGTCGAGCCTCATCTCGATCCAGCCATTATCGAAAAGAATGGCTTTCTCCGTAGAGCCGTGACCACGGCCGGTCTATGGAAATTCGTGACGGCAGTTCCGTCAAAGATTCTGGCGAAGGCTGTTGGAGAACTACTGCTCAACTTGAGGAAGGAGCAGAATACGTCTTCTTTCACTGATCCACGCACCAGGAAGCCGGTGGAGGTGGACATGAGTGAACTCATCGGTGAGTTTGATTTGCCGAGAGAAGGAGGAGACTCACTGCTAGATTTGGGTCTGTCTGCCGGAGTTCAGTACGGTCGTTTTGCAACCGCCGAAGCAGATCTGAATTTCAAGGAGGCTAGTATCCGTTCGAGTTTGAAGGCCCCCTTCAACCATATTTGCGAGCTCTTCTCGAAGAGTGTCGCGTGCTACGTCGGAACCTTGGATACTCTTTCCGAGACGAAGCTGATCGCCACAGCAGTTATCGTTGACAGCCTCACCGGAACCAGCTTCAACTGGCATGGCTGGTTCCTCAAACAAATTCACGAAGCTGCTGCCGATTTTGCGTTCGTGAAGGGGAGCGCCGATCAGATTCTCCGCAAGGGGAAACTGAAGTTCTTCTCAAGACTCTCTTTTGCTTTGGAGAAGAAGTTTCCGGGGAAAGCATGGCCGGAAACAGACACCATCGTCTACAACAAGCAATCCATCTACTACGACAAATGGAGGAAGTCCAAGCAATTGATGGATTTGGGGCTTCTCGAGGTTGAAGTGCCCGTAGCGAGACCGGTTGCCGAAAGGCAAGCCGAAGTGAGCCAAGTAAGGCCGGTCGCTTCACCCGGGAAGCGAGCCGCGCCGAAGCGAGGCAAGAAAATGAAGCGAGTCGCTTCAATCGTTCAAAGAAAGCGAGGCGGTGGAGAAGCCGCTTGAGAACGTTGAAGTGACTCAACCCCAGCCTTCACCAATCAAAGCCAAATCACCCCCACTCCAAATCCAAACCCACATCACCCAAATACCAGAACCTGAATCTTCATCAACCCAACAACCACTAAAACAGATAACACCCCTCTCTCCCCATGAAGAAGAATCTGCATCTTCTTTTCACATCCCCACTATCCCATTCCTCAGCATTGATGAAGCTGCAGCCTACACTACCTTTCAATCACTTCAATCCCAGCCAATACAACCACAAACACCGAAACCATACAGCCACCACCCACTGAAGCCATCCAAATATCCGAAACCCCCGAAGCCTCATCACCTTCCCAATCCCCCTCGACATCGGCAGCTACAGCCGATACCGCCCAAACTGTCGGAGAACTTCCCATCATCCCTCAGTTCATACCTCCTGCCCTCACCATACATACGCGGGCTCTCGAACGCTATGCCCTAGATAGAGAGCAAGCCGCAGAGACAATCAATCTTCGCTACAATCTTCGCCACTCGAACGTTCCATGGAGCGATGCGTTTTACACCAATGTCGTCGATTTCCTGACGTACATCACGTATCGTGGAACGGAGTACTATAAAATTTTCAGACTCCTCAAAGCCTTCACAGAAGAGGAACTGATTCAAATGGAGGCCAAGATACTCAACTTCATTGGCGAAAATGGCTTCCATGCCTTCCTTGAAGGGACCAGCTTCTGGGAGAAGCTGGATGCTAAGGTGAAAGAATCATATCCACTCGCCACAGTTCCGAAGCGAGTGCCCTCTTCCCATGAAAGGAAGCTCATCAGGGAGCATAAGGAGGAGGTGGAGTTGAAGGATGCGGAGATCGCTAGCCTTCAAAGCGATATAACGAAGAAGAGTGAGGAAATGGAGAGGAAGGCGGGGGAGGTCATTAGTCTCAAAGAAGACTTTGACAAGAAGAAGAAGGATTTAGAGGGAAAGGTGGAGGAGAAAGAGAGGTTATTTGAGGAAAAAGAGAAGGCGCTGGAGGCGCAGGTGAAGCTAGTGGGAGATCAATCTATCACAATCACCGAACTTAAGGGCTCGCTTGATGCGGAAAGGAGCCGCTTGACGGAGGTAAATGCCAAGCTTGTCTCAGTTGGCAAGGAAAAGAAGGATTTAGAAAAGGAGGTAAGGAAGTTGAGGGAGGTGCTGGAGAATAGAGAAGGAGAGTTGGTGATGAAGGGAAGTGAGCTGCTGAGCACGAAAAAGGCTCTGGACTCTCTCAAGAATGAGATGAAGCTGCTCAAGCAAGAGAGTGAAACTGATAAAAAGGAGCAGGAGAGTAGGAGGAAGAGTGCGCAAGCTATTGACCTAAGGAATGCTGAATTAACGCTACTATTGGAAAAGGTCAAGGAGCTGGGTGAAGCATACACAGAAAAGATGGCTGCAAGTGCCAAATTCCATCTCTCTCTAAACCAGAGAGAGAGGAGCCTTGAGACAATGCAAGCTGAATTTCAAGCGGCTCAGGAATTTTGGTACTTCAACTTGCAGGAGGAGAAGGCAGATATAAGGAGGGAAATTGAAGCGGAGCTGGAGGCTCGCTTCAGAGAAGTGGAACCCTTAGAGAGAATGATGGCATCAGTTGTGGAGAGAGAAAAGCAGTGCGAGTATCTACTCGAAGAAATTTCAATCAAGACTGCTGATCTGGTGGCCCCAACTGTGGGAAAAGCCGAAAAGATGTTGGAGGCCATTCTCAACTCTGTCAACTCACTTCACCAAACCATTTCAGGAAAATCTATGATCCTAACCCCTGGCAGTGATGATGCCAAAAAGGGGGAAGGACAAGTGAAGCTAGGAGGAGCTGGAGGTTCAGGGGGAAGTAGAGTTGGTGTGGAGTTGATGCTGGAGGGAGGCAGTGGTGCCGGTGAAAAGGAGGATGTAGATGAAGCGAGGGCTCTGGGCAAGAAAAAGCTCACGGAGGAGGAGTTATTGAAACAACTCGAAGAGCCCAGCAGGCCGCTTCAAGAGAAAGTGCTGAGTGCTTCAATTGCACGGCATCCTCCGGTGACTGTGTTGACGAAGGAGGAAAAGCAGAAGCAGGTGGAGAAGGATGCTGCCATGGCGTGGGAGATGGAGCAACTAACAAAACTTTTTGTGGGTGCAGGTGCTTCATCTAGTTCCCAAGTGGCCGCTACTCCCAAAGCGCCCGCTTCAGCCGCCGCCCCAGCTTCGACAGCCGCACTCACTACGACCACTGCTGCACTCACTCCGTCAGCAGTCGTCCCCTCAAGTGCTGCTAAGAAGGATATGCCTCCACCCCCACCACCAAAACTTCCATTGAAGCGAACTGCACAGGAGATAAAAGGTGATGACCCCGCGGCCAAGCGCCAAAAGGTCAAGCAAGCAGTTGCTTCAAAAGCTGGAAGGGAGGAGAGGAAGAGAAAGGAAAGAGAAGAAGGGAGGAGCGAAGGCGAGAGGAAGAGGAGGTCAAATGACAGGCGACTCCAAGTGATTAACGCACGGATTGAGGAACACTTCAGTGAAGTGATACTCATCCAGTCTTCTTTGGTGCGGAGTGTCTTCATTCCATTTATGCCAGATGAGTCCGAAGCATGCGAAGCTCAAGCCATATCTGATGCATGCGACGTGACTACAAAGGAGATGGTTGAGTCGGGTCGCTACCCCAAAAAGGAAGAACAGAACTACATTCGGAAGCGTCTCAATGAAAAGCGTCCTTTGTGGAGCAGCGACTCAGGAAAGAAGTTCACCGATATCATGACTGAACTGTCGAAGAGATCTGAGGAGGAGTTGGTCAAAAGAAGAAATGAGCATCCCGATGCTAGGGAAATAGAGGACTTCATTCCAAGAGATCTGTGCGAGCAGTGGCTGTACTACAAGGATTTATTCATCAAAGCCTATTACTACTGGGAGGTAGTGCCGCTGCAGGATCGCTGCTCTCGGATAAGTGCCCTCAACAACTTTCTGGCTACCTATGACGACAAGATGCGCCGAAAAATCTTTACTATGGCTGAACAAGCAGAGCCCAAGCCCATTGTTGTCAAAGTACCAGCTGTGAAGGATTTCCCCATGCCTTATCATCCAGGCACGGATGTCCCTAACAGAGGAATCATTGATAAGGAGGTGGATGAAGCCTTCAATCTGGAGAGTGCATGGAGAAGGCCGAGCATTCACACAGTAGGCAGCATGGAATCGAGAGTGCTATCAGCTTATGTAGATATTGCTGATGAGAGAGAGTTGAAGAAAGTGGAGGAAAGGAAGAAGAAGGAGGAAGAGGATGAAGCTGC
The DNA here is from genome assembly GCA_029379335.1 of Thymus mandschuricus. NCBI lineage: Eukaryota > Viridiplantae > Streptophyta > Magnoliopsida > Lamiales > Lamiaceae > Thymus > Thymus mandschuricus. Next base: position 13,706,365 of record CM057080.1, on the reverse strand, counting down.
AGGAAATCTGTGAATTTCAAGCTTCTTATCTTGTGAACTGTTGTTCATTTATCTCACCTTTATTTCTGTCTCTTCTGTGTCATTTACTCGCTTTGTGAATGACTTTACCTTTTTTGCTACAAACTCAAATAATTTAACCGAAAAAAAAGGGAAAGGAACTTAAAAAAAAATTACAAACGAAACTGCAAAGGAAGCAGTCGCTTTGAGTTCCCTTCACGGTTAGATAGGCTAGATTTCTTTTATCTAAGTCTTTTGGGTTTTGGCATCATCAAAAAGGGGGAAATTTTTGGGAATTGTTAAGAACGAAAATATTAACGGGGGAACTACATGGGACACTTTAAAAATGTAGTGTTTTGAATTGATCCCAAAACCCCAAAGCGTTCTGTTCCCAAGCGACCCATTTGATGTAGATGATAGGTTAGAATTTTTCTAAGCCTAAACTGTTAGGATGGCTTTATTTTGCTTAGCTTTAGACTGCAGGAATTCCAAGTGAAGGCCACTCACTTGAGTGTGTTTTTCAAAGTGAAGCAAGTCTAGCAAGCCAAAGTGAAGCGTGCCGAAACTAGCGAAGCGAAGCGAGCGCTACAGTGGAATTAAAGTGAACCCACCAAAGCGAAGCGAAGCGACCGCTACAAAGAAAAGTTGAAGCAAGTCAACGCGGGTCAACATTCACTTAAAAAGTTTCTCGGAAAAATTATTCCCAAGTGACTCACTACGAAGATGACCACGAAGCGACTCACTTCAGAGCGGCCGCTACAACTTCAAAGCAAAGTGAGCCACTACCTACCAGAAAGCGACAACGCGACTCCCGCCCATATTTTGAACTCCAGTCAACAGGAGATCGTAGCATTAATTACAAGATCTCCACGTGTCGAAAGCGGAGTGGAGCGGAAGAGTTGACTGCCAGGCCGACAGGGCGCCGCTACAGTACTGGCTCGCTCCAGTTACTGTTGAAGTAGGAGTTTAGCCAGATTTGGCAAACGGACAAACTGCGCATCTGCAAAAGCATACTGGCTGCACAAAGTACTGTCGAGTGGAGGAGAGACAAGGCCACCAACCATGCAACGGATCTCGGCCATCTCTCCGCCTATAAATAGTGAAGGATGAAGACGTGAAGAAGTAGAACACTACTTAAGCATTCGAGCGCATACAGCAAACAAACACTCCTAAGCCTTCGAGCAAATCTTCGAGTCTTTGTTTTCCAGTGTTCTCCGAGTTTCCAGTTCATCGAAACTCGTCTTCACAACCTTCACACTTAGAGTCTAAGCCCATTCCATATCCAAGCTTAGAAGAAGAGCTCTAGCCATCTTTGCACTTATTGTAAAGAGCTCTTCATAGTGTGTTTCGTCAACCAAAAAACCTAAACTCTGTCTGTTAGGTTTTTGAGTGTTGTCGTTAGGTTGTTTCGATCCAAGGCTCTTCTTTCATCGATTGGAGAAGCCTCGATCATAGAGTTTAGATCCAAGCTTACACTTACATCGTTTGTGTAAAGCTCGATCGAAGCTAGGCTGTAAGGAGAGCCCGTAATCTCCCTGTCTGTTCGACTGAAGCGAGTGAAGCTTCAAGTCTAGTTAGGTTTTTGGTGTGAACCCGGAATCACCCAGCGTCTGTCAGATCCAAGCGAGTGAAGCTCGATCTTGACCAGGCTTTTGAAGAGCCCGAAATCTTCAAGTTCTTGAGTGAAAAGAACAGTTGTCGTCGTGCAGCAAAGTGGACGTAGGAGCGTTATCTCCGAACCACTATAAATCTTCGTGTCGTATCTCTCTAACCCTTATCTCTTTACTATATTCGATTATTCATTGCACGTGCATTTAAACAAATAAACTTGATTCTTTAATTACTTAGGAAAGATTTAGCTCACCAAATTCCGCACACGAGTAAAGACTCCCTCTTGATCAAGTGTTCACTTCAGCTAGGTCTTAAGTTTCAAGTGAGCTCTTTACTTGTCACTCTGAGTTAAGGGATTTGAAGTTGAAAAACTTCAAAATACGTATTCACCCCCCCCCCCCCCCCCCCCTCTACGTATTTTCCCATTAACAAACCGGGCCAACAGAAACAAACTTCAGTAGCCACCTCCACCACAGAGGCCGAGTACATGGCCGCAGGGAGTTGTTGTGCACAAATCTTGTGGATCAAACAACAACTCAAAGATTATGAAGTTGAAGTCAGTGAAGTGCCTATATTCTGCGACAGCTCGAGTGTTATCGCCATTACTCAAAATCCAGTTCTCCATTCAAGATGCAAACACGTGGATATTCGACATCACTTTATTCGTGATCACGTGGAAAAGAAGAATGTGGTTATTGAGAAGATACACACTGATATTCAACGGGCTGATATCCTAACCAAACCCCTAGCCGAAGAAAGATTCAAAATGTTGTGTGGGAAGTTAGGGTTACTAAATGTTGAGTCATCAGGTCGTTCATGATTCAACAGGCCGTTCGAGGACCAACAGGCCGTTTCTCTCAAACAGGCCGTCATCCCTTCAACAGGCCGATAGTCAAATGACAGACCGTTCCCTATCAACAGGCCGTCGTCTAATTAACAGATCGACATGTGTTCTTCAAATTGAGGGGGAACACTTGCCCAAATGATCCATCATTTGATGGGGAACAAAGGCCGATATCACAAGTCAAGGCCGTAACTTCGCCAGGACGATATCACAAGCCCAGGCCGATAACTTCGCCAGGCCAATATCACAAGTCCAGGCCGTTCTCACTTCATCAGGCCGATATCAACCTGAATACTACCCGCATTAATGAAGGGGGAATCAAAAGGGCAGTATCACCCTTTTGTCTTTCATTTAACTTCTTTAATACGCATTGAATTCTTTATTAATTATTGATATTTATTTCTCAATGTGTTACATTGTTTAAGGCTCTGTTAGGTTGCAGAAAATAAGGAAAAAGGGAATAATGATTGCTATTTTTGCAACACATCTAGTCAAGTGTCAAATATTGACACATTGACCAATGTCGCATTTAATTCCCTGCCACCTTTTATGAAAAAGTGCTAGTTTACGCACGTTTCTCTTATCTCACGCGCGGATGTGAACCGTTTCACATTCCACGTGCTTTGATCGTGTGGACGTGAATTAAAGGGCGAACTTTAACCTTTCAAATTCAAACGATCTCAACCGTTCAAATTGTCTATATATGTCATGTTGATTTCGATTGAAACATTACTTTCTTCATCATCTGCAACCCTAGTTTTTCAGTTTCTGCTAAAAACTACCAGCCGCAGTTGTGCCTTCTTCGCCGTTTTTCTTCCATTTTCTGTCAAAACTCTCATACACATCTACTTCAAATGGCAGGAAAATCAACATCCGGCCCCAAGGAAATGCAGTGGGAGGAGATCGAAGCGTATTTGAGTCTCACATCAAATACGAGCCCTACATGGTTCGTGAAACCTTCGGGTTTCGGGATTTAGAATCGATGTATGCTCTGGTGGAGACCTGCCATCCGTTCCACCGGATTATCTCCGCCCATCCGCCGAAGCAGCTCTCAAAGATCGTGAGTGCCTTTTTCTATAACTGGAATAAGGGCGACTCCGTTTCTTCCCACACCGTCTCCCTCGGAACACAGAAGGCCGTCCATACCATCAACGTCCTCAACGCTGTGAAGGCCGCTTTCAGTAATGGGGAGGGTGGGACGATGCAACTCTCGGAAATCACGCGTGAACAGTTGCAGCAGGTTTCCGACCGTGTTCTCATGGAGCAAAGGCCGTACTTGGCAAGCACGTTCAAGAGGAACGAGCTCCGCCCCAAGTATCGCGTTTTGATGGATTTCGTGCAAAAGTGCTTCCTAGGGCACATTGGGAATCACAACCAGGTCACGCCGTTAAAATTCCAGATCATGACGGCCGTGATTCTCGACCTGCCAATCAGCTGGGCCAAGCTGGTGGTCTCCCTGCTGTGGGAAGAGGCCAGGCAGATCGAATGCACGATGGAGGGAGAGGCCGTGGTGGGAGTTCGTCTCCACAATGAGAAGAGGCCGATCCGCCTTGGGATGAAGGTGACCTGCATCATCACTTCCTTCTTCAAAAATAGGAAGTGGACTGATGAGCCGTCCTTCCCCCACCTCTTTATTCCAAAAGATCTCCACCAAATGGAGATGGCCTTGGGGGTCGCGCCACAAATTTTCTACGGGTCGCCTGACCATGTAAGGGCACACCTCGTCAAGACCGGTGAGTCAAAGGTTGGTTGGAGGATTCCGGCTCGCCCTGTGCAAAAGAAGAGAAAAGCCGATGATGAGCCGGTGCCCTCTCGCCCTGTAAAGAGGACTCCCCCTGCCAAGAAGACTCCTCCTCGAAGGACGCAATCGACCTCCACTGATCCGGTCAGGCCGTTCCACCGGCTTCTTCCCATGGAGGACGAAGAGCCAGTTCCCTGCAGGCAGCCATCGCCCTCCCCTTCGCCCTCGCCCTCGCCGGAACGGACTCCCTCTCCAGTCCGTTCCGCCATCGAGCCATCCGCCTCGCAGCATCGACCTGCGTCCCCTCAGGCCGATGTTGTTCGTGCTGGCTCCGTGGAGATCGAGGATCTCACGGAGGACGATCCCTAGCCTTCCCCCTTCCGGCATGTGGCCGTGGAGGAAGATGTCGTCCTGCCCATCCAGCCATTCTCCGAGCAGCCCGTGTCTGCTGCTCACTCCATGGTGGCCTCCATGAAGGCAGAGGCCAGGCTGAAGGTGATCGACCTGATGCCGGGGATTGCTCAACTCCCCAAGTCACTCGACCTTGCTGCTCGCCTCCAGTTTTATCTGGTCTGTAAGTCGAGCTATTATTACGTTTTCGAGGCCTTGCTGCAGGTCGCCACCCTCGATGAGCTGAAGGTCGAGGAGTTGGAGCTAGAGGCAGAGTTCGGATTTTTCAGTGTGGAGGATGCGGCCGCCAATTTTCAATCTCTCGTGCTGCGGCGCATGAAGGTCGAGGCCAAAGTTCTGGGCATCGACCTTCGCCCCCTCTACACTCACTCCCGCGCCCTCTACAACTCCGCCTCAATCATTGGAGACGAGTTTGATGTTATTCAAACTCCGGAGCAATCGCCACCAAGGAATGAAGGTGGTGATCAAGCTCTGACCGCTGCTGATGCTGCTCCATCCCCACAACTCTCAAAGTTCGATGTGGAGACCGAGCTCAATTCTTTATCTGCAAAGCTCGAGTCTCTCACTCTCAGCATACCGGAGCAGATCAAGCAAGCCATTGCGGAGGCCCGGGTCGATATTTTGAAGGAAGCCAAGACCCAGGCCGATGACGCTGCCAGGGAGCGGGTGACTAAGTTTGCAGTGGATCACTTGAAGGAATATACCGACAAACTTCTGCCAGCCCAGCTCGAGGCACTGAACATGGCGTCCCGTGATCTGATCGGGGAAGTGATGGAGGATGTGGCCAAGATCGGTCACCGGGTGATCGACCTGACTACTTCAGTCACAAATTCGGCATCGGCCTCCAACACTCAGATCAACGGCATCCTGGATACTCTCACCAGCCTGCTCAATGGGCACCAGCAGCTGCGAGAGGCCGTTGGCAAGCTGCAGGAGGAGGATGCTTCCCTTCTTTCCCTTATTAACACCCTTTCTGATGATGTCGAAAAGGGGGAAGAAGCAAGAGTCGCCGCCGCCAAGAAGAAGAGGACAAGCAAAGCCAAATCTCCTCCATCATCTGTGGCTCCTCCGCCTCCGCCGCCAAGGAAGACCACCCCCCAAGCCGCTGCCTCTAAGTCCGATTCCCAGGCCGGTTCCGAGGCCGCCGCCGCCAAAGCTCATGTGGCAAAAGAGGCAGAGCTGATTTCTGCCATGCATCTGGCCGGTGCGACTCCGGAGCAGGCCTTGAATCCCAATGAGCAACGGCGTTTCATTGCCGAGTGCCGGGCTGCTGAAGCTAGAAAGAAGGCTGAAGAGGACTGGGTCAGCCAGTCGGATTCCGAGCTCATTTTGGAAGCTGGAGTCCAACAGCAGGCCGTTGAGTGGCTCAATGAAAATCAAAACGCCCTGCTGCGGGAGCTCAACAGCTGCTTCATCCTCCTCCATTACTGGATTCAAGACCCTTCTCTCCCTGAAGATGCTGATGACGCCTATGCGGCCTATATGCTCAAATTCCCTCACCAAGACTTCGTTGGTGAATTGCGAAGGAAGGCTGCAGAGGCAGGTGCGATTGTACGGTCTCCTTGCAAACAATATTTCACGCCCTTGTTGATCGGTGATTCGGGATTTTTGGATTATTCCCGAATCGACCGGTACATCGCACTGACCGCCATCGGCATGAACGTGAATGTCTCAAATTCCGATCCCGCTTACTGCCGTATCAGGGATGGAATTTATGCCAGCATGAAGGCTAAGTCCAGGGAGCAGATCCAGGAAGAGCGAGTGGCAGCCCGTGCCCAGCAGAAGAAGCAGAGTTAGATGATTTTGTATTTTTTTGTAATTCATTTAAGTTCATAGCCTGCATTGTAAATTCCCTATGTAATTTCGCTATCGAGCTGAATGAAGCAAAAATCATCTATTCGACCTGACGACAATATCTCTTTGTCCAGGCAAACTGCCTTTACTGCTTTATTTCCATTATATTGTTATCTGCCTTTCTTATTATTCCTTATCAACCTTCATGGTTAATCGATCTTTCATTGTTTTTATCTTAGGAATTATTTGTAAAGTGTATGGTTTTGACATCATCAAAAAGGGGGAAATTGTTGGGAACCCCTTGCAGTTTGATTTTGATGATGTTTATCGAAACCACACTTAGGCATATTTAACTTGTTTAGGGTTAAGGCCGATAGATCGACCTGCTACCTGTTAGTGCAGGTCGATGCTCTCTAAAGTTCAAATGCAAGTTTGATCAACTCTGCAAGAGAAAGGTCGTTTATCGACCTGCCTCATTCGGATCGAGCTGGCATATCTAGCTGTCTATCGACCTTCCTTATCAAGCTTCCAGCCTGCTTTGACTTAGAGGATTTCAAGAGCTGGATTATCTTATCAAGGTCGATGCTCCGCCTTCATGGAGCAACACGACCTGATCCTTGCCACGTTGTGTGCCAGCAAGGACGAACTTTCCCAACGGCTAGAAGTGAGTCATCCTCCAACGGCTAGTGCCACGTCATCCTGACTCCAACGGCTAGTTTTTCAAAACTGCCTATATATACTTCAAGCCATTATCGGATTCAAGCACGGGAAACTCAAGCTATCAACGCCAAACTCTGCCAAAATCTCTCTCAAGTTCATATCCATTCAAGTGTTTGAAATCCCATTAGTTTCCCAAACACTTGACGAAGAGAGATTTTCCACTCCGATAAAAGCCACGACGACGAAGCGTTCACTGCTGCTTGTCGTTGATTCAAACAACTTCTTCTCCGACTCGTTCGAAGTTAGAATGTTTGTTTTGTGTTCTTCGCCATTATAGAGTTAGTCAAGCTCTGTAATTCGTGAAAGGTTGTTTGTACATTTTCTGTACGAAAAGTTGTAAGGGTCACGACCCAAAACTCGTGTCTAGATATATTCAAGTTAGAGTGTATTTAGAACTGATACTCAGTCAGTATAAATAAGAGAGAAGTTGGATCCAAAGGTAAAGGGATTCTCAGGTCGAGTCGACCTGACGTGGATGTAGGAGGGTTTCTCCGAACCACGCTAAATTGTGGTGTCTCTCTCTCTCTCTCTTTATTTATCGCTCTTTCAATATTTTATCTATCTGACGAGCATCAACCTGCATTTCATGAAACAACCTGCATTGGCCTAACGACTTAGATTTTTCAAAGAGTAATCAACCTCCACCAACTTCCGCATTAACAGTTTGATAAATCAAGCTTGTTTTCAAACGAGCTTGATAGATCAATCTGCCTCTGATAGGATCGACCTTGACAGTCGACCTTCTTATCGACCTGATTTTCAAAACGTCAAAAACGGTTGGTATTGGTGTATTCCCCCCCCCCCCCCCCCCATACACCAATTACTCTTTCCCGGGACCAACATTAAAATTTATATCATTGTCATTTTTTTAAATCATGTTCACATTTTATTAAAAAAATGAATGAAAAATGATATTTTGGAATATTCCTTTTCTGCTGTATTTTAGTGCGAACTGTTGGATATGAGTTACTGTTTCTGCACTATTTTAGTGATAGTGCTGCTGGAAAATAGGGAAAACTGTTGGAGATGCTCTAGCAACAAAACCAAGGACCCTGTTATCCTTTGTTTCAACTTTATGTAGATTCATTTCCATTTTACTGTATACTTCTCCATCTGTCACATCCCGCCCGCCACAACTTGGCCAAGCAGGGTCGTGACGAAAGAAAGAGAAATGCAGAAGAAATAACATACGAAGACTTGGTTATACGTTTGAACATTACATAGGAACAACACTGAAATTAACTCAAAATACCTAACATTCATCGAGAATGTTGGTAAGGGTATTGTTCAATACAGAAGGAATGCAGTTAAAAGAAAGTACGCGGAAACGTGTCTGTTTGCAAAAGAGGTACTACATGAAGCGTACGGAAGCTAGTCAAGAGAAAGATTGTCGGCTACGAAGAGCTCGACTCGTTGCAACGGTACACAAATCAACATCTCGTTGCAACGATACACAAAATGAACTGTGTGGACTTTATAACAAACATTGCGGAATAACGTGAGATGCATGTATGGAGACATGTTTCACCAAGAGGCTTCAACACTCTGACACTCGACAAGAAGCTCCTCGACTGCTCCATATCCATCACGATCAACCTGCACACGGGAAATATGTACAGGGCTGAGTACTTTGAAGTACTCAGTGGGCACGTGCCAAAACATTTTATTGTCAGCCATTAAAGTGAGACATAGGGGTTTTTGAAAAAAAAAAACCTATGCTCACGAAAACACTTAAAATAAAAAAGAAAAGACGCTTGCAAGCAATTTACTAGTGTAATCCTTCATATCTGAGCTGGGGTGTATCCGGAGAGGTTGGCCACCCTCCCGGATACCTGACCGGCCAATATTGTAGCTCACGGTCAACTGAGTGCACTAACTCACCGAGATTTTGACCTCGGTGAGTCCGAATCGTTATGATAAGCCGAGGCATAAGCCTCCTCAGATAGATCTCATACAAAAACGAAAACACTTTATGGCATGACAATTCTTTAAGAAAAGAATTAAAGCATAAGAAACATTTTAGTTTTTCTGAAAGCCCACCTCGACTGCTTTCCTGATAATACTTAGGAATCTCTGGCTGCTGCTTAGACTCGACTTGCTCCTTCGCCTGTCCTCGTTCAAAGAATGTGAAATGAGTAACTGGTGATGAAATCGATAATCTAATCGATTTATGCGAAGGTTGATTTCTAGTCGAGGTTATAATTTCTGATTCTGGTAGTATGGTTATCTATGTTCCCTAATCGAGAGTTTCCCGATTCTCATTGAAATCAATCATTCGATCGATTCTTGTATTATTACTGATTTTCCACCCTCGACTGAGATCGTAGGATGTTCGATTAATCTATTAGTTTAGACCTCAACTTGTTAACTGATATAAGTGGTCTACACTTATAAGGTTATTATATTGGGTTTAATTTATCATTAATTCTGATGTTGATAATTATTCGAGGCTCGATTATTTAAATTCGAAAATTACTGAATTTAGTTCGGAAAAATTTATCCTGTGTTGTCTTCGTCTTCCGATTTATTATCGGCCTAATAGGATATCTAATCCCGTTTATATATATTAGTCCTGGCCCATTATCTATTTAATCTTCGGCCCAACTGTAAAATGATTCCGGCCCATTAGTTATTTAATTCTTGGCCCATTAATTAAATCGATTCGTTAATCGACCCGGCCCGTTATGTGATTCGGCCCGTCTTTTAACTCAGCCCGTTACGTGGCTCAGCCCGTTCATTATCTTCGGCCCGTTATTTAATTCGGCTCGGTCCGTTCACTTAAATCGGTCCGGCCCGTTTCGTGACTTGCTAACGAACTGTAACCATTTCCCCCTTACTCCTCTTCCTCGCGATCTCTCTCACTCTCACTGGACTGTTTCTCTCTTCTTCCCTCTCCTCTGCTTCCCGCCGGTCCCTTCTTGCCCGGCGGCGTCGCCGCCGTTGATCTTCTTCTCCCCTGGTCAAATTCCGGTCGCCGTCTCCTTCGTAGAAGCTTTGGCTCTTCAATTTCCAGATTCGATTTAGAATCAAATCCCTAGCTCGAAAATTGGGGGAAATTCGTGGGGAGGGGAATACTCTCGTCGGCTACTGCTCGGACTCGGCCTCGCCGTTGTCAACACGGCTCACCGGCCGTGTGCCCTCCGTTGATTCACGGTGACTCGCTGCCCTCGCCCTTCGCGTTGTTGCTGTCGCTGCTGTGTTTCCCGTCACTGTTTGCTGCTGCGACTCCGGTGGTGGCTCTCCCTTCCGGCTCGCCTTCGTCATCATTCGTTCTCTCTTTGCCCTAGCCCTCGTGGCTAGGGTCTGTCATCGCGAATGCCATCGTCTTTCTCTCTATCTCCCTCTGTTTCTCTCTCTCGGCGCCGGCGGTTAGACTGCCGCCGGTGCCTCCCCTGTTCCTCCTCATCTTCTGACCTCCTTCTTTTCTCCTTGCAGGTTTCCTCCGGCGAATTCTGGTGTTGAGGTGGTTCTGCCGAGGCTGCCGAATGCTTCCCATGGTCGCCGTGGCTCCGCCGTCGTCTCCACTTATCTCCGGCAGGTTAAATCCTTCACCCTCTCCTTCGTTTTCGTTTCTTAATTCAATTGTGAACTTTCACTTGTTGATTTAGAGGGTTGGGTTCAATTAGAGAGCATTTGAGGGGCTGATTTTGCCTTGTATGCTTTAGGTATGAATTGGAAACAATTTCCAGATTTTAATAGGCTTTGAAATTGATTCTTTGTTGTGTTGAAGATTGCATTTGGGGGTGATTACACATGCAATACCTTAGGCTTAATAGGGGGGGTGCTATATGATCTAAAACATGCCTTTGAATTCGATTCTAGTCTCTAAGACAACATGCATAGCTTCTAGATGAGTGATAGGTTTCTTATGCTTCATCCTTGAGGTTTTAAACCATGTTTCATGCTTGAGAGGGGATAGAACACTAGATTGTGTACTTAATCGATTGTTTGGAGGTTCTAGGGAGGTTGCATGCTTACAATTTGGGGCTCTTAGAGAGAGGGTGATGAGATGTGAGTCTTACTTGTGATTGTGGGTTTGGAAACTCATTTCTTGGCAAGATTGATGGCTGTCCTCCCTCTCTTTGTTGCCTTCTTCCCTTTGCTCTTCCTTCCTACCCTTGCATGTTGATTTTCTATAGGTTAAAGCTTTGATCCTTTTACTAGGGAAAGAGTATGGGGTTCTATCTTACCTTAGAACTGAAAATCTGGTCTCTAGCTTCCAAATAGAGGCTGCCCTCTTCTAGTTCTTGCTTGAGTGTTTCCTCCTTCCTCCTTCTCCACTTCTAGGGATGAAAGTTGAATCATCAAGTTAATGCATGTGTACTCTAGGTCTTAGGAAAGGATGAGAGGGGATTTACCTTGGTGTTTGAATGGTTGTCGGCGGCTGATTTCCGGCAGCTCGATTTCTGAAATCCGGCAGCTTCCCCCCCTTCTCTCTCTCTCGGCAGTCTCTCTCTCTCTCTACTTGTTCTCTTGTTTTGAGGAAGTGTTGTGTGGATGAATGGTTTATGCTAACTCTTGTCCTTGGTTTTTGTTGTAAGGGTGGGAGGCTTTGCTTGTAGAGGAGATGTGTAATCATTACATGAAGGGGCTTGGATTGGGGAGGTTCTCTTCCAAGAGTGGCTCTTGCATGGTGTGAGACAAGGTTGGAGACAAGGAGGTGAAGGGTTGGGCGGCTAGCTATAGCTCTCTTTTCCCCATGCACTTTTGTTCATATTTGAACTAGTAATGATGTATTAACCTCCCCTAATTGTAATTAGTGTGTTTATCTATTATTATGACTTGTATTATTATTATTATTTATTCCTCATGTATTTATTTATGGGCTACCAATATTGGCATTGGGCCTTCTAATTATTATTGGACTTTAACGAACGTGGGCTCTCGTTCAATAAAATCGGACAACTGTTAGGGAACTGGGCCTCGACATTCGAGTGGGCCTTGAAGATGTTAATTGGGCCTTGTAAAAACTGAGTGGGCCTCGGCCCCTTTTGAGAAAATTAATCCACAGATTAATTCTTATCGGCCTTCTTTAATTTATTTGATTCTCGTCTCGGCATACTATTTCCACTAAGAGTGGCTCTACTAATAGCATTTAGAAATTTTTATTTTACCATAATAATACTTTCCATAATATTCTGAAAATTCTCTTGCTAACATAATGCCGAAGTTTTTATTAATCACTACTAAAAACTGCGGTCATTACATCCTACACCCCTTACGAAAAATTTCGTCCCAAAATTTACTTACTTTCTAAAACAATTCGGGGTATTGCTCTCTTATCTTGTCCTCCAACTCCCATGTGGCTTCTTCTTGCCCGTGGTGTCTCCACTGTACCTTCACTAGAGGAATTTGCTTATTCCTAAGCTGTTGGATTTTCCGATCTACGATGGCTTCAGGTTTTGTCTCGTAGCTCAAATCGGGCTCTATAACTGCGTCCTCCTGTCGAATAACGTGTTTGGGGTCAAACACGTATTTCCTTAGTTGAGACACATGAAATACATTGTGGATACTTCCTAGTTTTGGAGGTAACGCTAGTCTGTAGGCTACGGGTCCGACTCTGTCTAAAATCTCGTAGGGTCCGATGAAACGAGGTTTCAATTTGCCCTTGATCCCAAATCTGGTTAGTCCCTTGGTGGGAGAAACTTTCAGGAAAACTTTGTCGCCTACTTCGAAGTGCAATTCAGTTCTACGATTGTCGGCATAGGACTTTTGTCTACTCTGAGCTTCCCGCATCCTATCTCTGATTTGTCGTACTAACTCGACCATCTCGGCGATTGCTTCTGGACCTAGACTCTTTCTTTCTCCAACTTCATCCCAGTAAAGTGGTGATCTACACTTTCTTCCATACAACGCTTCGTATGGAGCCATTCCTATGGTCGACTGGTAGCTATTGTTGTAGGCAAATTCAACTAATGGCAAGATATTCTCCCATTCTCCTCCCTTATCAAGTACTACTGCTCTCAGCATGTCTTCAAGGATCTGTATGGTCCTTTCGGATTGACCATCGGTCTGAGGGTGATATGCAGTGCTAAAATTCAGCTGTGTGCCTAGTTCTTTCTGCATACTCCTCCAAAATTTCGAGGTGAACTTCGAGTCTCGCTCCGACGTGACGGACGACGGTATTCCATGAAGTCGTACGATTTCTCTTACGTACAGTTGAGCTAGCTTTTCTGAACCATGAGTGGTAGGAATGGGAATGAAATGAGCACACTTTGTGAGACGATCCACTATTACCCAGATAGCTGTATTTCCTCTTCTTGTTCGGGAAAAACCTGTTACGAAATCCATGGTGATGTGCTCCCACTTCCATTGCGGAATTTCCAAAGGTTGTAACTTCCCATGTGGCCGTTGGTGCAACGCCTTCACTTGTTGACACGTCAAGCAGTGCTCGACGAATGAGGCTATGTCCCTCTTCATGCCTTCCCACCAAAATCTCTCCTTCAAATCTTGGTACATTTTGGTGCCTCCTGGATGTGCGGTGTACGGGGTGTCATGAGCTTCACTCAGGATCTCATTTCGGAGCTCATCACTACGTGGTACGCACAACCTTCCCTTGAATGTAATTGCGTTGTCGGCCTCTTCTCGGTAGTCTTTTGTACCATCCGTCCTCACTCCCAGACGAATCTTTTCTAACATTTCATCCTTTCTTTGTTCTTGGATAATCCTACATCTCAAGTCGGGCTCTATGGTGATGGTGGCAATGACTCCTTCTATGGTCCCTGGTGGAGATACTATCTCTAGTCTGAGCTTGTTGAACTCTCGAATGAGCATCTCCTCAGACGTGAGGAGATACGCTAATTGTGGTCGGGTCTTTCGACTCAAGGCGTCAGCTACAACATTAGCTTTACCCGGGTGGTAGTTGATACTACAGTCGTAGTCTTTGACCAATTCAAGCCACCGTCGCTGTCTCATATTGAGGTCCTTCTGTTCGAAAAAGTATTTAAGGCTCTTGTGGTCGGTGAAAATTTCACACTTCACTCCATAGAGGTGATGCATCCAAATTTTCAATGCGTGTACTACCGCGGCTAGTTCTAAGTCATGAGTCGGGTAGTTCAGTTCGTGCGGTCGGAGCTGCCGTGAAGCATACGCTATCACTCGTCCGTCTTGCATCAACACACATCCGAGTCCATTTTTTCGAGGCGTCGGTGTAAACCGTATAGCTTCTGTCGGGCTCTGGAACTGCTAAAATTGGGGCTGTGGTTAACTTCTCTTTGAGTATCTGAAAACTCGTCTCACACTCTGGGGTCCAAACGAACTTAATCCCCTTTTGAAGTAATTGAGTCATCGGTCTCGCTATCTTAGAAAATCCCTCGATGAATCTTCGATAGTAGCCAGCTAGTCCTAAAAAGCTTCGGATTTCGTTCGGGGTTGTCGGGGATTTCCAATTCTGCACTGCTTCTACCTTTGCAGGGTCTACCTTGATTCCTTCTGATGATACGATATGTCCTAAGAAAATCACTTCTCTGAGCCAAAACTCGCACTTGCTGAACTTTGCGTAAAGCCTTTCCTTTCTGAGGGTTTCTAGAACCGTTCTCAGGTGTTCTCTGTGTTCCTCCTCGCTCCTTGAGTAGATCAGTACGTCGTCTATGAAGACTAGAACGAACTTGTCGAGATAAGGGTGGAACACGCGGTTCATGAGGTCCATAAATACTGCTGGTGCGTTGGTTAGTCCGAAAGGTACAACTACGAACTCGTAGTGGCCGTATCGGGTTCGAAAGGCAGTTTTGGGTATGTCACTGGGCCGGATTTTCAACTGATGGTATCCTGATTTCAAGTCTATCTTCGAAAAGACTTTAGCTCCTCTAAGTTGATCAAATAAATCATCGATTCTAGGCAAGGGGTACTTGTTCTTAAGAGTTAGCTTGTTCAATTCTCGATAATCGATGCACATCCTCATGGATCCATCTTTCTTTCTTACGAAGAGGACAGGTGCTCCCCATGGTGATACACTAGGTCTGATGAAACCTAATTCTAGGAGTTCTTGAAGTTGAATCTTAAGTTCCTCCAATTCTTTTGGGGCCATCCGGTATGGTGCTTTGGACACTGGAGCTGCCCCTGGTTCTAACTCGATGGTGAACTCTATCTCTCGGTCTGGTGGGGGTCCTGGTAGGGTTTCGGGAAATACGTCAGGAAATTCTCGTACGATTTCTACATTCTCAACCTTTGTTTCTTCCTGGGTTTCTCCGCATAAGTGAACGCGATATGCTGGGTATCCCTTCTTGACTAACGTGGCAGCCTGAAGTACCGAAATGATTGCCTTTCGCTGGTTCATAGAGATTCCGTAGAAGTCGGTTGGTTCCTTCCCAGGTGGGTGAAAAGAGATTCGTCTCTCGTTGCATAGAATGGTGGCATGATGCCGAGTTAGCCAGTCCATCCCTAGGATCACATCTACGTCCTTTAAAGTCATGACACTTAAGTTATTTGCTGAGAGCTTGAGTGATCCTAATTCAAGTTCTAAGTTAGAGCAACAGTGTGTGAGAGCCTTAGTTCCTCCTACCGGTGATGTGAGACCTAGTTCAACCTTCAATGGTTTTGCTTCTATGTTCAGTTCTTCTACACATGCTTGGGATATAAAGGAATGCGAAGCACCGGTATCGAACAAAATTATCACAGGTATTCCGAGTAGTTGACCCATACCTGCTAGGTTTCCCGGGTTTTTCTCTGGCTGTTTCTGCTTAAGCGCGTAAGCCCTAGCATTTTGCTGTTCTTGAAGGTGTTGTTGAAATTGCTGGCGCTGGGTGGGCAAAGGAAATGGCTGATGTAGCTGAGGTGGCTGAGGGGGCTTTGGCTGTGCCTGAATAGCACGCAACTGTTGGTTTTGACCTGAGGGTTGCGGTCCCATGCCTGTTCGGGGCTTCCTAGTTGGGCAGTTCTTTGCAAAGTGGCCCTTCTGGTTGCAGACAAAGCATGCGTCACTTCCTACTTTGCAGACACCTTCGTGTCTTCGATTACATTTCGAGCAGAGGGGGTTTCGGGCGGGACGATTTCCCGTCTGCGTCTGAGTCGAGGTAGGTCCAGGATTTGGTGGGCGTTGGGGTCCTTGCCATGGCCTCTTGTCACGTTGGCCGCTCGGGTTTCCTTCCCACTTACGTTTTCCTTTGTCGGCCGAAGGCTGATAGTTTGATTGGGCCGGAGGATTTGCTGGGGCTGATTTCTCAGTCGGCATTGCTGCCTCAACATCTAAGGCACGGCTTAGTGCATCGTGATAGGTGAGTGTTCCTAGGCTTGCAAGGGTCATTAGAATTTCGGGCCTTAAGTCGGCTCGAAACTTCTCCGTCATCTTTTCTTCGGTGTCGACTTGGTCGGGTGCATAGCGAGACATGTCGCAGAAAGTTCGTTCATATTCAGTCACCGTCATCCTACCTTGCTTGAGATTATAGAATTCGGCCTCTTTCTTCTTTCGGTAACTCTTCGGAACATACTTATTATATAGCCTAGTCTTGAATTCCTCCCAGGTAAGGCCTGTCCGTTGCTCGGGAGTCATGATCTTCTGTTGAGCTTCCCACCAAAAGTCGGCGGATCCAGTGAATTGAAAAGCTACGCAAGCTAGTCGCTCCCGATCAGAGCATCCTAAGAAGTTGAAGATACGTTCCAGAGCGCGTATCCAAGATTCAGCCTCTGCTGGATCTCCCATCCCATTGAAAACGGGTGGATTCTGTCGAAGAAAAATCTCTTCGATCCTTCGTGGTGGTGGTGGGGGCGGTGAAGGCGGTGGTGATGGAGGTGCTTGATCACGTTCATTTCTAGCTCCACCTCGGGGTCTTCCTCTCCTAGTTCTTGGCGACATTCTGATTAACGATGATATAAAAATTTCAATTATCAATATTCACAAAAGTTCCTCACATATGTGGCAGCGCAATTCATGCTTGGTCCTCAACTTATCATGCTGTTTTGGTTTGTCATAGTAGAGTTTGAAGGAATGGTCCCGCAATTATATATCATAAATGGCGCAAGTAGGGAAAATTGCCTCGTGGAGGTCTTTAAACGTCATAATAGAAGCGGGAATGAAACATGTCAATTTGTCCTACGGTCCACCTAACACTTTGTGGCCCCGAACTATCACATCAAAACATAGTACTTGAAATCGTAAGTTCTATCACCAAAATAAAGTCAGGACGGTCTACGAGGATCCGTTGCTGACACTAACTAGAGCTACTCTACCCCACTAAGGAACTCTCGGTGCTCAAGCACGACTCGGCGTCAGAGTCGGCGTCCGGTCCTCCTCCGAGATCCTCGTCGGAGTCAGGGTCAACCTCCATGTCTACGAACAGCCCCTCCTCCTCGGGCTCCTCCTCAGGGTCCTCCTCGGGATCCTCCTCCTCGAACTCTGGCTCGGGCGCTGGCTGCGGCTGGGGCTCTGCCTCGGGCAACGACTCCTCGATCATCTGTCCAAGGTCGTCTAAGCGCCCACTAAGGTCATCTAGGCGTCCACAAAGGGAGATCATCATTTGGCAGTGCCTGTTGGTACTCCGTCTTAACTCCTCCATCCACTTCTCTAAGTCGGAGGGTGCGAGACCGGCGCTGCTGCCGCTGGGTCCTGTACCTACGGGCCAGTCTCGGTGAGCTACGGGGCGAGGGGCGGAAGTCCTCGGCTGCTGTAACTCTGCCACTACACGGAGTAGCTCCTCCGTGGAAGTCCCTGGGCCTAGTGAACGGGTCGGTAAAGAACGAGGTGCCTCCCTTTCGGGGCTCGCGTCTACTATCGGGGCCTTGCCCCGCTCGGCTGTCGAAGAGCCTCCCTCGCCTGACAAGGGAGTAGGCACTGGAGGTGCGCTGAGAGCACGCCGGAAACGGTCCACTGGAGTCCCGGCCTCAAAGTCCTCACGGTCTCGGCGACCAAGGACGGAAACAGAAGGTGTCGGAGCCCCTGCCACTGCTGGTGCTCAACTCGGCTGAGGCTGCACGGGAGGTGGAAGGCCGGCCTCGGTGGTGAGACGGAACGGAAACAGGTGCGGTCCGTCGGGCGGCCTACGGTACACTGTGAACCGGTGCTGGAGGGCTGACAGGAACCCTCGAAAGTCGGCTACTAGGTCGAAGTAAGGGTGGTAGCACGCATTGAAGTCTAGAGATAGGGTCCACGCCCACATCTGCCAGTCGCGAGGTAGGTGCACAATCATCCTTGCCATGCCGTCGTATCCGGAAACCCCGGCGAACTGGTGAACCTCCTCCCATAGCCCTCCGAAGTGGGCCAAGTACTCACCTATATCGTGCTCTACTCGACGTCTGTAGTGTAGGTACGAGTCTAAAAGTATCGCAACAACGTCGGGGGTCGGTCTAGCTCCTGCCATCTACACGAGATAGCGAATTTCTAATCAGGTTCTGTTAAAAGAAAGGTTGGGATAGAAACAGTAATCGTAAATAAGTTGGTAAAGGAAGCATCTTTTCCATGGTTGTGATCTATGGTTTAAGAAATTCTACTGGGTCATGGCTGTGTTTCATGCTAGTGTGAAAGTAACTCTACAGTGAGTAAGTTTCGGTTCTAGGTTCAACGTTAAGTTATTTTCATTAAATTCCTGTTGAGTTAGGTTAAAGGCAGTCAGGAAACTCGCCTTGCGTCCGTTAAAAGGTCGACGACACCTCACTTGTCCCATTCTTGAGACGTCATTCTCAATTATAAATCCTAATCGCTTCCTTGTCAATCTTCTTCCTTGAACTGAATGTGCGTCTCGTCGCTTTCTTCGACTCAGCCTATTACAATGCAAGAAAAGATTCCTAACTCAAGCGAGCTACGTTCTCTAGAAGTCCTTGATCTCAACACCTTATGTGGTCCCTACGAGTTACCTCATCTAGGTTCTCATAATAGTGATAAGCAACCTATCTTCTTGGTCGCCCGTGATGTCATGGAGAGTCGAGCTTTTGTCGAGAGCTTTAAGAAGTCTAGCGAAGCAAGTCTAGACTTTACAATGAAGAAGAAGACTCTTGGATTTCAGAGCGAACCTAATGCTCTGATACCACTCTGTCACATCCCGCCCGCCACAACTTGGCCAAGCAGGGTCGTGACGAAAGAAAGAGAAATGCAGAAGAAATAACATACGAAGACTTGGTTATACGTTTGAACATTACATAGGAACAACACTGAAATTAACTCAAAATACCTAACATTCATCGAGAATGTTGGTAAGGGTATTGTTCAATACAGAAGGAATGCAGTTAAAAGAAAGTACGCGGAAACGTGTCTGTTTGCAAAAGAGGTACTACATGAAGCGTACGGAAGCTAGTCAAGAGAAAGATTGTCGGCTACGAAGAGCTCGACTCGTTGCAACGGTACACAAATCAACATCTCGTTGCAACGATACACAAAATGAACTGTGTGGGCTTTATAACAAACATTGCGGAATAACGTGAGATGCATGTATGGAGACATGCACCACCAAGAGGCTTCAACACTCTGACACTCGACAAGAAGCTCCTCGGACTGCTCCATGTCCATCACGATCAACCTGCACACGGGAAATATGTACAGGGCTGAGTACTTTGAAGTACTCAGTGGGCACGTGCCAAAACATTTTATTGTCAGCCATTAAAGTGAGACATAGGGGTTTTTGAAAAAAAAACCTATGCTCACGAAAACACTTAAAATCAAAAAGAAAAGACGCTTGCAAGCAATTTACTAGTGTAATCCTTCATATCTGAGCTGGGGTGTATCCGGAGAGGTTGGCCACCCTCCCGGATACCTGACCAGCCAATATTGTAGCTCACGGTCAACTGAGTGCACTAACTCACCGAGATTTTGATCTCGGTGAGTCCGAATCGTTATGATAAGCCGAGGCATAAGCCTCCTCAGATAGATCTCATACAAAAACGAAAACACTTTATGGCATGACAATTCTTTAAGAAAAGAATTAAAGCATAAGAAACATTTTAGTTTTTCTGAAAGCCCACCTCGACTACTTTCCTGATAATACTTAGGAATCTCTGGCTGCTGCTTAGACTCGGCTTGCTCCTTCGCCTGACCTCGTTCAAAGAACGTGAAATGAGTAACTGGTGATGAAATCGATTATCTAATCGATTTATGCGAAGGTTGATTTCTAGTCGAGGTTATAATTTCTGATTCTGGTAGTATGGTTATCTATGTTCCCTAATCGAGAGTTTCCCGATTCTCATTGAAATCAATCATTCAATCGATTCTTGTATTATTACTGATTTTCCACCCTCGACTGAGATCGTAGGATGTTCGATTAATCTATTAGTTTAGACCTCAACTTGTTAACTGATATAAGTGGTCTACACTTATAAGGTTATTATATCTGGGTTTAATTTATCATTAATTCTGATGTTGATAATTATTCGAGGCTCGATTATTTAAATTCGAAAATTACTGAATTTAGTTCGGAAAAATTTATCCTGTGTTGTCTTCGTCTTCCGATTTATTATCGGCCTAATAGGATATCTAATCCCGTTTATATATATTAGTCCTGGCCCATTATCTATTTAATCCTCGGCCCAACTGTAAAATGATTCCGGCCCATTAGTTATTTAATTCTTGGCCCATTAATTAAATCGATTCGTTAATCGACCCGGCCCGTTATGTGATTCAGCCCGTCTTTTAACTCAGCCCGTTACGTGGCTCAGCCCGTTCATTATCTTCGGCCCGTTATTTAATTCGGCTCGGTCCGTTCACTTAAATCGGTCCGGCCCGTTTCGTGACTTGCTAACGAACTGTAACCATTTCCCCCTTACTCCTCTTCCTCGCGATCTCTCTCACTCTCACTGGACTGTTTCTCTCTTCTTCCCTCTCCTCTGCTTCCCGCCGGTCCCTTCTTGCCCGGCGGCGTCGCCGCCGTTGATCTTCTTCTCCCCTGGTCAAATTCCGGTCGCCGTCTCCTTCGTAGAAGCTTTGGCTCTTCAATTTCCAGATTCGATTTAGAATCAAATCCCTAGCTCGAAAATTGGGGGAAATTCGTGGGGAGGGGAATACTCTCGTCGGCTACTGCTCGGACTCGGCCTCGCCGTTGTCAACACGGCTCACCGGCCATGTGCCCTCCGTTGATTCACGGTGACTCGCTGCCCTCGCCCTTCGCGTTGTTGCTGTCGCTGCTGTGTTTCCCGTCACTGTTTGCTGCTGCGACTCTGGTGGTGGCTCTCCCTTCCGGCTCGCCTTCGTCATCATTCGTTCTCTCTTTGCCCTAGCCCTCGTGGCTAGGGTCTGTCATCGCGAATGCCATCGTCTTTCTCTCTATCTCCCTCTGTTTCTCTCTCTCGGCGCCGGCGGTTAGACTGCCGCCGGTGCCTCCCCTGTTCCTCCTCATCTTCTGACCTCCTTCTTTTCTCCTTGCAGGTTTCCTCCGGCGACTTCTGGTGTTGAGGTGGTTCTGCCGAGGCTGCCGAATGCTTCCCATGGTCGCCGTGGCTCCGCCGTCGTCTCCACTTATCTCCGGCAGGTTAAATCCTTCACCCTCTCCTTCGTTTTCGTTTCTTAATTCAATTGTGAACTTTCACTTGTTGATTTAGAGGGTTGGGTTCAATTAGAGAGCATTTGAGGGGCTGATTTTGCCTTGTATGCTTTAGGTATGAATTGGAAACAATTTCCAGATTTTAATAGGCTTTGAAATTGATTCTTTGTTGTGTTGAAGATTGCATTTGGGGGTGATTACACATGCAATACCTTAGGCTTAATAGGGGGGTGCTATATGATCTAAAACATGCCTTTGAATTCGATTCTAGTCTCTAAGACAACATGCATAGCTTCTAGATGAGTGATAGGTTTCTTATGCTTCATCCTTGAGGTTTTAAACCATGTTTCATGCTTGAGAGGGGATAGAACACTAGATTGTGTACTTAATCGATTGTTTGGAGGTTCTAGGGAGGTTGCATGCTTACAATTTGGGGCTCTTAGAGAGAGGGTGATGAGATGTGAGTCTTACTTGTGATTGTGGGTTTGGAAACTCATTTCTTGGCAAGATTGATGGCTGTCCTCCCTCTCTTTGTTGCCTTCTTCCCTTTGCTCTTCCTTCCTACCCTTGCATGTTGATTTTCTATAGGTTAAAGCTTTGATCCTTGGTGTTTGAATGGTTGTCGGCGGCTGATTTCCGGCAGCTCGATTTCTGAAATCCGGCAGCTGCCCCCCCTTCTCTCTCTCTCGGCAGTCTCTCTCTCTCTCTACTTGTTCTCTTGTTTTGAGGAAGTGTTGTGTGGATGAATGGTTTATGCTAACTCTTGTCCTTGGTTTTTGTTGTAAGGGTGGGAGGCTTTGCTTGTAGAGGAGATGTGTAATCATTACATGAAGGGGCTTGGATTGGGGAGGTTCTCTTCCAAGAGTGGCTCTTGCATGGTGTGAGACAAGGTTGGAGACAAGGAGGTGAAGGGTTGGGCGGCTAGCTATAGCTCCCTTTTCCCCATGCACTTTTGTTCATATTTGAACTAGTAATGATGTATTAACCTCCCCTAATTGTAATTAGTGTGTTTATCTATTATTATGACTTGTATTATTATTATTATTTATTCCTCATGTATTTATTCATGGGCTACCAATATTGGCATTGGGCCTTCTAATTATTATTGGACTTTAACGAACGTGGGCTCTCGTTCTTGGCCCAATAAAATCGGCCAACTGTTAGGGAACTGGGCCTCGACATTCGAGTGGGCCTTGAAGATGTTAATTGGGCCTTGTAAAAACTGAGTGGGCCTCGGCCCCTTTTGAGAAAATTAATCCACAGATTAATTCTTATCGGCCTTCTTTAATTTATTTGATTCTCGTCTCGGCATACTATTTCCACTAAGAGTGGCTCTACTAATAGCATTTAGAAATTTTTATTTTACCATAATAATACTTTCCATAATATTCTGAAAATTCTCTTACTAACATAATGCCGAAGTTTTTATTACTCACTACTAAAAACTGCGGTCATTACACCATCTCACTTTACTATTCTAATAATCTTATATACTTTTTTTTTGTTTCACTCTACTACTCTCTGTTTCACTCTACTACTCTCATTAGAATATGACATTGTATTTAGGGGAAAAAAACAAGAGTTAAAAGAGTTTTGAAATATATTTTGATGGGTTAATTTTTTTCCATTTAAGGAAATTATACTGATAAATGAAATAGATTAAAAATGAAAGTATGGCTAATAGAACGAGATAGAGGGACGTAGGGATGTCAATGGGCCGGGTACCCGCCCCATTAAGCACTTCCCAAACCCAAACCCGTTAAAATTTTGTATACCCATACCCGTTTAAAAATTCAATTTTAATACCCATACCTGACCCAAACCCATCGGGTAATACCCGTTTATTACCCGTTATACCCAAATAAAATTAAAAGTAATAAGTTTTATAAAAAAAATTATAACTTAATATATACATACAATAATCAAATTTTTTAATTTAAACGTGTGTATCTCAATAAGTGCTAACGAACAATGCACAAAATGTAAAACAAATATCAAATTAAATGTTAACAAGTAACAAAACTAACGATATATTTTTTGTCAAATACTAGATTTTTTGTGATATATATTCTTTCAACTTTATATATATTAATAAAAACCTTAGAATTGCTAATAGTTATAATTTTTTATTTTAAAATATAAATATAGTTTTTATATAGATGTGAAATATATATATTTACCATATATATAAATGGGTTTGGGTAGTGGGTACCCAGACCCAAACCCGTTTCGGGTATCTACTTTATTACCCATACCCGTTCCAAACCCAATTTACAATACCCAAACCCGTCTCAATTGGGTCTGGGCGAGGCGGGTACCCACGAAAGCCCGACCCACTGACATCCCTCTGAGGGAGTACTATTTATATCCCACTTCAGTTGTCAGGAAATTGAGATTATACAAACGTTTGTAATACAAACATTTGATCATGGATTCTTATGTTTAGTATTTAATTTCTTTTTTAATTTCAATGCCCTTGGAGGGTCAGGATTGAGTGTTTGTATTACAAACATTTGCACCATCTCCTTTTGCCAATTGTCATGATTCTTTCCGGCGAAGGATATTAAGAATAGGGTTAAAAGTGAAAAGTAAGGGTTCACGTTAAATAATACTCCCTCTGTCCCATAGCAGTGGACACATTTGTTTTTTGACTTTCTGGCACGCAGTTCCACCGAGACGTAGTACGGGTATCCCGTAAAAGAAATAATATTTCAAAATTATATCGTAAAACCCGTACTACGTCTCGGTGGAAATGCGTGCCAGAAAGTCAAAAAACAAATGGGTCCACTGCTATGGGACGGAGGGAGTACTAATTGTTACTCCCTCCGTCCCACTTCAGTAGTCCTCTTTCTTTTCGGCACGAGATTTTATGCGTAGTGTTAAATTTGAAAAAGTATGGGGTCCACATCAAAAGTAAGGGTTAATTTTTACCTTTTAATGAAAAAGGACAAGTGAAATGGGATGGACGAAAATAGTATTGAGGACAAGTGAAGTGGGACGGAGGGAGTAATTCTTTCCATAGTTAAAAAACATTTCCCTTTTAGGAAAAATGACAATTCATGTGGGATAGTCCGATTAGGACAACATGAAAATTGAAGTTGGACGGCAAGAATACTATTGTGAGATGTCTCAATTTAAAAATCATGTTTCCTAAAATGAAAATACTTAGGGGGTGTTTGGCTAAGCTTATTTTGAGGAGCTTATAAGCTCTAAGTGTTTATAAGATGTTTCAAGAGCTTATAAGCTATTAGAATTAAGAGCTTAAAAGATTTCAAAATGTTTGGATAAAAGCTATGAAGCATGGGGACGCTCCACCGGTCACCGTACTCGTCCCGGGAACGTCCTGGGGACGGGGACACTGAATACGCCGAAAATACGTTTCCAGGGACATTTTTTTAAGTTGTGTTTATTTAATTATTTATTTTATTTTAAAAATACGTATGACCCAAAAAACAAAATATGTTGGCCCCAATACAAATTAAAAATATGCCCTGAACCTCAATCTCTCTCCCTCAAAGCTCACTTATTGATTATTAATATGTGTTTTTATCGTCATTTGTTTAGATTTATTATATATTTCTTATTATTTGCATAATTTCTTCATGAATTATAGATATATAATGTATATTATAAAAATATATATTATAAAAAATACAAAACGTATTTTTGACGTATCATATTTTTATTTATTAAGAATTGACGTATTCTTGTTCCCGTATCGTTCCGTCCCTATATTTCGTATTCGTCCCCATGCTTCATAGTATAAAAGAGCTTATAAGCTCAAAATAAATTAAAACCTGAAAAATTAAAAAAATGAAAAATATTTTTTTTTTGAAATTTATAATTTTCTAAAATTAAATGGAAGTGTTTATAATTGAAATATGAAAAAAAAATATGAAGTTATACAACAAAAAAGTCAAGTTTTGAAAAAATAAGTTGGAGTGGAAGGAGCTTATTTTTTGGAGTGCTCACTTGAAGCTTATTTTTGGAGCTTATAAGCTCTTTTGAAGCTTATTTTGCCAAAGACTTATAGAGTGTTTATAAGCAGTCAAACAACGTATAAGCAGTTAAACACAGCTTATAAACTTAGCCAAACACCCCCTTAACCTTTTTATTTTCCTTAATTTTTACTTTTAACATATGTTCTTAAAATTTCATATAAATAACAAACATACTATTCAACTAAAACGGAGGGACTATACCTTAAATACTTATTAATTAAATTTAATCTTGCATATCTAAAATTCATATAAACGTAGACAAAAGTATCTTGAAATAACTTTGTAAATTTTACTATAGAAATAAGTTGCTCAACATTAATGTTGGGCACATAAAAACTAAATTTATGAGACGTAATGGGCAGTGCTTATTGCTTAAACGGATTTTTTTTAATAAGCTTAGAGCATGTACAATGGGAAGGATCTTATTTATGTGGCAAAAATAAGAACCATACCTTAAATTCATTCCCATTGGAGGTCTTCAAAATAAGAACCCAGGTTCTTATATAAGATGCAGTATCTTAAGAAAAAATGGGTCCCACCGCATTAAAACATATTAATTATATAATAATAAAATAAAATCAATTGTTAAATAAAATGAAAAATAAATAAATAAAATAATAAGTGGGACCCTCCAATTATTATAAGAACCATTGTTATTGTTGGGAATTGTTAAGAACAGCTTGTTAAGGGGGAACCTATAAGGGACACTTCATTGTTTTGATTTGATCCCAAAACCCCAAAGCGTTCTGTTCCCAAGCAACCCATTTTTGATATAGATAATAGGTTAGAATTTTTCTAAGCCTACTCTGTTAGGATGACTCTTTATTTTGCTTAGAGTATAGACTTCAAAATGTTCAAGTGAAGGCCACTCGCTTGAGTGTGTTTTCCAAGCGAAGCAAAGTCTAGCGAGCTGAAGTGAAGCGTGCCGAAGAATAGCGAAGCGAAGCGAGCACTACAGTAGATTCAAAGTGAGTCTGCCAAAGCGAAGCGAAGCGAAGCGAAGCGAAGCGAGCGCTACAGTGTAAAGTCAAAGCGAGTCAACTCTGGTCAGCACTTTCCAAAGCAGTCACTAGGGAACTTTACTTCCCAAGCGACTCACTACAGAATGACTACAAAGTGACTCAACTAAAGCGGACGCTACAACTTCAAATCAAAGCGAGCCTCTACCTACCAGAAAGCGACAGCACTATTCCCGCTCCGATTTTGAACTCCAATCAACTGGAGATCTTCGCATTAATTGCGAGATCTCCACGTGTCGATTGCGGAGAGGAGCAGCGGAGTTGACTGCCAGGCCGACAAGGGCGCCGCAACAGTACTGGCTCGCTCCAGTTACTGTTGAAATTGGAACTTAGTCAATTTCGGCAAAGAGCCAAAACTGCGCGTCTGAAAAGCATCCAGCCTGTGCAAGTACTGTCGAGAGGAGGAGGGACAAAGCCATCAACCAAGCAACGGATCTCGGCATCCTTCCGCCTATAAATAGTGAAGGATGAAGACGAAGAGAAGTAGAACACTTCTTGAGCATTCGAGCGCCTACAGCAAACAAACACTCCCAGCCTTAGTGCAATCTTCGAGTCTTTGTTTCCAAGTGTTCTCCAAGTTCCAGTCTCATCGGAACTCGTCTTCACAACCTTCACACTTAGAGTCTAAGCCCATTCCATATCCAAGCTTAGAAGAAGAGCTCTACCCATCTTTACACTTACTGTAAAGAGTTCTTCATAGTGTGTCGTCGTAAACCAAAAACCCTAATTTGTTCATCAGGTTTTTGTGTTCGTCGTCGTTAGGTTGTTTCGATCCAAGGTTCCACTTTCATCGATTGTAGAAGCCTCGATCATAGAGTCTAGATCAAAGCTTGCACTTACATCGTTTGTGTGAAGCTCGATCGAAGCTAGGCTGTAAGGAGAGCCCGCAATCTCCCTGTTGTCGGACTGAAGCGAGTGAAGCTTCCTGTCCAGTTTAGGTTTTTGGTGTGAACCCGGAATCACCCAGCGTCTGTCAGATCCAAGCGAGTGAAGCTCGATCTCGACTAGGTTTTTGAAGGACCCGTAACCTTCAAGTTCTTGAGTGAAGAGAACAGTTGCTTCGTGCAACAAGTGGACGTAGGAGCGTTATCTCCAAACCACTATAAATCTCGTGTCGTATCTCTCTAACCCTAAACTCTTTACTTGTTTGATTACTCATTGCATACTGCATCTAAACAAACATAATCTGGAAATTTTAAATACTTAGGAAAGATAATAGCTCACCGAATTCCGCACAAGAGTAAAGTCTCACTCTTGATCAAGCTCTAAGCTTAGGTCAAGAGATTCTTGATTGCTTTAGATCTAGCTCTCAGCTAGGTCTTAGTATTTCTACGAGCACTTTACTTCATACTCTGAGTTAAGGGATTTGAAGTTGAAAAACTTAAAAATACGTATTCACCCCCCCCCCCCCTACGTATTTTTCCTATAACAAATCGGGACCAACAAGTGGTATCAGAGCAGTGGTTCTTTCGAGCCTCTGCTTTGCATATCCGAAGCGAGTCCCCACTCGTTTCTGTTTTCTCACTGAACCGGATCCTATTTCCTAAGTGCATCAAAACCTCACCCACGCATACTGCATATACTACTGACTGTTTGCCATGTCTACATACAATGCTTCTAGTCTTCCACAGTTTTCCATTGAAGGCTATGAGATCTGGAGCTTCCGAGTCGAGAGCTTCCTGTGCTCCATCCATGACCGGATGTGGGAGGTCATCGAAGATGGGCCGATTGAAATCAAGAAGGCTGTCTCTGAGAATGTACCAGCTGCTGAAGGTTGGGCTGCCTATGTTCGACAAACCTACGTGGAGAAGGACAAGGACGACTACAATGCCAATGACTACAAATTCGCCAACCTCGATAAGATTGCACGCCACACGATGCAGAGCACCGTGTCGGACGCCTATCTACCACGGATAAGGAAGTGCGCAACGGCGAAAGAAATGTGGGAAACCCTAGCTCTCATTTCTCAAGGCACAGACAAAATCAAAGAAAACAAACTTGCCGTACAAATGCGGGAGTTTGAAAGCTTGATAATGAAGCCAGGAGAATCCATCGACGCCTTCGAGCTGAGAGTTACCAACATCACTGCAACTCTCAACTCACTTGGGAAGGAACTCACAGACAAGGAAGTGAACCTGAAGATCGTTCGAGCTCTCACAAGGAAGTGGCAGACTATGAAGGAGTTGTACCTAGCTACCAAGGATCTATTAAGGCTCACACCGGAGATTCTGTTCTCCGAACTCAAAGCTCATGAATTCGATCTAAATTGAATGAACCTCGACGATGAGGATGAAGCTCCCACGACGTCAAAGGGTGTAGCTTTCAAAGCTGCTGAAGGGCCAAGCGACCAGTCGCTAGCCAAGATGACGAGGGAAGAGTTGGAAGAACATGTTGCGTTCTTATCCAAGAACTTCAACAAAATGAATTCTCGAGTGGGCAAATACAAAAGATTCTACAAGCAGTACAAGGGGAGGAGCACTGATGCTCGAGAAGGAAAAGGGAAGAGAGAGGAGACGACGAAATCGATCTCAAGGGACATGATGGAAGTGGAATGTTACCACTGCCACAAGATGGGCCACTACAAATCCGATTGCCCAAAGCTGAGTGCAAAGGAGCGAGAGGAACTGAAAGCTAAGAGGGATGCTCCAAGGCGAGCGCTCGTAGCGAGTGAAGTGTCGGTCGCTTCAACTGAAGATCCATCAAGCGACTCAGATGCATTCATAGATCCCAACTCCAGTGAAGGAGAGGATCTTGGACTCATGGTGCTCACCGACGAGGAGACAGGAGAGGTATTTATCTATCCCTCACCTAATTCAATTACACTCGCACACACTCACCAAGAGGAATCTAATTCCTCGACATGGAGTGAGTTGTTTGACAAGCACATTAAACTGTCAAGCGACCACGAAGTGTTGAAACAAGCTTTGTCTCAAAGCGAGAAGGAGAACCGAAAGCTAGCCACTGAGCTTGACCAAGTCAAACTTAATCTAAGGGCTATGACTAGTAAGTTCGAGGATCTCTTCGCTAGACATCAAAGCTTGGAAGGAAGGTACGAAACTCAATCCGCTCTAGTCGCCAACTTGAACAAAGCTTCATACGCTAGGCAGGCACTAGAGAGCTCACTTCTACCTTTTGGTAGAAAGGGAGGACTCGGATATGAGGGTGGACCTTCCAAGCCTACTATCTTTGTTGGTGCCTCAAACACGACACCATCAGTCACTTTGGAAATGCCCACTGCATCCAAAGCGACCACCAACAGGGATAACACTACTACAAAAATGAGTATAGATGACACTACATAGATGACGTTTTTTTTAAAGAACCGTCATCTATGTGCGTGCTCAGGGTTTACATGACAGTTCTTATATAAAG
The DNA here is from genome assembly GCA_029379335.1 of Thymus mandschuricus. NCBI lineage: Eukaryota > Viridiplantae > Streptophyta > Magnoliopsida > Lamiales > Lamiaceae > Thymus > Thymus mandschuricus. The sequence continues at coordinate 13,676,459 of CM057080.1, read as the reverse complement.
CGTCATCTATGTTCATCTACTTTTTAAAAAGATGACAGTTTAAACACAACTGTCATGTATAGAGGCGATAATACATGACGTTTTTAACCTAACCGTCGTCTATGTGCGTCTCTTTTCTTAATAAAGATAGTAATAAGGAAATAAAAATCAAATCAAATTTTAAAAAATACAAAAGGGGGAACGAGAACCCTAATTTTCTGCACTCTCCCTCAGTCTCCATCTCCGGGAATCACCGTCCGGGCTTCTCCCTCTCCACGACTGCTTCGAATCGGGGCCTTACTGGTGTGGTGGAACAGCCGCCGTCAACTCCTCCTTTATCTTCGCCGCCGCCGCCGAGCCGCCACCACCCTCCCTCTCCTCGCCCACCACGCGGCGGGATTTAGCACAAATCCCCCATTCCCATACTCTTCGTCAGCTTCTTCTCCGCCCGCGGCCATTCCGCCGGCTCTATTTCCGGTAGCCACTGCCTAACTGGGCCATGATTTGATTCCGGCTTATGCACTATTAATTCAATCGAGCATTCGCAGAATGAGCGAATGAGGTGCATCTCTGCCCAGAACCCATCCCTTTCTCTCTCTCTCGCTCTACCTCCAAAGAGACGTTTCTCTCTCTCTCGCTCTACCTCCAAAGAGACGCCCTTGTATGGTTTGCAGAGGCTCAACAAGCTTCAATTCTTCAACCGTGTTCCTCTCTTCTGCTTCGGCATCGGTGCTAGATCGTCAAAATCCGATCTTTGCTCAAATGGGCCGCGCCCTGTTTTGCAGTTCCTCAGATTCGATCGAACGGAGAGCACTGCCGTCGATTTCGAAGGTTGAAATATTTGCCAGAAGAGATTTCTCAGTGTGAGGAAGCTCAAGCTACTTTGTTAGAGTGCTTCCATCGATCAGGAACTTACCCTTTAAACACAAATTTAGTAGCTGCGAATCGAGCTACCAACTCACACACACGCACTAGTCAAGAGAAGAAGAGAACCATACTTTACTGTGTATCTCTATTGGCGGAGGCGGAGATGTCTACTTCGGCTACTTTGACGGAGAGGAGGGGGATTCCGGCCGCGGCCTTTGTTGAAGATGTGCAGACTTATCTCTCCCAATTAAATCTAGACGTCAACTCCGCCCTCGCTTTTTTGCAAGAGAGGTTTTTACCCTTTACCTTTACTTTCAATTTTAGGTCTATGTATCGGGTTTTACTGCATATTGTGTGCTAGATTAAGCTCGCAAATATTTCCACTTTTTGTTTCTAATTGTAATGGAGTGATTGTTATACTTGTAAGCGTTAGATAATGAAATGATGGGCAATCTAATTGAATAATCTGGTTAGCGCTAGTCCATTGAAAGCCTTAGATTGTGTAAAATGTCGAGGTATCGCAGTATGGAGTTGCTAATTAGAGTTGTTAAGACGTTGATTTGATGGGTGTATTACAATTTAGCAGTAAGTTGTTTTCATAACAAATTTTAGATTTTGGCTCTGATAAAACCATATAAATATGTGAGCTGAATAAATGAAGAAGCCTAGTAGTTATTGCAGAATTACCCCCGATTCAAAATTTGATCTTTTAGCTGTTTCTGCATTTCTCTGCCTTGTTTTGCTATATGTTCCTTCGCATTTTGTTAAAAGATCTTGGCTTCACCTTGAATATCTCTGAATCAGGGTTGGTAGTTTATGTTAAAATCACTTGCAATTTTCCAATACATGCATTGTGCTTAGAGTCAACTTAATTATTCAACCTTCGTTGTAAAATTCTTGTTTGTTTTGTGTGAAGTGAAGAATTTTTGAGGTTGTTGGTGCCTACAGCTCTAAATCTTTTGTTAGATCTTTTTTTGGCAATAGGGATTGCATCTCTTTCTTTGCTCTCTTTTTTATGACAAAGAAACAGTATTATTGAGTGCTTAATTGATGATTTATGGCTTATTTAGACAGAATCTTTCATCCCAGTTAATGTTTCACTTAAAATTCTGGAAACGATAAGAGGGTTTGATATATTGGTTCATGTTTATGCTAATAATAAGTTTAGGAGGTTGGGATTTGATGTTGCAATTTTCATATGACCTTGCTTGTCAAAGTAGACAGACATGAGAAATGCTATGAAGTTTTCACTATTGTTTCGAAGAATCTTTTGCCGAATGTTACTTATACTGTACTGCAATAACTGCGTTGTGCTAAGGAGGGAAGGTTGAGGAGGCAGTCGAACTGTTTAAGCAGATGCAGAGTAAGGGTATTTGAAGCTGTTAGTTGGAGATTTGTTCGTGTTATAGTGTTTTTGTGTGTCCGTGTGAGACTAAGAAAAAGAACTCGGTCTAGATCAGTTGGCTTAGTTGTTATGGTCTTTGAATTATTTGTTCTATTTCTAGATTAGTTATTAGTTATTACTTAAGAATAGGTTCAATTGTATATTACCTAACATCATGCTCATTATGTGAAGCAATAAAAATGAGATCTTTTAGTGTAATTTGAGGATCATGCACAAGATTATGTTTTGCCTGTAGCCTCACGTTCTTTGTTCGGCAATGCATTTTTCATCTAATCTTGATGAATTTTTCTTTTAACAGGCTTTAATTTGCACAAAAGTTGATCATGACACCAGCAAAGAATTCAATCAACCCAAGAGGTAGTTTTGTTATCTCTTACTTTGTGTACCAACTACCTATGATGTGTACTAATGCTAGATTTTTTACCTGCAATATATGTTAATGCTAGATTTTTTTTTACCTACAATAAATAATGTTGTTTCGAGTCTTGGGTAGTGGCTACCAAGATTTGGTCTTCAATTATGCTTGAAGTCTATGAATCAGCTTATACATTTACTGTAAATAGCAAATCTTTTGGGTTACGGTGACTTGTATTCCTTTGAAACTCTCTAAGATGTTTAATAGTTTTATTATTGAGACATATATACTATAGTTCTTCTTGAGTTAGATTTGCATTGCATCATTTGCTTATTTGCGTCTGCAGCAGTTTTCGTGCTATTTTGTAATTGGTCTTGCACATCACGCATTGCCTTGCTTGTAAAGCTTATCTTTTTTTTTTTTTTGACCCTGGACTATGCAGAAATGGGAAACTCGAAGAGGCATTTCAGCTCAAGGAGACGATGGTTGATAAGCAGGTGAAACCGACGCTTGTTACTTACAGTTTGCTGATTAATGGTCTGACTTAGCTCAAGAAGTATAGGGATATGATCATGCACGAGGGATAACCGGATAATGTATTTTTTCTGTTCTAGCTTGTGTTTTTTTGAATCATGTATTTACTAATACTGTTTGAATATTATATTAATATATATTATGGGATTTCATGTGGCATGTGTTGTATATTTATTTTTTATTGTGAATTTTTTAAATTTTGGTTCGAAATTATAATATATATATATACAAATTATCCAGATTATTTTTTAATGTAATTGGGAATAGATGACGGTTGAGATATATAAGTGTCATCTATTTTCGTTCAAACATGACAGTTTAGACTACCATAGAAGACGGTTCAAAACTGTCATCTATACAAAACTAAAGATGACGGTTAATAACTGTCATGTAAAGTACCCACAATAGATGACACCACCAACCTTGACAGTTTTTAACGCACATAGATGACGGTTTATAACCGTCATCTATGTGCGTTTTTGTAGTAGTGTAAAGGCCAAATGGCTGAGAACCCTAAGAAGAAGCCAATGAAGATGTCTATATCTTCAAGGGCTGAATCTAAGGGCAAGCAGAATTCAACTGTCCCTAGCACTAACAATGCTAAGTCTTACCAATCCAAAGGTAAAGGGAAACCAGTTGAAGCTTATAAATCTCAAGCCAAGACACCAGAGACAAAGGATCTCCCTTTCAAGAAAAGGAGTAATGTCTACGTGTCACGTTATCCGGACTGGAGATGGTCCAACCGGACTAACGTTGAGGGGGAAGAATTTGAAGCACCAAAGAAGCCGCTTCAAACTTCCAAGGTTACTCAAGCGAGTCGGGTTCAAAACCCTAATTGGACCGCTTCGAGGAAACCTAGCGAGCCGCTTCGACAGACTGTAAAACCTAAGTCAGTCTCTAAGCCTGTAGCTAATCCGAAGCGAGTCGCTTCAGGATACAAGCATAAGGGTAAGAGCATAGGTATGCCACAAGCGAGCCGCTACCCCTCTTACACACACTGCTGCACGTGTGAAGCTGCTTCAAGGCAGAAGTCACAGTTTTCAAAGGTCGAGAAACCCAAAGCACAAGCTACCTTTCTAAAGAAAGTGAAGCAAGTGTGGGTACCTAAGGGAACTAACCTGCAAGGACCCAAACTGATTTGGGTACCAAAATCTGTCTAATTGCAGGTGAGCGCCATGGATCCCATGCCTAGTGAGGGTCATCAAATCTGGTACTTGGACAGTGGATGTTCAAGACATATGACCGGCATGAGAGCTCTACTTCATGACTACATAGAGAAGAAGGGTCCACACGTTACTTTTGGTGATAACTCTCAAGGAAGCACCAAAGGGTACGGCGCACTGAAAGTTGGAAAGCTCACGATTGAAGAAGTCTCCTACGTGGAAGGACTTAAGCACAACTTGCTATCCATTTCACATTCTGTGACAAAGGATACAAGGTGGAATTCATTTCCAATAAGTGCATTGTGAAAAGCAAGCTCACGTCCCAGGTTGTGCTAACTGGAAATAGACAAAGGAATGTCTATATAGCACAATGGGACAGTTGCAAAGAGGAGACGTGCCTAGTGGCAAGAAGTGCTACAGAAATTGGATGGCTATGGCAAAGACGCTTGAACCATCTCAACTTCAAAGTCATAAATCGCTTAGCTCGAAAAGGTTTGGTGCAAGGCATACCAATGAAGTCTTTATCAAAGATCATACATGCTCACCATGCCAACGAGGGAAGCAGACGAAGAAGCACTTCGCCAGTCTTGATGAAGCTTCATCCAAGCGACTGCTCGAGCTGCTTCATATGGATCTGTTTGGTCCAGTCACTCCAGTTAGTGTGAATGGAAGGAAGAACACTCTAGTTGTAGTCGACGACTTCTCTCGCTACACTTGGGTCGTATTTCTCTTCAGCAAGAAGGAGACACTGACCAAGCTACCACAACTGCTCAAGCGATTGGCTGTGGAAAAGAATCAAGCGATTGTGACCATTCGCTCCGACAAAGGCATAGAGTTCCTAAACTCTACCATTGAAGCTTACTGCATGGAGCATGGCATAGCACATCAGACTTCCTCAGCACGCACACCTCAGCAGACTGGAGTTACTGAAAGAAGGAATCGAATTATCAAAGAAGCCGTTCGAACCATGATTGCTGACTCGAAGCTTCCAATGAAGTATTGGGCTGAAGCTGCCAATACGACATGCTACACGCAGAATCGAACGCTTCTCTGCAAGCGGCACGACAAAACACCATATGAAATATGGACAGGGAGAATTCCTAACATATCTTATTTCCATATTTTTGGTTGTAGGGTCTTCATCCATGACAATGGGAAGTCACAGTTGAAAGCCTTTGAAAGCAAAGCTGATGAAGGAATATTCTTAGGATATTCTACATCAAGCAAAGCTTACAGGGTGTTCAACTGTAAAACCCTAATCGTGGAGGAATCACCCCATGTCGTATGAATCTTCCTTGAGTCTTCCACAGGAACAGGTTCAATCTAAAGAAGGAAAGTCAAGCGAGGATCCCATTAATTCATCAACTTGGGACATGCTTGAGGATGATGAAGAAATCAAAGACTCAAGCGAGATGATTGTCCAAGGAAAAGATGAAGCTGCCCCCAAGTCTCCTGAAGCGAGTGCTGACCAAGCACCCAATCCAGTCACTTCAGATGGTGAAGCGAGTGACAAGGAAGAAGATGAAGATGAAGCTGGCGGATCCAAGCGAGCATGGCTCAAGGATCACTCACCAAGTCAAATTATTGGAGATCCATCCAAGGGTGTAGTGACCAGAAGTCAAGTGTTTGGAGAAAGTGCCATGTTTAGTTGCTTTCTCTCAAACATCGAGCCATCATGCGTGGAGGAAGCCCTAGCTGATTCCAATTGGGTGATCGCCATGCAAGAAGAGCTGAATCAGTTCACCAGGAACGACGTATGGTACCTCGTGGATCGTCCCAAATTTCAGCATGTTATTGGCACCAAGTGGGTGTTCAAGAACAAGACGGACGAGGACCACAACGTTGTGAGGAATAAGGCGCGACTCGTCGCTAAAGGCTACTGCCAAGAGGAAGGAATCGACTTTGATGAGACCTTCGCTCTAGTGGCACGGCTTGAAGCGATCAGACTATTTCTAGCCTATGCAGCGGCCAAGAAATTCAAAGTCTATCAGATGGATGTGAAGAGCGCGTTCCTCAACGGTGAATTGAAGGAAGAAGTGTATGTGGAGCAGCCACCGGGTTTCGAGCAGGGAGATAAGGTGTATCGCTTGAAGAAAGCCCTATATGGGTTGAAGCAAGCTCCCAGAGCTTGGTATGATACCCTGTCCCAATTCCTAGTGGATAATGGATTCCACAAAGGAAAGATAGATCGAACCCTATTCACCATCAACCATGGAGAAGATATGCTGTGGGTTCAGATCTACATGGACGACATCATATTTGGATCACCAAACCAGTCTCTTAGCGAGAAGTTTGGAGAGCTTATGAAGACCAAATATGAGATGTCGATGATTGGCTTGATGAGCTGCTTTCTAGGTCTTCAAGTGAAGCAGCAGGATGATGGTATCTTCATCAATCAAGCTAAGTATACTCGAGATATGCTTGCCAAGTTCGGTGTTCAGCATGCCAAAGCTGTGAAGATTCCGATGAACACGAACTGGAAGATGGAGCCAGACCTAGATGGGAAGTCTGTGGATGCTACAGACTACCGAGCTTTGATCGGATCCCTTCTATATCTCACTGCAAGTAGGCCAGATATAGCTTTTGCAGTTGGAGTATGTGCTCGCTTCCAAAGCAATCCCAAGCACAGCCATCTTGAAGCTGCAAAAAGAATTCTTCGTTATTTGAAGGGAACTGTCAATATGGGGCTGTGGTATCCAACGGAGGACAATTTGGAGCTCACTGGATATTCAGATGCTGACTATGGAGGGTGCCGAATTGATAGGAAATCAACTTCGGGCACTTGTCAGTTCTTGGGAAATAAGCTGATCTCATGGTTTTCGAAGAAGCAGACGAGTGTAGCCACTTCAACGACTGAAGCTGAATATATTGCCGCTAGAAGCTGCTGTTCTCAAATTCTATGGCTTCGTCAGCAGTTGAAGGACTACAATGTTGAAGCGAATGAAATTCCTATATTCTGCGACAACAACAGTGCGATCTTCATCTCGCAAAATCCAGTGCTACACACCAGATGCAAGCACGTGGAAATCCGACATCACTTCATTCGTGATCATGTCGAGAAGAAGGATGTCAAGCTCGAGAAAATTCATACCGATCTCCAGCGAGCAGATATCCTCACCAAGCCTCTAGCTGAGTCTCGTTTCAATCAGCTATGCATGGAATTAGGGTTGCTAGACCCTGGTGAAGAATGCTAGATCCTGGATGCACGAAGGAGTGGTCGCTAGTTTTTCTTAGTGTCACTCGCTTCGGATCTTCACCAACTCAAGCGAGTCACTTCAAAATTCCACTCGCTTGAAGAAGGAGAAATAAGGTGGAGAAAGGTGGAGTGTTGGAAGACGTTCCCTACCCGCTTACAGGAATTGTTAACCCATTGGTTAAGGGGGAACTATTGATTGCTCTCGGAGCAAGCTACTTCCAAAGCGAGCAAGGAAAGCTGCTACCTAGCCTTGGATTCCTAGTGAGTGGGTATAAACACTCGCAAGTGCTGTTTCTAGTAACGGTTGTGGGGTCTTGTATCGGGCCTTCCCACGTAAAAATGGTGAAAGCTTAGGCAGGGCTGGCACCTAGACCTTGTGTCCTCTTCCCATCTTTCCGCCGAAGAGGAGCAAGTCTTCTCATCTCCTTCATCGTGGATAAACATCCATTTCTTACTCACTCTTCATTGAGTTGAGCTGTCGGATGTCTATTCATTCCTCCCCCACTTAGAATTTTGCATCGCTTCAAATAACCCTAGCTTGGGTCAAGCGAGTCGAGTGCAAATTCATTCTGTAGCTTGTAGGAGGAAGCTTGAAGGTTTACCTTTTTCTACAAAAGGTTGCAGGGCTGGTGACATGCTTCTGCGTAAAATACGAGATTGTCTTGTCAGAGCATTCTCATTGTCATCCTATCCATTTCTGCTCTGAGTTAAGGACTTGTACTCATCCCCCATTCGTCGTGAATATGTACACTTACGTGAAGCTCCCCTCTGGGTCGTAGTAAGCCTGTGTACTATATTCATTCTCTCCCCCATTCACTTCGATGGAGGACACTCTAATTCGTAGAGGAAGATGAATGCCATGAAGATGAATGCCAAGAAGATATAGTCTCTAACTGGTGGTATCATCAAGATTGAAGTCAGATCCATCAAAGAATTCAACAAAAATGAAGTCTTCAATAAGTGGTATCAATCTCCTACGAAGTGAGCTTGACTGGTAAGTGTTTCAATTTTAAGTACACTAAGTGAGCCGAAGCGTGCTAGAAACCTTCACTTACTATGTGGAAAATATGAAATTAATCTGACACAAATACAAAGAGGAAAACATTCTTGTTTATCCTCGAAGTATGTAAGTCAGAAACATTTTAAATTAAGCAAAGAAATTTCATTCCAGTCGCTTCAGATGGCCAAGCGAGTGCTACGTCACTCAAAGCGAGCCATCGCAAGCGAGTGCGGAACAGTCATTCAAGCGAGTACCTCTCAAAGTGAACGAAGGCCTAGCGGCCCAACTCGAAGCGAGCGGGTACGAAGCGAGTATGAGCTGTCTGCACTCGAGTGCAATTTTACCTTTCTGCTTTGCATTAAATGCAGGTTCACGTACATCCGAAAATAACGGGCGCGTGGTCTACACTTTGAATTCGAAGCGGGAAAAGACGGAGAAGATCCAGCCGTCGAATCTTAACAGTCCCCGATTTGTAGCCATTGGATCTACGCCGTATAAGACAAACCAATCACAGCAGGCCACGTGGAGGCGACGTGCAAGTTGGCGGTTCACTTTTACTGTGATGACGCCGGACACATCAGATCCATCACCGCGCGTCCGCCGCCTACCTACAGGATCTTCGCCGATTTTACTGTCTTGCCCCTGCCACGTCAGCCGAACCCTACCTCTATTTAAGGACGATGTTGCAGACGGAGAGAACTTTCACAATTCTCATTCTTTACCACTCTTGTGCAAGAACTGGAAATTTCTGCAAACTCACGAGTCTTAAAATTCCGAGTTTTTCGTCTTTAAATCTCCGTTCAAACTCTCTCATATTTCACCATGGGGAAGAAGCAAAAGACTGAGACTATGGAGGAGTTTCTCACCGAAGTCGACAAACACATCAACGTCGAGCCCCACCTCGACCCAGTCGTCATCGAGGAAGATGGTTTCTTCCGTAGGGCCGTGATCACGGCCGGGCTATGGATGTTTGTGACTGCGGTGCCATCAAAAATTTTGGCTAAGGCTGTGGGTGAGCTTCTGCTAAATCTGAGGAAGGAGCACAACACATCTTCATTCACTGACCCACAGACCAGAAAGCCGGTGGGGGTGGATTTGAGCGAGCTCATCGGCGTGTTCGACTTGCCAAGGGAAGGAGGAAACTCCCTGTTGGAGTTGGGATTCTCGGCCGGAGTAGAATATGGTCGATTCGCCGTCGCCGGAGCTGAACCAAACTTCAAGGAGGCCAGTATCCGTTCCAACTTGAAGGCTCCGTTCAACCATATCTGCGAGCTCTTTTTGAAGAGCGTCGTATGCTACGTCGGAACCCTGGATACACTCTCTGAAACAAAGCTGATCGCCACCACCGTTATCGTCGACAGCCTCACCGGAACCAGATTCAACTGGCATGGTTGGTTTCTCAACCAGATTCACGAAGCCGTTGAAGACATTGCGTTCGTGAAGGGAAGCGCCGATCAGATTCTCCGCAAGGGGAAGCTGAAATTCTTCTCAAGACTCTCCGTGGCTTTGGAAGAAAGATATCCGAACAAAGTGTGGCCGGAATCCGAAGTGGCTGTCTACAACAAGCAGTCTGTGTTCTATGACAAGTGGAGGAAGAACAAGACTCATATCGATTCGGGACTTCTCGAAGTTGAAGTGCCCGTTGCAATGCCAGTTGCCGAAGGGCAAGCTGAAGCGACCCAAGCCAAGCGAGCCGCTTCACCCGGGAAGCGTGCGGTGCCGAAGCAAGGAAAGAAAAAGTTGAAGCGAGTCGCTTCAATCATCTTGTCAAGCGAGGCGAAGGAGAAGCCGCTTGAGGATGTTGAAGTGACTCAACCCCAACCCTCACCTACAAAAATACAAACTCCCACACCCCAAGTCCAGATTCAAACAACCCAAACCAAGCCACCACCAGAAACCCAAACCTCATCAACAGCTCAACCTCATACCCAAAAATCCCCCCTCTCTCCTCTTGAAGAAGAATCAGCTTCTTCATTCCAAATCCCTACTGTCCCACTTCTCAGCACAGATCCATCTGTTGCATACACCACTTTCCAAACCCAGTAAACACAGCCAGCTACAGAACCCATCGAAATCCCTGAAACCCCCGAAACCTCATCATCATCCCTATCCCCCTCGACATCGGCAGCCACAGCCGATACCGCCCAAACAACCGGTACTATTCTTGCTGTCATACCACCATTCGTCCCACCCTCCGTCACTGCGGAGATGCAGGCTATCGATCGCTACGTCAGGGATCGAGAGCAAGCTTCAGAAACTATTGCTCTCCACTACTCAAATGTTCCGTGGACCGACGAGTTCTTCACCCTGATCGTCGACTTCCTGACATACATTACCTACCGCGGAACGGAGTACTACAAGATCTACAACCTCATGCAGGCCTTCAAGAAGGATGAATTGATTCAGCTGGAGGCCAAGCTGCTCAATTTTATTGGGGTAAACGGCTTCCATACCTTTCTTGATGGGACCAGCTTCTGGGACAAGTTGGATGCCAAGATAAAACAATCCTACCCAGATGCTGTGATTCCCAAGCGAGAGCCAACTCCTCATGAGAAGCGACTGATCAGAGATCATATGGAGGAGGTGGAGGTGAAGGACGCGGAGATTGCTAGTTTGCAAAGTGAAATAACCAGGAGAAGTGCTGAGATGGAGAAGAAGGCGGAGGAGGTCAATAGTCTTCGTGAAGACTTTGACAAAAAGAAGGGAGAACTGGAGGGAAAGGTGGAGGAGAAGGAAAGGTTGTTAGAGGAGAAGGAAAAGGCGTTGATGGCGCAGGTGAAGCTGGTAGGAGACCAGGCAAAAACCATCACCGAACTCAAGGACTCGCTTGACTCGGAAAGGAGTCGCTTGAGGGAGGTTAATGCCAAGCTAGTCACAATTGGCAAGGAAAAGAAGGAATTGGAAAAGGAAGTGAAAAAGCTGAAGGATGAAGTGGAGAATAAGGAATGAAGGGGAGTGAGTTGCTCAGCACCAAGAAAGCCCTCGACACTCTCAAGAATGAGATGAAAATGCTCAAACTTGAGAGAGAGGAGGAAAAGGGCGAGCTTGAGAGCCGAAGGAGAGGTGCGCAGGCTCTTGATCTGAAGAGTGCAGAGTTATCAATCCTACTGCAAAAAGTCAAAGAATTGGGAGAAACATACACCGAGAAGGTTGCTGCAGGTGCCGAATTTCATCTCTCTCTAAATCAGAGAGAGAGAAGCCTTGAAACAATGAAGGCAGAGCTTGAAGCGGCCCAAGAGTTCTGGTACTTCAATCTGCAGGAAGAGAAGAAGGAAATGAGGAATGAAGTTGAAGCGGAGCTGGAGGCTCGCTTCAAGTCGGTGGAGCCACTGGAGAGGTTGATGCTCTCAGTGAAGGAGAGGGAAAAGGAGTGTGAGTACCTGCTCGAGGAAATCAGTGTCAAAACTGCAGAGTTAGTGCTCTCCCAGGAGCATACCTTTGCTAGAAAGACCGAGCGGATGCTGCAGGCTGTTTTCAATGCAGTTAACTCCCTTCACAAATCTATCTCTGGAAAAACAACCACCCTAACCCCCGGCAGTGAAGATGCCAAAAAGGGGGAATGACAAGTGAAGGAAGGAGGTGATGGAGGAACAGAAGGAAGTGGAGTTGGTGTGGAGAGGATGCTGGAGGGAAGCAGTGGTGTTGGAGGTGAGGAGGAAGAGTTAGATGACGAAGCAAGGGCTTTACGTGCAAAGAGGGGAAAAGTAAAGCTCACTGAGGAGGAGCTTATGAAGAAGCCCGAAGAGCCCCGCAGGCCAACTGAGGAGAAAATTCTTGGCTCTTCAATCGCACGTCACCCTCTTGTCGTAGTGCTCACCAAGGAGCAGAGGGAGCAGCAAATTGTGGAGGATGAGGACCTGGCCTGGGCACTGGAAAAGGATTTTGAATTGGAAAGTCTAACACTTGCAGGTGCTTCAGGTTCTAAAGTGCCCGCTTCAGCAGTCGCACCCGCTTCAACTGCCGCACTCACTTCAACGACTGCTGGAACCACTTCGGCATCCTTCCGCCTATAAATAGTGAAGGATGAAGACGAAGAGAAGTAGAACACTTCCTGAGCATTCGAGCGCCTACAGCAAACAAACACTCCCAGCCTTAGTGCAATCTTCGAGTCTTTATTTCCAAGTGTTCTCTGAGTTCCAGTCTCATCGGAACTCGTCTTCACAACCTTCACACTTAGAGTCTAAGCCCATTCCATATCCAAGCTTAGAAGAAGAGCTCTACCCATCTTTACACTTACTGTAAAGAGTTCTTCATAGTGTGTCGTCGTAAACCAAAAACCCTAATCTGTTCATCAGGTTTTTGTGTTCGTCGTCGTTAGGTTGTTTCGATCCAAGGTTCTACTTTCATCGATTGTAGAAGTCTCGATCATAGAGTCTAGATTACATCGTTTGTGCGAAGCTCGATCGAAGCTAGGCTGTAAGGAGAGCCCGCAATCTCCCTGTTGTCGGACTGAAGCGAGTGAAGCTTCCTGTCCAGTTTAGGTTTTTGGTGTGAACCCGGAATCACCCAGCGTCTGTCAGATCCAAGCGAGTGAAGCTCGATCTCGACTAGGTTTTTGAAGGACCCGTAACCTTCAAGTTCTTGAGTGAAGAGAACTGTTGCTTCGTACAACAAGTGGACGTAGGAGCGTTATCTCCGAACCACTATAAATCTCGTGTCATATCTCTCTAACCCTAAACTCTTTACTTGTTTGATTACTCATTGCATACTGCATCTAAAGAAACATAATCTGGAAATTTTAAATACTTAGGAAAGATAATAGCTCACCAAATTCCGCACAAGAGTAAAGTCTCACTCTTGATCAAGCTCTAAGCTTAGGTCAAGAGATTCTTGATTCTTTAGATCTAGCTCTCGGCTAGGTCTTAGTATTTCTACAAGCACTTTACTTCATACTCTGAGTTAAGGGATTTGAAGTTGAAAAACTTAAAAATACGTATTCACCCCCCCCCCCCCCCCCCCCCCCCACTACGTATTTTTCCTATAACAAACCGGGACCAACAGTTAAGAATTTTACCATTGTAAAATTTTAATAACAATGGGCTCTTGTCTATGTGGCATATCTAAGAACCTCATTTGGGGTTCTAGCATTGTACATGCCCTTAACCCTAGAATTACCAAGTTATCCATTGTTCTATTCCAGTCTTTATCATACAATTTCAGTTTTATCAATTAAATTATATACTAATATGAATTTTGTTTCTTGATATCTTAAATTGGTGAAACTGGCAATTCCATGCTGACAACGAGACCTGCTCCTTTCGTCTTTCGCAAGAGGACACGTTTCTTTATTTGAAAAAAATTATTAAATGGAAAATATTGTTTCATTGTACTCTCCACATTAAAATACAAATCCATCATTTCTTAAATCTCATGCCCAAAAAGAAACGTCTCATTTTGCAAGGGACAGAGAGAGTAGTTTTTAAGAAAAATGATGGTGTTTTATATAAAAATTGATAGGAAATAGTCCATCTCCCTAGGCCCAATACCACCACCTCGGCAAGGGCCCAAGCACCGCCTCGGCACAGGCCCAACAAAGGCACATCGACCTAATGGCAGCTCGGCCCAGCCCAACACCAAATAGCCCAAGTGCAGGCCCAGGGAGTTGAGCCCTAACTAACAGAACGTGGGATGATGGAGGCAGAAACGGCTAACCCACGATCCCCACGATCCCACGTCCATCACTCCCATGATGGACGATAGAATTAGCTATAAATAGTGAATCCAATGTATTGTAACACACTCATGCTACTTTGAATACAAGCTCTCTCTCTCGATTCTCCAGTGGACGTAGATCTTCCGATCGAACCACGTTAACTCCTTGTGTCTATTACTTTTCTGCACTCAAATCTCTCAAACACTCTCAATCTTATACCGAGCAGCGAATTTAGAATTCATCACTGGCGCCGTCTGTGGGAACGATAAATTTGTGACTTGATTCCCATTTTCGTTGCTTCAAACCACCATTCATGGCTCCTGGAAGGCGATTGTTGCGGGGAACTTCTTCCTGAAGTTCCGGTAGCGTCTCGCGACGCCGGCGTAGCCAGAGAAGACAACCTGAAGAATCGGCCGCGGCGGCGGCCCATGAAGAGCAGCCGCACTTCAACGTTCCCATCGACAATCAGGTTGAGAACGAAGAAGTCCCCCCCATCGACGAGCAGAACCCCGGAGAAGGCGCCACTGCACCACCGCCATCATCGCCTCCTCCGGTGCAGCAAGTTGAAACACACTGAGGTCCCATAAGCTCGCGCTTAGGACCTCGCGGTCTTCAACAAACCCCGAAAGGTCATATCAAGGACCTCACCGCAGAGCACGAGCGTGAGTTGTTCGAGCCCGGAGTTGTACAACGCCCATCCCCGGTCATTCGACCCAACCATGCAGCTCCGCCGCCTCCTCCCCCTCCCGGGATCTAGGAGCTGCTAAGGAACTACCTCACCACGACCCGAGGTAGAGAATTCTTGAATCAGTACAAAGAATAGCAGAGAGCTCCCCAGCTCGGCGCCGGGAACCGAGTTGGTCCACACGGAGTACTTGGAGGACAGGATCTGCGGCACCACCTCCAGCAGCTCCGAGGTCATCCCCAAGGAGCACCCCCACCACCACTACCACACTATGTTGCGGCACCCCCGCCGCCCTACATGTCCCCCGCCTCAACAGCAGCTCGCAGGGGGTGCAAAAATTTTCGATGCATTTGGTAGAGTTGTCAGCCCGCTCTCGGAAGACATACTCAATACTCCCATGGCGTATGGTTACAAGGTGCCAAACATCAAGCCTTACAATGGGATAGGCAATCCCAGCAACTTCTAAGTCAGTTCAAATACAGCATGTTGAACCAGAATTTGGGAAGTGTCTACATGTGCAAGCTATTCCTTGAGCTGCTGGTCGACAATGCTCGGGAGTGGTTTGATAGCCTACCAGCCAGGTCCATTAGGTCATACAACGAGCTAATGGACGCTTTCTCGCGGAGTTTCTCCTAGCGTGCCGAGGTGAGGCACACCCCGGCGCATTTACTTACTGTGAAGCTGAACCGAGGTGAACCCCTCCAAGACTTCATGACCCGATTTGACAGGGAGTGCCTGCAAACCCGAGGTACCAATGACCTCCTTGTCATCTCGGTGTTCCATAACGCCATCACCTTGGATCTCCTGTACAAGGAGATACTGGCGAAGGAGCCCCAAACTACCACAGAGTTATGGGCTATCGCGGATAAATTCGCGAAGATCGACGAAGCAACCAAGCGAAGGAGAGAAGGAGACCGAGGAGAGACCTCAGATAAGAAAAAGAAGGATGATGCGCCTCGAAAAAGCGTGATGGAACACATTCAACGTGGCCCGCTAGAGTCCCGCCTCGGACCTCGGCAGAACCCAGCGTTGCCCCCCGCGAAGTCAGTTCGCTCCCCAACCTGCCCAGCGATCTGCACCGCAGTTCACCCCACTGACGAAGCTGAGGACCGAGATCCTTGAGCTGCACGCTAACTTGTTCGAGCGACCTCGGCTAATGAGAAACAATGGCAAGCCGAGGTCAAAGGACAAGTTCTGCCACTTCCATGAGGACTATGGGCACGAAATCGAGAACTGCAGAAGCCTAGCATATGACATCGAAGGTCTAGTCCGCCGTGGCCCGTTAAAGAAATACCAGGACCGAGGTACGGGTGTCAACCAGTTTGATGCCCCACAAGGTCAAAAGAAGAAAAGGCAATACCGAGGTGCCGGTCGCAGCACCGAAGCCGAGAAGAAAACCAAGTACGAGGACGATGCTGACGAGGATGGAGACTACCAGTATGATGGTGTCATTGCCCAGTCTCCGGACTTGCCAAAGGACAGACGAAGTCCTCTTTGAAAAACGGAGCACGGACACTCCCGAGCAGAGAGCTTGTTAACAAAAGGCTCAAGAAAGAGGAAGTGGTCACATTCTCCGAAGAGGACCCCGTCCCTACTATGGTCCCGCGCTCCGATGCTATCGTTATCGAAGAAGTTGTAGCCAATAAGCTCATCAGAAGGATCCACATTGTCACCGGAGCATCCGTAAACATCATATTTAAACGGTGTTTCGACCAGATGGGGATTGACAAGTTTAAAGTCACGCCGACAGCTCGGCCACTCCGCAGCTTCGTGCAAGAGGAGACACATCCGGTAGGAGCAGTAGAGCTCCCCCTCACTGTTGGAAAAGCCCCGAAGAGCTCTACCGAGGTGACAGAGTTCTTTTTAGTAGACGCCAAATCCCCCTACAACATCATCCTAGGACGGACCTGGCTGAACGCGGTCAAAGCAATCTGCTCCACGTATCACCTCGCGCTGAAAATCTCGACTGGGGGGGGAGTTGCCGTGATCTGAGGTGACCAAAGGATGGTGGATAAAATATTCAAAGAGCACATCGGCAAAGAAGTTGAAGTCTATGTGGATGACATAGTGGTAAAAAGCAAGGAGGAAGGCACCAACATTGCCGATTTCCGAACTGTGCTATCGCTGCTCCAAGAAGTCAACTTAAAACTTAACCTCCATAATTGTACTTTTGTTGTGCCATCTGGAAAGTTTTTAGGTTGTTGGATTTCTCAAGAAGGGTTGAAAGTTAATCCTTCCAAGGTCAAAACAGTGCTAGAGATGAGGATCCCTAGATCAATCAATGATGTGCACAAACTCACGGGCTGCCTTGCCGCGCTGAGTAGATTTCTCTCCAAAGCTGTGGAGAAACAGCTACCCTTCTTTAAGATTTTAAAGAAGGCGCCCGAGTTCGGAACACCATCTCGCACTTAGTCAACTAAAAGAATACCTCGGTAACCTGCCTACCTTGTCGGTACCAAGAGATAAGGAAGTGTTGTTCCTTTACCTAGCCACCTCGGAGGAGGCCATCAGCGCGGTACTCATACGGGAGGAAGCAGGGCGCCAACTCCCTGTATACTTCATCAGCCGGTCACTCAAAGGACCCGAGGTACGATATCATCCACTTGAGAAACTTGCTATAGCTCTTGTAAATGCAACTCGGCGCCTTCGCCCATACTTCCATGCGCATTCCATCCTAGTCCGTACTGACTCCCCACTTCGGCAAGTATTGACGAAACCCGAAGCTTCGGGTCGGATAGCGAAATGGGCCATAGAGCTTGGGGAACATGACATTACTTATGTTCCCCACCAAGCCATCAAAGGGCAAGCCCTAGCTGATTTCCTAGTGGAAACCACTATCCCCGAAGCAGCCACCCCTACGCCCGCCTCAGCAATGATTTCACCGAGCCCCGCCAAGTCGGAACCCCACGATTACTGGCACATGTACGTTGATGGTGCCTCCGGGAAGACAGGAAGTGGAGCTGGAATCCTCCTCGTCAGTCCGGAAAAGAAGGAATTCACATATTCACTTCGCTTTCAGTTTAGCACAACCGATAACGA
This sequence comes from Thymus mandschuricus, assembly GCA_029379335.1. NCBI lineage: Eukaryota > Viridiplantae > Streptophyta > Magnoliopsida > Lamiales > Lamiaceae > Thymus > Thymus mandschuricus. Next base: position 13,658,583 of record CM057080.1, on the reverse strand, counting down.
AGTGGAATATGAAGCATTGCTAGCCGGACTCCGGATAGCTGCGGCAATGGCAGTCAAGTCAATCAAAATACACAGCGACTCTCAAGTGATCGTAAATCATGCTCGGGAAATACGAGGCGAAGGGAGAAAGAATGAAGAAATACTTGGCCAAGGCTCAGGCTATACAGAAGGCTTTCTCGTACTTTCAACTCGAGCGCATACTGCGAGCTCAGAACTCCCGAGCTGATGTTCTCAGTAAACTGGCCGCGGTCCCAGGCTCTTCACCTGTGGAGGATGTGGAGGACATCCAGCACAGGAGCATAGAGGAAGCTGAGGTCAATGATTTAGCCGAAGAGGATCAACCCACGTGGATGACGCCTCTCCTCAACTACTTAGTGGATGAGAGGTAACCCGAGGATAAGATAGAGGCAAGAAGGATACTTGCAAAATCACTGCGCTACGCCGTCGTGGATGGCGTCCTTTACAAGAAATCATATCTTCAGCCTCTACTTCGATGTGTTGGCCCCACCTCGGCGGACTACGTCATGCGCGAGGTACATGAGGGATCGTGTGGCAGTCATATCGGACCTCAGGCACTGGCCAAAAGATCATGCGATGGGGCTATTACTGGCCCACGATGCTCAAAGACTGCACCGAGCTCGTGCATAAGTGCGCGAAGTGCCAATTACATGCAAATGTAACGAGGGTGCCTCAAAGCAACCTAGTCACGATGCAAAGTCCTTGGCCATTCGCACAGTGGGGAATAGATATAGTAGGGTGGAGGCGGAACCCCTGGCCAAGATCATCAACAAAAATGCTCGCAACTTCGTGTGGAAGAACGTGGTATGCCGCTTCGAAATACCCCACGTTCTAGTCTCAGACAATGGAACGCAGTTTACCGACAAGATCTTCAGGGACTGGTGTGACGAACTGCAGATACAACAGCGTTTCACCTCGGTGGCTCATCCCCAAGCGAATGGTCAAGCCGAGGTGACACACAGAACGCTCGTTAAGGGCCTCAAGACCCGGCTAGATCAGGCCAAAGGCAAGTGGGTTGAACACCTCCCCCACGTTCTATGGTCCTATCGGACCACGCCTCGCTCCACCAATGGAGAAACCCCGTACAACCTAGCTTATGGAAGCGAGGCCGTCATCCCGGTAGAGATTGGGATGTCGAGTCCACGCACAGCTCACTTCGTCTCCGAGGTGAACGACGAGAATCGGTGCGCGGACCTCGACCTGCTAGAAGAGAAGCGAGACCTCGCCTACATCAAAGAAGCCCGATACAAGCAACTCATGGCCCGATACTACAATCGGCGAGTTCGAGGTCGGCGATTCTGTGTAGGCAACCTCGTCCTGCGAAACAACGAGGTCAGCAAAGCCTCTAAGCTCGACAAGCTAGAGGCCACATGGGAGGGTCCTTACCGAGTTGATGAGGTCCTAGGCAAAGGTGCCTACTGACTCACCAACTTGTCCGGGGAACCCATACCACGACCATGGAACGTTGTTCATTTGAAGAGGTATTATGCATAACAGTGGAGTATCATATAGGATAAAGTCTAGTCTTGTTTTCTTCCTGTCTTAGTGAGTTTGTCTTTGTCATTTCGAGTCTGTTTTCTAAAAGCTTTCTGAAAAGTTTTAATGAAAATTCACAGTTCTTTTATTTTAATTGTGTGTTTTAAGTTATTTTGCATTACTCCACTTATATGCGCACTACCTCTAATTAACTTTCTCACACTATCCTGACGAGGATACGAGTTAAACTCAAGACCGCATCTCGTACAACACATAACTAGGGGACCACCCCTCCCGACAGAGTTGGGAAAACAGGAACCCGATGCTCGGCCCACGTGCCACTTCGGACACCTGATGCTCGGCCCACGTGCCACTTCGGAAGCCGATGCTAGTGCCATTTCGAAAGTCGATGCTAGGCCCACGCACCACTTCGGCTACAACGGTTCATCTCGTTATCCAACAGGATTAAAACAACGGGATATATCGAAACATATGAACATAGTTGATTCTGTAAACATTATTTTATTAACCCATATAGTTTTGAAATTTTCACAGGTCAAGACGTGGGACCACCTCCGTCAGATCCCCGACTACAGTAAAAATATTTGGCTAAAGCACCGGCCCTAGGTTTCAAAACGTCATCTATATTTATGTTATCTTTCCTCGAGCTTCGGCCACGACCTCGACCCCGACTGATCCTAGAGACATCTCGACTACTCCGACCCTGTGGGGTCGACCGAGGTACCGTCTGGTTGCCATCACCTCGGTTGGGAATTGCCGGAGAACGACGAACTTGAGCAGGGTAGGACAACATCTCAATCCGATCACGAAGTAAACGAAAGGGTACAATAGTAGGGTTCAACGCACGGAACCGAGGGGTGTTTTTCTTTGCGGACTGCACCTGCGGATACGCATCCAGCCACTCCTTTATTATAGGCTGCCGGGAGATGATTAAAGGGAACAAATTGGTCAAGTAGCGCAGCTCGGCTACATTATCAACAACTTCCCACGAATCCGGCCCGCGGTATTTTTGTTCTCTAGCAGCATACCGGACAGCTTGCAGCGCTTCAGCTTCTACCTCGGTGATCGTCTTGCCTCCGAGCTCGTGAATAACCCTTTCATACTCGGTGTGCTTGGCAACCTTCACCTCAGACTCCGCGAAGTCCTCCTTCATTATACCGAGCTTCATAGCCGTCACCCTCAACCGGCAAGGCCTTGTATTTCACCTCGTATTCATCACGAATGCGTTCGACCCGTTTGTTAAGACGCATAATCTCTACATCTTTGGCATCTACAAGTCTATTCAGCCGCTTTATCTCTTCGAGATACGAGGATAAGTCGGTTTGTGTTTTGTTATACAGATACAAAATAAATGGACACTCAGAATTGTGAACAAAAGATTTATACTTCATTGATGAAAGAGTTGGAGTACATAGAAGAGCTACAACAAAAAGGCAGAACAAAAATACAAGGGGGGAGGGGGGGGGGGGGGGTCAACTGACCCCGCCAGAGAGGTCGGCCTCGTCCATAACGGAACTCGGCTGCTGCACTTCGGCAGTCTTCTCCTTCTTGACCTCAGCTTCCCTGTGGCCGGGAGCAGCAGTATCCCTTTCCTCCTCCTCCTCCTCCTCCTCCTCCTCCTCCTCCTCCTCTTCCTCTTCCTCGTCAGATACATCCGGGGAGAGGGGATGAGTCTTTAGCTCCTCACGCATTGGGCCGAGGAGAGCCTCAAACTTGACGTCTCGGTCGACGTCGTACTTACTCACCTCCTCGGACGAAAGGAGGGTGCATTGGCCAGCAAGCTCCTCCACCACCGGGAAGGAGGAGGTTTTCTTCATGAGGGTTCGGCCATAGGTCCGAAGCATATCCTCATCCTCAATGACCTTGTAGCCATACTTCCCCTTATCCAGCTCGGGGAAGTCGTCAGCCACAAGGTCCAACACCCCGGCCAAAGCCCGAGTGCTCGCCGGCTCGGTCAGCACAGCGACAAGCGAACTAAACCTCTTGCTAAGGAAAATCCTCTCAGCAAGATCCTGGAGTACATTGCCCTGCACCTCGGCGAACTCCTCCTCGCGGGGCCCGGACCACCTCCACCGTTTTCTCCAGCTCCGCCACTTTCTCCTTGGCAGCGGCGAGATCGGTTTTGGCAGCACCAAGCTGCTCTTTCAGCTTCTCCTCTCGGACGGTGGCAGTGGCCAACTCCAAGGACAGCCGACACCTGTCCTCGGCCAGGTCCCTCACTTTTCCCGTCGCGCGGGAATATTTTAATACCGAGCCTTGGAGAAGCTTCACCATCACGTCGGAGACGCGAGTAAACTCCTCCACGGTGGATTCCACACCCTGCACATGATCAAACGTTAAGACATTGAGCAGAAATGACGATTGTTGGCCTACACAAAATAACATACGTACCGCGGGAATGACCGGGAGTGGAGGTCGGGAACCTGTGACAGCCACCTCGGAATCTGAAGATGCCAAGGTAGCTGTGAACGCGCGGTGTCCCATGATCTCTATCTTCTCGCCCACCAGAGGTGACGAGAGAGGATTCTGGGGCAGTTCAGTTCGAGTCCTCTCAGAGGAGGACTCCAGTGCTCTTTTCTTCGCAGCACCACTAGAGTCGGACTCTTCCCCTTCCTCTTCTTGGAGGTCGGGCCCTTGGTTTTCTTCACCATATTCACTGCAACAAGAAAAAACAAGTTAGTACCGAAGTACGCAAAGTTTACATAATAAAGAAAAGGGTAAGGAAACATCACCCCTCCCCGGCTCCACCGCGGTTGAAGGATCATTGGGGCTCGGCATTGGTTCAATCGAGCCGATCTCGGAAAGCTTGAGAGGCATTTCACCGAGACCATCAAGCCTATCCGTCGGCTCGGCAAAATGCTTTCTTTTCTTCAAAGGTTTTATGGCACCTTCTCGCCAAACGAAGTCAGTAACACCCTCAAACGAGCAGAAGAAAAAACGTTTGTACCAGTTCGGTACTTTGGACGGGTCTTTTATTTTGAAATGGTGGCCAGAGAATACAAAATACCATCCATCCCCACTATCTTTCAAGCTACATGGCCCCAAATGTCTCGGCCGAAAAGGATAGGCCGAGCTGGGCACAAGCAGCCCCCAACCCGGTAATCTGTAAATCCCGTTGGGGTAAAATTGGGCCGGAGAAAGGCCAAAAGTTTGGTAAATATCGGCGAATATAGCCGGAAAAGGGACGCGCAGACCGGAAACTAGGTGATCAGCATATATAGTCACAAACCCGAAGGGGGGGAAACAAGCCCTATCACCTTCTTGGGGTTGTGCAAGAATGGCTGAGGGCGGAAAATCATATTTACAACCTATCTCATAGAGATAGGAGGTGGACAAAACAGAATCGAGAGTCCCCGACGATTTGCCTACTTTGAGGGAACCGTACAGTTTCCGGGAAAGGTTGGGGAGAGCGTACAGTGACACAGTTGAGAGTATGGATGGGGGCAAGAGAAACATCATGTAAAGGAGACTCCATACCTTACTTGTAAATGGAGGAATGGACGACGTAGACTTCGACGGAGAAACTGAGAAACAACAATGGAAAGCAGGAGCTTTTTAGGGTTTTCAGTTTTGTGGAGAAGAAGAGTAAATGATTTTTGATTTACAAATCATTGCATAAGGAGGGGAGTAAAAGCGTATTCAATACGCTTATTCAATGCGACGGCATTTCAAGTAACGGCCCATCCCATCCTTGCTTTATCGGGACACCAAACGTCCGCATTTAATGCGACTGACACGCTTTACGCGACTTCGGACGTACGCGCTTCGTCTTCGCACCCCGTCAACACGACCTCGGCCAACACAGCAAATGGCACTTTGGTCAGCTGCACAACAGCCACAACTCAGAATGCCAACGCTTACCAAAGCGGCATGCCGGACTCGGGTAGAATTACCACGGCAGGGCAACACCGAGCACAACTCCAACATCACCTCCATCAACCCACTTCTTTTTTTTTTTTTTTTTTTTTTTGGGGGGGGGGGTTGATAGGGTGTATTTTTACCATATTTTCTAAGTGTTATATTATCGTTTTCTTGTCTTATTTTGATAGTTTAGCTCATGTTTTGTGTTGTTTACGTTATTTCAAGCTAGATTACGCTTTTGGGTTGTTTTGAGTGTTTTTAGGGCTTTTGAGTCGAGAAAACCCAAGAAGAGATGAGAGATGAGGAAATCAAGGAAGATGATCACGATTTTATTGCATATTTATCTGGATGTAATGAATGCATAATATCGAAGAGGATTTCGATAGGAGCACGTAGGTGAAAACGGAGATCAATTCCGAGTTCGGATGAGGAAGATAGGACCGAAACCAGATGGTTGCGCAGGACCCTCTCGACCGACCTCTCGATCGAGAGAGGTGTCGAGAGGATACCCCTGTTTTCCAGCCGGGATTTCTCTAAAAAGGCAATTTTTAATTCCTTCTTGGTTTCCTTGTACAATTAGGTATTAGATGTAAACTTTTACCCTATAAATACCTCTAAACTTATCATTGTAAAGCCAACATGTAGGGCTCTGTAGTCTCCACCATACATTAGATTAGTTTTTATTCTTTTCTCTACTTTTATACTTTAGATCTAGATTTATTTTATTTATGAAGACAATTGAAGATTGAAGATTCATCAAGATTCAAGAGTTTTTCTATTCCTTTCTTTTTACTTTATGCTTTTCATTATGTTTATTCTTCCTTCTACCTTTCTTTTAATTATGTCTAGCTAATTTTTATTAGTTGATTTTAGGGTTTGAATGCCTAATTGAATTTATGTGAGTACTTTTGATTACGATTAGTCTGTCAATCTAGGTGTATGATTCATGGTGCTTATTTTCATGCATGATTACTTGATCACTAATTGTGTATGCATAGTTATGTTTTTATGCCTTAGCCGGATAATTGCATAATGGATCTCATGAATACATGGTATGATGATTTAATTATCTTAGCCAGAGTTAGATTATCATAGGTCTTGCATATAGTCGATGTAGGTTGTTGGTCCCGGTTTGTTAATAGGAAAATACGTAGAGGGGGGGGGGGGGTGAATACGTATTTTGAAGTTTTTCAACTTCAAATCCCTTAACTCAGAGTAACAAGTAAAGAGCTCACTTGAAACTTAAGACCTAGCTGAAGCTAGATCTACAGTACGTAGCTTGCCTGCTTGACCGAAGTGAGTACTTGATCAAGAGGGAGTCTTTACTCGTATATGCGGAATTTGGTGAGCTAAAAATCTTTCCTAAGTATTTAGAATTTCCAGATTAGGTTTGTTTAGATGCAATATGCAATGGATAATCAAATAAGTAAGAGTTTAGGTTTAGAGAGATACGACACAGAGAATTATAGTGGTTCGGAGATAACGCTCCTACGTCCACTTTGTTGCACGACGGCAACTGTTCTCTTCACTCAAGAACTTGAAGATTTCGGGCTCTTCAAAAGCCTGGTCAAGATCGAGCTTCACTCGCTTGGATCTGACAGACGCTGGGTGATTCCGGGTTCACACCAAAAACCTAACTAGACTGGAAGCTTCACTCGCTTCAGTCGGACAGACAGAGAGATTACGGGCTCTCCTTACAGCCTAGCTTCGATCGAGCTTTACACAAACGATGTAAGTGTAAGCTTGGATCTAAACTCTATGATCGAGGCTTCTCCAATCGATGAAAGAAGGGCCTTGGATCGAAAACAACCTAACGACGACTCAAAAACCTAACAGACAGATTTAGGGTTTTTGGTTGACGAACACACTGTGAAGAGCTCTTTACAGTAAGTGCAAAGATGGCTAGAGCTCTTCTTCTAAGCTTGGATATGGAATGGGCTTAGACTCTAAGTGTGAAGGTTGTGAAGACGAGTTCCGATGAACTGGAACCTCGGAGAACACTTAAAACAAAGACTCGAAGATTTGCTCGAAGGCTTGAGAGTGTTTGTTTGCAGTAGGCTCGAATGCTCAAGTAGTGTTCTACTTCTCTTCGTCTTCATCCTTCACTATTTATAGGCGGAGAGATGGCCGAGATCCGTTGCTTGGTTGGTGGCCTTGTCCCTCCTCCTCTCGACAGTACTTGCGCAGGCTGGCACCTTTTCAGACGTCCAGTTTTGGCATTTTGCCAAAATTGGCTAACTTACAAGGTTAACAGTAACTGGAGTGAGCCAGTACTGTTGCGGCGCCTTTGTCGGCCTGGCAGTCAACTCTTCCGCTCCACTCCGCTTTAGACACGTGGAGATCTTGTAATTAATGCTACGATCTCTTGACTGGAGTTCAAAATATGGGCGGAGTCGCGCTGTCGCTTTCTGGTAGGTAGTGGCTCGCTTCGCTTTGAAGTTGTAGCGTCTGCTTTAGTTAAGTCACTTCGTAGTCAATCTGTAGTGAGCCGCTTCGGGAGATAAAGTTCCCTAGTGACTGCTTTGGAAAGTGATGACTAGAGTTGACTAGCTTTGACTTTTCACCGTAGCGCTTGCTTCGCTTCGCTTTGGCTTTGAACTGTAGCGCTCGCTTCGCTTCGCTTTGACTTTGAACTGTAGCGCTCGCTTCGCTTCGCTTTGACTTTGAACTGTAGCGCTCGCTTTGCTTCGCTTCGAAAAACACACTCAAGCGAGTGGCCTTCACTTGAAAATTTGAAGCCTAAAATCTAAGCAAATTAAAGAGTCATCCTAACAGAGTAGGCTTAGAAAAATTCTAACTTATTAACTACATCAAAATGGGTCGCTTGGGAACAGAACGCTTTGGGGTTTTGGGATCAAATCAAAACACTAAGATATCCCTTATAGGTTCCCCCTTAACATATTCGTTCTTAACAATTCCCAACATAGGTGTCGTAGCTGAACCTTATTGATTGTATTATCGATACTTGTTCTATTTTGCACTTGATTTGATTTCTATGAGACCGAGAGGAGATTAGGATCTTATCTAGTGACGATCTATACTGCCTTAGTTGGAGTGTTAGGTTATTTTCGTGTATCGCATCTAGGTTGGATTAAATTGGTTAATTGAGTCAATTGTTACTTGCATAGATTTGATTAGGTAGGCTTCCCTAGAATCAACATTTGTTCTTTATTTGATTTTACCTTGTTGAGTTATTTGCTTATTAGTTACCTTATTTGATTAATTATTTTCTTATTTATTTATTTCCTTATTTGTTTAATTGAGTCCTTTTATTTATTTGCCTAGATTATAAATACCACATTCTAAATTCTTAATTGCTTAAACATCAGTTTAGTTCTAAAGTAGAGGTACTGTGTGTGGTTTCGATACATCAATCCCTGTGGATACGATACTCGTGCTTATTCTATACTATACCTATTTTGTGTGGTAGAAAATAGTGCGATCGGGGGGGGGGGGGGGATGTGATAGGAAATGACCCATCTCCCTAGGCCCAATACCACCACCTTGGCAAGGGCCCAAGCACCACCTCGGCACAGGCCCAACAAAGGCACATCGACCCAATGGCAGCTCGGCCCAGCCCAACACCAAATAGCCCAAGTGCAGGCCCAGGGAGTTGAGCCCTAACTAACAGAACGTGGGATGATGGAGGCAGAAACGGCCGACCCACGATCCCACGTCCATCACTCCCATGATGGACGATAGAATTAGCTATAAATAGTGAATCCAATGTATTGTAACACACTCATGCTACTTTGAATACAAGTTCTCTCTCTCGATTCCCCCGTGGACGTAGATCTTCCGATCGAACCACGTTAACTCCTTGTTCTATTACTTTTCTGCACTCAAATTCTCAAACACTCTCAATCTTATACCGAGCAGCGAATTTAGGATTCATCAGAAACATACTACAGAGTACTTCCTCCATCCTATTTAAATTGTTCAACTTATCCTTTGGTCGTCCTATATGAATTGCTCTTTTTCCTGAAATTAAAAATAAAATAAAATAAAATTGTGTAACTCTCGGTATTTTACGATGTGAATCTCTTAATTTACACTTTTAATATTGCGTCTAAAAGTTCGTACTAAAATAAAAATTAGTACTCCCTCGTACCCATCCTAATTGTCTTTATTTTTTATTGAGATATTTCATTTAATTGTCCACTTATCCAAAATAGAAAATTTATACTCTCACAACTAATACTCCATTCATCTTTTTATAAGGGTTTTTTAGCTCAGACATAAGGATTAATAAAATTTAATAGTCGTTCTTTTATGTTCATATTTTTTCTCGTAAGTCACATTCTTCATTTAAAAATAGATCAAATTATGTTGGAAGAAGCAATAAACATTAATTTCGAAAATAAAGGTAATGAAAATGAGAGAAAATATGAAGAATGTGAATTGGAAATTGAAAATTTTATCTAGATTTATGAAAACACCTTATTAAAAAAACAAGAATAAAAGCCTAAAACCCCTTATAGTAGTAATAAAAAACGAAGGGATTATAAGATGGCAAAAACTTGGGTGCGGCCAGCCGCACCATGCGGCTGGACCCACCGACCCGACCCGACCCGTTGACCCGGTTTGACTTGGGTCAACCATACCCGGTTGACCCGATTTCGGTTCGGGTCAACCCGACCCGGTCCGTGTTGACCCGACCCGTTTAGGTAAAGTACCAATCTTTGTTAATATAAGTGTCAATCTTTATAAATAAAAGTGTCAATCTTATAAATAAAATTTTATACGTAATTTGTATGTATGTAGTAATTTTAAAATTGTTTTATAGGGTCATATATCAATTTAGGGTTTTATAATTATTGTTTAGTATTTAACTTTAATTTTATAAGGTTGAATATGGATTATAAATTGAAACTTAGGATATATAATTCTCCTGCAAAAGTGTCAATCTTCATGAATGAAAGTGCTAATTGTTCTGAATGAAAGTGTCAATCTATTTGATATCGAAAATTTTATATTTTTTTATCGACTTGTTATTATAATGTTTTGATATTATGGTTTATATTATTATTATTATTATTATTATTATATATATATATATTATTTATTTCTATAACATGAAATTAATATTCATTATTAACGTATTTTTCGTAAAAGTGTCAATTATTATGAATAAAAGTGTCAATGTTTCAAAAGTGCTAATCTTTGTAAACAAAAGTGCTAATGTTTCAAAGTGTCAATCTTTATAAACAAAAGTGTCAATCTTAATCCGGCCTCACGGTGAGGCCGGGCTGACAGGAGTGTGCCCCTTATAAGATAAACCCTTCTAACTCTTATAACATTAATTACTATACCGATTTTATAGCGGACTACTAAATGGGACGGAGAGAAATTGTCATCTACTCGCACTTGTCGGGATAAAAGAGTATAGACTGAAAATTCTCGTTCCCCATACTCGTTCTTCGAAGCCGCTTGTTTCTATTAGTTTAAACAAATCCAATCAAATGCATCAATAATGTGGGCGGAACGATCTTGTTCATTAGTTAATTAAAACCTCAAAATAATTCAAAACAAAAGAAACAGCTTTCAAAGCACACTTTTAATAAAGAATATAGGTTTGCACAAATAAAATATTTATCTCCATACTTGTCATTCAAAGACATAATGTTAATCTATTGAAACCCTTTGAAATCAAACAAAAAAACCAACTGTTAAATTCTGTATTACCACGGATGAGATCCTATATCCCTAAACTTGTATTTCAATCCCGTACTAAGTCAAAACTACTTAATTTTGTTCTTATATTTTTAATTGATTCAAATTCAATAATTTTTTAACTGACAAAACTACGTAGTTTTAACTTAGTACACGATTGAAACACAATTTTCGGGACAAAGGATCCCTCCTTACAGAGCTTATCCTAGTCAATAAATATCACAAAATCGTACAAAGTCCACGAATTTGTAGCGAAAAATGCATGTAATAATAATAATAATAATAATAATAATAATAATAATAATATTTCCTCCAAAATCCAAAATGTCAAAACCGACACCGCATGAGTCTGAATCTGAGAGCAAGGGCCAAAGGCAAAAAAGAAGGGGGAGAGAGAGAGAATGGATAAGATCGTCCACGTTTGCTGTGTGCACACCTCTATTTCCGTTTACTAAAAAAGTCACTCCTTTTGGATAAGGACTTCAAATTCACACCTCAGCTTCCATTCCCCCTCTTTCTCTCTCTATATATATATAACTCAACTTTCCTTGTCCCAATCATTACAGTTTCAATCCGATTTATTTACAAACGAAAGCACAGTTTCGCTTCATCCCTATTTAAATACTCTACTCCTGTCGTGCTAAATCTGCATTTGCATTTTTGGTTTAGAATCGCATCGTGAGATTTCAGAACTTTGAGGATTTCTTTTGTGATTTTTGTGAAAGAATGGCTGCTGCTGTGGGTTGTGGGCCTGCTTGGGCTCAATTCAACGGCTCCGTGAGGAATAAGAATGGCAGTAATTATAAGAATGGATTTAGGGTTTGCTGCGTCTCTTCTACCGTGAGCGATCCGTACAGGACACTGAGTATTCGGCAGGGGGCGTCTGAATCTGAGATTAAAAAGGCATTTAGGCAGCTTGCGCTTAAGGTAAATTCCTCCACTCGTTTTGTTAATTCATTTGTTTGTGTGTTTATTTTGTTTATACGTTTTCCTTCGGTAATTCTCTTCGAACGCTTTTAAATCTCTAGCTGTTTCCGTTGAATAAGCAGAATTTGGACGATTTACTCTGTTTTAAGTGGTGGATTGAAGGTTTTGATGTTAGATCTGATTTTGAAATTTCAAATACAGAAGAACCTTAGATTCCTGTTATCCGGTATTATAGATCCTTGGATTTTCCTTCTTTTTTTTTTTCATTTTTTTTTTTCAGTTTTAATATTTCCGCTTACTGTTTTTGCTTAGCCTAATAGATCCAATCTAGAGAAATGGAAATCTAATTGAATTGATATGAATTTCAATGATCGTGTGAAATTTTCTGTAAATTTTTTTACCTTCATAATTAGTTCAGTTGAATTTCCTTTTTTTGTTTGCTCTTATGGTTGATCTTATGTTTTATTTCTCAGTTCACAAAGTGAACAATTATTAGAAAGTTAGCCATTGTTAATTGACCTTGATCTTGTCTTGATATAATGCAGTATCATCCAGATGTCTGTAGAGGAAACAACTGCGGCGTTGATTTTCACCAAATTAATGAGGCCTATGATGTAAGTAACAACACAAATATACATGTACTTTCCATCTGTTTTGTGTAAAATCTGTATGAACTAGTAGTATTCAATCTTTTCTCATCGAGTGATGGTTCTTTCCGCATAGTTGTTAATGAGTTTAAATGGTTGATTGTAGAATGCTTATAAATGGTTAATCGATTATTTAACTTTTTATTGGTGATCAACTACATAGTGATGAAATGCTAATGGAGTTTTCTGTGGATCGGGTGAATGGATTTGAAAATTGGAAAATTCATTTTCATGTTCTTGCTTATGTGATGATGGTGATAAAGGTTTTTGTTTTCGTAAAACGAAAAATCTAATACTTATTTTGAAAGGGATACGAAAATGTTTATGAACGAGTTGAAAATTATGGGAAATCGGGGCCATCTTTAGACAAGATAATAAGCTTTCTCGAGTAATTTGGATGTATGACTGACTTAGTTTTGTGATGTTATTGTCCAGATGGTAATGAGTAATTTGAGAGGAGAATCGAGCAGTCCGCAGATGTATGAATACTATGATGAAGATGAGCAGATGAGGGGAGTGAACGATCAAGATTGGGATCTTTGGGAGGAATGGATGGGATGGGAAGGAGCAGGAATTCGCGATTATTCGTCGCACATTAACCCTTACATCTGAGCTGCAGGCAAATGATCTGCTCGTTTGATGTCTTGACCGAGAGACCCACGCCTCTGCAATGTTTTCAAGTTGCGGAGAAGCATGAGGTTTTGTTGTATAGAGTGATTTCTTTTATCTTCGTTGTCCCTTGTACATATCTATCTCAAGAATGGGGGAATTTACACCCTTTCCTCAACTTGATAATGTGTAACCTTTTTATGGAATTAGATGAAATGTATCGATTGGGTACTTTGTTATGCGACGACTCACCGTAGCAGCAAAATGTTTCTTACGCAAGGCTCTTGCGTTGTGTAAAACATACATTGCGTGTGTGTTTATTGGCTTAGCGGTAGGGGTCAATTTTTAAGACAAAGGTCCCGACTTTGAGTCATTAATGTTGTAGCTTTTAAGTTTTTGTTAATTGCTTTTTTTGAAAAAAGCATTGCATGCTAGCTCGATGAAAAGGGTGTTGATGAGACTGAAGCTAGCATTGGAGAGTTGAATCCGGATTTGCAGCTTAATGGACCAATGACAAGATCGAGAGCTCAAAAACTTCAAGGATGTTTGCAGTGCTACCTTCAATACAAATTGGAGGATGATGGAGTCGGATTTTGTCAATACAAGATGGTGAACTTATCAAGCGTCGAAGACGGAGATTCGGAGGCCCATCAAGGATGAAAGGAAGAAAAGCCCGTTATTTCAGAGTTATTATATTTGTTTGGGCTTAAACTTTGTATTTTATTTATTATGGATTTTCGAGATTATTCAGGCCCAATTACTTAGTAATTTCGGCCCTAGCCTTTTTCAGAATTAGGGTAGTATTTATGTGATTTTCGAAATTAACATTGGACAGACTTGATTGAATGAAAACAGCTTTTACGCTATTTCTCTTGTCTCGCAAACTGATAGTTCTTGGTAGAGTTTGTTGTTTGGCGACCTCAAACTTGAATTCAATCGATTCGTTCGTGATATCTCGTAGTATCCGGGTTAATCGAGCCACGAAGATTGCTGCTCAGACGCGTTTCGAATCCCTGTAGATTCGAGGTTCGTTTCTGGTAATTTTCACAACCTTATTTCGTTTCTGTTATTCCCAGCCATCATAAACCGCCTAATTATCATCAAAAATCATTCCCACCATCCCATACCCCTTCCCTAAGCCTGAAACCCGTTCGTTTAATTTTCAGATTCGTTTTGGAACCCTAAAACGACCCGAAACTGACCATCGAGCCAAATTGAAATCTACCCGTGCGATTTTGCTGAATTTTGGATATTTTGTTCCTAACCCTAGGTTGTACTTCGTGTCAAAATTTGAGCATAATCCGAGTTGTTCTGCTTAGGTTTCTGTTTTTTACCTATTTCGTGTATTCTAGAGTCGTAGTCGGGGAGTTTGTCAATTTCGTGGATTGGGTTGAATCAGTTGTTAGTTGGCGTGTGTTTCGCTTCCGTAGCTTCCGCATAGCGTGATCACATCAGGTGTTTGGTTAGGGCATCGATTATAACGGAGTAAGAGTTTAACATGATATTGTGTTTGGATAAATAGAGTTTATAGGTGTAAAAAGAGATTAAAATGAATTAAGATATAAAATATTTTGAGAATAAAAATGATAAAAGTAATAAATAGGTTGAAAATAAGAATGCAAATATTTTTGAAAGAATATTTTAGAAATGAGTGTATGTTTTTAGACGGTATCTACCATCTCAACTGCGATGTAACAATAAAATTTATTATTCTTGATTTTTATTAACTTTTTTATTAGTTTTTTTGAGTCATTTTTTAAAAATGTTACGATGTAATATGATTTACTCTTATATTACATATCCACGATTAATTAATCTAATCTAGCTTTATTATTATTATTATTATTATTATTATTATTATTATTATTATTATTATTATTATTATTATTATTATTATTATTATTATTATTAGTAGGAAATGACCCATCTCCCTAGGCCCAACGTCACCACCTCGACAAAGGCCCAAGTACCACCTCGGCAATAATGCCACCTCGGCCCAACCCATACCAAACAGCCCAAGCGCAGGCCAGGGAGTTGAGCCCTAAAAGACAACGTGGAGTGATGGAGGCAGAAACGGCCACCACCCACGATCAACCCATGATCCCACGTTCATCACCTCCATGATGGACGTTAGATTAGCTATAAATAAGAGATCGACTCCATTGTAACACACTCATGCTATTTTGAATACAGAATACTCTCTCGATTCTCCCGTGGACGTAGATCACTCGATCGAACCACGTAATCTCTGTGTTCATTACTTTCACGCACTCAATTCTCACAAAACTCTTCTCCTTATAACAAACAACGAATTTAGGATTCATGATTGGCACCGTCTGTGAGAATCTTATAAATTTGTGTTTTCGAATTTTGTTTTTCGTTGTTTGACCCGTTTTCATGGCCCCCAGAAGACGTTTCCTCAGAGGAAGTTCATCAAGAACTTCCCCCGCCGTCCCGAGACGCCGGCGGAGCCGGAGAGCCCAGTAGGATGATCCAGTGCAGAATCATCCCCACGAACAGCCGTATCTCGACGTTCCTGTAGCAGGCCACGATGAGAACGAAGAGGTTCCACCGGCAAATGGGCAATATCCCGGAGGAGATGCCGAACTGCCATCATGGCCATCTCCTCCACTCGTTCAAACACCCGAAGACGCCGCACTACCGCCCTTGGGGATGCCGCATCCTCCTCCCGGGAAACCATTCCGCGGTCCCGTGAGATCACACCTGGGACCTAGGGAAAATTCTCCAGCCCCCACCGGGCCGCAACACCATCCAACTCCGGATGGCCATGTCGAGAATCTCACCTCGGAATGTGAGCAGGAGCTGTTCGAAACCGAGGTCAATCCTCACCCTCCCCCGGTCATCCAACCCAACAACACTGCTCCAGCTCCTCCTCCCGGTCCCGGACTCGAGGAGCTTCTATGAAACTACCTTGCCACCGCCCAAGGAAGGGAGTTCCTGCATCAGTATGGAGAGGAGCAAAGAGCACCTCAACTGGGCACCGGACACTGAGTTGATCCGCCCGTGGTACCCGGAGGGCAGGATCAGTGGCACCACCTCCAGCAGATCCAGGGTCACCCCCAAGGACCACCTCTACCTCCACCTTATGTTGCGGCACCTCCGCCGCCATACATGGCCCCACCTCAGGTCAACCTAGCAGGAGGGGCAGATTTTTGACGCATTCGGGAGAGTTGTCAGTCCTCTTTCGGAGGACATACTTAATACCCCCATGCCCTAGGGGTACAAAGTGCCCAACATCAAACCCTACAATGGGATAGGGAATCCCAACAACTTCCTTAGTCAGTTCAAATATAGCATATTGAACCAGAACTTAGGGAGTGTCTACATGTGTAAGATATTCCCTGAGCTGCTGGTTGACAATGCTCGGGAATGGATTGACAGCCTACCGGCTGGGTCCATCAGGTCGTACAAGAGTTGATGGATGCTTTCTCACGGAGCTTCTCTCAGCGCGCCGAGGTGAAGCATACGCTAGCACACCTACTCACCGTGAAGCAGAACCAGGGTGAGACCATCCAGGACTTCATGGCTCGCTTTGATAGGGAGTGCCTCCAAACCCGAGGTCTCAACGACCTCCTTGTCATCTCGGCATTTCAGAATGCCATCACCTTGGATGCCCTATATAAAGAAGTGTTGGCGAAGGAGCCCCAAACCGTTACAGAATTATGGGCCATCGCCGACAAATTCGCAAAGATTGACGAGGCGACTAGGTTAAGGAAAGAAGGAGACCGAGGTGACGCCTCAGACAAGAAAAAGAAAGAAGAGGCATCGCGCCGAAATGTGATGGAGCGCATCCAGCGCGGCCCGTTGGAATCTCGTTTAGGACCTCGGGGAAACCCGGCGTTGCCCCCGCGAAGTCAATTCGCGTCTCAGCCCGCTCAGCGGCCTGCAATACAGTTTATCCCGTTGACAAAGCCGAGGACCGAGATCCTCGAGCTTCATGTCAATCTATTTGAGAGACCTCGGCCCATGAGGGATACAGGAAGGCTGCGGCCGAGAGATAAATTTTGCCACTTCCACGAGGACTACGGACATGAAATCGAGGAGTGCAAGAACCTGATGTATGACATCGAGGGTTTAGTTCGCAGTGGCCCGTTGAAGAAGTACCAAGACCGAGGTGTAAGGGTTAACCAGTTTGACGCCCCCCGAGGTCAGAAGAAGAAAAGGCAACACCGGGGTGGGAATTGTAACACCGAGGTCGAAAAGAAAACCAAGTATGAAGATAACGAAGGCGAGGATGGAGACTACCAGTTCGATGGCGTGATTGCCACAGTTTCCGGACTTGCCAGGGGGCAAACCAAGTCGTCCCTGAAGAGTGGAGCACGGACGCTCCCGAGAAGCGAGCCTGTCAACAAAAGGCTCAAGAAAGAAGAAATGATCACCTTCTCCTAGAAGGACCCTGTTCCTCCTGTGGTTCCCCACTCCGACGCTATAGTTATAGAAGCAGTAGTGGCCAACAAACTGGTGAAGAGGATCATATCGACACCAGAGCATCTGTAAGCATCATATTCAAACGGTGTTTTGATTAGATGGGAATTGACAAGTCAAAGATTTCACCAGGAGCTCGGCCACTTCGCAGCTTCGCACAAGACGAAACACATCCTATAGGGGCAGTGGAGCTTCCCCTCACTGTCGGGAAAGCTCCGAATAGCTCCACCGAGGTGACGGAATTCTTCGTAGTGGATGCCAAATCTCCCTACAACATTATTCTATGGCGGAATTGGTTGAACGCGGTCAAGGCCGTTTGTTATACATATCACCTCGCATTGAAGATTCCAACTAAGGGTGGAATTGTTTTAGTCCGAGGTGATCAAAAGACAACAAAAGAGTGCTTAAACGTGGCCCTGAAAGGCACGGGGTCTACACCCCAACTGTTGGGGTCGTTGTATATCTAAAGCAAAACCGTTGTTTTAGTGGTTACGACGCTGGTCCACTGTTAACAATCCCTATCTGAAAGAATATGTATAAGCAAGAATAAAGTCCATTATCTCATGTTTTAGACCACGTGTCGGCCTGTTCGGAGGGGATCACGAAGGTCGTTTGACAATGATGAGATATAAACATATCACAGTCGAGATAGCTTGGGCTGAGCTATTGGTCTAGACTGCAGCTTAATAGTAGTGATGAGTCCCAATCACTAATTATGCTGGTACGGTGGAACTTATTGAGGATCAAGGGAGATAATGCTCTTCTCATACTGACCTTGTATCAAAGGTGATATATATATATATCAAAGGTGATATAGGTGAAGAGATACAGATCTCAGGCATTAGTAGCTCGATCTTAACCTTGGTAAACCATTAGATGTGTATGTATTCTTCAGTGTTATTTTGATTTACAAAGATGTGAACTTATCGATAGTTCATCAAGCTCATGTTGTACTTTGGGTAACACGGAGATGCATACTATGTCTAATGAGTGTTATCAATAAGCCGTGTTGTTGGTCCCGGTTTGTTAAGCGGCACACACGTAGGGGGGGTGAATACGTGTGTAAGAAGTTTTTCAACTTCTTTTTCCACTTATCTCAGAGTAGCAAGTATGAGGGTCGCTTCAGAAACTTAAGACCTAGCCGCAAGCTAGATCTACAGTGGATGCTTGACTCTTGATCTAAGCTGGTGCTTGATCAAAGAGTGACTCACTTGCGAAATACGGAATTAGGTGAGCTATTCTTTCCTAAGTATTTAAAACGTTGTTTTAAGTTTGTTTACGATGCAAGTGCAATTTGAATAAACAAAGCAAGTAAAGTTTGGAAAGCTTGAGTAAAGAGATACGACACCAGGGTTTATAGTGGTTCGGTGGTAAAACACCTACGTCCACTTTGTTGCTCTCTGCAACGGATTCTTTTCACTCAAGAATCTTGAGGATTACGGGTTCCCCAAAACCTTGAACTGGTTCGAGCTTCACTCGCTTAGATCCTTGACAAAGACAACTGGGAGATTACAGGTTCTCCACAAAAACCTAGCTAAGATCGAGCTTCACACAGTCGAGGACAGTGCTAGCTTGGATCTACACTCTACGATCGAGACTTCTACTATCGAGTAAAGTAGAGCCTTAGATCTTGGAAACAACCTTTCAACAACACAAGAACCTAACTTGACCTAACAAGAGTTTTTAGGGTTTTGGTTTTGAAAACTCTCTAAATGAAGAACTCTTTACAGTGAGTGCAAAAAGGGTTAGAGTTCTTCTTCTAAGCTTGGATATATGAAGTAGGCTTAGAATCAGGGAGAGTGAAGGTTGTGGAGACAAGTTTCGATGTAGCTGAAACTTGGAGAACACTGGACAAGAACTCAAAGAATTTTCTCGAAGGCTGTGAGTGCTTGTTTGCTGTATGCGCTGAAATCTCAAGTAGTGTTCTACTCTTCTCCGTCTTCAACCTTCACTATATGTAGAGGGAGGGAGGGATGGACAGGAGCCGTTGATGGTTGGTGGCTTTGTCCCTCCTCACTCGACAGTACTCGCCTTTGACCTGCAGCTTTTCAGACGCGCGCTTTGTCTCTTTGCCGAAAATGGCTAAGAGTCAAGTTCAACAGTAACTGGAGCGTCCAGTACTGTTGCGGCGGCTTTGTCGGTCTGTCGGTCAACTCCGGTGCTCCATTCTTTGATTGCCACGTGGAGATAAGCAATTAATGTCCTGATCTTCACTGGACTCGAGTTTGAACTCGTAGTTTGAATGGGCGGGAATTTTTGATCTGTCGCTTTCAGTTAGGTAGAGGCTCGCTTCGCTTTAGATTCTTGAGCGTACGCTTGGGTGAGTCGCTTTAAGTAATACTGTGCATTCACCTGGAAATAGATTTCCTGAGCGTCCACTTTAGTAAAAGTTGACTCGCTTTGACTTTTACTGTAGCGCTCGCTTCGCTTCGCTTCGGCAGACTCGCTTCACTTCAAACACACTCAAGCGAGTGGTCTTCACTTGAAGATCTGGCAGTCTAAATTCTAAGCGTCTAGAGCAAAAATTTAAGCCTTCCTAACATTATAGACTTAGAAAAATTCTAACCTATCTAAATCAAAATAGGGTCGCTTGGGAATAGGATACATAGAGGGTTTTGGGATCGAATCAAAACATATACGTTTTATACAAAGCTTCCCGTTAAGTTCTCCCTTAACATATGATCCTTAACAATTCCCAACAATTTCTCCCTTTTTGATGATGCCAAAACCCAACAATCTAACCACGGTAAGAACTTCAAGCGACTGATTCCTTTTCTGCCTTATCCAATTTTTTTTATTTAATTTTTTTAGTTCTTATGGTTGAAGTGTGAGTTTTGTAGCATAAAGGATAAAATCACATAAAGCATGTAAATGAGACACGCTTGACATAAAATAAAGGTAGATTGATCAGTCAAGCATAAGACAAGATAGCAATTTATGGTTTTTCAAAGAAATAAGCAGAGTAGACTTTGGCCTTCACAGATTTGAGAGTCTCCTTGCTTTCTCTGTGAGAATTGTCCAGTTCCAGAGCTTCATCAATTTCAGCTTCGATAAATTTACGGTCTGGAACGTCTGATCTCGGCATTCTTGGTAATGGAAACTGCTTCTGCTCAGGCACTATGACGATCTTCTTCTTCGGCTCCGTGAGCTCTGCTTCAATAAAGATCTTCCTCCGCAGCTGCTCATAGCACAAGACCATGAAGTTATTTAGAGCGTCCAGCTTGGAGACAGAGTCTTGGCCTGGCACTACTTGCCAAAAATAGTAGGCCTTTATGAATTTCTCTTTACACTTGCTCCAAACGTCCTTCAGCTTGTGAGAAATGAACTTCTCGATTTCACAAGCGTCGGGGTGATGAGCTCTTCTCACTTCAATCTCCTCAGCAGATCTTCCAGTCAGCTCCTTCATCATTCTGTTGAATTTTTCACTCATCTCAGAGTTGAACTGGGGAGATCTCTGGTTGATGGTTTTGCGGATGAGATCAAACTCATCAGGAGTGTATCGGCCGGAATCTATCATTTCTTTGATTGTGACACGACAGGCGTCGATGTCAGCTTGAACAGCGCAAGCTTCAGATTCCTCCGGGGTGAATGGTATATAGGCGCTTCTCACTAGGCAAGATTGAATCAGCCGATTTTCTTCCCACAACTTGGCGGCTCTCTCTTCAACCTTCCTAACTCTTGCAACTCGGAGCTTCTCCTGTCGCTCTGCTTCCTTCCTCCTTTCCTCCTCCTCCTTCTTCTTCTCCTCCAAGCGAGAAGCTTTGGCAGTTATCTCTTTTTGGATCTTCTGGCGCTTGGCCTTGGGATCCTCTTCTTGTTCAGTAGGAGCCGCTCGCTTGGGCTGTGTTTTTGGAGGCAGTGGTGGAGTCATCTTCTTCTTTTCAGCAACAGAGGCTGGAGCTATTGATTTCTCAGCAGCAGGTGCAGTAGGGGCGGTAAGAGCGGGAGCTTGACCAGATGAAGAAGGAGCCGCTTGGGATGGCATCTTTTGAAGCGGCTGGACAAGTGGAATTTCAGTCACTCCCTTCTCCATCAATTCGAAGGCTTGCTCCATCTGGAGAGTTGTAGCAAGAATGGCGTTGGCAGCGATTTGCTCTGCGACGTGAGAAGATGATCTAGCAGCAGCAGCAAACGATGAAGCTAGCAGCTTCGACTTCTCCTTCAGCGCTTCCTGAAAAACCACGAGGCCTTTTCCATGCGGCTTCTCTACCTCCTCTTCTACTCCTGCCTCCTTCCCTTCTACCTTCCCTTTCCCCTTTGCTTCTCCACTCTTCCCTTCTACCATCTCCTTCCCTTCAGCACTCTTCTTCCCTTCCCCCCTTTTGGCATCATCAAGCTTGCCAGAGGGAACGAGGACTAATGCTTTCTCGTCGATGGCCCGGCGGAGGCTGGCGAATTCGTTGATTAGTGCGCGAAGTGTCCCATCAGTGCGTTCGGCAAAGAGACCTTCTTTGGCGAGCACCATCTCTGCTGTCTTTTCCGACACTTTTTCAAGCAGCAGAGAGCACTGCTTCTCACGTTCGGTCAGAGCCTTCTCCTTCTGCTCAAGCTGCTCAACTGCTTTGAAGCGAGCGTCGAGCTCCACTTCAATGTCCGCACAAATCCGCCTTCTCTCTTCCTGCACAAGCAGATCAAAGTGATTTTGTGAAGCGGCGAGCTTCGCTTCACGGGCAGCAAGACCTCTCTCGCGGAAGTTGAGGTTAGTGTTGAGCAAGGCAGCAACTCCAATGTGTATGGCGAGATTATCAGCATGCTTGCTTGCCTTTTCGAGAGTGACACCCAGCTTGGCGTGCTTAAAATCGAAAGCTCAGGCTTCCCTTCGGCGACTCTCGAGCTCGCTCTTATCCTCGTCATACTTGCTCTGGATAATTGCCTTCTCCTGCTCTAGGGTAGCCGCGGCCAGCTTGGTGCGAGTGAGCTCGCTCTGCAAATTGACGATCTGGCCTTCTTTAGTGGCAAGGTCACTCTCTTTCTTCTCTACAGCTTGATAAGCTTTCGAGATGTCCTCTCTGTGCTTTCTTCTCATTGAGGCCCTTTCATCCTCCGTCTTCTTCAATTCACCCTCCAAAGCGACCAGCTTTGAGGTGAACTCCTTCGAGTGGTTCCTCTCCTCCTCAAGCGAATGCTTGGCATCATCCGCTGGCTTCGACTCCTCCTCGAGCTTTCCAGCAAGCTCGGTTTTCTCGCTGTCGAAGTCTCTCTTCAGACTCTCGGCCTTCTCCTTCTCCTTCTCGACCTCCTCCTTCATCCTCCTTATATCACCTTGGAGTTCGAGAATCTCCTGGTCTTTCTTCAACAGCTCCTCCTTGTGCTGTTCAACCAGCTTCTGCTCGTGTTGGGAAAGCTTTCTTCCTGGGAGCTCGGCGTTCGGATAGGCACGCTTCACAGCTGCATCGAGCAGATCCCAGTACTTAGCTTTATTCAGCAAAGCTTTGAACCCGTCCACTCCTACAAATTGAAGCATTTCTGCTTCCTTCTCAGCAATCCCATCCTCCGAGAACGTTTGGCGGAGGGCAAAGATTTTGTTATATTCAGTTCCGCAGTAGGTGACGTAGGTGAGGAAATCAGTGGCTGTTGTGTGGATGGCTTCATCCATCTGCAGGTTGGGATACCGCTTCCGCAGCTTCTCAGCGGCCTGTTCCCAATCTGCTCGGAATATTTTCAAGGCTTTATCGGCGGATGATGGGAATTGTTAAGGATCATATGTTAAGGGGGAACTTAACGGGACACTTTAAATAAAATGTATATGTTTTGATTTGATCCCAATACCCTCTATGTATCCTATTCCCAAGCGACCCTATTTTGATTTAGATAAGTTAGAATTTTTCTAAGCCTATGATGTTAGGAAGGCTTGAATTTTTACTTTAGACGCTTAGAATTTAGACTGCAGGATTTTCAAGTGAAGGCCACTCGCTTGAGTGTGTTTTGAAGTGAAGCGAGTCTGCCGAAGCGAAGCGAAGCGAGCGCTACAGTAAAATCAAAGCGAGTCTGCCGAAGCGAAGCAAAGCGAGCGCTACAGTAAAGTCAAAGCGAGTCAACGTTTGCTAAAGCGGACGCTCAAGAAATCTGTTTCCAAGCGAACGCTACAGTATTACTTAAAGCGACTCACCCAAGCGTACGCTCAAGATTCTAAAGTGAAGTGAGCCTCTACCTAACTGAAAACGACAGTTCATTTCCCGCTCCCATTCAAACTACGAGTTCAAACTCAAGTCCAGTGAAGATCAAGACATTAATTGCGGATCTCCACGTGGCAATCGAAGAATGGAGCAACGGAGTTGACCGCCAGACCGCCAGAGCCGCCGCTACAGTACTGGGCGCTCCAGTTACTGTTGAACTTGGCACTTAGCCATTTTCGGCAAAGAGACAAAGCGCGCGTCTGAAAAGCTGCAGGTCAAAGGCGGGTACTGTCGAATGAGGAGGGACAAAGCCACTAACCATCAACGGCTCCTGTCCATCCCTCCCTCTATAAATAGTGAAGGTCAAAGACGGAGAAGAGTAGAACACTACTTGAGAAATTAGCGCATACTGCAAACAAGCACTCACAGTCTTCGAGCAAATTCCTTCGAGTTCTTGTCTAAGTGTTCTCCGAGTTTCAGCAACTTCGAAACTCGTCTCCACAACCTTCACTCTCCCAGATTCTAAGCCCCATCTCATATATCCGAGCTTAGAAGAAGAACTCTAACCCTCTTTGCACTCACTGTAAAGAGTTCTTCACTTAGAGAGTTTTCATAACCAAAATCCTATATAAAACCACTGTTCTGTTAGGTTAGGTTTTGATTTGTTAGAAAGGTTGTTGCGTCAAAGATCTAAGACTCTACTTTCCTCGATAGTAGAAGTCTCGATCATAGAGTGTAGATCCAAGCTTGAACTGTCCTCGATAGTTCAAAGCTCAATCTTAGCTAGGTTTTTGTGGAGAACCCGTAATCTCCCTGTTGTTGTTGTTTTGGATCTAAGCGAGTGAAGCTCGATCCAGTTCAGGTTTTTGGGGAACCCGTAATCCTCAAGATTCTTGAGTGAAGAGAATCAGTTGCGGCGTGCAACGAAGTGGACGTAGGTGTTTTATCACCGAACCATTATAATCCCTGGTGTTGTATCTCTTTTCTCAAAGCTTTCCATATTTTACTTGCTTTGATTATTCATACAGCACGTGCATCGTAAACAAACTTAAATCAAAGTTTTAATTACTTAGGAAAGAATAGCTCACCTAATTCCGCATATCTCGAGTGAGTCACTTTTGATCAAGCACCAGCTTAGGTCGAGAGGCAAGCTTCCACCGTAGATCTAGCTTGCGGCTAGGTCTTAAGTTCTTGAAGCGGCTACTCTACTTGTCACTCTGAGTTAAAGGCCAAAAGAAGTTGAAAAACTTCTTAAACACGTATTCATCCCCCCTCTACATGTGTATCCCTTTAACAATCCGGGACCAACAAGTGGTATCAGAGCCAGGTTCTTTCGAGCCACTGCTTTGCATACCTGAAGCGAGTCCCCTCTCGCTTCACGTTGTCTCACTGAACTGATCCAGTTTTCCTAAGTGCATCTAAACCCTCACTCACGCATATTGCATTACTACTAACTGTTCATCATGTCTACGTATAGTGCATCCAATCTTCCACAGTTCTCAATTGAAGGATACGAAACATGGAGTTTCTGATGGATTTGTATACTAGAAAGCAGGCCTTTTAGCTTGTATGCATGTGTTGTCCATAACCACTAACAATCTTCTATCTGATTAAGTATGAATTGTTATCTATGCATCAAACATCTATCCATTATCTCAAAGTTGTAGGCTATATGGTGTGTTGTAGATCATAGAAGACCATAGTTGCCGGTTCCTCACGAGATATAAAAGGGTATCACAGTCGAGACAGTTCTGGATATAACTGTCGGTTTAGGCTGTAGTATAGGCTGCATAAGTAGCTTGTCTTGGCTACTTGTCTATACTAGTACGTGCGTGTACTGATAGGATCACGGTGAGGTGTATTCTTCTATTCTGACCAGATGTAGAAAGAATCAAGACCTCGGTGACTTAAGATGAACCTTAACTCTAGTTGAGTCCTAAGGGTGTATAGTTGTGGTCTGCTTCTTTGATTTACCATGGGTGAGAGTTCAGAGTATCTGTAACTCAATATGCTCCGTATCTTGGGAAGCAACTACAACTAGTACGACTCTTAGTGTAACTGCAACAGAGCACCATATCCTGGTAGAACAGGTTGATCACATCCCCTGAGGAATTCATTAAGGACTATCATACCAAACCCTGCAGGTGGATTAAATTCCGGTATGATGAGTAAGGTATGAATGGTACTACTCAGGAATATAAAAGAAGTTGAATAACACGAGCAGTCAGAAGCTCTAAGTTAATCAACGGATGTGGGATATCTTAATATGGGGGTCGTTAAGTCTAATACTAGCCCTGAACTCAACAGGGGTAAAACAGGTAATTCAGTATTATTACTCTAGTGGAATGTTTTAGTACTTATGGACTAAATTATACTCTGGGCTGAGTATGGAGAATTTAGCCATTGGGAGGCCACGGTTTTACCAGCTAGTACATCCCTGATATGGCCCAAAAAGCTCAATAGGCCACAGTATAAGCAATAAGTGGGCCACCACACAGTTGGGCCCAGTATGGGGCGCCAACTATGCTCATGGACGTCCAGTCCATGTGTTGCAGGCCTGGCCTGCAACTTAAGCCCAGTCTCTCTTAGTCTTCTCTATATATACCCCCTCAAGGTCTTGTTTAGACCTAACAGTCAGAATAAATCGAGTGCACTTAATATTCTGAACAAGAAAAAGGAGGCTAGGGTTAGAGGAGAGAGAGACGCACGGCCGAGCAGTAGCATTCGGTGGGGTTCCCGTTTCCGTGGCTAATTCCGAAGTTCGTTGTCCATCCAACGTCAGAATCGAGGAGGGATACAGATCAGAAGATCTATTCGCGAGTTCTCTACTTCTTCAGGTAATCGATCTATAAACCCCCTATGATTCCGCATTTAATTCATAGGAGCATGATAGGTTTATTCGATAGTTAGATATCCGAAATAGATCCTCGGGCGAACCGATCTTCACCGATCAGATATGGTTCCTTCAGTTGGTATCAGAGCCAAGGATCAGATTTTCGGCTCTATCTGAGTAATTATCGATTATTATGCATGTTAGATCGATTAGGATGTCGCTTTTCGTGGTGTTTTTCGTTTTTCGGGGCCGTTTTGGCAAATCTATGTAATTTTTGATCGCGAGATAATAAGGTGCGATCTAGAATAGGATTAGATAGATTTTTCTATTGTTTTTCGTTTGTAACTGCTGCAAAGAGATGAGGAACACGAAGAACGAGGAGACGAACACCATTGGACGACCGCCGCACGCGGCGGCGCGTGGGAAACACGCGCTAGCACACGCGCGCGTGCAGCCGCCCAACGGCGTGCCTCCTCTATCTCCGGTGAACGACGGGGCTCCAGCAGCTTGCTGGAGCCTGGACGTCGTCGGAGGGCAGCGGCGGAGGCGGGACGGGCGGTGGATTCACGGCAGCGCGCGAAGGAGAGCCGCGGCGGAACCCTAGTTAGGGCTCGACGCCGCGGCAGTCTCTGCAAGCTGCATGATCGCCGGAGACGACGACCACGGAGTCCGGTGACGGACTCCACGTGGTCGCCGTCGTTGATGGTGGCAGCAGGCGGCGCCGGAGCGAGCAGCAGCGGCGGCAGAACCCGCGAGGGTTTCTGCCGCGGGTTAACGAGGCTGAAGGCGACGGCGAGGGCGGCGGAGGTAGCGTCCAGGGAGGCGGAGCACACCGGCGACATCAACACCAGCAGCAGGAGCTGCGGCGGACGTCGCCGGCGGCAGCATCGGCGGCAGCAGGCGGGGGGTTTCCGCGGCGGAACCCTATCAAGGGATTCACGCCGCGAGCTTCGCCGGAGAGGGCTGCCGGCCGTGCCGCCGGAAGGGATCGACGGCTAGCAGCAGCAGCGGCGCCAGGGAGGAGGAGGCGGCCGGCGGCAGGCCTCACGCCGTCGGCTGCGGCGCGGGCAGCCTTGCGCGCCCGTGCCCTAGCCCGTGGACGGGCCTAGGGTTTCCAACCCGGCCCGTTCGCGTTTACGGGCTGCCTCCAGCGTTCGGGCTCGGGCCCAGTCACGAATTCGGGCCGTGTTAGGTCGGTTTCGGGTTCGTGGGCCCATAAGAGTGAAACGAGCGCGGTTTGGGCATTTTCGAGAGAATTGGGTCACGTGGTGTGGGCCCAATCTCGGTTAGAGAAGCCCAATGGCAACGAAAATTAGAAAATAAATTATCTAAATAATTTATTTATTTTCGGGGAGAAACGGGAGATCAACTCGGAGGACTTATTCAAGACCGAAGCCTGTTTCGGATTTTACAATTTTATGTAATAGATTAGACGGGTCGTCACACCACGAAAAGCGAGTTTTATTTTTGTTTTTATCTCGTTTTTCTTAAGCATGTTATGGATGCAATTTATTTATTATAGCATGTCTTGCCTGTCGAGGTGATTAAATTGCGCTTAGTCGAGCATGTTTTAGGATTATCAATATAAGCATGTTTTAAATTTTCTGCGAGCATGGTTTATTTGCTGCGTTTAGAAAATTATGCTTAGGATTATGTGACAACGTGATCTAGCATGTCGACAACCTTTTGAAAGAAAAATACTAAGCAGATAATAACGTTTTTGGTATAGAAAATGTTAAGACCTCCACAACTGACCTTAAGGTGAAGTTTGGTGCGAGTGTGTAAACGTCCACACGAACGTGGCTTGCACATCGTATCGAACGAGTTCGCCAGACTTAGGGTTTCTTAACAAAAATGTTCTAACCAAAATGAGAAGTGGGAGCTTTTCTGAGTAAACGTCCACACTAACGTGGCTTACTCGGAATAGTAACTACGGTTTTCTCTGAAGTTGGTTTTTGAACAAAGATAGCTTAAGGAAAATAGTGTTTTTTCCGAGTTAGGCTAAGATTGTGGTTAAAAGCTTAGATATTAGTTAGAATACAACTCCCCAACGGAGTCCCTTTTCTAATCTAATATGGTCTAGTAAGGTTCAACTATTAGCTCTATTTGCCATAAGGATAGGTTGGCAAGATAAGTAGAGTTAAAGATCCGAGTATCTGGTCGAACAGTGGGAGCGTAAACGTCCACACGAACGTGGCTTGCGATCTGCATTGTTTGGGCTGTTGAAGGTTTCGAAATTATTGGTTTATCAAAAGGTTAAAATAATTTTCGTTACGAATTGATGCATGATCTTTTCTTACTTGTGTCTACGTGTTTATTGCTTTTTCAGATATGACTTTAGGCCAGTTGATAAACATTCTCACTTCGAGTCCTCTCACGGATTCCAACTACATGGAGTGGAGGAAGAATCTCGATCCTGTCCTAGCTGCAGGCGAGTATACTGATATGCTCGCGAGTCCAGCTTCTCCTATCCTTACTGATTCGGCATCACAAGAAGAGAAAGAGGTTCATGAGATTTGGCACAAGAAAAATGATGAGGCTATGAAAATAGTCTTGTCGTCTGTGTCAGATGGGATGCAGTATATGATTAAGCATATGGTGACTGCATACAGCATGATAGAGACTCTGGAGTCTTTCTTGGTTAATGAAGTGGTGCCGAAGGCCGAACCAGTTGCAGAGTTTATTCAAGCTGTGAATAAAGCAACAGGAGTTACTCTGACGTCGGAAGACGTTAGAAAGATGATTTGGAATGCAAGGGGAGCTGCGAAGGTGCCTCTCGGTGTTGTAAGGAAACCGAAGTTCAAGGGCAAGTGCTTCATTTGTGGCGAGAAAGGACACTGGAAGGCTGACTGCCCTCTGAAGAAGAATTCTGGTACGTCATTCACATTTGTAACTGAAACATGCTTAGCTGCAAGCTCTACCCAGACTTGGGTAGTAGATACGGGAGCAACTGACCATGTATGTTACTCCTTGCAGGGGTTTCTGCGGACAAGGGAGCTGAGTGATGACGAGATTACCATCTCCATGGGCGATGCATCGAAAGTTGCAGCTGTCGCAGTTGGAGATATTCATTTATCGTTTGATAGTAATGTTTTGGTTTTGAGAGACGTTTTGTATGTGCCTGCTTTTAGGCGAAACTTGATTTCTGTTTCGAAACTATTTATTTACGGATATTCAGTTGTTTTTGATAGAGGCGTTTCTATCATGAAAGACAATGAAGTTATAGTTTCTGGCACATTGTCCCGGTCTCTCTATACCATTACTTGTCCTATGAATGATTCTTCTTCTTATAATGCTTCCTCATCATTGAATACTAAAAAGAGGAAGAATCCGTCTCAAACGAACCAAACTCTATTATGGCACTTACGATTGGGTCACATCAACCAAAAGAGGATTCAAAGGTTGATAAAAGAAGGTGTTTTGGATTTCCAAATAGAACCTTTATCAACATGTGAATCGTGCTTGGAAGGTAAGATGGTGACCAGACCTTTCAAGTCCATAGGATATCGAGCCCAAGAGCTCTTGGAGTTGGTTCATTCTGACTTGTGTGGACCGATGTCCGTTCAAGCTCGAGGAGGTTACGAGTATTTCGTCACGTTTATTGATGACTACTCGAGATACAGTTATATCTACCTGCTCCACAGGAAGTCCGAATGCTTTGATAAATTCAAGGAATTCAAAGCGGAAGTGGAGAAGAGAACGGGTAGAAGTATCAAGTCACTTCGCTCTGATAAAGGTGGCGAGTACCTCGGAACTGAGTTTCGAACTTTCTTGTCAGAAAATGGGATTTCATCTCAGTTAACTACGCCCGGCACTCCCCAACAGAACGGTGTAGCTGAGAGACGGAATCGTACTTTTTTAGGCACAGTTAGATCGATGATGAGCTATGCATCCTTGCCAATTTCGTTCTGGGGATATGCCTTGGAAACAGCAGGTTATCTCCTCAATCTAGTACCTACAAAGTCGACAGTTAAAACTCCTTCCGAATTATGGACAGGGCGCAAGCCTAGCTTGGGTCATATTCGGGTTTGGGGATGCCCAGCACACGTGCTGACTAAGGAGGCCGACAAATTGAGGTCTAAGACTGAGGTTAGGCTGTTTGTAGGATATCCAAAGGGAACGAAAGGAGGTTATTTCTATAGTCCCCAGGATCGGAAGGTCATTGTGAGCACCAATGCCCGATTCCTAGAGGAGGACTTTATTAGTAACCATCAGACAAGGAGTGAAATAATGCTCGATGAGTTGCGAGCATCAGTAGCAGCCGAAATTCCAGAACAGCCGAGAGTACAAGAGGTTATACCACTAACTGCACCCTTATCCGATACTGTATCTCCACCATCGCTTCGTCGCAGTGGGAGGGTTGTTCGTCAACCGGACCGTTTCATGTTCGTGGGAGAATCCACTGAACTACTCTCGGGTATCGAACATGATGAGATCGACCCCTGGACTTACAAGGAAGCGATGGAGGACGAGGATGCAGATTCCTGGAGAGTTTCTATGGATTCGGAGATAGAATCCATAGTTAACATGGACGTGTACGACCTTGCGGAGCTGCCGGATGGGGTAAGCCCATCGGTTGCAAGTGGGTGTACAAGAGAAAGAGAGGACCTGACGGGAAGTTTTAGCCTTCAAAGCTAGATTGGTGGCGAAAGGATTCACTCAGAAAGAGGGAATCGATTACGATGAGACATTTTCGCCGGTTGCCATGCTTAAGTCCGTCAGAATACTCTTGTCCATGGCGGCACATTTAGACCTAGAGGTTTGGCAAATGGACGTCAAGACTGCGTTCTTGAACGGGTACCTTGAAAAGGGTAGGGACATTTATATGCGCCAACCAGAAGGTTATGTGAGAGATGGCCAGGAGCATCTCGTGTGGAAGCTTAAGAAGTCCTTATACGGACTTAAGCAAGCGTCCAGGTCCTGGAACATTCGTTTTGATGGAGTGATTAAATCCTATGGATTTGTCCAGTGCTTAAACGAAAGCTGTGTTTACAGGCTCAGTTCGGATGGAAGCGTGGTATTCTTAGTACTGTACGTAGATGACATACTTCTCATTGGCAACAATGTGAACGTGTTATCAGGTGTAAAGGATTGGTTGTCTGAACAGTTTCAGATGAAAGACTTGGGAGAAGCAGGTTACATCCTAGGGATCAAGGTGATCAGAGATCGCCGTAAGAGGATGTTAGGCTTAAGCCAAGCTTCATATATAGATACTGTGATCGCCCGTTTCAGCATGCAGAATGCCAAGAAGGGTTTTCTTCCCTTCAGACATGGCATACCTCTATCTAAGGACATGTGTCCGAAGACACAAGAGGAGATAGAGGGCATGAAGACTATACCGTATGCTTCCGCGGTTGGAAGTCTCATGTATGCAATGCTGTGTACTAGACCAGATATCTGCTATGCGGTTGGCATGGTGGCGAGATATCAGTCTAACCCTGGTCAGGGACATTGGACGGCTGTTAAGCACATTTTAAAGTATCTCAAGAGGACAAGAGATCATGTGCTTGTTTATCAGTCCAATGAGATGATCCCTATAGGGTATACGGACTCAGACTTCCAGGCTGATCGAGATGAGAGGAAATCTACCTCAGGCTATGTGTTTACCTTGGGAGGTGGAGCCGTCACTTGGAAGAGTGTGAAGCAGAAGTGCATCGCAGACTCGACCATGGAGGCCGAATATGTGGCTGCTTGTGAGGCTGCTAAAGAGGCTGTGTGGCTCCTGAACTTCCTTAATGAGCTAGAACTAGTTCCCAGTTTGCCCAGAGGTATCACATTATATTGTGATAATGCTGGAGCAGTTGCAAACTGCAAAGAACCTAGAGCTCACAAGGCAAGCAAACACATAGAGAGAAAGTACCATCTCGTACGAGCAATCGTCGAAAGAGGAGAAGTAGAAGTGAAGAAAATCCCTTCAGCGGATAATCTGGCGGATCCATTCACAAAGAGCTTACCAGTCAAGGTGTTCGACAAGCATGTCGAAGGGATGGGACTGGGGCGCCTCCCACACTAATAAACTTTGAGTATAAGTGGGAGAAGATGTGTAATAGATGCTAGGTTGTAGACACTTTGCCTTTTGTCACATGATATACTAAAAGTTTGCTTTAGTATAAGTGGGAGATTGATGGATTTGTATACTAGAAAGCAGGCCTTTTAGCTTGTATGCATGTGTTGTCCATAACCACTAACAATCTTCTATCTGATTAAGTATGAATTGTTATCTATGCATCAAACATCTATCCATTATCTCAAAGTTGTAGGCTATATGGTGTGTTGTAGATCACAGAAGACCATAGTTGCCGGTTCCTCACGAGATATAAAAGGGTATCACAGTCGAGACAGTTCTGGATATAACTGTCGGTTTAGGCTGTAGTATAGGCTGCATAAGTAGCTTGTCTTGGCTACTTGTCTATACTAGTACGTGCGTGTACTGATAGGATCACGGTGAGGTGTATTCTTCTATTCTGACCAGATGTAGAAAGAATCAAGACCTCGGTGACTTAAGATGAACCTTAACTCTAGTTGAGTCCTAAGGGTGTATAGTTGTGGTCTGCTTCTTTGATTTACCATGGGTGAGAGTTCAGAGTATCTGTAACTCAATATGCTCCGTATCTTGGGAAGCAACTACAACTAGTATGACTCTTAGTGTAACTGCAACAGAGCACCATATCCTGTAGAACAGGTTGATCACATCCCCTGAGGAATTCATTAAGGACTATCATACCAAACCCTGCAGGTGGATTAAATTCCGGTATGATGAGTAAGGTATGAATGGTACTACTCAGGAATATAAAAGAAATTGAATAACACGAGCAGTCAGAAGCTCTAAGTTAATCAACGGATGTGGGATATCTTAAATATGGGGGTCGTTAAGTCTAATACTAGCCCTGAACTCAACAGGGGTAAAACAGGTAATTCAGTACTATTACTCTAGTGGAATGTTTTAGTACGTATGGACTAAATTATACTCTGGGCTGAGTATGGAGAATTTAGCCATTGGGAGGCCTCGGTTTTACCAGCTAGTAGATCCCTGATCTGGCCCAAAAAGCTCAATAGGCCACAGTATAAGGAATAAGTGGGCCACCACACAGTTGGGCCCAGTATGGGGCGCCAACTATGCTCATGGACGTCCAGTCCATGTGTTGCAGGCCTGGCCTGCAACTTAAGCCCAGTCTCTCTTAGTCTCCTCTATATATACCCCCTCAAGGTCTTGTTTAGACCTAACAGTCAGAATAAATCGAGTGCACTTAATATTCTGAACAAGAAAAAGGAGGCTAGGGTTAGAGGAGAGAGAGACGCACGGCCGAGCAGTAGCATTCGGTGGGGTTCCCGTTTCCGTGGCTGATTCCGAAGTTCGTTGTCCATCCAACGTCAGAATCGAGCAGGGATACAGATCAGAAGATCTATTCGCGAGTTCTCTACTTCTTCAGGTAATCGATCTATAAACCCCCTATGATTCCGCATTTAATTCATAGGAGCATGATAGGTTTATTCGATAGTTAGATATCCGAAATAGATCCTCGGGCGAACCGATCTTCACCGATCAGATATGGTTCCTTCAGTTTCCGTGTCAAAAGCTTTCTATGCTCCATCCACGACAGGATGTGGGAAGTCATAGAAGAAGGGCCAATCGAGATAATGAAGATCAACACGGTGAACGTTCCACCTGCAGAAGGCAGAGAAGCCACTGTCAGACACGAGTATGTGGAGAAAGCCAAAGAAGAACACACTGCCAATGACTTCAAAATTGCCAACCTCGACCGGGTAGCACGCCACACAATGCAGAGCACTGTGTCAGACGCTTATCTCCCCAGGATAAGGAAGTGCACCACTGCAAAAGAGATGTGGGAAACACTAGCCCTAATCTCTCAAGGCACAAACAAAATCAAGGAAAATAAGCTCGCGGTGCTAATGAGAGAGTTCGAGAGTTTGACGATGAAGTCTGGAGAAACGATTGACGCATTCGAGCTGCGCGTCACCAACATCATAGCTACACTCATCTCTCTCGGCAAGGAGTTCACTGATAAGGAAATCAACCTCAAGATCGTTTGAGCCCTCACAAGAAAATGGCAAACAATGAAGGAACTGTACTTGGCAACAAAGGATCTATCAAAGCTCACACCGGAGATCTTGTTCTCCGAGCTTAAAGCTCACGAGTTTGACCTCAACCGGATGAGCTTAGATGATGAAGATGAAGTTCCCACGTCATCAAAAGGAGTCGCTTTCAAAGCCGTAGAAACCTCAACCAACCAGTCAATTGCCAAGATGACAAGAGAAGAACTGGAGGAGCACTATGCATTCCTCTCAAGGAATTTCAACAAGATGAACTCACGAGTTGAAAAATATAAAAGATTCTACAAGCAGTATAAAGGGAAGAGCACTGATGCTCGAGAAAACAAGGGAAAGCTAGAAGAGACGACGAAGCCGATAGCAAGGGACGTGATGGGTGTGGAATGCTACCATTGCCACAAGATGGGCAACTACAAATCAGAGTGCCGCAAGCTAAGTGCCAAAGAGAAAGAGGAATTGAAGGCTAGGAGGGATGCTCCACGTTGGGTGCTAGTTGCAAGCGAGTCGCCAGCTGTTCCAAGCGAGGAGATCTCAAGCGACTCAAACACATTCACTGATCCGAATTCAATCGAGGGAGAGGATCTAGGGTTGATGGCGCTCACCGTAGAGGACACAGGAGAGGTATTCTACTATCCTCCAATCAATTCTATTACACTGGCATACGATCACGATGAGGAAGTACATTTCTCTACATGGAGTGAGTTGCTTAACAAACACCATAAATTGTTAAGCGACCACGAAGTGTTACAACAAGCTATGTCTTATAGCAAGGGAGAGAACCGAAAGCTAGCCACTGAACTTGATGAAATCAAGATTAATCTAAGGGCTATGATGAGTAAGTTTGAGGACCTCTTTGCTAGACACAAGAGCTTGGAAGGAAGGTATGAAACCCAATCCATTCTAGTTGTTAATCTAAATAAAGCCTCATTCGCTAGGCAAGCACTAGAAAGCTCACTTCTACCTTTTGGTAGAAAGGGAGGTTTTGGATATGAGGGTGGACCTTCCAAGCCTACTGTTTTTGTTGGTGCTTCTATCACAACACCATCAGTCTCTTTGGATGAGCCCACTGCCTTCAAAGCGACCACCAACAAGAACAAAGGCAAGATTGAGACTCCAAAGAAGGGACCGATGAGGATGTCTATCTCCTCAAAGGAAGTTCCTATGGGAAAACCAATAACAACAGTCCCTAGCATTAAAGTGCTAAAGCTTACCATTCAAAAGGTAATTGTTGAGGCTATAAGCTCTCAATCCCAGACACCAAAGACAAAGAACGTTCCCTTGAAAAAAAGAACTAATGTCTATGTGTCACGTGAGTCGGATTGGAGATGGTCCAACCGTTCTTACGTTGAGGGGGAAGTATTTGAAGTTCACAAAAGGAAGCTTCAAACCCCAAAGGTTTCCCAAGCGAGTTATGGTCAAAAGCCAAAGCTGACTTCGCAGAAGAAACCAAGCGAGACGATTGCCGAGACTAGAAACCCTAAGTTAGTCTCTAAGCCTTTGGCTAATCCTAAGCGAGACGCTTCAGGATATAAGCAAAAAGGCAAGAGCATGGGTTGGTCTCAAGCCAGTTGCTCTCGTAACTTCCCTCCATGCACACACTGCTGCACTCGTGAAACTGCGTTCAAGCAGAAGTCACATTTTAGAAAGGCCGAGGAACCTAAAACACAAGCTAACACTCAAAGGAGGGTAAAGCAAGTGTGGGTACCTAAGAAAGCTAACCTGCAAGGACCCAAACTGATTTGGGTACCAAAATTGGCTTAATTGCAGGTGAGCGCCGTGGATCCCATGCCCAGCAAAGGTCAAGCTACATGGTACTTGGACAGTGGATGTTCAAGACATATGACGGGCATGAAGTCTCTACTCCAAGACTACACAGAGAAGAGGGGTCCACAAGTAACTTTGGTGACAACTCTAGAGGAAGCACCAAGGGATACGGCGTACTGAAGATTGGGAAGCTAAGCATAGAGAATGTCTCTTATGTTGAAGGACTCAAACACAACTTGCTATCCATATCACAATTCTGTGACAAAGGATACAATGTGGAGTTCATCTCCAACAAGTGTGTTGTGAGAAACAAGCTTACCTCCCAAGTTGCTTTGACTGGTGAAAGAAAGAGGAACGTCTATGTTGCCCAATGGGAGAGCTGCAAAGAAGATACATGTTTGGTTGCTAGAAGTGCAACGGAGACTGGATGGCTATGGCATCGACGCTTAAGCCACCTCAACTTCAAGACAATCAATCGCTTAGCTCGTAAAGGTTTGGTGAAGGGCATACCAAATGAAGTCTTCGTCAAAGACCATACTTGCTCACCATGCCAACGAGGAAAGCAGACAAAGAAGCACTTCGCCAGCTTAGAAGAAGCATCTTCCAAGCGAGTGCTTGAGCTATTGCACATGGACTTGTTTGGACCAGTCACTCCAGTGAGCGTCAATGGAAGAAAGTACACTCTCGTGGTAGTCGATGATTACTCTCGCTACACTTGGGTTGTATTTCTCTTTAGCAAAAAGGAGACGCTGTCCAAACTGCCTCAACTGCTCATGCGACTCGTTGTGGAGAAGAACCAAGCGATCGCTACCATACGCTTCGACAAAGGCACAGAGTTTCTCAACTCTAAAATAGAAGCATACTGCACGGAGCATGGGATAGCACATCAAACATCTGCAGCTCGCACACCTCAACAAA
Organism: Thymus mandschuricus; assembly: GCA_029379335.1. Classification (NCBI taxonomy): domain Eukaryota; kingdom Viridiplantae; phylum Streptophyta; class Magnoliopsida; order Lamiales; family Lamiaceae; genus Thymus; species Thymus mandschuricus. The sequence goes on along the minus strand of CM057080.1, from coordinate 13,621,204 downwards.
ACGGAGTTGCTGAATGAAGAAATCGAATCATCAAAGAAGTTGTTCGCACAATGATTGCAGATTCGAAGCTTCCGATGGAATACTGAGCTGACGCAGCTAACATCGCTTGCTACACTCAGAACCGAACGCTTCTCAACAAACGCTTCGACAAGACACCATATGAAATATGGACAGGGAGAATTCCTAACATTTCTTATTTCCATATATTTGGTTGTCGGGTCTTTATTCACAACAACGGGAAGTCACAGTTGAAAGCTTTTGAAAGCAAAGCGGATGAAGGAATATTCTTAGGATATTCTACATCTAGCAAAGCTTACAGGGTGTTCAACTGCAAAACCCTAATTGTGGAAGAATCACCCCATGTTGTATTTGATGAATCTACTTTAAGTATTCCACAGGTGCAGGTTCAAGCGAATGACAAGATTTCAAGCGAGGAGCTCATCAATCCACTGACATGGGACATGCTTGAAGATGAAGAAGAAGTGAAAGAATCAAATGATCAAAATGCTCAAGAAGATGAAGCTGCCCCCAAGTCAAAGGAAGAGATTGCAGACCAAGCACCCATCCCGGTCGCTTCAGAGGATGAAGCAAGCGACCCGCTTGAAGAAGAAGCAGATGCTTGAGAGCCCAAGCTAGCATGGCTCAAAGATCACTCACCTAGCCAAATCATTGGAGATCCTTCCAAAGGCGTGGTGACCAGAAGCCAAGTGATTGGAGAAAGCGCCATGTTCAGCTGCTTTCTATCCAATATAGAGCCATCAAGCGTGGGGAAGCTCTAGTAGATTTGAATTGGGTGATCGCCATGCAAGAAGAACTCAATCAATTCATCAGAAACGACGTATGGTATCTTGTGGATCGTCCTAAATTTCAGCATGTGATTGGCACCAAGTGGGTGTTCAAGAATAAGATAGACGAAGACCACAACGTCGTGAGAAACAAAGCTTGACTCGTCGCCAAGGGCTACTGTCACGAAAAAGGGATCGATTTCGATGAGACCTTCACTCCAGTGGCCAGGCTTGAAGCCATTAGACACTTTCTTGCCTATGCAGTGGCTAAGAAATTCAAGGTCTATCAAATGGACGTCAAGAGCGCGTTTCTCAATGGAAAGCTCAGAGAAGAAGTGTATGTGGAGCAACCACCTGGATTTGAGCAAGGAGATAAGGTGTATCGATTGAAGAAGGCCTTGTATGGATTGAAGCAAATGCCTAGAGCGTGGTATGATACGCTATCTCAGTTCCTAGTGGATAATGGATTCCGCAAGGGGAAGATAGATCGAACTCTCTTCACCATCAATGATGGAGAAGACATGCTATGGGTTCAGATCTACGTCGACGACATCATATTTAGTTTGCCAAACCAGTCGCTTAGCGAGAAGTATGGAGAGCTTATGAAGACCAAGTATGAGATGTCGATGATAGGCTTGATGAGTTGCTTCCTAGGTCTTCAAGTGAAGCAGCAAGATGATGGGATTTTCATCAATCAAGCGAAGTATACTCGAGATATGCTTGCCAAGTTTGGTGTTCAGCATGCTAAAGCTGTGAAGATTCCGATGAACACCAACTGGAAGATGGATCCAGACCTAGAAGGGAAGTCTGTGGATGCTACAGACTACCGACCTTTGATCGGATCCCTTCTCTATCTCACTGCAAGCAGGCCGGATATTGCGTTTGCAGTTGGAGTATGTGCTCGCTTCCAAAGCAATCCCAAGCTTAGCCACTTTGAAGCTGCCTAGTGAATTCTTCGTTATCTAAAGGGCACTGCCAATATGGGCTTATGGCAGTGGCGACTCCAGAAATTATAATTCGGGGGTGCGAAAAAAATTATCTAGCATCAGGTCATTTCGAAAAACTCTCTCTCGACACTTGCAGTAGCAACCGAAAGAATCAATATCAACTTAATGAGCAAAAATTAATATATATGTCCTTCGTACTACTAAATAGTGGACATTTCTTAAATATATATGAGACATAAAATATAAAAATGAACACTATTCGATGGGACGGGAGAAAATACTAGTAACAATTTTTTTTTTTTTTGGGGGTACAGCTGTACCCCCATTGCCCCTCTCTCGCGTCGCCACTGGCTTATGGTATCCTGCAGAAGATAATATGGAGCTAACAGGATATTCAGATACTGATTATGGAGGGTGCCGAGAGTTTCCTATGCTCTATCCACGACAGAATGTGGGAGGTCATAGAGGATGGACCGATCGAGATCAAGAAAGCCATCTCCGTGAACGTTCCAGCCGCCGAAAGCCGCGAAGCCCATGTCAGACAAGAGTACGTCGAGAAGGACAAGGACGACTACAATGCCAACGACTTCAAAATTGCCAACCTTGACAAAATCGCACGCCACACAATGCAGAGCACTGTGTCGGATGCCTATCTGCCAAGGATCAGGAAGTGCGCAACGGCGATGGAAATGTGGGAAACCCTAGCCCTCATTTCTCAAGGAACGGACAAGATTAAGGAGAACAAACTTGTCGTACAAATGCGGGAGTTTGAAGGCCTTATAATGAAGTCTGGAGAGTCTATCGATGCCTTCGAACTGAGAGTCACCAATATATTTGTCACTCTCAATTCACTCGGGAAGGAACTCACAAACAAGGAGGTGAACCTCAAGATCGTTCGAGCTCTCACATGAAAGTGGCAGACCATGAAGGAGTTGTACCTGGCAACGAAGGACATGTCAAAACTCACGCCTAAGATCCTGTTCTCCGAACTCAAGGCTCACGAGTTTGATCTCAATTGAATGAGTCTTGACGATGAAGATGAAGCTCCTACACTGTCGAAAGAGGTCGCTTTCAAAGCCACAGAAGGACCAAGCGACCAGACACTCGCTAAGATGTCAAGAGAAGAGCTGGAAGAGCATGTTGCGTTCTTATCAAAGAACTTCAACAAGATGAATTCACGCGTGGGCAAGTACAAGAGATTCTACAAGCAGTACAAGAGAAAGAGCATCGATGCTCGTGAAGGCAAAGGAAAGAGAGAAGAGACGTCCAAGCCGATCCCCAGAGACATGATGGATGTGGAATGCTACCACTGCCACAAGATGGGCCACTACAAATCTGACTGCCCAAAGCTCAGTTCCAAGGAACGTGATGAACTAAAGGCAAAGAGAGAAGGATCCCGGAGAGCGCTAGTCGCTAGCGAGGCACCAGTCGCTTCAAATGAAGAAGTCTCAAGTGACTCAGATGCATTCACTGATCCTAACTCCAGCGAGGGAGAGGATCTGGGATTGATGGCGCTCACCGATGAAGATACTGGGGAGGTATTCTTCTACCCTTCAGCTAGTTCAATTACACCAGCACACACTCACCAAGAGGAAGTTCATTCCTCGACATGGAGTGAGTTGCTTAACAAGCACTACAAACTGTTAAGCGACCACGAAGTGTTAAAACAAGCTATGTCTAATAGCGAGAAGGAGAACCGAAAGTTAGCCACAGAACTTGATGATGTCAAGATTAATCTTAGGGCTATGACTAGTAAGTTCGAGGATCTCTTTGCTAGGCATAAAAGCTTGGAGGGAAGGTATGAGACTCAATCCAATCTAGTGGCCAACTTGAACAAAGCCTCGTTCGCTAGGCAAGCACTAGAGAGCTCACTTCTACCTTTTGGTAGAAAGGGAGGCCTTGGATATGAGGGTGGACCTTCCAAGCCTACAGTCTTTGTTGGTGCTACAAACACGACATCATCAGTTCCTTTGGATGTGCCTACTGCCTCCAAAGTGACCACCAACAAGGACAAAGGCAAAGTGGTTGAGAACCCTAAGAGGAAGCCAATGAAGATGTCTATATCTTCAAGGGCAGAATCTAAGGGTAAGCAAAGTTCAACAGTCCCTAGCACTCACAATGCTAAAATTTACCAATCAAAGGGTAAAGGGAAAATTGTTGAAGCTTTTAAGTCTCAGACCAAGACACCAGAGACAAAGGATCTTCCTTTTAAGAAGAGAAGTAATGTCTATGTGTCCGTGAGCCGGATTGGAGATGGTCCAATGAGGGGGAAGTGTTTGAAGCACCCAAGAGGTCGCTTCAAACCCCAAAGGTTTCTCAAGCGAGTCAGGGTCAAAACCCTAGTTTGACCGCTTCAAAGAAACCAAGCGAGTCGCTTGCAAAGAACAGAAACCCTAATTCAGTCTCTAAGCCTAAGGCTAATCCGAAGCAAGTCGCTTCAGGATATAAGCAAAAGGGCAAGAGCATAGGTGTGTCTCAAGCGAGTCGCTACCCCTCATGCACACACTGTTGCACATGTGAAGCTGCTTCTAAGCAGAGTCACAATTTAAGAAGGTCAAGAAGCCCAAGACACAAGCTAATTCTCAGAAGAGAATGAAGCAAGTATGGGTACCGAAAGGGACTAACCTACAAGGACCCAAACTGATTTGGGTACCAAAACTTGTCTAATTGCAGGTGAGCGCCATGGACCCCATGACAAGCGAAGGTCAACCTATTTTGTACTTGGACAGTGGATGTTTGAGGCATATGACTAGCATGAAAGCTCTACTTCAAGATTACACTGAGAAAAAGGGTCCACATGTAACCTTTGGTGACAATTCTAAAGGAAGCACCAAAGGGTACGGCGTACTGAAGAACAAGCTGACATCCCAGATTGCACTCACTGGAGTTAGACAAAGGAATGTCTACATTGCGCAATGGGATAGCTGGAAAGAGGAGACGTGCTTGGTCGCTAGGAGTGCTACTGAAATTGGATGGCTATGGCACCGACGCTTGAACCATCTTAACTTCAAGACGATCAATCGCTTAGCTCGGAAAGGCTTGGTGCAAGGCATACCTAAGGAGGTCTTTGTCAAAGATCATCCATGCTCACCATGCCAACGAGGAAAGCAGACGAAGAAGCACTTCGTCAGTCTTGAAGAAGCATCTTCCAAGTGAGTGCTAGAGCTACTGCATATGGACTTGTTTGGACCAGTCACTCCAGTAAACGGCAATGGAAGAAAGTACACTCTCGTTGTAGTCGACGACTTCTCTCGCTACACTTGGGTCGTATTTCACTTTAGCAAGAAGGAGACATTGTCCAAGCTGCCACAATTGCTCAGGCGTCTTGCTGTGGAAAAGAATCAAGCGATTGCAACCATTCGCTCCGATAAAGGCACAGAGTTTCTAAACTCAACCATTGAAGCATACTGCACGGAGCATGGCATAGCACACCAGACGTCCTCAGCACACACACCTCAGCAGAACGGAGTAGCTGAAAGAAGAAATCGGATCATCAAAGAAGCCGTTCGCACCATGATTGTGATTCGAAGCTTCCAATGAAGTATTGGGCTGAAGCTGCCAATACAGCATGCTACACTCAGAATCGGACGCTTCTCAACAAACGGTTCGACAAAACACCATATGAAATATGGACAGGGAGAATTCCTAACATCTCTTATTTCCATATCTTTGGTTGTAGGGTCTTCATTCACAATAATGGGAAGTCACAGTTCAAAGCTTTGAAAGCAAAGCAGATGAAGGAATATTCTTAGGATATTCTACATCTAGCAAAGCTTACAGAGTATTCAACTGTAAAACCCTAATTTTGGAGGAATCACCCCATGTCGTATTTGATGAATCCTCTTTAAGTCTTCCACAAAGTTCAAGCAAATGAGGAAAAGTCAAGCGAGGAACCTGTTAATTCACTGACTTGGGACATGCTTGAAGATGATGAAGAAATCAAGGATTCAAGCGAGAAGATTACCCAAGAGAAGGTTGAAGTTGCCCCCAAGACTTAAGAAGCGAGTGCAGGCCAAGCACCCATTCAGGTCGCTTCAGATGGAGAAGCAAGCGACCCGCATGAAGAAGAAGAAGAAGAAGAAGAAGTAGCTAGTGCATCCAAGCGTGCATGGCTCAAAAATCATTCACCAAGCCAAATCATTGGAGATTTATCCAAAGGCATGGTGACCAGAAGTCAAGTGTTTGGAGAAAGTGCTATGTTTAGTTGCTTTCTGTCCAACATCGAGCCAGCATGCGTGGAGGAAGCCCTAGCAGATTCTAATTGGGTGATCGCCATGCAAGAAGAGCTGAACCAATTCACCAGGAACGACGTATGGTACCTCGTGGATCGTCCCAAATTCCAGCATGTGATTGGCACCAAGTGGGTGTTCAAGAATAAGACAGACGAGGACCACAACGTCGTGAGAAACAAGGCTCGAGTCATCGCCAAAGGCTACTGTCAAGAGGAAGGGATCGATTTCGATGAGACCTTCGCTCCAATGGCCAGGCTTGAAGCGATCAGACTATTTCTTGCCTATGCAATGGCTAAGAAATTCAAGGTCTATCAAATGGACGTGAAGAGCGCGTTTCTCAATGGAGAGCTCAAGGAAGAAGTGTATGTGGAGCAGCCACCGAGTTTCGAGCAGGGAGATAAATTATATAAACTGAAGAAGGCCCTGTATGGATTGAAGCAGGCGCCTAGAGTGTGGTATGATACGTTATCTCAGTTCCTAGTGGATAATGGATTCCACAAAGGGAAGATAGATCAGACTCTCTTCACCATCAATCATGGAGAAGATATGCTATGGGTCCAGATCTATGTAGATGACATCATATTTGGGTCACCAAACCAGTCGCTTAGCGAGAAGTTTGGAGAGTTGATGAAGACCAAATATGAGATGTCAATGATTGGCTTGATGAGTTGCTTCCTAGGTCTTCAAGTGAAGCAGCAAGATGATGGAATCTTCATCAATCAAGCTAAGTATACTCGAGATATGATTGCCAAGTTTGGTGTTCAGCACGCTAAAGCTGTGAAGATCCCTATGAACACCAACTGGAAGATGGAGCCAGACCCAGAAGGAAAGTCTGTGGATGCTACAGACTATCGTGCATTGATCGGGTCCCTTCTATATCTCACTGCAAGCAGGCCAGATATAGCATTTGCAGTTGGAGTATGTGCTCGCGTCCAAAGCAATCCCAAGCACAGCCATCTTGAAGCTGCCAAGCGAATCCTTTGCTATCTCAAGGGCACCATCAACATGGGGCTGTGGTATCCTGATGAAGATAATCTGGAGCTCACTGGATATTCCGATGATGACTATGGAGGATGCCGTGTTGATAGGAAATCAACGTCAGGCACTTGTCAGTTCTTGGGAAGCAAGCTGATTTCATGGTTTTCAAATAAGCAAACCAGGTAGCTACTTCAACGACTGAAGCCGAATATATGGCCGCTGGAAGCTGCTGTTCACAAATTTTATGGCTTCGTCAGCAGTTGAAAGACTGCAAAGTTGAAGCGAATGAGATTCCAATCTTCTGCGACAACAACAGTGGAATATGCATCTCGTAGAATACAGTGCTTCACACCAGATGCAAGCACGTGGAAATTCGACATCACTTCATTCGTGATCATGTCGAGAAGAAGGATATCAAGCTCGAGAAAATCCATACCGATCTCCAGCGAGCAGATATCCTCACCAAGCCTCTAGCTGAGTCTCGTTTCAACTAGCTATGCATGGAATTAGGGTTGCTAGACCCTGGTGAAGAATGCTAGGTCCAGGATGCACAAGGGAGTGGATGCTTGCCTTCAAGCGACCCTCGCCTTGGATCTTCACCAACTCAAGCGAGTCGTTTCAAAACTCACTCGCTTGAAGAAGGAGAAATAAGGTGGAGAAAGGTGGAGTGTTGGAAGACGTTCCCTACCCGCTTACAGGAAATGTTAAGCCATTGGTTAAGGGGGAACTATTGTTTGCTCTCAGAGCAGGCTACTTCCAAAGCGAGCAAGGAAAGCTGCTACCTAGCCTAGGATTCCTAGCGAGTGGGTATAAACACTCGCAAGTGCCGTTTCTAGTAACGGTTGTGGGGTCTAGTATCGGGCCTTCCCATGTAAAAATGGTGAAAGCTTAGGCAGGGCTGGCACCTAAACCTTGCTTCCTCTTCCCATCTTTCCGCTGAAGAGGAGCAAGTCTTCTCATCTCCTTCATCGTGAATAAACATTCATTTTTTTACTCACTCTTCATTGAGTTGAGCTGTCGAATGTCTATTCATTCTTCTCCCACCTTGAATTTTGCATCGCTTCAATTTACCCTATTTTGGGTCAAGCGAGTCGAATGCAAATTCATTATGTAGATTCTAGAGGAGAGCTTGAAGAGTTACCTTTTACTTTGAAAGGTTGCAGGGCTGGTGGCATGCCTCTGCTTAAAACCGAGATTGTCTTGTCAGAGCATTCTCATTGTCATCCTGTCATATTCTGCTCTGAGATAAGGACTTGTACTCATCTCCCATTCATCGTGAATAAGTACACTTTAGTGAAGCTCCGTTCGGGTTGTAGTAAGCTTGTGTACTCTATTCATTCTCCCCCCCCCCCCCCCCCCCTCCCCCCCCTTCCTTCCTTCGATGGTGGAGTCTTTAGTTCGTAGAGGAAGATGGAAGAGATGAATGCCAAGAAGATCAAGCTTGAGGCAGGACCAACAAGTAGTACCAACAAGGAGCTAAAAGAAGTCTACATATGTGGTATCAATCTCCTACAATGTGAGATTGACTGGTAAGAATTTCAATTTTAAGTACACTAAGTAAGTTGAAGCGTGCTAGAAACCTTCATTTACTATGTGGAAAATACGAAATGAATTTGACACAAATACAAAAAGGAAAACATTCTTGTTTATCCTCGAAGTATGTAAGTCAGAAACATTTTAAATTAAGTCAAAGAAATTTCAATTTCTTATACCAGTCGCTTCAGATGGTCAAGCGAGTGCTTCGTCACTCAAGCGAGCCATCGCAAGCGAGTGTGGAACAGTCACGCCAAGCGAGTACTTCGCAAGCGAGTAAAAGCCAAGCGGCCACACTCAAGCGAGCAAGTACAAAGAGTGAAGCGTATGAGCTGTACACACTCGAGTGCAATTTTACCTTTTCGCTTTGCATTAAATGCAGATCACGTACAAGGAGAAATTTTCGAGCGCGTGCAACACACTTCAAATTGAAGCGGAAAATCGAGCACGATCCAGCCGTCAAATCTCAACAGTTCTTGAATCACAGCCGCTGGATCAACGCCGTTTGGAGAGACGAATTGTTGAAGGCCACGTAGGAGTGCCAAGTCAACTTGGCGGCTCACTTTTACTGTGATGACACCGGACACGTCAGTCACATCGCCGATGGCCGCCGCCTACGCACAGCATCTACGGGGATATTACTGTCTTACCCCAGCCACGTCAACCGAACCCTAGATCTATATAAGGGCGTCGATGTAGAAAAAAGAAACTTCTATCACTCCCCAAATTTGCCATTCTCGTGCAATTTCTGCATCTCCCTGGAATTCACGAGTCTCAACCCCAGTCTTTTAAATCTTCACTCTAAATTCTCAACATTCAGCCATGGTGAAGAAAGCTCAAACTCAAACTATGGAGGAGTTTCTATCCAAGGTCCTTGATAACATCAACGTCGAGCCTCACCTCGACGAGAAAGTAGTTGAAGCCAATGGGTTCTTCCGCAAGGCTATGACCACGGCCGGCTTGTGGGAGTTCGTCACTGCTAGGCCGCAGAAGATTCTGGCCAAGGCTGTAGCTGAACTTCTACTGAACTTGAAGGAGGGACAGAACTCTTCAACGTTCACAGACCCGAAGGACGGGAGGCCGGTGGAAGTTGATTTAAGTGCCATCGCCGGAGTTTTCAACCTACCAGAAGAAGGAGCGGACTCTCTTTTGGATTTAGAGCTGTCCGTCGACGTGGAGTATGCCCATTTAGCCGTCGATAAAGATGTTGAGTTCGAGCCGAAACACAGTAGCATAAGAACAGATCTAGTCATTCCATTCAACTACATCTGTGAACTCTACTCCAAAGCGATACTCTGCAATATCGGAACTCAAGGCCAACTCTCCGACACAAAGTTGTTCGCCGTCACCGTCATAGTGGATAGCCTGACCGGAACTAAGTTTAATTGGCATGGATGGTTCTTCAACCAAATTCACGAGGTTGCCAAGGACTTCAAGTTTGTGGAAGGAAGCGCCGATCAAATTCTACGGAAGGGGAAGCTCCGTTTCTTCTCCAAAATTCTGTTCGCACTGGAGAAACTTTTCCCCAACAGAAAATGGACTAACACATTGGAGTACAAGAAGAACACAATCTCTTTCGACTTGTACAAGACTGATAAAATTACAGTGGATCGGGTAATTTTTGACGTCGAAGTGCTCCCTGCAACACCCGTCGCCGAAAGGCGAAGCGAGGCGAAGAAGGCCAAGCGAACCGCTTCTCCAGCAAAGTGAGTGGGTGCGAAGCGACCCAAGAAAGTGAAGCGAGTAGTTGCATTGTTTGAAGCGAGCGAGGCTGAGAAGCAGCCGCTCGAAAAGGAAGTTGAAGTAGATCAACCCCTCCCCTCTCCAGCAAAAGAACAAATCCAAACTCCCCCAGCCCAAACTCAAATCCAGGCAACCCCAAGCCTCATCCACTGACCAACCACACATTCAACCCCAACCTGAAGCATCCACCACACAAAAACAAACCTCACCCCACTCTCTATATGAAGAAGTATCCACTTCTTGCATCCACATTCCAAAAATTCCTCTCCTCAGCACAGACCCTGATGCTGCATTTACACTCTTCACACCTACCCAAACACAACCACCCCAAACCACTCAAGCCGAAACCGTCCAAGCCTCTACACCCAATTCACCATCTGAATCAGCCACTTCAGCCGATACCACTCAAACCACCCAAACAGCCAATACAGAAATCACCATCAAACCACCAACTCAACCCCCACCCCCATCCGCAGAGGAGAAAGCTCTAACCCGGTACTTGAGGGACAGAGAGCTAGCTGCATAGACAATCCAAAACCGCTATCCCGCCGTGGAGATGTCTGAGGACTTCTTCACCAAAGCCGTCGACTTCCTCACGTACATCGCGTACCGAGGAACGGAGTATTACAAGATTTTCAATCTCCGTAAGGCTTTCACGGAAGAGGTGATTGAAGCAAAAGAGGCGGAGATGCTCAATTTTATTAGAGTCGATGGATTCCATGTCTTCATCAACGAGGCTAGCTACTGGGAGATGTTAGATGCAAAAGTAAAGCGAGCGTATCCGGAGCTGTGATCCCAGAGCGAGTGCCATCCATTCATGAGCAAAAACTATTGAAAGAGCATGCGGCGGAGATGGAGGTAAAGGAGGAGGAGATTGTCAGTCTTCAAAGCGTGATCACGCGGAAGACTGAGGAGTTGGAGAAGAAGGTGGAGGAGGTCAAGAATCTGCGTGCAGATTTTGACAAGTCGAAATCCGAGTTGGAGGGAAAACTCGAGGAGAAGGTGAAGTTGGTGGAGGAAGAGGTGAAGCGAGTGGAAGAGAAGGAAAAGAGAATAGTGGAGCTCAAGCAGTCGCTTGAAGCTGAGAGGAGTCGCTTGAAAGATGTCAACTCCAAGCTAGTGGCTGTGGAGGAAGAGACAAAGGTGTCTAGGCACCTAGAGAGGAAGAAGAAAGTTGTGGAGGAAAAAGATTAAGAACTGATCAAGCTCGGTAGCGAGTTGACCAGGACCAAAAAGGCTCTCGACACGCTTGAGAAGGAAATGCAAATTTTAAAACTCAAGCGTGAGGAGGAGCTAACCGAGCTAGAAAGCCGACTAAGGAGTGCTCAAGCCACTGACTTGAAGCAGGCAGAGCTTGCTATCCAACTTGAAAAAGCACAGAAATTGGCGGGTGACTTTGCCGTCAAAATTATTGTTGCTGCTCAAGTTAATGTGTCGTTGAACAAAAGAGAAAGGGCCATTGCCACTGCGAGGGCAGAACTTGAAGCTGCCCAAAACCACTTCGGATTTGTCCTGCAGGAGGAGCGCAGGAAAATTCGCGCAGAGATTGAAGCAGAGTTGAATGCTCACTTCAAGGAAGTGGAGCCACTCGAAAGCTTGATGGTTTCAGTCAAGGAAAGGGAGAAGCAGTGTCAATATCTGCTCGAGGAAATCAGTACAAAAACATCAGAAATCGTGCTATCCCAAGAGTACGTTTTCGCGAAGCGAGCAGAGCAGATGCTTCATGCCGTGTACAACAAATTCGATTCCATTTACCAATCCATCAGCGGAAAGGTAGTCAGCACCACCCCCAGCAGTCTTGATGATGCCAAAAAGGGGGAACAATTGAAGAAAGGAAGGAAGAAGGAGGAAATGTTGGAGAAGATAGGAGGATCGAAGCTGGAAGCTTGATCGAAGGGGGAAGAGGAGTTGAAGGAGGAAATGGAGGTCAGGAAGAGCAGATGGAGGAGGAAGCATGGGTAGAGTTGGCCCGAAAGAAAGGAAAAGACAAAGCAATCTATGAGGAGCCTCGCAAGCCGCTAGCCGGGAAGTTGTTAGCTTCTTCACTGGCTGCTCATCCTCAGAGACAAACTGAGCAACAGATTGCGGCAGATGAAGCTCTCGCCCTTGCCCTACAACAAGAGTTCGAGCTGAAAAGGAAGGGAGTGACTTAAATCCCTCTAGCGAAGCCATTGCAAGCTGTGTCTTCTTCCCAGGCAGGCGCTTCAGGTTCCTCAACACAAGCGCCCACTTCGACACTGGCTCTCGCTTCAACAACTGTTGGCGCCACTTCAGCCAGCCAAACCATCATTCCTTTTGCTCCCACAAAAAAGAAGAAAGACATGCCACCACCTCCAGCGCCGAAAACTCATTTGAAGCGCACAGCACCAGAAATAAGAGAAGGTGATCCTGTGGCCAAGCGTCAAAAGATCAAACAGATAGTCGCTTCGAGATCTGGTCGCTTGGAGAAGAGGAAGAAGAGAGGAGAAGAGAAGAAGAGAGAGGCTGAGAAGGAGAAGAAGGTCAGAATAGCCAGACTTAAGAAGGTGGATGAACGGATTGAGACCCACTGGAATGAAGTGAGGCTCATTCAATCCGCTATTTCACGAAGCTCCTAGATCCCCTTCACGCCTGAAGAGTCTGAAGTTTGCCAGACACAAGCATGGATTGACACTTGCCGAGTCACGATAAAAGAAATGTCTGATTCCAGTCGCTACTCAACTGATGAATGTGACTACATCCGCAAGCGAGTCAATGAGAAACTTCCAAAGTTCAACACTGTTGCGAGTGCCAAATTCCACGAGATCATGAAGGAGCTAACCAGCAGAACGGAGGAGGAGCTGGTTGTGCGAAGAGGAAATCATCCTGATGCTAGAGAGATCGAGGACTTCATCTCCAGTGATCTTCTTGAGATGTGGCTCATCTACAGAGAAAGATTCATCAAGGCCTACTACTTCTGGCAAGTAGTGCCTTATCAAGATGAGTGCTCAAGACTGGACGCTCTCAATAACTTCATGTGCTATTACAATGAAGAGTTGCGGCGGAAAATCTTCACGCATGCGGAGGAAGATGGTCCTAAACCCATCATTATTAAAGTGCCCGCAATAACAGATTTTCCTATGCCGTTTCTGCCGAACTCAAGCGTTCCAAACCGGAGGGTTATTGATGAAGAAGTTGATGAAGCTCTGAGATTGGACAGTAGCTTCAGACCAAACAAGTATAACTTGAAGACCATGGAAGAAAAGGTCCTTTCTGCCTACTACTTGGAAGAAGAGAAGGATGAGGAGCAGAAGCCTGCAGAAGACCTTTAAATTCCATTTATGCTGTGAACTACTTGTTCATCTATCCAAATTTATTTTTCTGTCATAATTATGTCGTTTACAAGCTTTGTGAATGATTTATCCTTATGCTACAAACTCACTATACTAACCGAAAAAAAAAAAAAAAAAAAAAAAAAGGAAAAGGAACTTTAAAAAAAAAATGAGCAAATCTGCAAAGGAAGCAGTCGCTTGAAGTTCTTTTCACGGTTAGAAAAATTAGTAAAAAGGTAGTGGGTTTTGGCATCATCAAAAAGGGGGAAATTGTTGGGAATTGTTAAAGATATAACTTGTTAAGGGGGAACTCAAGTGGGACACTTGAAGAATGTATATGTTTTGATTTGATCCCAAAACCCCTAAGTATCCTATTCCCAAGCGACCCTAATTGATGTAAAAATAGGTTAGAATTTTCTAAGCCTATACTGTTAGGATGGCTCTTTATTTTGCTTTAGTCGCTTAGATTTTAGATTGCAAGAAATTCAAGTGGAGGCCACTCGCTTGAGTGAAGTTTCCAAACAAATCAAGTCTAGCGAGCAGAAGCGAAGCGTGCCGAGAAATAGCGAAGCGAAGCGAGCGCTACAGTAGAATCGAAGCGAGTCTACTAAATCAAAGCGAAGCGAGCGCTACAGCAAAAGTCAAAGCGGGTCAAAATTTACTTAAGCAATACTCGAAAATTTTATTTCCAAAGTAGACGCTTCAAGTATGACCCGAAGCGACTCATTTAAAGCGGATGCTCCAATTGTAAAGCGAAGCGAGCTCCTACCTAACAGATTGCGACAGCTCAATTCCCACTCCGAATTCAAACTCAAGTTAAACTGAAGATCGCCGCATTAATTGCAAGATCTCCACGTGTCGAATGAAGAGAGAAGCAGCGGAGTTGACTGCCAGGCCGACAAGGGCACCGCAACAGTCCTGGATCGCTCTAGTTACTGTTATGCTTGGAACTTAGCCATTTTCGGCAAAGTGACAAACTGGCACGCCTGAAAAGCAAAAGGCCTGCGCAAGTACTGTCGAGAGGAGGAGGGACAAAGCCACCTACCAAGCAACGGATCTCGGCCAACCCTCCGCCTATAAATAGTGAAGGATGAAGACGAAGAGAGGTAGAACACTACTTGAGCATTCAGCGCCTACTGCAAACAAAAACTCCCAGCTTTTCAGCATACTTTCGAGTCTTTGTTTCAAGTGTTCTCCGAGTTTCAATCTCATCGGAACTCGTCTTCGCAACCTTCACACTTAGATTTCTAAGCCCACTTCATATCCAAGCTTAGAGAAGAGCTCTAGCCATCTTTACACTTACTGTAAAGAGCTCTTCATTAGTGTGTCTATCGAGAAACCAAAAACCCTAACCCTAAGTTATGTTGTTAGGTTTTGTGTTCGTCGAGAGGTTGTTTTCGATCCAAGGCTCTACTTTCCTCGATAGTAGAAGCCTCGATCATAGAGTCTAGATCCAAGCTTACACAGTCCTCGATTGTGTGAAGCTCGATCGAAGCTTAGGTTGTAAGGAGAACTCGTAATCTCCCTGTCGTCGGACTGAAGCGAGTGAAGCTTCAAGTCCAGTTTAGGTTTTGTGTGGTGAACCCGTAATCACCCAGTCGTCGTCAGATCCAAGCAAGTGAAGCTCGATCTTGACATAGGTTTTTGAAGAACCCGTAATCTTCAAAGTTCTTAAGTGAAGAGAACTAGTTGCCTAGTGCAACAAGTGGACGTAGGTGTTTTATCACCGAACCACTCTAAATCGTTGTGTCGTATCTCTAACCCTAAACACTTTATTTGTTTACTGTTTTGGTTTATCATTGCACAAGCATACTTAACAAACCTAAAACTGTATTTTCAAATACTTAGGAAAGAATAGCTCACGGAATTTCCGCATCTTGAGTAAAGTCTCACTCTTGATCAAGCATTTGCTTAGGTCAAGAGACTAGCTTATACTGTAGATCCAGCCTTTGGCTAGGTCTTAGATTTCAAGCGAGCACTTTACTTAAAACTCTGAGTTATTGGAAAATAAGTTGAAAAACTTCAAAACACGTATTCACCCCCCCCCCCCCCCCCCCCCCCCCCCCCCCCCCCTCTACGTGTTTTTCCTCTAACAAACCGGGACCAACAAAAATGATCCCCAATATTTGGCTCTATTTGATAATTAAACTCGATGGAGTATGCATATAACTTTTCTTAGAGCCTTTATAGGTACATTTTGGTGGTAATATAAGAGATAGCAGATGGGGAAATGATGATTTATATTATCACGCACTAATTATATGTGGGGAACCCAAATACTCATGCTATAGATAATTAAAAATAATTTGGGTATTTTAAAATATTAATTTATTCGCAACATGATTATCATTAGATTACTTTCCCGTGAAGGAAAAGTAATGTGTTCTCCAATAGGGAATGTAGCTCTTCTAGAGATGACAATAGAGATATTGTTATATGAATTCTTGAAGTTTTCCCCCTCTTTTTAGAAAGAGTTACAAAATTAATATTCTCCAAAATATTATTTTGATGCTCTAATTTTACATATCATACGTTTGTTGCAGTCAAACTAATCAATATAACTCATAATCTTCAGGATTATGTGTTATAGATTCTAATCAATATGATTCATAATCTTCAGGATCATATGTTATAGGAGAATATTAAGTTTGCTTCTGGCAAACAAATAGCTGTAATTAACATCTTAACATTCATGGACTATAAATAAATTCATGACCTGATTAGCTCACTCCTCTTCAACTATATTAGAAAATTTTTATCACCATTCCCTTGAGTATTTCAATAAGTAGTAGTGTGCTTCAGGCATCACTTGACCGCAATTAACTTCTAATGAAGGTGAAGATAATCAAAAACCATGTATACATTTTATTTAACTATGTATTACTTCATAAATACACGATCTAATAATTATACAACTTAATTAAGGGAGAACTATGTGAGCTATTTGTTACGATGTCATCTCCTTAGAAAAACTAAACAAAATGTTCACGAAGTTTTGGCACAAAACATAAAAGTTTTAGACCAAAAACAAATCATAAACAAAGATTTTAACTGCCTATAATTATGAACATGGAGCAACTTATACTGCAAAAATATAATTCATATGCAAATATACATGAATTTCATACGAAAAAGAAATGTCCCTACGCCACAAAGACGCCCACAACAAACAATATTTTCCAAAAGATTTTAAATATCGTGTATATGCGTCTAGGACGAGGAGCAATTAGCTAATAAGAAATTACTAATTCAATCGTTGTAATCAATACGTAGGGAGAGGTTATTATTATAAGTTCTACACTATTAATGCCTTGCTTTATACAGTATCTAGCTATGAACAAGACCAAAATAGGGTAAATTTGCATATACGGCATAGAAATTAATAACTTTATCACATACCCTTAACAATCATAAGTAAATCGAAGACTGCTATTTCGTTTATGAATTTAAGCAATAATCGTATAAATCGTGGATTCGAAATAATTTATAAATTAAATTCGAAATTTACCTCGTATCAAGACCATTTGATATTCTTCTCTTACCAGAACGAACGCCAATTTTCCTATAGTGGATCACCAAAATTCTGCCCTCTCTACGATATATAGTTGGTGCAAATAATTTTTTTCCAAAAACCACTCAGTTGATTAGAGACTCGTGCTAATAACGTATTGTAAAATAAATTGTAGAGCAGAGAATGGAAGAAGAGACAGAGAAGAAGACGATGATAGAGGAGAAGAAGCGGCGCAGGAAATAGAGTTTCTCATTAATCTTAGCATTATGCGTATTCGTACAAATAGAGTACAATAAGATATATATATACTAGATAGAAAACCCTAACTAATAAGTAATGTCCACAATATATAAATATTTATAACAATTTAGACTTCTCGAAAATTTTAGGATAAATGATAATATATGATACTCCGATTGTTTTTGTAAGTCTTTTTAAATTTTTTCCGCATATTAAGAAACTTTTTTTTTTTTTTGACAAATTTGACCTTTTTTAATGCTAAATTATTACTAATAAAATTTCATCTTGGATAAAAGTACATAAATTATTAATAAAAGAGATACATTAATAAGGCAATTGTCGCAACAAATTAAAAAAAAAAAAAAAAAAAAAAAAAAAAAAAGGGTAATTCTCTTTATAGCCCCATACTAAAAAATAATTTAAAAAAAAAATAGTAATGTACAACTATACCCCCTAGCCACCAATTAAAAAATGTAAATCGAATCACCCCACAACCCCTCCATCATAGCCATTCATCGTCTTCTTCTTTTATTTCCTTTCCCCATTCTTCTGCGCAGTGGCGGAGCCAGGATTCCTCGGCAGGGGGTCACATTTTTTTCACTTTACAAAAAATATACATTAAAAAAAAATCAAAAGTAAGAAAATAGTATTAATAACTTTCAATAGAAATGTGATACAACTAAATTACGAAATAAGTTTAAAAACTAAAAATGAATACAAAAAACTTCATAAAACTCCTCTTCTTTCCTTCATCTTCTGATATCGCTCCATAATTGCATCATTCGTAACATTGACAAAAACATCTTTTTCAATGTAAGGAATTAAGCAATCATTCATTAGGTCGTCTCCCATACGATTCCGTAGAATATTCTTGATGAACTTCATCGCCGAAAAAGCTCTCTCAACTGTAGCAGTAGCAACCGGTAAAGTCAAACACAACTTAATAAGCAAATTGACCATATTTTTCAATCCCTGTAGAGTGGATAGTATAGAAATCAATTACACATGATCCATGAATGATAAAGATATCAATTTGAACATCATCTAGAAGATGACAACAGACTATACCGATCCACAGATTAAGGAGCTAAACAAAATCTAATACCAAAGTAAAAATACACAAACTAATCAAAAATTATCTCGTACAAACTTGATTTAAGAGTAATCAGCTCAACGAAATCCACAATCCAACGATGCGCATTAATTCAATCGATTTCAACTCGTATCCTCAATCGGAGAAGTTATCGAGGTTTAAGTCAAACCTGAGTAGGAAATTCCAGGGGCGAGTGCTGCGTTTGGATCAGTGGCTGCGAATCCTCGTGGCGGTGATGCTGGTGGTGGTGGTGAGCGGCGGGCTTCGCCGGCGGCGGAGAGAATAGGTTGAAGATGTCGGAGCAGAAGAGGAATAGGAGGAGACCTACGATTGTTGCTGGTGGTGGTGAGCGGCGGGCTTCGCCTGCGGCGGAGAGAATAGGTTGAAGATGTCCGGAGCAGAAGAGGAATAGGGGGAGACGGAGACCTACGATGCAAATGCAGATGCAGATGTCCGGAGCAGAAGAGGAATTGGGGATGGAGCACGGCGCACGGCGGGATTGAGAATAATTGGGGGAGGCTTTTTCAATTTTGATTTGGGCATAATTGTTAACATTATTAATATTTTTAATATTTTTAATAATAAAAATGTAAAATTACTAAAATACCCTTGGTTTTTTTAAAAAATTACAGTGGGGTCACTGGACCCCCCCTGCCACTACGCTGCCTCCGCCCCTGCTTCTGCGTCAACTTTTTTCTTCCTCTGCAAATTCAACTATAAGTGTCCAATACCTATCACCTTCATCCCCAACCTCTAATTATCCATAAATTTTGATTTCCCAGTAAATTGAATCTTAGTTCCTTAATCTAAATATATTTTTGATGAAGTCTTTGAGAGAGAGAATTGCAGAATTCTTCAATTAGGATAGTGTTATAATTCCAATTAAAGAAATCGTCGTTAACCCCAACATGAACGTTCTTGTTTTTGTCATTCTTTTTAAAGATTTTTTTCTACTTCTGGCTTTGATATGGGTTGCAGGTTGTTGTTGATTGTAATTGTGGCGTGTTTTGTGATTCTTGCAAACTCTATATTGTATAAAATTAAATCTAGTAATAAGCAAGTTGAAAGATCTAGAATTAAACAAACATAGCAAATTGGAGGCGCATAAGATAGTATGTTACACTGAAGAACAACGAACTCAAACAAATTCAAAGAGAGTAATGTTTTGGGAATATTGGGGGCTATGAGGGCATATCAGTAAATATGTTATTATTTTTTATTAGTATTTATAATTAGGAGGCTATGATGAGTAATTTGGGGGTTATGTTTAGAATTACCCAAAAAAAAAAAAAAACTTATATTTGGAAAACCTTGTAAAGTTATAAAAAGACTTATAAAAACAATTGGAGGGAGTATTGTTAGAGAGGAGGACTCCTTTATTTTTTCACCGTGGACATTTTTAATGTGTCAATGAATGATATAACATTCTATTAAGTAATAATTTTTTTTAATATATACCCTAAGCTATCTAAATACCTTATTATTGCAAAATTAATAGTGAACACATTAAGAGTGTCGACAGTGAGTAGATGAGCGTTTTGGTGTTGTTTGAACACATAACATCAAAGGTTAACTTCATTAGTCCCCTTAGGGAATCATATAGTAACTTAAAAATTGTTTTGTGTGTTATTTATTTATTTTTTTAGATAATGAACTAATAAGTGGAATAAAATAAAAAAGAAAAATAAAATTAATAAAATACTCCCTCCGGTCTTTTACAGTTGAGTCGAAACTTTTCGACACGGGAATTAAGAAGAGTTGTTTAGTACTTTAAGTATGTTTGGTAATTGAGAAGAGAATGAGATTATGTTTATAATTGAGAAGAGTTGTTTTAATTAATATAAAAAATGTTTTTTATTAATTAATATTTTTTTTGTTTATCAGTTGATTTTAAATTAATTTAAAATTTTCTGGATTTTTTTTTTATAAAATTAAAACTTTTCTGGATTTATTTTAAATTAATTTAAAATTTTCTGGAATTTTTTTTTATAAAATTATTGTTGATGTTTAAAATTAAAATAAAAAAATTTTCTGGATTTTTTTTTTATATATAAAATTAAAACTTTTCTGGATTTATTTTAAATTAATTTAAAATTTTTTGGATTTTTTTTTATAAAATTATTGTTGATGTTTAAAATTAAAATAAAAAACTTTTCTGGATTTTTTTTTTATAAAATTAAAACTTTTCTGAATTTATTTTAAATTAATTTAAAATTTTCTGGAATTTTTTTTTTATAAAATTATTGTTGATGTTTAAAATTAAAATAAAAAACTTTTCTGGATTTTTTTTTATAAAATTAAAACTTATATGGATTTATTTTAAATTAATTTAAAATTTTCTGGAATTTTTTTTATAAAATTATTGTTGATGTTTAAAATTAAAATAAAAAACTTTTCTGGATTTTTTTTTTTTATAAAATTAAAACTTTTCTGGATTTATTTTAAATTAATTTAAAATTATTTCGAGAGAGATGGCAATGGCGATAATGGAGAAATTGAGAAATTGGGGCGTAATTAGTATGTTAATTAAGTAAAATAAGGGGTACAATTAGTTGTGTGTTTAATACTTAATTTTTACCCAAAAAGGAAACGACTCAACTAGGAGAGACCGGCTCAATCGGGAAAGTGACTCAACTGTAAAAGACCGGAGGGAGTAGGAGATAAGGAAACTAATAAGTGGAATAAACAATAACAAAAAGTGGCATAATAAAGTGAGATAGAGAGTATATCGGTCACATTAGAATTACTACTACTACCATTCACATATAGGACAAACAAATTATAATAAAAGAAAATGAAAAGGAGAATTATATGAACCACTTGGTGGAATCGGTAGATCTTCTTCATTAAAGTCAACCGTATAGTATTACCTCTGTTTAGTTCATTTTTCATTTCTTATCCATTTTATATATTAGTCTACTTTTTATAAATAATAAATAATATTTGGCTATAATCACCTTTCTTTTCTCAAGATTAATTACAATTACACATTCTCTTTTTCCTTAACTCTTGTATCAAATAAACCAGGACTACTTTTATACTTTTATGAGACGGAGACACAGTATTCATTTCAATTTTCAAACGTAAAATCCGGTTTCATAATTTAATGACTGGTCGATTCAATCTTGCTGACTTTTATGAAAGTTAGTACTATAATTATATTATAAATCATATTTAATATTTGTGTCTACTTACTTTCTAATTTTTTTATACAAAAAAAGTTGATAGGAAAAGAAAAGTCAGAAATAAAACTCATCAATTACGTGTGAACGTCCCCAGTATTCAGCTGCTCATCATCTGATTTTGTTTCTTCCTTCATACAGTAGTTTTCTGAATCTTGATTCGTTTTACCAACATATTCATCTACTCAGTGTAGGAACCGGAATTTCTCCCAATTTTTTTTGTGATTTCCTATAATTAATTCACATGAGAGTACTGTTTTCGACAAGATTGCCATCTTTTTGTTTTTTTGAGAGTTGATGAATTACTTGTTTGTGTTTAGTCCTGTATCGTTGCTTCAAGATAATTCGTTTTTGTGTAACGTTGTTTGGAGGTGGATTGACAGTGATCCTAGTTTCTTTTAGTAATTTGTAATATATTGTAATATGAAAAGATTTATGATCTATAGTTGGGAACGTATGCTTAAAATTTGGGGGTTACTGACAAAAATAGAGAGATTATGCGATGCATTAGGATGAAAAATGGTGAAAGATGGAATGCCTTTTGTTTGGAGAGATTTGGAAAGCAAACATTAGATATCTTGAGCTCATAAATCTCTAGAAGCTTACCTCACTTTTCGTTTTTCGTCCCTCCGAGATAGTATCTGCAAGGTGATTTAGTTTTGAGGAACTTCTTCATAACTTTGAATTATATTGTATCGAAAGATTTGCAGAAGTCGGAGTTATATGGTTATGTTAAGGTTTTTTAACAGGAATTCAAATCTTGATGTGATAAATTAGGAAGAGAAACTAGAAGAAAAGGAAAATTATACATGTGTTTTTGTGTGATTTAGGAGTAATAAAAAAAAATTGTTGATATGGCTAGTTTTAGTATTCGAGTAGGGATGGGTCGGTTCGGATATTTCTTTAAAAGAAAAGTTTGATGGTAGAGATGTATCTAATTTTAGGGTAGAATTCCCCTATCTATTAATCCTATGCTACAAACAGAGGAAAGTGAAGATAACTTTGATTTATGTATGACCACATGTCTTGCCTTCTAGGTGCTGCTGGTGTAAGTACAAGCGTAGCAACGGCAATATATTTGCCTATTTGCATTTTTACCTTAATTTTCTTCGTTTTACCTCAAACTTCTCATTCTATATATATTTAAATGGTGACCATCATTTCTTGTTTTTTTAGTTTAGCAGTCTAAGAATGGATTCTGCTAATGGAGAATGCCTCGCATGGGCAGCCAGGGATTCCTCTGGAACACTCTCCCCTTACAAATTTAGTCGGAGGTATAAATTTTACTTATTTGGGATTTATATTTGTTAGTGTCTGGTGAAAATAGTATTCTTTCATCATATTCTCGGTGTTATCCTACAAAATTGTGAACTATTCTTGGATGCAACTTTTTTTTTGCAGGTCTGTTGGTGCCGATGATGTTTATATAACCATTATGTACTGCGGTGTTTGTTATGCTGATGTTCACTGGACTAGGAATGTAACGGGCCATTCAAATTATCCTTTGGTGCCCGGGTATGGAATTTTGGAAGGGATTTGATTTATGTTTTTGGGTGTTTTGATGGACTAACACATATAATTTTCCTCTACTTTATAGACATGAGATTGTTGGAATTGTAAAAGAGGTGGGATCCAACGTTAATCGCTTCAAAGTCGGTGAGCAGGTCGGGGTTGGAACTTACGTAAATTCTTGCAGAGTGTGTGAGTATTGCGACAGCGAACTAGAAGTTTATTGTTCCAAGGGAGCAGTCTTGACCTTTGATGGTGTAGATTCCGATGGCACCATCACTAAGGGAGGATATTCTAGCTTCATCGTAGTTCATCAAAGGTGACACCGTTTGTTTTAAACGTAACATGAAATGATGTTCAAGAATCATCTCTAATATAGCCTATTCTCCTCTTTAGGTATTGCTTTAGTATACCTGAGAATCTCCCTCCACAGTTAGCAGCACCCTTGCTCTGTGCTGGAATTACCGTTTACGCTCCCATGGTGCGGCATAACATGAACCAAAGGGGGAAATCCTTAGGTGTGGTTGGTCTAGGTGGGCTAGGCCATATGGCTGTGAAATTTGGCAAGGCTTTTGGATTGAAAGTTACAGTTTTTAGCACTTCCATATCTAAGAAAGACGAAGCATTGAATCTTCTCGGCGCGGACCATTTCGTCATTTCTTCTGATGAAAAGGAGATGAATGTAAAACCTTACCAGTTCTGTCGGATCAAGTTCCTAGTTCCGAAAGAGGAGACGAAACAACGTTAATCTAATTGATTTCTCTTGATGTAGGCTTGGAGAGGATCTCTTGATTTCATCATAAATACAGCATCTGGAGATGTCTCGTTCGATTTATACTTGTCTCTGTTGAAGACTATGGGTGTTCTTGTTTTGGTTGGATTTCCAAGTGAAGTGAAGTTCCACCCAATGAACTTGAACCTAGGTACGAATTCGATGATTTTGCTCGATCCACTACTTCTGTGCATTCGAGCCCTGTTGCTAAAACGAACGATTCATTGCAGGTGCAAAAACAGTTGTTGGAAGTGTAACAGGCGGAACGAAAGAGACGAAGGAAATGCTGGATTTCTGCGCTTCCCACAAGATTTACCCCGAAATCGAGCTGATCCCGATTCAATATTGCAACGAGGCACTGGAGAGGATGGTGAAGAATGATGTCAAGTATAGGTTTGTGATTGATATTGCCAAATCTCTTACTGCAACTTAGGAGGGTCAAAAGCTAATACTTTTGTTGCACCGAATAATTAAAATCTTAAACTCAAGCTGTTGAAAATCCTTGGCTACGTTTGTACGATTTACCGCTAGCTGGACTTGAGCTAGTGCGTCTCCGGTCGAGTTTTGACATGAATCACTTTACGTTGTAATATAGAATTGAATATTATAGCATTTTCAAGTGATTCTAATCTGTTTTGTATACATGTATTTAAGTATTAGTTTGTCGTGTACACTCTTTTATTCCAAGATGATTATTCGAGTTATGTAATTCAAAACTTGTGGTTATTTCTCTAATCGGACTCATGAGCCGAGTTATTAATATTATGAATTCCGTTTGAGTATGTTATTCGAGTCAAGTTAATACGAGATATGTTACCCCTATTGTAAATTCCCTTCCCTTGTCATGATTTACTGGTTTAGTTATCCTTAGCAAGGTTCGGTTGTGATAAGAGTTAAGGGCGATAGATCGATCTGCTATCTGTAAGCAAGGTTGGATGCTCATATTCTCATGAATTATTTCGATCCACCATGTAAAGGAAAGGCGTGTCATCGACCTTACCTATAAGGATCGACTTATTCTAGTTTAATTCTATCGGCCTTCTCTACTCATGATTCCAGCTAGTTTTTGTGCATTAGAATATTTTAAGATTGCTTGAAACCTATCAAAGGTCGACTGATCCGCCTTTAGGTATCGACCCAACCTGTCCTATGCCATGTGACAGTTAGGACGAAACCCCAACGGCTAAAAGTGAGCTAGCTGAAATGGCTACTGCCACATCATCAAGACTCCAACGACTATAATTCAAATTCCAAGCCTATAAATACTTCACCCGCTTTCAAATCCAAGAACGGAATTTCAGAACTCAAAGAAAAATCTCTATTGAAATCTCTCTCAAGTTCATTCCTTTCAAGTGCTCGAAATTTTACGACGTTTCCTAAGCACTTGACGAATATAGATTTCTGAATCTAAATCAACTTCGACGACAAAGCGTTCACTGTTGCTGGCCATTGATGACAACAACTCCATTCTCCATCAAAAGATTGTAGTTTGAAGTTCTCCCCAGTTCTCGCCATTGTTGAGCTCTGTCAAGCGTTCTCGCCATTGTTGAGCTCTGTCAAGCTCTGCAACTTAGGAGAAAGTTTGTTAGGTTACAAGGTTGAAACAAAGGTTGTAAGAGTCACGACCTATAACTCATGTCTAGATATAGTTAGGTTGATTGTATTTAGAATTGATACTCAGTCAATATAAACAAGAGAGAGGTTAAATCCGAAGGTTAAAGAGATCTCAAGTCAAGCTCGACCAGACATGGACGTAGGAGGATAATTATATCAATATCTGTGCACGTATCAACGCATCTACATATACACCCTATTGTTGAAGTAAAAAAGATTCAAATTTAACAATGTACATGTATAGTTTAGTCAAATTTATACTAGTCTCGTCCCATTCATAAAGGTATAAGTTTCATTTTCTTTCGTCCCACTCATATAGAGATATTACCTTAAATAGCAAAATAAACTCATTCACACTACTTTATCGACCACTATCACTCTCTTCATAATTCTCGTGCCGCGAAAAAGTTATCCTTGTATGAGTGGGACGGTGTAGTGTTTCCAAGCAGTATAATATTTTTCTTATAAATCAATAGCAAGATTCTGTATAATTTCTGGGTAAATAACAAGATGCGATGGAACAGTAGAGAAGTAGTTAGGGAGAGGATAGAGAGAAAAGAGGAGAGATAAAAGATATTTTCATTTTATAAAACTGCTTAGGAAACAAGCTACTCCCTTAAGTAATCGACAAAGCCCACAACTTGGCCAACAAGAAAACATAAAGTCTAAAACGTACTTTAATTAAAATGCGACAATATAAAATATCTTCTTAAACTTGAGTTGTTGAATCTTGCCACGTGGGTGCTCCAACTTAATTCTTTGATCCCTCAATTGAAACTCCATTATTCCCTCCCTTCTTCTTCCCCAAATCGAAACAGAGCCCTAACTTTCTTTCCTTTCCATCATTGACTTCACTTCCACCAGTTATTCCACCAGCTTGGTTCATGACAATACCCCCTCCATCAGATGATCCTTGTCCGCAAGGATCGAAAGAAGGAAACTTACGGCGTATGTAGTGAGCATCCTCCCATGTCGCGACCTCAGAACAAGCACGAAACCACTGCACACGAATCTGGAAAACCTCAACACCACGGCGATGGATCCGACGAGTCTCCAGAACAGCAAAAGGTTCGATCTTGAAGAACCCATCGACATCGACTTCTGGTAACTCACGAACAGGTACAATTTCTTTGCTGAGATGCTTTTTCAATAAAGAAACATGGAAAACAGGATGTATTTTTGATGATTCTGGCAACTGCAACCTGTAAGCAACCTTACCTAATCTTTCCACAATCTTATAAGGGCCATAAAACCGAGAAGAGAGTTTAAGATTTTTCCGTAAAAAAACTGAATTTTGGCGAAAAGGCTGCAGTTTCAGATAGACCATGTCACCAACTTCAAATTCCCTCTCCACTCGTTTCGTGTCTGCAAAAAATTTCATCCTACCCTGTGCCTGAAGCAAATTCTCCCTTAGTTGTTGCATAAAGGTCCTCCTCTGCTCCATGAGATTAGTAGCCTCATCATTGGTAGAACCCAAATAAGAATCCAAAGATAGATATGGGGGTGGATATCCATAAAGGGCCTGAAAGGGAGTGGTTTTAAGACTAGAGTGGTAATTAGTATTGTACCAAAACTCCGCCAACGATAGCCATTGAAACCATTGCTTGGGCCTATCACTTGTCATACACCTTAAATAATTTTCAAGACATTGGTTCAACCTTTCAGTTTGGCCATCAGTTTGTGGGTGGTAAGCAGAAGAGAGGTGTAAGGTAGTACCCATCAGTTTAAATAGAGCCTTCCAAAAATTGCTAGTAAATACCTTGTCCCTGTCAGAAATGATACTGATAGGAGCACCATGTAACTTATAGATTGAGTCCAAGAAAATTTTAGCCACAACCTCAGCTGTAAATGGATGAGCTAATGCCAAGAAATGTCCATATTTGGTTAACCTGTCAACCACCACTAATATAACACTCTTTCCAGCAGATTTGGGTAGCCCTTCGATGAAATCCATAGAAATATGAGTCCAAGCAGTTTGTGGAACGGGAAGTGGCTGGAGTAACCCTGGTAAGAACCCACTCTGAGGCTTATTTTTCTGGCAAGAATCACAATTCTTAATCATCTCCATAACTGCTTTTTTCATGCCAGCCCAATAAAAAGAATTTCTGAGTCTCATGTAAGTGCCTAGAACACCAGAATGCCCACCAACAGGAGAAGTATGCACCTCTTTCATAATAGCATCTCTAAGTTGTTGGTCTGACCCTACTACCACTCTACTTTTATATCTCACAATACCATCTGAAATAGAAAAGTCCTCATAAGCAGTAGGATCCACTGCCTTAGCTGCCAGAACTTTCCCCACAAACATGTCTTGAGAATAACTTTGTAAAACTTTCTGTACCCACAATGGTGAAACTGTAGAAATTGCTGAACACTCAGGATAAAAGGTAGGAGATCGTGATAAAGCATCAGCCACTTTGTTCTCAACCCCATTCTTGAACTGTATTTCATAATGAAGACCCAAAAGTTTTGTCAACCATTTCTGTTGAGTAGGGTTCATGGACTTCTGATCCAGCAAGTATCTCAATGCTTGCTGATCAGTCTTAATAATAAACTTATGCCCTTGCAAATATGTTCTCCATTTCTGAACTGCAACAATAACAGCCAAGAATTCTCTTTCATAAATAGACAGGCCTTGATTCCTGATTCCCAAAGCCTTGCTAAGAAATGCAATAGGTCTCTGATTTTGCATAAGGACAGCCCCTATGCCTTTACCACTAGCATCTGTCTCCAAAACAAAAGGAATAGAGAAATTAGGCAAAGCTAGGACAGGAGCTGTTGTCATAGCCTCTTTAAGCTTCTGAAAAGCTATATCTGCCTCTGGAGACCAATGAAAGTTATCCTTCTTCAATAATGTAGATAGTGGACTGCTCAAAATTCCATAATTCTTGATAAATTTCCTGTAATAGCCCGTCAATCCCAAAAAACCTCTCAGCTGCTTCACAGTCTTAGGTGCTGGCCAAGAAACCATACAGGAAATTTTATCTGGATCTGTAGAAACCCCTTCCCTAGTGATGATGTGACCCAAGTATTCAATCCTCTCTTGCCCAAAACTGCATTTACTCCTTTTTGCATATAGAGTGTGCTTCCTCAGCAGATCCAAAACAATTTGTAAATGCAATATATGATCCTTCCAACACTTGCTATATATCAGAATATCATCAAAGAAAACCAGAACAAACTTTCTTAAACAAGACTGAAAAACTTGGTTCATGAGAGATTGGAAAGTAGCAGGAGCATTACACAAACCAAAAGGCATAACCAAGAATTCAAAATGCCCATGGTGAGTACTAAAGGCTGTGAGGTACCTATCACTAGGCTTCACCAAAATCTGAAAATAACCTGATCGAAGGTCTATTTTAGAAAAAAACTGAGCCCCAAATAATTCATCCAAAAGTTCATCAATAACTGGAATAGGGTAATCATGCTTGATTGTTAGAGAATTTAAGTACCTGCAATCCACACACATCCTCCATGTCTTATCTTTTTTCTTTACCAAAATGACTGGAGAAGCAAAAGGGCTCTTGCTATGCTGTATAATACCAGCCTTCAACATCTCACCAACAATCTTTTCTATCTCATCCTTGTGGTTATGGGAGGTCCTATAAGGATATTGATGTTTAGGAACACTTCCCTGCTTAAGTTGAATCTGATGTTCCACACCCCTGCTAGGAGGTAAACCCACTGGTTCTTCAAAAACATCAGCATATTGGGACAGCAAAGGGTCCAATTCAGAAGATAACACTTCTGATGAAATATCATTGTTAAGAATAAAAATCTCCTCAACAGCTTCAATATCTTGATGGATAAGACAACTTAGAACAGGGCCAGTAATAAGTTGACAATCAACCATAGATGTCACAGCTTGCAATTTAACTCTTTCACCTGTCAATGTCACAGTAAAACTCATGTTTGAGTAATCCAGTTCGATAGGTGTGCAGAATCTGAGCCAATCTCCCCCTAAAATCATATCACAACCATCAATCTTCAGTAGTCTGGGTGAATATTGAAATTCATGGCCTTGTACAACCCATTTAAAATCAGTAGCCCTCTGAGAACTCAACAATTTTTGCCCATTAGCAACCCGAACCAGTAGTGGCTTATCATAGTGTAAGGTGCAGCCGAGCTTCTTAGCTGTGTCTTCCTGTAGAAAACTGAGTGTGCTACCAGTATCCAGCAAAATATTGAGCTTATGATGTCCCACCTCACCAACAACTCTCATAGTAGTCAAATTGCCCTCGCCCAGCATTGAGTGTAAGGAAATCTGAACTTCCTCTACTTCAGGATCAGAGTTGTTGCTCTCTACTTGAATAACCTCCTGAGAATAAAGACGTTCCTCTTCCTCAGTCATAACCATATACAATACTCTTTGTTTACATCTATGACCAGGAACAAATTTTTCATCACAATTATAGCACAAACCCTTCTCCCTTCTGACAGCCATCTCTGCTGCAGTTAGTAATTTGGTGGGAGATTTATATGAATTTGGTGGATTGTGTTTTGTAGGTACAGGTGAGGTGACATCATGTGGATCCCCCTTCCTAAAGGTTGGTGAAGCATTGGAGAGGAATTTAGGAGCAGGTTTCAACCTGTTGGCAAGAGCATCCAAGGTAACAATCTGTTTCCTACCCAAATTAATAGTCTGATCCAAGGTACAAGGCTGAAACATAGTGATAAAGTTCTGCAAATCATCAGTAAGACCACTTAAGAAACTAGCAATAAAATAGTCCTCAGTAAACTTGCTAGAATCTTCAAGTATCAAACAAGCTTTCAACTCCTCAAATCTGTCCACATACTCTTCATAAGAGCCTGTTTGTTTCAGCTTGTTGAATTCCACTATAATATTAGACACTCGTAAATCCTCAAAACGAGCAGAAACAACTTCTAAGAATTGTTTCCAAGTGATCCCCACATCACCCATGTTCAAATTTTGAAACCATGAAAGAGCTTTTCCATCAAAATGCATAGTAGCAAGATGAACCCTCTGGGAATCTGGAACACTAGGCATGAGTTTAAAGAAACTGTTGCATTTTAGAATCCATGCCCTAGGGTTAACCCCATCAAACCTAGGAAATTCGAGACGTGGTAAAGGTGAATGCACAAAATTTCCCGTAGGAGATTTACCCGAACCAGGAGTAAATCCATAACCACCCAAGATAGATTCACCAGATCCAGTATCCTTTCCCAAATTCAACAGTTGTAACTTAATCTCAGCCAAGGTATGTGTAACATGCTCATATTTCTGATCGATACCTGCAATTTGTTCCTGAAATTTTTGTTCCGATGCAGCCCGCTTCATGGATTCCGTCTGCAAAACCTGATCGAGCTTCTTCTGAGCTTCCTGAAGATCTTTGAAACGAGTAACTTCCGCCATGGATGCGACTGGATGATACCAATTGTAGTGTTTCCAAGCAGTATAATATTTTTCTTATAAATCAATAGCAAGATTCTGTATAATTTCTGGGTAAATAACAAGATGCGATGGAACAGTAGAGAAGTAGTTAGGGAGAGGATAGAGAGAAAAGAGGAGAGATAAAAGATATTTTCATTTTATAAAACTGCTTAGGAAACAAGCTACTCCCTTAAGTAATCGACAAAGCCCACAACTTGGCCAACAAGAAAACATAAAGTCTAAAACGTACTTTAATTAAAATGCGACAATATAAAATATCTTCTTAAACTTGAGTTGTTGAATCTTGCCACGTGGGTGCTCCAACTTAATTCTTTGATCCCTCAATTGAAACTCCATTATTCCCTCCCTTCTTCTTCCCCAAATCGAAACAGAGCCCTAACTTTCTTTCCTTTCCATCATTGACTTCACTTCCACCAGTTATTCCACCAGCTTGGTTCATGACAGACGGAGGGAGTATTATTTAAGTATATGCATTTGATATAATTTCTTTCGATCCCGACAATATGATTGTATAGAGGTTTTACTATAATATATTATACACTATATTATCAAGTAGAATAATACTTTCTTCGTCCGCTACCTCTATATTTTTAATTCATTTTTCAGCCGTCCATGAAAAGTATACTTCGTCCAGTTATAGACATGGACCCACGTCTGTTATTCCTTTAACACCTCAAAAGTCAACCAAAACCTATTTAAATATGGGGCACACTCCTGTCAGCCCGGCCTCACCGTGAGACCGGATTAAAATTGACACTTTTGTTTATAAAGATTGACACTTTGAAATATTGGCACTTTTGTTTACAAAGATTGATACTTTTGAAATATTGGCACTTTTATTCATAATAATTGGCACTTTTACGAAAAATACGTTAATAATAAATATTAATTTCATGTTATGGAAATAAATAATATGTATATATATATATAATAATATAAACCATAATATCATAACATTATAATAACAAGTCGATAAAAAAATATAAAATTTTCGATATCAAATAGATTGGCACTTTCATTCAGAACAATTGACACTTTTATTCATGAAGATTGACACTTTTGCTGGAGAATTATATATCCTAAGTTTCAATTTATAATCCATATTCAACCTTATAAACTTGAAGTTAAATACTAAACAATAATTAATTAATTATAAAACCCTAAATTGATATATGAACCCTACCCTATAAAGTAATTTTAAAATTATTACATACATACAAATTACGTATAAATTTTTATTTATAAGATTGACACTTTTGTTCATAAAGATTAGCATTTTTATTAACAAAGATTGACACTTTACCTAAACGGGTCGGGTCAACACGGACCGGGTCGGGTTGACCCGAACCGAAATCGGATCAACCGGGTCGGGTTGACCCAAGTCAAACCAGGTCGGGCCGGGTCAACAGGTCGGGTCGGGTCGGTGGGTCCAGCCGCATGGTGCGGCTGGCCGCACCCAAGTTTTTGCCTTTAAATATTCATTCTTTTTAATACTTACTCACAATGATGGAATACTATTTGAACATCCAATCATCACCCTACATAAAAACCATGCCGATTAAATCGAAGTATAAAGGAAGGAGTATTATCAGGTTGATATCAAATTTATCTTAATATGCATTTTAAAAAAAAATTATTTACATCATTACATCAATATATACAAGACTTATATATATGAGATATTTGACACCACACACGATAGTGAGATTTTGTTGCAATTATAGCTCAATATCTACTCATATATATCTACCAATACAAAGGTGAGACTCCTACACCATACAAAGGTAGAAAAACTCATCCACACACCACGTTGGTAGAGTGAATAGAACCCAGGACCTCCTGAAGAGGAAAGTCATAAGTGTCTCCCCTTGCCACCAGATCAAAGAGTCATTGGCCTTAATATACATTTTTTCAACACATTAAAATATGTACAAAAAATTAAACCGCATTAATAAGAAGAACATAGGGAGTAACAGTGAATTCACATCCAATGCTATTGATATCATAATAAAGGGGTCTCAAATTATTAGTAGCCTAAAATATCTATTGGGTTGGGGTTTGCGTTCCAAGTAATGTTTTAAAAATTGAACTGAAAGTCGAACCGGTGTTGCCTTCGATTTTTGACTTTTTCGGTTGAACCACGATTGATACGCTTGAAACCAAAAAAATCGAAAAAGAAAACCATCCAATAAAATTAAATCGGTTCATGATTCAATGCGTATTTATCGATTTAGTTCGATTTTTAAAACATGAGTTCCAATAACCAACACGAAAGGATAGTACTACCATTAGTAATACCATTTATATAAATCTATATTTCTTCAAACAATATAATATGAATATATTTTTATATTTAAAAAAAAAAAAAAAAAAACTCCTGTCAGTCCCATTGGTATATAGATAAATTCAATTTTCGTCTATCCCACTGGTATAAAATTATTACCAAAAATAATAAAAAATTTAATCTACTGAAATTCGTCAACACTACTTTATCTATTTTAGTCTTTTGATATCCTACATCTAAACATGCCAGAATTTTTTGCTTCCTTTGTCCACAATTTTTAGGTTATTTTCATTTTTCGCCTATCCACAATTTTTAGGACATTTTCATTTGGCAATGAATCCTACCCATAAAATTATAATCATGTCCTTTAAATATCATTTTAACACATCATTACAACTATTAAACTCGGTGTCGACCCTAAGGACCTAAGAATTAGGGGTGGTTCGGTACGGCATACCGTAAATTTTTTGTCATACCGTATACTGTACCGTTAGTTGCGGTATGAGATTTTTCATACCATTGTCGTTCCGTACCTTTCGGCATACCAATGTTCGGTATACCGGAAATTCGGTATGGAAAAAA
Source organism: Thymus mandschuricus (assembly GCA_029379335.1). Taxonomy (NCBI): domain Eukaryota; kingdom Viridiplantae; phylum Streptophyta; class Magnoliopsida; order Lamiales; family Lamiaceae; genus Thymus; species Thymus mandschuricus. The sequence continues at coordinate 13,587,496 of CM057080.1, read as the reverse complement.
CCCATACCGTTATCATACCGTACTTTCGGTATACCGTACCGTACTTCGGTATGGTACGGTATACCAAAAATCATACAATTATCAAACATTATGTTATTCCAAATGTTTCTAATTAATTTTTTTCCATACAATAAAGTCAATGAATAATTAAAAATCTATATATAAACTAATAATGCAAGTGTTGATTAAATTTGCTACGTAGTTAAAATGAATTCAATCTTTATACAATCATGTTCATACACTTTCATACAATCATACTTTTAAAATTTTAATACGTAAAGATTAACATATTACATATGTAGTGTATTCATTAATCATTAGTAGCCATTAACTATGATTATAAACTAGCTAGTAGTATGTTTTATCTTCTATATTGTAAACTTGTAGTAGTAATACATTCAAGATTCGAGACTTTATCTTGTATGAACTAGTGTGCATATAATTTTCTAGGTACTAAAATATAAAGAATATTGTTATATAAAACTCTTTAATTGTATAACAAATTGCGGTATATATTCGGTATATACCATAAAATACAATGTATACCACAAATTCGTATGTACCGAACATTCAGTATATTCGGTATATGTCTCGTGCATACCGTTTATTCGGCATATACCGAGCATTCGGTATATGCCGAATGTTCGGTATATACCGTAAATTTGGTATATACCGCGGTATGGTATTTTGCGGTATACCGCGGTATTGCAATTTTGGATACCGTTGCCGTACCGAAACTTATCGGTACGGTATGATACCGTACCGAAAAATCGGTATACTGTCTCTTTCGGTTTTTTCAAAATTTTTTCGACGCGGTATGTTCGGTATTTCGGCATAACGACATCCCGACCCACCCCTACTAAGAATCATGTACGGAGGGAGCATTTTTTGTCTACGGTTTTTCCTCCATTTCATTAGAATTTTATTTTGAACAAATATTGAAAGTAAGCTTTATTATTTGTTGTTAAAACAAAAAATAAAAGGAAGTTAGGAACATAGAACATCAACTACTCTTTCCGAGTCCGAGTAATCAGTATCTCATTATTTGATTGCTTCTTCTTCTCCTCCTCCTCCTCTATACGCCGTCATTCGCGCCGCCATCACTCGTCGATTTGCCTTACGATTCTGCTATTTTTCCAAATCGTGCTTCATCAATTTGAAGGTGGGTTTTCTTTTGGAATTTGCTTTTATATAGTTTATCTTTGATATTATCTGAATCTGGATTCGTTGTTGTCACAGATTCATGTGCCCACTACAGAAACCCTAATATTCCTTTCTTAAAGGTGATTTCCCGAAATTTTTTGGTGGTTTTTTCGGTGCGATTATCTTATTTTATTTGTTGCGAATGCTTGTGAATTACTTTCCATCCGAGGTAATCAATTTATGCTCTGTTTTTTTGGGTTCGTTCTATTCACGGGATTGTATGAGAGAGAGGGAGAATTGTTGTTTTCGACGACTGTAAGGGTCTGATTTTTTTCTCTCCCTGAATCCTGCGTTCAATTGTGTTTTGAGATAGCTTTATTCATCATTACGGCGATAAATCATTTCTGTGTAAGGCTATGTAGTTTTGGTAATCGGTAGGATTGGCAGTGGTCTTAATGTATTGACATGTACTGTAATTGATAATATTAAATGGTTAATGTGCAATAATTGGGTTTATGCGGTTTATTTGGGCGGTTTCTGACCGGAAAAGAACAATTGTGATGCTATATTCTGATGAAAAGTGGTGCACTGGAAAATATGAATGTGATTGTTTGTTTCTCCAACGGAAGAATCGGAACGAAAGATATCGGGATCATAAAAAAGGGATAGCCAGAACCCAGAAGTTGTCTTCTTTAGCAAGATAGGAAGGAATACTGGTTGCTTTTGGTTGTCAGAGTCTAAACTAGTAGGACAAGATTAGTGCCCTTTTTTAAAAAAGAAATTTATCCTGAAACTTGATATGAAAGCAACACTAAACTTCTCAAGCATTTTATTCATGTTTATCAAATCCAACTACGGTTCACCGTGTCTAGATAGTTAACCTCATTTATTGGTCCTTTGTTATGGTGTTTCCATTATGTCATGGTGCAATCGTATAACTCATCTGCTTCATAATTTCTTGCTGCAGTTGCAGAATCTGTTGGGGGATGGCAGACCTCAAAGAACGTCTGCTTCCACCAAAACCAGCATCAGCTATAAATCTGAGAGACAATTCGTACAGGCCATCTGCCTCTGGCCGTATCCCGTTTCAGGGAGTAGATGTATCAGGCCTGAAAAAGCGTGGGCAGGGAGTTCGATCATGGATACGTGTCGATGTAACAGGGAATTCCCAAGTGATTGAGGTCGATAAGTTTACTATGATGCGTCGTTGTGATCTTCCTGCGCGTGATTTAAGATTATTGGACCCGCTATTCGTCTACCCTTCTACTATCCTTGGCAGAGAGAAAGCAATTGTTGTAAATCTGGAGCAGATCAGATGCATCATCACTGCAGATGAGGTCCTGCTCTTAAACTCCCTTGATAGCTATGTTATTCAGTATGTGCTGGAATTGCAGAGACGGTTAGAAGCTGCTGGAGCTGGTGAAGTTTGGCAGTCTGAAGGTACGGACTCAGGCAGAAGGAGAGGAAGCAGAAATTTTGACAGCGTATTTGGAAACACGTCTCCAGATTACCTGCCGTTTGAGTTCAGAGCTCTTGAAGTTGCACTGGAGGCTGCCTGTACATTTCTGGATTCTCAGGTGCATGCCATGAAAGCTTGCTTTGTTTTCTCTATCCTTGTCCGTCCCTGTTGCTTAGGGAGTCATGAATGTGTCTGCCTGAATTTTGTTTATTTATTTTCTCAACAAAGGACATGAAATGCTATTGGAATAATAAAAGGTAAAAAATTGACAAGTCACATGTCTTTAACAGTGAAACGGTTTTAGCTGCATGTTGCAACTCTATTATCTTATATAGTGACAAAGCATATCTAAGACTATCACATAGCCCTCCTATCTACATTGTTCACCCTTTTATTTCTATCTACTTGTCTGAGCACTAATGGTTGCAATACAATGAAAAATTGAGAATTTCTTTTAAATCTTCTACTCAAATATAGAGATTCTGGCCACATGCATAACAATATTTGCATGTAACAAATGCAACCTATAGAATAGCCTGTCTCTTATATTTTGTACCACTGAAGCTTAAGCCTGAAATCTAGTGTCTGTATCCATATCCTATGCATTAATTTATGTTGAATTTAGCTCTATCTGCTAGCTATCTGGAACAGATGCCCCGATTTTGGATTTGACTGTCTTCTGGATTGTAGACAATTTTGGTGGTGTTTCTTTGGTTATATCTCTATTATCCGAAGTTAATAATATCTTTACAATTTTACGTTAATCATGCAAAGAAGCTAACTTGTCTTTTTAACTATTGCGGGCCAGACTTTTGTATAGAAAAGCAATATCAGTGCGAAATGTGAAGCTTGACAGGACTTGAGAAATTAATACTCAACAAAGAGCATATTTTGATCTTTCAATTTTCTGTATGCTGATACTGAAGCAGAGAGGTCTACAACTGTCATGAATCCTAATATTCTTTCCATTCACACACTTTGTTGAACATAATTCAAATATGTTAGGCCCAAGAATTAGAGATTGAAGCATACCCATTGTTGGATGAACTTACTTCAAAAATCAGCACACTGAATTTGGAACGAGTTCGTAGACTAAAAAGCAGACTTGTTGCCTTGACTCGGAGAGTTCAGAAGGTATGTAGCTAGTTCTGTTGGCTCATCATCCTACTAGGTCTTCTGTTTTATTTTTCTCTCATTTCTGCTCCGTTTGAAGTTTAACGTTGCATTAATATCATCTAGGTTAGAGACGAGATAGAACAACTGATGGATGATGATGGTGACATGGCTGAAATGTATCTCACAGAGAAGAAAAGGCGTGTGGAATCTTCATTTTACAGTGGTGATCAATCTATGGTAGGATATCGGTCAAATGATGGTGGATTGTCTCTCTCTGCTCCTGTCTCCCCTGTTTCTTCACCTCCTGATAGCAGAAGGCTTGAAAAATGCCTTAGCATAGCAAGGAGCAGACACGAAAGTGTCAGGAGCTCAGAAAGTGCCACAGAAAATATAGAAGAGCTGGAAATGTTGTTGGAGGCCTACTTCGTTGTCATCGATAGCACCCTGAACAAACTGACTTCGGTACAGTCTGTAATTATGATATTCAGTCTCTACTTACTGAAATTCTAATAGCATTAATAATTTCTTCCGTGTGATTTTAGTTGAAGGAGTATATTGACGATACGGAAGATTTCATTAATATTCAGCTGGTACGTGTCTTTTACTTTCCCGTTTTCTTCTCTATTGGAGAAAGATGGCTTCCCATCATTCTTGTAAATGCCAAATATGCGCTAAATGGTGTAGCCTAATTATTTTCTATCATGCATCCTTGGTAGTTATGATGTATCATGTAAAATTGAGGAACAATGTATTGTTACTTCACATAATTAATATCTATCTCCACCACATGACTGAAATTCGGTACTTCTTGACAAACTTCACCTCACATCAGAACACTAGTTCAGCTTTTTTATTGCATTCAGTTATAAATTGTTCTTCCTATTTCCTATTATTCTCCGGTGTTGGATGAAGTTATTTGGTTACAGAACTTTGATAGAACAATATCCTTATATGAAGATTATCATAGACCTACTATATTGTTTAGCCTTCAGGTCCTTTTCAGCGCCCCATTCAGCAACTATAAATGTTAAATCCTATGTGCAGGATAATGTTCGAAACCAGCTTATACAGTTTGAGCTATTACTGACTACTGCAACGTTTGTTGTCGCAATATTTGGAGTGGTAGCTGGAATATTTGGCATGAATTTTGAGATACCGATGTTCAACAACCCAGGTGCATTCAAATGGGTTCTAGTTATCACAGGAGTTTGTGGAGCTGTCGTTTTCTCAACATTTTTGTGGTTCTTCAAGTATAGAAGATTGATGCCGCTGTAGACGTCTGAGATGAATCTGCTGCAGGCTGTTGAGGCTCGAATCGCCTTAAAATAGCATAATTGCTCCTTATATTGTTCTCTCCTTATATAATTGTACAAAAATATATAACATCCTTGAGTTTCTGTGTTAGTTGATCTTTGATTGTTTATAGCTCCTTAAAGCAGTTTGCTTTACTGAAAAGATGGGGATATTTGTAGATGGCAAAATCATTTGGGATAAATGAAGTTCATAGGAATAAGCTCTCTATTATTAATTGTCAGCAACATGGTGTTTACACATGCCTAATAGGTACTCCCTTATTTTTTCTGTAACGTGACTTATATGTTTATTATATGAGTGATATAAAATAATAAAACAGGTCAAGTGAGAAGGGAAAAAACAAAGGGAGTATGTATGCGTGCGTGTAGTCTCTATATTAAATTTAAGTAGATTTATTATTCTATTCATAAGCTGTAAATTTAAGAAAATTTCTTGCCAATCTAGTTAGACTGTGAGATATAGAGTTCAACTCGTAGAACATGTAAAATTTTCAATGCTAAAGAATATCTGAATAGGAAGAAATGTTATCAAATTCGGGGTACATACTCTTTGAAAAAAATGAGAAATAAGAATGCCTATCGATTTATTTTCTCTATACTAGCAAACATGACGTGCGTTGCACGTATAATCTATTTTTAAATCTTAATTACGACAATAATCAAATATAATAGTTTACATGATTTATACTGTAAAAATTGACTTAAAATTCTCATTATTAACTTAACGGTTTTATAAAAAATTCCACATTTCATAAAAATAAAACATAAAAACCTTTTCACTTTTTAAGTACCTTTTACTTATTTTGTTGAAAATGCACTTTATTTTTCTATTTATTTTTATTTTCATTTCCATTTCCCCCTTAATTATATATATATATATATATATATATATATATATATATATATATATATGACATTGAAATTGTAACAAATATAGAAAATGTATTTTCACTATTTATATCCTCTGTCCCTAAATTAACAAATTTAATATTCTCTTCGTTTATTAAAAAAATGTTTAAGTTAATTTTTTCCTTCATGTGTATGCCATAAACTTGCACTTTACTTTATTTTTTTTGGATGTTAACTGCTTGATAATTTTATTTATTATCAATCAAAGTCATAATTTAATCAACATAAATTTAGATGAGTAGGGAACTCCACAAATTTTTCACACCAAAAAAGTTAAGCTACATGATGTACATATCATTTGTTCTTAAATCACTTATTAAAAATATTATTACCAATTACATAATCGATAGAGTATATACATATCGTTACTTATATTTATATTGGGATCACTATGCATACTTTAGTTCTTCAATGTGCATATAAATAGGATTCATTTAATTTTAGAATGCTCCTTTTGAATGTTGCTACGATAAATAGTTGTGTAAACAATTCATTATAGCTCATCTCCGGACAAAATATTTTATTTGCTTAGATATCTTTACAATTCACTTATTAATCTTCTTATGTATTGTCTTTCACTATTTTTCATAATTACAATATTGAATCCACACAAAGAAATAATGCATTATATGGCGGAGAACCTTTAAATTTACTTAAACTTAAAGGATAATTAACTGATAAGGTATATCATAATTAAGTAATTACATAAATATATCTTACATAGGGGTAATCTGTGATCTATATCTCATAACGGTGGGAACCCAAAAGTCTAATTATGGGTTTGCGTGCACCCATGAGTCTAACCTTCGATTTACGGGAACCCAAAAGCCTATCCTTGAGCTTATGCGTAACTAAGAGCCTTACAACGTTTCTCTGAACACTCAACTCTCAAATTCAATAATCTAGCTTTGGGGTTGGGGTTGTTTTTTCAACTATGAGGAACTTTAATTTTTATATATTGAAAAAATAATACAAATGATAGATTTTCTCTCTAGGCTATGAATTTATTTATTGAGCCTAAGGGAAAGCATAAGGTCAGAATCTCGAAGGTAGATCATAAGCTAGGTTCAAAAATAAATGATAATCATAGATCTTTTGGAAAGAGAACTTTAACGACTAAATCTTTTTAGGAAAGAGAAATAACAAGGTTTTTGAATCAATCATAATACACTACAAGAAAAACTGCATTTAGTGACGGCAGAACGGGTGACAATCATACTGTTGTCACTACAAATACACATATAGTTACAATATCTTATGTTGTCACGAGAAAATATAGTCACAAAGTTTATTGTTGTCAGTGATTATTGTCACTATATGTTAATGACAATAATAATTCTATCACTACAAACAAACATATAATGATGATATATTTTTTTGTCACAAAAAATGCATCAGTCACAAATTTTGTTGTTGTCAGTAATTACCGTCACTATATGTTAATGACGATTGTACTTTTGTCACTACAAACATCATATATAAACAATATATTTTCTTTGTCACAAAAAAAATATAGTAGTCACAGATTTTAATGTTATCAGTGAATTTTGTCACTATACGTTAGTGACAACCGTATTTCCATCACTATAAACGTATGTATAAAGAATATTATCATCAACATTAAACATTATCCTTTTTTGGTTCAGCCGGTTCACTTCAACCATCACAAAGATATTTTCTTTAGTATTGCTTTTAGGAAATCAAAATAAAAAAGAACATCAAAAATATGCAAGAATTAATAACTGTTTGCATATTCGCAATATAAAACTTGAATTCCAATTTATATTAGGGATAGGAATCTGTCAAGTACTCATCTACATATATAATATGTCTCACTATTTAAACTTTGAGAAATGATATGCTACAACCTCATTTATAGATACTTTCGTCGTTTTTCCATTTTAGCATTAGTTTTTTCAATTTTTATTATCATTATTTCAGTGTGTTAAAAATTAATATGGAAATTATTAAAATATATTATACAAATTGAATGATAAATTAAAATAGTTTTGTTTTTTATGAATTTTATAGATTGAATGATTTCTATATTTATTTATAATGTATTGAAATATAGTACAATAAATTTTGTGTAATCATGCATGTTAAAATGTTAGAATTCACTTAGACTAAACAAAATATGTTGTCTATGTCTATGTGGATAAATTCACTTCAAGTTTCACGTAGTTAATAAAGACAAATAATTTTAGTGTTTGTTAAAATGTGTGCATATATAGCCCCTTAAAATAAATAGACATAAATTAGCAGTAATATTGCGCATAGTTTACCCGCGTTTGCAACAGAGACACCGAAAAATTATTGTTTATAATATTTAAATTAATATTTTGTCTAATAAGATTTGCTAAATTAATATACCATTATTTGAAATCGTCAAATATAATTGGAAATATTCATGGGCGCATTCTGTAAATATAAATTAATTAATTTATTATGTCATGTTACATTTGAAAAAAATGGTATTATCAAATACTAGTAATGAATACATTTTTAAAAAACATTTAGCACATAATTTAAACAATTCTTTTACAAAATTGGATTTTCTTGCTGCACGTTCACCACATTCACTACATTCAAGGGTAGTTTTAAAACGCCCTTCTCTGTCAAATACAATCGTATTGAAGATGATTGTTCAATTTATCAGATTTATATATCTTTTAAAATTATCAATCCAAACTTCTCCATCTCTAAATTCCGAAACAGAGATCCTAGCAAAGTTCGTCTCATCTTAGTTCCGACCACTTCATCATCGCCTGCCATGATTGAGGGAGAATCTCTTCAATTCTTCAATCCTCTCATCTCCATTATTCCCTTCGCAAATTTGGAACCGTAAGCAAATTTGCAAATTTCTGCAGACTCCAACGGTTTCTCACAACGTTCCTTAATTACCTTCCACAGACGTGTCAATGCCGGAGATAGGTTTGATCAGAGGATCGGCGGCGGAAGAGCATTCTTTTCTGGTCTTCTACGCAAGGGACATCAATGGCTACATTAGGCAAGTTTTACGTATAATTTTTGAAATATACGTGACCACACCTATTATGTAATTATTCATTGAAAAGTAAATCTGATCACGTTTATTATGAATTCATTGTGTCCGTTTCCTTTTGAATACATATATAACACAACTAATTATTTTATTGTATTCTATCATATATGTTAGTTTACTAATATAATTTGTTTTTTCACTTTGCAGGTTAATGTGCGATGTTGTTTAAAGCTGGACGAATGGATTTTTATTTGTCAATATTTCGGTTTAGTCTAATGGACATTGATTTGAACATTGTAACGTTTCTATGTATAGTATTTTTAATACTCTGTATAATAAAATATTGTTGGATATTTGCTTCATTAACATCATTTTATACGTGCGATGTTTCAAATTGTGTTGTGATCTATCAATAATGACAAATATGTGTACAATGGTGACAAAATAAATAATTTAATATATTAATCATAAAAAAATTAAATTATATTTGCACACTGAAACATTAACCTTAGTGGATAACATTAATTGTGATAATATAACACGTCACATACAGAAATGCTATTCTAAGAGTGGTTATAAGAAATAAGAGTAGTGACATTACAAATTTATGTAGTGACAATACATACATGTGACTGCAAATGAATTATTTAGTGACGATTGCAATATGTGACTACAACATATAGTTGTAGTGACAACATTATATGACACTACAAACTTGCACAATAGCGACGACCATTCCATGTCACTGTAATAGTGAACTATAGTGACATTAATATTGAGTCACAATAGTATCATTTTTATCCACAACACTATCTGTCACTGTAAAAAAACAAACAGTGACAATGTTTTTAACGTCGTCGCTAAAATACTTTGTGACGGTACCTATAACAACAACCACAAAAGTTGTCACTAACTAGTTTTAGTGACAATTTGGCCATATACAGTGACAAAAGTTGTTGCCACTAGAAGTAGTTTTCCTTGTAGTGATATTACTTCATTAAATCATTAAATTAAATTTTCCTTTAACCCATTATATATCCCAACAAATAGAGATATTTAAAAACAATTCTTTATTTCCATGTGGCTATCACACTATTTAAATTCACTGTAAAAAAATAATAATATATCAAGCTCCTCAATTATTTTGATTCATGTTTATCTTCTCATCATTGATATTTTGTGTCAGCCTCATACTCAGCATTATTGATCATTTTCTAAAATTATTTTCTACATGTTTTAACATGTGATATATATAATCTATTCTCAAGTCATATTATGAATATATCATTGTTAGTCACATTCAATAACCTATATCTCGCTGACTACTCACATTCAATTTGAAGAAATGTACACTCTAGTTCTTAATTATGCATGGATATATGGTCATTCACTTATTAACATGTTCATTATGAATGTTGTTGCTAAGTAGTAGATAAAATATTATAGTGTGTTTCATCCACTTTATTTAAGATCTCAAAGAAACATACTTTTATTTAACTTCAATGACTATGTATATACAAAGTAAACAAAAAAAGAGTAAAAGATCTCTACTTTAAATCATACTCCTTTCATCTTCTCATTTATATATATCCTATTAATTATTATAATAGACTAAATTTTATTGAAGTGAAACTCTTTATTAATTGGACAAAGCAATCAATTCAAAAATTCTAAAAGAAAAATAAATAAATAAAATTAATTTAAAAATTAATGTCCAATTTAATGTTCATAATATTAACATATTGGTAAATAGAATAATAATTCATTGAACAAAAGAAAACAATACAAATAAAGTGAAATAAAAATTCAAGTATTACTCCTAAACATATATTTAATTACATTACTACCCTTAAATTAAAATATATAATAAGGATATTATAGGCAATACATATTTTGTAAAATAAGGCTCTTTTTATATAAGTATAGATTTACGATGGAATGAATTTATTTTCTCTGTTTATGATGGAATGTCCACGTGGACACTCACATTTATGAAAGAAACATCTTTTTTCGTGAATAAAATCAATTATATTTTACTTGGTGGATCGTAATTCACAAAAATAACATTATTGATTATGAGTTAATCGTTTTTTTTTTATTAATGTTAAACATCGTTTGGCATGTTGATCATGCATGCAAAAGTGTTAATTACAAATAGTGTTAGATCTGCCGGTTAAGCCTAAACTAATTACTCCACATAATGAGAATATTCTATATTCCTTCTGTGTTATTTTAACTTTAATTTTGTTCCCTTTTCATCTGTCTATGATCTATAGTTCTTTTTGGCTTTTTTTTTTTTTTTGCTAGTTTTATGGCTTTTTAACTGAGAATTTGAATTTAGATTTTAGAGTAAAACTTTTTTTATAGAATAACTATGAGTGTCGTAGACTTATACAAATAAATTATACTCCAAAATTATCCATCATTTTAAAGCCTAAAAATTATCTAAAATAAAAGTGATCTATAAATTGTGGCTAGAGGAAATTTTTTTATTCTATGTTTGATACCACTCCGGTCCTAGCTTCTTGACTCATTTGCTTTTTGCACGGGAATTAAGACGAAAATGTTTAGTGTATAAAGTGTATTTTGTAGGGAATGTAATGTGGTTTATGTATTTAAACATATTTTAGAAACAGAACATCATATATGCATAAAAACATGTTCTTGTCTGATCTTAAATGAAAGATCGTATAAAGACCTTTAATTTGATATAAAAATCATAAAAATCCGATAACAAACGAGCAAGTTATAATAATTTAAACTTTCGAAATTTAAATTATATTGAACTACGTGCAGAAAAATGAGTGGATGAGATTTAAGTATGGAATGTTAAGTGTAATAAGGGGTTTACTAATTATACTAATTATACTCTAATTCTTTCCAAAAAAGGAAATGAGTCAACAAACATGGGACGTCCCAAAAAGGAATATGAGTCAAGAAGTTAGGACCAGAGTGATAGTAAAATATCTAGAAATTTAACATCCTATCCCATTAGTTAATGTTATTGTTGGTGTTCAAAATAGAAAATTGGTAGATGAAATTAAAAGAGAATATATACCTTTTTACCCTAGTTGAAGTTTTAAAACTAATTTTAGGCTTGGAAGTTAAAAAACACAAATTTTACCCTTTTTTTGCTTTGTTAGACAATACTACCCTTATTTAATTTTTAGGTTAGGGGCAGTTTTTTTCTTTTTATCCCCACTCTCTTCTTCATACGGCGCAATTACGCAACCTTTCTTTCTCTATCAAACTTTCCTTCTTTCTCTCTCTTTCTCTAATATGGTGGTGGACGGGCGGCGTCAACTGCCTCACCACACTCTTCTCCATCTCCACTGTCGACCGCTATTGCCGGCGGTGGTTCTTCATGGAGGGCGGGATCCAGATGCTGGTGTGCCAGATTGTCGTCTCCATCGCCATCGGCCTCAAGTTCGGCGTCGGCGGCGACCCGGGGCAGTTGGAGGAGTGGTACGCCGTCGTGGTGGTGATTGTTGGTCGGAGGGGACGGCGACAGCGTAGGGAACGGCGACGGGGACGGGAATTGCGATGGGGATGGGAATGGTGACGGCGAAGGGCATGCGACGGTGAATATTTCTCCATAATATTTGTTCCATGAATATTTGATAGGAGCCTATGAAGGTTCTATGAAGGTTCTACGGCCTGGGGTGCGGCTACTCTCCCGTTCCACTTCAATTATCTTGTTTCTTTCCAGCATGAGATATTAGGCACCGCGTTAAAAATAAAAAGTAAGAGATTAATATTAAAATGTGAAGAATTATATTTCACTTTAAGTAATAGGTGTGACGTATGACCGATTTAAAAAGTATGACAATTGAATTGAGACAAGATATTTTATTGGTAATTCGATCCTCTTTTTTCAGTACCCATTAGTAATTTCGTTAATTGATTCCACCTGAGAGAATCACAACAAAATTGATCTATGCTATTATTAAACCTACTACCTCCATCTCATAAAGTAGTTCTACGTCTAAATGGCACAAGAATTAAGGAAAAATAGAACGTGTGGTTGTAATTAATTTTAAAGAAAAAGAGTTAATTATAGCCAAGTATTATTTACCATTTATAGAAAATAGACTAATATATGAGATGGACAAAAAAGAAAAGATGGAGGTAGTACTAATTAATTATCTCTCTCTTAGAGCATGTACAATGGAGGGGTTCTTGTTTATGTGGCAAAAACAAGAACTCACACCTTAATTAGCATACCCATTGGAGATCCCCTAAATAAGAACCCGGGTTCTTATATAAGATACTGGTTCTTAAAAAAAAAAGTGGTGCCCACATTCCTTTTTATTTTTTTTCTCTCTCTTTTATTTTCTCAAATAAAATAATTAGTGGGACCCTTTAATTATGATAAGAACCTTACCATTGTGATTTTTTAATACGAATGAGATCTTGTCTATGTGGCACCTTTAAGAACCTCATTTGGGGTTCTAGCATTGTAGATGCCCTTATTAATCAATCAACCCATCAAAAACCAGAGCCGGTTACGGCAGTAAAGATTCTTTGACCAGGAGACAAAATCATTCTGGGATCAAACTTTGCTTTTCTTTCTTGAAAAGTGTTCCATTTCTTCCCTCCAAAATGCTTAATCCAATCTTCCTTAGATTCATAAAACGGTAGATACTGCTTCATCTTGATTCCATTCCCTTCACAAAATTCAAGAATCTGTTTGTTCACTTCATCAAAAACATGAGATTCACTTCGCTTTGTTGAGTGCAGTAGTGCTAGTGTGTAGAATATGCCATCATCCCCTTCTTCTTCTTCTGGTATAACTGCTGACATTCGATCATCCCATCTGCACATGCATGCATGCACAATATTAGTTAATTCAGAGGGAGAGAGAGAGAGAGAGAGAGAGAGAGAGAGAGAGAGAGAGAGAGAGAGAGAGAGAGAGAGAGGAAATTAACCTATGTCTATGAAGAGGGTAGAAAAGAATGGGGCCAGAAGTTTGATTTAGTGAGAGAAGGATGTGGAGGAAGACAGCAGCATTGAATTCCATGATTCTTGATTTTGGCAAGAAAAGATTGAGCCATGGATGAGTTTCTTCCTTTTCCTTTTCTTCGTCTTCTTCTTCCATTCTCCCAACCCTATTCAAGAACTCTACCCATGGAACATCTTTCTTGAACGCAAAACCAGAAACGAAGCTTAGATCTTTCACCATCGCCTCAACCTCCTACAACATATAATTAATTTATTTAAGATGATCAGTTATTTATTTTAAGATAAATAAGTAAATTTGTGACCCTTGATTAGTTACCTGATCAATGGTGTCGGCCGTGGTGTAGTACTTGACTAGTTCGATGGAGTAGAGGATGCCGCCATTGACGTTGAGGAGAGAATGGATGTTGGATTGATGGGAAGGAGAGTAGAAGGAAGAAGATCTCCAGTTATTTGGAGGGCTCTTGTCCGTGATAACAGAGCCTTCCACGTAATCTGGGCCGTTGATCTGAGCTGATGAGATGAGATGCTCTTGGTCCCTTGTGAACTTGGAGAAATCACTGTATATCAATCTCACCCACTTCGCCTATTATGTATATAAAGGATATGATCAACAATCAGATATATACACTATATGCTCAAGTCGCCCCAACCAACGGAACGCAACCCCTTTCTGATAAAGCTCTCACAAATTTCAGAGAAAACGAAACAAACCCCTTCTCTGAGAAAACATTCACAAATTTCAGACAAGGGGTGCATTTGGTTCGTTTGGGACGGAGGAAGTACGTCTCATGGCCAAAAGGATTCTTACCCTGGTTGGTGCTTTATGGAGGATGATTCTGGCTCTAGTTATGATGCCAAATTGTCCCAACCCACCAAGAACTGCAAAAAATAGCTCTGAATTCGAATCTTTGGAGCAAGTGATGAGATCCCCTCTGCCTGCATCAATTTCAAAATACTTGAACAATTAAAATTTTCTTACAAGATCTCAAGAAAAATGGTAGTAATGTGTTTCTTTGAGGGAATAAATGAAATAATATCGGGATTTGATAAAATTAATAGGGGAAAAAAAAAAAAAAAGAGTAATTTCAATTGAGAAGAAAAATAAGGAATAAGCTGTGGTAGTTGTGTGGAGATACACTTCGAAAGTGCCAAAAAGTGGTTGATATAAATTCTGTATGAGATACCTTAAATATTGTCTTACAAAAAAGTCTTCAATTATCCATGCTAGCTAGAGTTATTTGAAAAATCAGTACTTCTTCCATTTTTTTTAAGTTCCGTGTGTTCCGTTTATATTATTGTTGTTTATTTAAAATTGTTTCATTTCAAATTTTAATTGTAAAATAAGTAAGAATTATCATTTTATCTATAATTAATACCATGTATCAATTGATGTTCGAAAAAAGAGTCATATGTACAACGATAAAGAGGACACTTTTAAAAACGGAGGGAAATTCCTTAAAACGAAAATAATATCCATAGAACGATCACATGAAATATGCAATCGAGAATCCAAATCCATCTTATACAAAATATATCCCGAAAATGAAAATTCAACTGTCACTACGAAAGTCGAATCATTTCATTATTTTCATTATTTTATAGATTTGATATAATTAAGAAACGATTCAAGTTTGTTCAGACCTAGAGAGCATATGTTGAAAGAAAAATCGAACCTGTGATGACGTCGAGCTCAAGAACGTTGGTAATCTGAGGACCGTACAAGAACGATTGGCCACTGATCCCAGCATTAGAGAGCGTTCCTCCCACACTGAGGTACAAATAATCGGTCCACGAAGCGGGCCCCAGCCCGAACTCCAGCCCGGCCCGCAGCACATCGATCCACAGCGTCTCGCCCCCTACATCTGCATAATAATACCCTAACGCATCATCCCGGTAAACCCTAATCCGGCTTCCGTTCCTCCCCAAGGAATCCATCTCCACAACCACGCCGCCGTGCGCCGCCGCCTGCCCCCTCACGGAGTGCCCGCGCCCTCTTGCGGCCACGCTGAACGGGATCGGGCAACCGTTCGAAAGCCTGACGAGCTCGACGATGTCATCAACGGACGAAGGCCGGAGGACAGCGTGAGGGCTCCGTTCGACGAGGTTCCCGTAGTCGTTGGAGGCGGCTTTAACGGCGTCGGGATCGGTCCGGAGGCGGAGCTCGATTTCCGGCGAGAGGAGGCAGTTGGAGAGTGCGTTTGTCGACGTTGAGAAAATGGTTATGATCGTGAAAAGAATGGTGGATTTTGGAGGGTTTTGAGAAGAGTTTGCCATTTTTTTCAGTACTTTATTTTCGTAGGATGGGAGTTGAAGAAAAATGAGGTGGAGTGGAGGCGTATTTATAAGGACAGATTGCATGAGGTTAGACGTGTTTCTTCTTTTATGAAAATAGACGTGTTTTTTCTTTTCTTACAACCAAAGTTGGGGTTTACCAAAGTTGGGGTTTGTCAACGGAGTGCAGTCTAGTAGTAAGACGTTCCGCCTCCAAATTAAAAAGTTGAGGGGTTTGAGATACATTAAGGGGGAAATGGGTAACCATTATTGACCCTCTTAAAAAAACACACACACAAAGTTGGGGTAAAAGTGTGTTGTTGTGTTAGTGTTTTAGTTTAAGGTTGCGTTTTCTTTGATGCGAAAGAAAAGAGAGAAAAGAGAAAATCACACTATAAAAACAAATCCCTTTTCTCACATTTTCTCACCTTTTCTATTTTTTTCCTCTTCATTTGCACTACAACGCGGTAACTCTCCAATTTGGTGTTGTAAATATTTTCTCCAATTTAAGGAGTAAAATTCTCCCATCATTGATAAAAGGTGAGAAAATGTGAGAAAATGAGTGAAATTTATAGGGTAATTTTCTCTTTTCTCTCCTTTTCTTTCCATCAAAGATATAACGCAACCTTAACCTTAGTATAATCTCTTTCTTTTTCTTATTTATATATTTATTTATTAAATAAATGATATTCTTAGTAGTGGAAGACTTAATTTGAATGAAGTTGCCGATGGCGATGGCCTCATGTTTTTACGGGGTAATTTATAAATGATGTGGACAGGATGAAATTTTACATTTTCTTATCCTTTATTGTAATTTTTGTTTTCGAAAAGAAAAAATTGTAATATGGATACAAATTGTCTAAATGTATGAAAATGCCCACTTTTCAAAATAAATTACTTCATCCGTCCCTTTATAGACGTTACGTATTCTTTTTTGGTACGTTCCGTGGAAGATGTTATGTTTCCTTATTCGGTAAAATATTATTAAAGGAAAATTACTTTTTCACATGAACTATTCACTTTAACACACAAATCCACCATTTCTTAATTCTTGTGCCCAAAAGGAAAGGTAATGTCTGTAAAGGGACGAAGGGAGTATTAATACTAGTCACGGCCCTCTCAAAATTATACGGAAACACTCCCTTGTTTGTAGTGAACACTTTTAATGTGTCCACTATTGATGATGTAGCAATGATAAGGTTTATCTATCTAAGGTTTACCTTTTTAGATAGGTTATACTCCCTCCATCCCAGCCGACTTGGCCACATTTCGTTAGTAAACTTATAGTGCACGAATCATCATAAATGCAATTCCATTACAATTATAACGTATAGACTAATAGTTAATCTAAATCGTTAATCATACAGTGATCAACAATCTAGATACTGTATATTCTTCATTGCCTACCGGTCATCCTTTTTTTATTCGATCTCAAACCTATACATAAATATTGTATGTACACACAATTTGAATACCTAGCTACAAGAAAAACATAAGAATTGTGTTGGAGAATTGAAAGTTATGACGAAGAGTTCGTTCTACTCATTTCTATATCTTCGATACATGCACATCTTTTATAACAAATTGAGTAGCCTATAAAAGAAGTTTCTAATGTAAATCTAAGACATGCAGTGTATAGTATATATGTGTTGTCGCTTTTAACATTTCTAGTAGTGCTACTTCCATTAGCTGTTCTAATTTGAATTCGGTCAATTACAGTAAGTCTCCTCTTGCTCCTACAATGCATTTTCACAAATCAAAATTATACGTATTAATTAACATGTTAACACAAGCACATAAATTCTCCTCCCCTTCCATCATTTTCTTTTGTTACGTCTACTTTTTTAATTAGAATTAAAAAAAAAAACATATATATCACTTTTACACATTCAAAAAGTAGCAATAAACTCCGTACTAAAATTTTGGATCTGTAAATCGCTAACGGGAGGAGCACTACTAAAAAGTTAGTTTTTAAGGACACTGAAAAAATGTCACAATGAAATAATTATTGCTACAGGTTATTCATAGACATCTTTGAAGCATCATATGTCTCAATGTAGCAATAGATGAAAGTGTAACGTTAAATATTTTGTCGTGACACTTTTTAATTACCGAAAAATGCCATATGAGTGTTTCATTAAAAAAATGCAACGTCAACTACTTGTATTTTTAAATAGTTTATAATAACATTTCTTAAAGTGACACACATGTGTTAATAGATCAAGAGACCATTTTAATACTAAGGGAGGAAGTACCCTATTACCAGTGTTCTAAAAGTCGTCGCTTAGATCCGCCTAGGCGGCGCCTAGACACTAGTCAGTACCTCGCCGCCCGACTAATTCGTAATTTGCCTAGGCTTTAAAGGATACCTCAACAAGTCGATCTTAGAGCTTAATCAATAGTCTATATGTATTAATCTATCAACGTTTAGACAAACTATGCTACTCTATCCATGATTTTTTTTATTTATAATTATGAAATTAGTCTATCAGTTGCCATACCATGTGTATTCATTATTAATTTGACAATAATATTGTAAAAATAGTAAGTCTAATCCACCTAGGCCCCGCCTAGGCACTAGTCACTCCACCGCCTGACTAGCGCCTCACGATTTTTAGAACACTGCCTATTACAATCTTAAATATCAAAATTTGTATGTTTGCAAGTAATTTCAAATGTACGTAACCCACATAATTGCGTTTCTTGTGGGTCTTGAAAATGGTTGCTTAGTGAACACATTTTTCAAAGTATTGATTTGTTTTGTTTCATACATTCCCATTTATGAAAGACAAAGTGTCATGAAAAGGTTAGGTTTTCAAGAATCTTTGAAATATAAGTAGTGTGGATTTGATTTGTGGAAGGTAAGAGAGATTCTTTGAAACATAGTGGAAATGAGGTGGAAACATCACATAATTAAGATCTTTGTGATTAATTGTGAGATCGCGTTTGTAGGGGTATGTAGGAAGATAAGGACACTGCAAAGTCAAGTTCTAACTATACTTGCCCAACCGTATAACACACCAATTAATAAATTTAATTAGCTTACTACTACTTCATCACACTTTTAACTCAAGGTAAAAAATATGAAAACGCATTCAACTTAAAATCTTTGACAATTTGAGTCAAAGATCACAATTCCAACAGAGAAAATTCTTATTTGGATCCTAGTGGTAAAATGCGGTACTATTATTACTATCTCTACTTATAGACTATAGTACCTCCCAATATCTTCTTCATTCCCATTATAATCTCAAGTGTTATTTGGTTCAATGTATCTAAAGTCGGGAAAGGAAATCGAATTTGATTTCATTATTTACTGTTTGATTTGAATACTGTTTGTACATATAGGGCTGTCAATTCGTGCGTGTCGGGTTGTTATCGTGTCGACCTGATAACGACCCGACCTGTTAAGGCCAAACCCGAACCCAACCCGTTAAGAATTCTCCAAACCTAAACGCGAACCCGACCTGTTAAGGTTCAAACCTGAACTCGACTCAAACCCGACACGAACACGATAGCGACACGTTAAGAACCTGATGTATCATAACACGAAACAACCCGATTTAACATGCTAAATTACAAATCGATCGACCTCGTCTCCGGCGACGATTGAAGGGAAGGGGGCGGAGTTGGGTGAGGGAGAGGCATCGGGAACTCGTCTCTGGCGACGATTGAACGGAAGGGGGCGGAGTTGGGTGAGGGAGAGGCGTCGGGAACTCGTCTCCGGCGACGATTGAACGGAAGGGGGCGGAGTTGGGTGAGGGAGAGGCCGGAGGCGTCGCCGCGTTGGGATTGGGTGAAATAATCTAAGAAAACATGAAGAGAATTAGGGAAGGGGGCAGGCGGATGGAATAACACTAAGTCCCTAATTACTAATTAGAAAATTAGAATTTAACAAAATATTATAATATATTAATAAAATAATAAATTAATTACGGAGTAATATTTAAATTAACAGGTTACACGAACCCGACACGAAATTTTCGGGTTCTTATTGGGTCAACCCGTTAACGACACGAACCCAATAAGCCTCAACCCAAACCCGTTAATTTCGTGCGTGTTCGTGTCGGGTTGAAAATTGACAGCCCTATGTACATATTACCATTATTTGGGTATTTGGGAGTACGTAAATAGCTAACTAAAACATTGTGTAATAGTTAACTAAAACATTTTATGCTATTATCGGATAGATATGTATAACTCATACTCGACTACCCTAGCTTTTTACAAGGGCGCTTCATGTATATTTCCGACCAAGCAAAATATAATAGGTACCATAATCACCCCCAACCAAACAAAGCCGAACTATATCTATACATTATTTATAAATCTGTAATCGTAATAACAAATCTAATCGTTAAAACCAACAATTAAAAATACTAACTTTAACAGCCATTGACTTGACTTCAATCTAGCTTGAAAATCCAATGGTTGTTAAGTTTGCACCAAACTTGGGGAGAAAGACTGCATAAAGTGCGTACCAGTCTTGATCTTGTTCTCTTTTCAGATTGTACCAACTAAAATAAATCATCCCTACTAACATATAGAAGATATTTTTGGCTGTTATCTATTTGAATATATTATTTCTTTTACCCTTTTTCACTTTTTGCTAGTAAATTATTTAGAGGTTAAGTCCATGTCTTAAGTATCATTAATCCGTGTGGGAGTTTGGTTTGCAAGATTAGATTAGATAGGATTAAAGTTATCTCGCATTTATTATTTTGTTCGAAAGATACAACCCGTGATTCAATCTTATGGACTAAATCTTGCTTAATGCTACATATTATCGCCTTTCCCTCCCCAAGATAAAATTAGTCTTAATTTTTTGGGTCAATCTAATCTAACCTTACATGAAAGATAATCTTGTAAACTAAACATCCAAAAGGCAATTTATTTCCCAGGTTTCATGGTAAATTAATACCCAACTTCTCATTTTCACCTCTCTTTCCACCATTATGGATGTAAAGAAATTTAATATTTTGTGATGATATGTTAAACTGATTATTACTTATCGGAACAGATTAGACATTTAAAATTTTTAAGGGCGCAAATTAATGCAATTTTTATTTGAGGTCTACAACCCAAGTCATTAAATAGTCTACAGATTTTGGACAATTCAAAAAAAAAAAAGTATCTATTGAAGAGAATCTATTTTAATTCGATGAGGTAGTGGAACACTATTAATCAAAAAGAATTTGGGAGAGGATCTTAACTAACTAAAAGTGATGATTAGAATTTTGAATGCATAAATCTACACGTAAAGAGATCACAAACCACATCGAAAGATTTGATCACGTTCTCCTTTAGCAATAAACTATGCAGTTATGGGATTAGAATAACTAGTTTACTACCCGTTGAAAATCGACGGGTGTTAATTATTTTTTATATTTAGATATTTTATCAGTGAAATTTATTTTAAAATATTTTATATTATAATTATCGATTTTTATGTACTTACAAACAATAAAAAGAACTTTAAGAATAATACATATGAAGAACCAATTCAATGTTGATGCATATAATATTTGAATCTTCGATGCTTAAAAACTTATAAATCAATTTTTTACCAAAAACGACAAAGCCAAGTTCCTCGTGAAATACAAAAATAAAATAAAATTAAAAGTAATACATAAATACTAAAAGTAAATGAAATAATATGAAAATTATAAGCCTTCTTGTCAAAGTATTTTAATAAATATAAAATGTCAAAGAGAGTTTCACGTAGCTCGTTGTTTATTGTAATCAAAACAGAATGTCAATATAAATTCTCTCGTTACTCGTGTGTATAAGAAAACATGTTTAAAATGAAATATTTTGATGATAGGTGCATTTGTATCCCATCAAAATTCGATATGAATCACTTTAGAACGTTATTTTAAAGTTAAATATAAATGAAAATTTTTACAATATGTCAAGACACCCATTGTTTATTTTAATAAAATGAAGATGTCGTATATCGAAATAAGTTAAGATGCCCGTTTCGAACAACCACATTGATCGACATGCATACGTGTCAATTCCTACATCCGTCATTCTTATATATTTATCTGAAATACATATATTTGTAAATATTAATTATATAAAATACTATGATATATTTCAATCTCACACAATATCTACCTTATTTTAGTTTTATATTGTATACTATTATCTATGCTTATCGTATAAGAATTAACTTAACTATAAATTTTAAATTAAATTAGTAGAAGAATACATAATTATATAAAGTTGTCCATTACTCGTATTTGTAAGAAAATAGTTTAAAAGAGAATATTTTGATGATAGATTCATTTGTCTCCCATCAGAATTCGATACGAATCACTTTATAACATTATTTAAAATATATATATATATATATATATATATATATATATATATATATATATATATATATATAAATGAAATTATTAAAATATGTCAAGCCGTCCGTTGTTTATTGTAATCAAATATAAAAGAAATATATTAAAATAAGTCAAGTCATCCGTTGATTATTTTAATAAAACAAAAATGTCAAAGAGGGTCCCATATAGTTATATTGGTTTTATTTCATCATGTCATTATTTCAAGCCGCCTGTTAATTGTGATAATAAAAAGTAGGTTTATAAGAGAGATATTTAAAATAAAATATTGATTATTGTAACAAAAAGAAAATGTCAGTTATATCAAAGTAAGTTAAGTCGCCGTTGTTTATTTTAATAAAAAAAAATGTCAAGGAGTGTCTCGCGTAGCCTGATGTTTATTGTAATAAAAACAAAATGTCGTTACATCAAAATAAGTCAAGCCGCTTAACCGCCCGTTGTTTATTTTAATAAATAAAATATGTCAAAGAGAGTCTCACATAGTTATAATCAATTATATAAAGCCGTCCGTTACTCGTGTTCATAAAAAAACAAGTTTGGAAGATAGTATTTTGATGATAAGTGCATTTATATCCCATCAAAATTCGATAAAAATCACTTTAAAATGTTAATGGTAAGTAAAGTATAAATGAAAAATATTAAAATATATCCTGATGTCCGTTGTTTCTTGTATTAGAAAGAGCACAATACATAGCTTATTCACTAAGTACGATAACTGTTATTAAGAAAATATAAGTGAATACCTTCTAAATTATAAGCATGATAAATAAACTTTAGTTCATCACTCCCCACGTAAACTACAGTATAATACTATCATATAAACGGCTATATAGCCTTTAAAATTATACATTTATATTGAGATGTCTACATGAATAATGTACTTTATTAAATAAAAACGAATTTTGTTGGGAAAATATGGATCTATAGGTATCATGATGTTAAGTTCTTGTAAAAATTCAATGTGGGATAACATTACTTATTGTGATATAATTAGATTAAATTATTGATTAATAATTCAAAGCCATAAGAATTTAGGAAAAAAAAAAACAAGAAAATCATACATTGTGCCACATAGGATTGTGATCTATAATGCTATTATATATACTAGTACTCGGCCGCGCGCGATGCGCAACCCTTTAAGTTACAATTTTTTTTAAAAACAGTAAACCGTAAAGTGAACATACAAACAAAAAGAACAAACGCATACAACGGTAGAGCACTAAAACATAACAAAAATACCAAGCGAATACAATTTTAGAGCAGTAAAAGATAATACAAAGAGCAAACGGATACAATGTTAGAGCACTAAACGACAATATGTTATACATTTCGGAATATTTCCTTATATACAACATTTTTCGTGGTAGTACTATCATTTCTATCGTCTTCAGATATCAAAATCTTCAATCCACGACGACTCCGTACTCTCGACACAGCAACATATAATTGACCATGTGTAAACACAGGTTTTGGCAAGAATAACCCAACATGAGAAAGCGATTGTCCTTGACTCTTGTTGATCGTCATTGCATAAGATACGATCAAAGGAAACTGCCTTCGCTCAAACTTGAAAGGCAAAGTCATATCAGCCGGAGTCAAAGACAACCTCAGAATCAATACATTTTGATTTGCATTGTGGCCTGTAAGAATTTTAGCTTCCAGAACATAAGTGCCCAACCTGGTAATCATCAATCTCGTCCCATTGCACAAGCCATTCACATGATCGATATTTCTCAACAGCATAACCGAAGTTCCAACCTTCAAATACAATTCATGATTTGGCACACCAGAGCACTTGATAGTATTCAAGAAATCGGGAGTATGCACTTGCTAAAACATCTCACTACCCGAATCAGACTTGCTCATCGAATCCGAGCTTCTATATAAAACGCCCGTCACTCTTGTTCAACGAACTCATGTACTCATTCACAGATTCAACTGCATGAAGAGTAGGTGCAAGAATTGCTCTATCCTGTAGATAAGACGTGTCTTCAGCATCGACACAATATGTTGGATACGTACTGTTGACTATGCATTCGATTGGATTGCCTGACCATTTCATCAATATATCATCAGGAATATCGATGTCAGCATGACCATCATTTGGACCTCCAAGCTTTTCATTGCCTATATCAGCAATCCATTTAGAGAATTCCTCCAAATCTTTAGCCTCATCAGGGGAACTTGCATTTTCAAGACGCATATTTTTCGTCAACTGTAAAACTTTACAATTTTTTCAAAGATATGAAGAATTTATGGTTGCGAAAACAATATCCTGTTTGGTTCCTTTTTGGATAACTGGCAAAATCTGTCTGAAATCTCCTCCAAACACAACAGTCTTGCCACCAAAAGGCAATGACGAACTCAATGGGTTCTGAAAACGCATTAAATCCCGTAGAGTTTTGTCCAAGGCTTCAAAACAATGCTTACGCACCATCGGGGCCTCATCCCAATAAGCTTGCACCTAACAATAAGTTGAGCTAGTGGACTACCTTGGCTGATGTTACACGTGCTGTCCTCATTCGGATGTAGAGGAATCTTGAATCTCGAATGAGCTGTCCTCCCTCCAGGCAATAGTAGAGCAGCAATACCACTCGAAGCTACATTCAAAACTATTTCTCCTTTGGATCTAAGGCTTGCAGATAGCGTTTTCCATATGAACGTTTTGCCTGTGCCTCCATATCCATATAAAAAAAACATCCCACCCAATCTCGTCCACGTTGCATTTATGATAGTATCATAAACACAACGCTGCTCATCAGTAAGCTTGGCAAGCAAATCCTTGAGCTCTTTAGATAAAGCTTCACGATCATATGACATTTCGTCATGGATCAATCTATTTCCATGGAAATGTAAGAAATCATCACTGAGATAGGGCATGCCGTGAAAATCTTGTAGACTCCTACCAATGATTTTCAACAGTTTCTCAATTTCAGCAAGAGCATAACCCTTAATCTGATCTTCGCTCAATCGAAGTTCTGCGTTTTAAATATATGAAAAAATATATATAAATATCGATCAATGTAATTATACAATAAAAAAATCATATTAACAAAAAAAAAACATTTAATACACAAAATACATTACCTGGATGACGAAACAAAGTTCTTTGTCTGTATAAGATATAATCTGATAAATATTCCCAACAAGCATTCCAGACATCTCCCGGACGTCCTAAAGAATCAGTCGAGAGCAGAGTGACGAAAAGATACCTCAAAGACATGGCCGACGCCCAAAAACTTGCTTCGGTAATAGCATGAATGTATTCTTTGTCATCACTCAACAATCCATGGACTTGGCAAGCATCCTTGAACGTATAGTACACGACTCCATTAACTGTTCTGATGTCTTCGAAACATATAGGTCCACGTACTATGGAGAGCAAACATCTCAAATAATACATCTCACCACTTCAAGGAGGCACATAAAATATTCTACCGACTGCGAAACCCCTTTTTCTTTCCTCCCACGTTCTTGTATCATTCTTCCAAACAAACTTAGTTGGAAATTCATCGTACGTGAGTTCTCTTGCTTTTGGAAATTTCTTATTCGCCTCAAACCACGCCAAAAACATGCTTTCTCCAACTCTAGGCTGCTCTATCACTCGATCAATTGGAACATAGTCAGGAAACACTACAATCTGTTGGTTAGGAAGGTGAAAACTCAACCTTTCAACTGCAGGGGATTTGTATTGAATCTCATAGCCCAAGATTCACCAAGTAGCCTCACACGGTGATATGTATCTACAATCATAATACATCTGCACCTCATCAACTGGTTTCGCCTCCCCTTTATTGTCCGGAGTCTTATAAAAAGCCGTCGTGACACCATCGCGTCCCTTGTTGATATACTTAAACAAATATTTGATAGATCGAGACTGATTGCACCACTCGACATTTATGTGTGTTCCATACTTCATCAAAAGATAACGATTGTGCGGAACAACATACCAATTATCCAATGGCACACCATTCCTCATAACTGATCGCCCATTATTCCTACACCTGTATACCGGATATCCATCTTGATCCATGGTCGTTTCATCAACATATTTTTTTGGAAAATATTTAGTACAACGACGGGTATTGGGATCCATGCAAGGCGCACCAATGTTCGCGGGTCTACACGGACCATGAATCGTGCTATCTTTTACCGCCTCATAATACTTTGGATCCGTATCTTTATCCGGTATTTCAGCTGAAATGATTTCGTCGATCTTTTTCGGAGGAGAATCCTTGTCAATGTTTGAAAGGAAAAGCAATATTTGTGCATGGGGAAGGCCACGTTTTTGAAATTCAATTGTGTACAAAACTGAAACAAAAATATTAATGTATTAATTTATGCATGTAATATAGAAAATAACGTAGCATTACGATATGATAAAGAATGGAGTACCTGATTTAACGCTTCCAAAAGGTTTCTTCTTACAGAGATCTTCGATTAACTTATCCAGCTTTATCTTGAAAACACGACAAACTGTAAGTGGACAGTCTTCCGGTTTCAACCCTTGACTTTGCATGTACCATGAAATCTCTGGCCATTTAGGATTGCATGTAAATGTGATGAATAATTTGGGATATTGATTGGTGTTTAGATGTTAGGATTTTCGTAGTGTTTTCGTGTCCGTTTTCCCTTAGTTTTCGTGTGTTTTCGTTGTTTGTGGCTATGATTTGGTTGTTTTGGAGTCTTTGGTATTGTAGGATGAAAAGGGAGGAAACGAGAAGAAAACAAGAAGAACGAAGCATTATATCGAAGAGGGGTTCGATAGGAGCATGTAGGCGAAAACGGAGGTCAATTTGGAGTTCGGACGAGGAAGTTACGGCCAAAACAAGAAGGACGCGCGCAGTCCCAGCGAACCAGCATTGGAGCGCTCGCTCCAAGGTGTTGGAGCGCTCGCTCCAAGTCAAATTAAGAAGGGAAATAACGCAGCTATCCTGGAGCGCTCGCTTCGTGTCTGGCGAGTTTTATTTTAGTTTCCTTGTGGGAATCGAACTCTTACCTTATGTTATATATATGCCATTAGGGCACGAATTAGAGACAACCTTTTACCTTAGTTTTAGCTCTCATTTCGCATTCAAATACTTTAGTTTAGTTTTCTTTTGTTCGATCCGGATCGCTACTTCGTTCTTCAATTAATTCAAGTTTTTACTTAGTTCTTCGTTCTTCGTTTAATCTCGTAAGTTCTTTATTGCTTTCTTTTATTTGATTTAATTGCTTCCTAGTTCCTTAGATTTAGTTCTTAATTGCTTAGTTTAATATCGTTCGTTCGTTTTCAAGTTCTTAGATTAGATTCATTTTTCTTAGTTTTCAATTCCTTCGATTTCAAGTTTTCGTAGTTAGATTTATTCGCTTAATTTTCAGATTTAATTATTATGTCTAGATTCGTTTTCTTCGTTGCTTTCGTTATTGCTTTCTTTTCAATTCCATGCCTAGGTAGTTTAATTGCTTTCGCTTAATTTCTCTAGTTTATTAGTTTAGATTATTTCTTTGCTCTCTAGATTAGTTATTTACTTGCTTTTATTTATTGCTTTTACATGCTTTTATTTATTGCTTTGATTTACTTTATTGCCTAGGATTTAAAATAAAAACCAAACCAAATTCTCTTTACTTGCTTTCTTAGATTTAGGCTAGTTTAGGATTTTTGCTACACGATTATTTGCCCTGTTAAGTTTTCCTTGAGATTCGACTTAGGTTTTTACTTGCTAGTGCTACGATAGGATTTCGTTCTATTGCGAACACTTTTTAGTGAAACAAATTTCGGCACCGTTGCCGGGGAAAACTTTAGGCTATTTAATTGTGTAGTATTTTGTTTATTTATTTTTATTATTTTTATTTTTTTCGATTTCTTTCCCCTTCCACTCGGTGCGTTTAATTCGTTTGTTGAGTGTTGTGTATGCAAGGTCGTCGAAGTTTCTAAAGGAATTTGACATCTCACATCGACGACATCAATAGGAGAAGGCGCTCTTAACCGCGACGAAGGAAGAAGAAGACGAGAGTTCGAAGCAATGGCACAAAAGATGGGAGATTTCGCTCGTCCCACCTTCACCGCCACCACTTCGACAATTGTCCTAACCACCGAGGTTAGGAATTATGAGCTTAAACCGCACCACTTGGCTTTGCTCCCTACCTACTATGGGCTGCCCAACGAAGATGCTCTCACGTTCATTCGCGAATATTGCACGATGGTGCAAAATTTTCCATTGGGAGAGCTTTCGGAGGACGACTTGAAGATGAAGTGTTTCCAATACACGTTGAAGGATAGAGCAAAGTCATGGTATCTCACTCTCCCGGCCAACTCTCTCACAACTTGGAATGCGGTGTGCGAGAAGTTCATGATGAAGTACTACCCCAACCACAAGACACAAGAGGTGCGATCGAAGATCATGAATTTTGCTCAAGGAGCCGATGAGCCTTTTCATGAGGCTTGGGAGAGATTCCAAGAATTGTTGCAGCAGTGCCCTCACCATCAAATGGCGTCCGAGATGCTTTGGCAATATTTCTACGATTCTCTAAATCAAACTTGCCAATTCATGGTGGATAGCTTGGCCGGAGGAAACATCGGAGTGAAGACAGCCGACGAGTTGAGGATGATCTTTGAGACTCTTGCTGCAAGCTCTCAACAAAAGTCGTCTCGACCGAGGAAGATGGAGGCTAGTGTGGTCACTATTAGCCCGGATTTGACGAAGCAATTGGCCGATATGATGAGGGATCTCCAAGAACTCAAGATGAAGACTCCACTTACCCCTTCGGAGACTTGTGGCATGTGTGGACTAGCTGGCCATGTCATCGACGAGTGCACTAGGAAGGCCGAGCTTACTTATGAAGGAGGAGCCGAAGTCTACGCAGCACAAGGATACCCACCACCACCATATGCTCAACAATTTCCTCACCAACAACCATAATTTCCTCACCAACAACCATTCTACCATCCCCCACAGTCTTACTATCCACAGCCGCAGTTCTACCCACTTCCGCCTCAACAATCTCCACTTGATGAGGCTAGTCTCGCCGCATTTATGCATGAGAGCAAGTTGGCTCGTGAAGCGCAAGATGCCACGATTAGACGCCTTGAGACCAATTGTTTCACTAAAAAGTGTTCGCAATAGACGAAATCTATCGTAGCACTAGCAAGTAAAACCTAAGTATCGAATCTCAAGGAAAACTTAACAGGACAATTAATTATGTAGTAAAAATCTAATCTAAGAAAGCAAGTAAAGAATATTTTGGGGTTTTTGTTTTAAATCCTAGGCAAATAAAATAAATCAAAGCAAGTAAATAAAAAGCAATTAAATAACTAATCTAGAACTCAAGAAATAAATCTAAGAATTAAACTAGAAGAAAGCAATAAATCTACCTAGGCAAGAATCGAAAAGAAAGTAATAACGAAAGCAACAAAGGAATCGAAAGCAAAGAAAGAAGCATAAATAAATCTAGACATGATGAATTGAAATCTGGAAATTAAAAGCAAATTAATCTAACTTGAAAACTTTGAAAAACGAAAGAATTGAAAGCAAGAAAAACGAATCTAAACTTTAAACTTGAAATCGAAAGAATGAAATTAAACTAAGGAATTTAAACGGAGCAATTAAGAAAACGAATCTAAAACGAAAGCAAGCAATTAAAACGAATAAACGAAAGCAATAAAAGAACTTACGAAAATTGAGACGAAGAACGAAGAACTTGAATTAAATAAAGCGTCTTGAATTAAATTGCAAAAACGAAGAACGAATCCGGATCCGAACAATAGAAAGCTAAACTAAAGTATTTGAATCTGAAAAGTAAAGCTAAACAATGATAAAAGGTGATCATAATTCGTGTACAAGGGATGATATATATATACTAGGTAAAAAACCTAGATAAATAAGGAAAGAACAGATGGTCGCCGACTTTTGGACGATCGTCCAGATTGTGGAAGAAATCTGGCCGGTCGTCCAGATTAGCTGCTGGATAACTGCTTCGCACGTGTTTGGACGATCGTCCAGATTGTGAAGAAAATCTGGACGGTCGTCCAGATGAGGAACTGGTATCTCACGGCTTTGCCTTCTCTTCGTGCACTTTTCGTCCCGTTTTCTTCCAATTTCTCCCCTTTTGCTCCTATGATACCCAAAACTCCAAACAAACAATCATAGCCAAAAGACACACTAAAAGACACAAAAACATAATGAAAACTAACACGAAAACGCAACGAAAAACCTAACAAATAAACACCAATCAAACTCCCCCACACTTAGACCTTTGCTTGTCCTCAAGCAAAACAAAACAAACAATAGACTCAAGTATCGTGAACTATATTGGCCTCAAAGCTTTTCAAAAACAACTCTCATGTTCATGATCAAAACTATGCACACAACCTTAGCATCAATCAACACAATCTACTCAACTAATTCAAAGTATGCTAATCCATCAAAGAACACTCCCAAACATGTGAAATTTTGTATATGAAAGTGAACACTCAACTCTCTCAAAGAAAAGATGTAATATAATGCATATCAAGAAGGTTCACTCAACATCAATGCAATGCAACATGTTTACCATAAGCTTGCCTTTAATCTCAACATCTCCACCTAATGTAATACTTACAAACAAGGATCAAAAAGGTCTTTATATAAGCTTGTAATGTAGGGACATTGGTTAAGGTAGGGAATATATAGGCTAAGTGACTCAAAATGCTCTAAATCATCAACCTCTTTTTCAACTCCAACCAAAGTATGGATTTTAATCTCCATCTTCTACCCTCCAACACACCAATTACAAACTCAAAGATGCTAAAATATACAAATCAAAGCTAACTATCCCCTTATGCATATTTTTTTCTTTTTCTTTTCTTTTTTTTTTCTTTTTTTTTTTTTCTCTAGAGCTCAACTAATACATGTTCTTTCTAATTTGAACAAAGGCTCTATTTTTTTTTTTTTTTTTTAAGCTTATAGGGATAGCTAACTACACTTAAACAAGCATCTCAAATTTCTTTTCTTTCTCTCCTTCTACACCACAACACGTATTTTCAAATTTTCTCCTTCCATATCACCAACTACAACTAAGGATACCCATAATCATCCAAACCTCCTATCATCCGGTTTCACAAAGAACGGCTAATAAAGGCTCAAAAGGGGTAAACAAAGGATTATGAACAAGGTTAGTGTATAGGAATCATGTGGCTACGAAAGAATGGCCTAAGATCATTTCCTAGTTCGTAAATATACTAAGGTCTTGATGGAGAAACAAGGCAAGTTCTAGAAACAACGAAGCAAGCATGATCACTCAATCAAGAATAGGCATAAATATGCACAAAAAGCTCAAATCTCACGGGTTCAAACTAACTAGTTCCCGACATCATAGCATACATCAAATTCATCGAATAAAATGCGTCGCTTCGCCAAGGTTCCATGCATAATAAAGATCATGAATTTTTCCAAAAATCAACGCATCTCTATCATTGGCCAAGTCCACAATACAATCATCACATGCTCATTTGACTCAACGACTCAATTAACTCCTAAGACTCAACAAAATTAAAAACTACATGCCAAAAGTTCAAAGACCCCCCCCCCCCCCCCCCCCACACTTAAAATCAAGCAATGTCCCCATTGCAAGAAAATAAAAAGGAAAGGGATAGAAAAACTTATCGCATGAAGACAAACAACACACTCGAAATCCCGAGAGACTCCAAGTATCACCTACAAAACAAACACAAAACAAAACACAAAAGCGTAAAATCGAACAAAATAAAGAGAAAACAATAAAAGACTCAACAAAAATAAAAGACACAAACATGGCTATGATCAATTGAATGGACCTCCAAACCGTGGTTCTTGCCAACGTGGATCGTGGGGAGACCAATAACGGGGATCATTCGGGTTTGGTGGAGCGGAGGTGGACCCAATGGAGAAGTCGGTGTACCTCATCAAATGGCCCTCGATGTTCGACACCCTCCTATCCAAGCCAGACACGTGTGTAGACAAACCCGCCATTTGGTTAGACAAACCCGTCATTTGGGTGGACATGGAATCGAAACGAGCAAACATCCCTTGTTGAAAATCAGCCCAATATGGAGGAATCTCGGCCTCCATGGCCTGGCGAGCTCGGACGCGATCTCTTCGAGTGTAGTAGTAGTGAATAATGCGCTCATCATCGTCCGGAACATGCTGCTGCTCCTCCTCGTCTCCATTCCCGTCGTCCTCGTTTTCCACTTCCTCCTCTTCTTCCTCTTCTTCTCCCTCTTCTTCTTCCTCAGCGTCTTCCTCCTCTTGGTGCGCAGCTTCTTGCCCGGCTCTTCGAATACGACGCGCGTCAGAATAGTAAGCACGAACAGAGGCACGGTCCTCAACTCGAGTGAACTCGGTTGGACTCCTCATCAAGCGAGCATTGATCAACTCCGTGGATGACATCTCCACACTTTGCACCAACCCTCCGGCCTCCGAAATATCCACTCCAAAGTGACGAGCAAGGGCCGTCGCGACGTATCCAAGAGTGGGATGGGCACCGTTCTTCGACTGCACGTGTGAGAGCTGCGTCCATATGAATGGGGCCAAACACACCTTCCGATTGTACCTAGCACACCAAAGCAAATAGACCTCCATGCCCGTTACCTTACTGGCCTCCTTTTTACCGGAGACCATGTTAGATATGAAGCGATGGAGTATAATCAAAGCATCATCGCGTAAAAAGGAACTATACACACCCGAAGTTCTAAAATTATTAACACCCGTCAAATCTATCCAAGCCTCATTAACATTAAAATCAGCAGGCACACAATCAGAGATATTAGGGTTAGCACGAAAACCAAATACTGATTTCATCGTTTCCTTAGAAACTTCACACAAGACACCACGAAAAGTGCATTCCATCACAACCTCATTACCACGTCTAGATAAACGAAAACTACTACACATCTCTAGACACAAACTATTATGCGCTTCCCATTGTCTAGACATACATTGCATTAATCCTAATCGAAGAGCATATTCGCGAATAGTCGGAAAAATAGACAAACGCCTCAAAAAATCCATATCGTAATGCCTAGGAGGACGTATATCAAGATTCTTCAAATGGAGGTAGAGATTAGTAGTTGCGTACCTATCGGTTTCAAAAGGAACCCGTTCGCGACGCCCGTACTCTTGCTCATTGTCACCCGGTGAGTGGCGATCGAGACTCACAATGTAGGGAGTACGATTCATGGTGATGATGTGAAGTGGTTTGAGGAAGGATGGCACACGAACGGAGCACGAACAACGAAAGTGAAAAACGGGGCAGCCTCCAATCTGGACGGTCGTCCAGATTCAGCTTGAATTCTGGACGGTCGTCCAAAAAAATCTGGCCGGTCGCTGAAATTCTGGCCGAGCGCGGTGACGCGGCGGCGACTGGGTGATGGCTGAGCGACGGCGGCGCGGTGGTGGCTGAAGGTGTTCGAACGACGTCGGCGAGCTGGCGGCGATGGGTGAACGGCGGTGGCTAACGGTGGTGCTATGGGTGGCTGCCGGCGGCGTGCTGACGGCGGACTGACGGCGGACTAACGGCGGCAGCGGTGGCTCTGAACGGCGGCGGGCGGTAGGCTGCTGGCGGCGGCGTCGGTGGTGCGCTGTGGTTCGGCTGGTGGTGTTAGTGTGTGTGCTGGAGGGGAGCTGTGGGAGAAATAGGAGAAGAGAGAAGAGATAGATAGGAGATAAGAGAATATAGGTCAAAGGTAATAAATGGGCTGAAATCGAGTTTGACTAGGCAAAGGAAACGGGCCCACGGGATTCTGGACGATCGTCCAGATTTCGTAAAGAATCTGGCCGGTCGTCCAGATTAGCTACTGGCTGCGATTTGGTTTGCTCAGTTCTGGACGGTCGTCTAGAATCCTTAAGGAATCTGGCCGATCGTCCAGATCAGCTGCTGGTAGTCGACGCCTATTCCTGCAAAAAGACACTCAAACTAACACGAAAAATCAAATATTAACAAGAAATACAATGAAAAATACTAAATCTAAAATTTTTATATTTTTTTTTTACGTGGGTTGCCTCCCACCAAGCGCTCGTTTATCGTCATTAGCTTGACGTACCAAATACTCAAGAGGAGAGTGGGGGATCGGATATGAGAATCGTCTCCACCGTTTGAGGCAATGTCGACCCTTCGATGTACGGCTTCAATCGTTGCCCATTGACCGAGAAGATGTATCCCGAATCCTCGTTCTTGATTTCTACCGCACCATGGGGGAAAACTTGCACCACCGTGTATGGACCTCCCCACCTAGACTTAAGCTTACCCGGAAATAAACGAAGACGAGAGTGAAAGAGAAGTACCTTCATTCCGGGTTTGAACTCCTTGAAGGCTATACGTCTATCATGTAGACGTTTCACCTTGTCCTTGTAAATCTTGGCATTGTCATAGGCTTCGTTCCTTAGCTCGTCGAGCTCCTCCATTTGCAAAATCCTCCGATCATGAGCATCGTCGAGGTCGAAATTGATGCGCTTGAGGGCCCAATATGCTTTGAACTCTATCTCAACGGGCAAATGACACGACTTACCATAGACGAGCCTATAGGGACTCATCCCAAGCACGCCTTTGTAAGCCGTGCGATATGCCCAAAGAGCGTCGTTCAACTTGTCGGCCCAATCCTTCCTCGATGGCTTGACCGTCTTCTCTAAAATCCCCTTGATTTGTCGATTGCTCGTCTCCGCTTGTCCCGAGGTTTGTGGATGATAAGGAGTCGCCACCTTGTGAGTGATGGCGTTCTTCTTCATGAGCTTGGCGAACAACTTGTTGCAAAAATGTTTTCCCCCATCACTAATGATCACACGAGGGAAACCAAACCTACACAAGATATTTTCCTGCACAAACTTCAAGACAACGTGAGAATCACATGTCTTCGTGGGTATTGCTTCTACCCACTTAGACACGTAATCGACGACAAGTAAAATGTATTCGAAACCATGGGATTTAGGAAAAGGTCCCATAAAGTCGATGCCCCACACATCAAAAATCTCAACCACTAAAATAGGATTAAGGGGCATCTCATTACGGCGACCTATAGAACCTGTGCGTTGGCAACGATCGCATGCAAGGTAGAAGGCTTGAGCATCCTTGAACAAGGTAGGCCAATATAATCCACTTTGTAGCACCTTATGAGCAGTCTTTTGGCCTCCAAAATGTCCTCCACTCGGCTCCTCGTGACAATGTCGCAGCACCTCGGTTTGCTCGTGGTCGGGAACGCACCTTCGAATCACCTCGTCCTTCCCAAGCTTGAACAAGTGAGGATCCTCCCAATAGTATTGCCTACACAAACGAAGAAACCTTTTCTCTTCTTGAGCGTTAAGGACGGCTTTAGTGTCCTTATCGGCCAAGTAATTAGCAATATCGGCAAACCAAGGGGTAGCACTCACTTCATTAACATTCTCAAAGGGAAAGGAATCACAAATATCATCAAGAGAAGCATAAGGGGGAGGTGAATCGAGACGAGAGAGATGGTCGGCCACAAGATTATCACTACCTTTCCTATCACGAATTTCAATGTCAAATTCTTGCAATAATAAGACCCATCTAATCAACCTAGGTTTTGCTTGGGCTTTAGTCAAAAGATGTTTAAGAGCACCATGATCACTATAAATAATCACCTTAGACCCTATGATGTAAGATCTAAATTTATCTAAGGCAAAAACAACGGCAAGCATCTCTTGTTCGGTGGTGGTGTAATTCACTTGAGCCGGATTAAGAGTTAAATTAGCATAGTAAATCACACGAAGCATCTTATCGACTCTTTGACCCAAAACAGCCCCTACGGCATTATTAGACGCATCACACATAATCTCAAAAGGCAATGACCAATCGGGACCAACTACAACGGGGGCAGAGATGAGTTTTTCTTTTAAAGTGAGAAAAGCATTCATACAAGACTCATCAAAGTGGAAAGGCACATCTTGAGCAAGCAATCGACAAAGAGGTTGGCTAATTTTAGAGAAACCTTAATGAATCGTCTATAAAAGCCCGCATGACCAAGGAAACTCCTAATACCTTTGACATCACTAGGTGGTGGCAATTTTTCAATCACCTCCACTTTCGCTTTGTCGACCTCTATGCCCTTACTCGAAACTATATGGCCTAAAACAATTCCACTTCTAACCATAAAATGACTCTTTTCCCAACTCAAGGTAAGTCCACTCTCAATGCATCTCTTAAGGACTCTCTCTATTTTCAACAAGCAATCATGGAAAGACGACCCGAAAACAGAAAAATCATCCATAAAAATCTCTACAAAATCACCGATAAATTCCGAAAAAATAGACATCATGCATATTTGGAACGTACACGGTGCGTTGCAGAGACCAAATGGCATCCTCCTATAAGCGTAGGTCCCAAAAGGGCTTGTGAAGGCCGTCTTTGCTTGATCCTCCGGAGCTATCGCAATTTGGTAGTAACCTGACAAGCCATCTAGAAAACAATAAAATTCTTGCCCGGCTAACTTATCAAGCATTTGATCAATAAAAGGGAGAGGAAAGTGGTCCTTTTTGGTTGAAGCGTTGAGCTTCCGATAATCAATACACATCCTCCAACCGGTAACCGGGCGCGAGGCGACTAACTCGTCCTTCTCGTTCTTTGACACCGTAATTCCTCCCTTCTTTGGAACGACGTGCACCGGGCTAACCCACTCACTATCGGCGATGGCATAGATAATCCCCTCCGCCAATAGCTTGTAAATCTCCTTGCGCACGACCTCCATGAGCATTGGGTTGAGCCTCCTTTGTCCATCTCGTTTGGGGTGAGCGCCTTCTTCGAGATTGATGCGATGCATGCACGTGGCCGGGCTAATTCCTCGGATATCCGCCAAGCTCCATCCAAAAGCGAGCTTGTTCTCCTTGAGTATGCCCACCAAAGCTCCTTCCTCTGCAAGAGACAAAGAAGAAGAGATGATTACGGGTTTTTGATTTCCTCCCTCTAAAAATATATATTTCAAATGCGATGGCAGCTCTTTCAACTCCAAAGGCTCCGGAATCTTCGAGCCGGGCTCGGGGTCTTGAGGTGGAAACGGGAGTTTGATCCCAATGTCTCTCTCCATTCGCTCCCACTCCATTTGATCTCCGGATCCCCAACACACCTCCTCGGTGTCAAAATCCTGCACAAAAGAACACTCGGCCAAGGCATCAACCTTATCGATGAAAGAACAATTATCAATTAAATTGACCGATGACATAGGCCGACTCTTATGCACAGAAAACGAGACATCCTCTCCTAAAACGGACATCTTAATCACACCACTCTTCACATCAATCAAAGTATTAGTAGTAGCCATGAAAGGGCGACCTAGCAAAAGTGTGTGCTCAATACCGTTCTCTTGCACCTCACCTATCTCTAAAACCACGAAATCAACGGGAACTATCAAACCCCCTACGCGAACAAGAATATCCTCAATAATACCTCTAGGGTACCTAATAGACCTATCCGCCAATTGAAGGCTCATGCGAGTGGGTTTAAGCTCTCCTAACTCTAATTGCTTAAAGATAGAATAAGGCATAAGATTAATACCGGCACCTAGATCTAGCATACCACATGCTTCCTTACCATTACCTAGATAGTGATAACGAAAGAACCTGGATCCCGTTGCTTAGGTGGAAGAGGGTGTTGCATAATTGATGTCGCCACCTCCGATACCGCAATTGTCTCCATCTCATCGAACGGCTTCTTCCTCGATGTCAACTCCTTCACGAACCTCACGAACGGTGGCACGTTGCGAATAACATCAAGGAGAGGCAAGTTCACGTCCACCTTTGAAAGAAGCTTGTAAAGATCGGCGAATTGTTGATCACGCTTCTTGTTCTTCACACGACTTGGATAAGGAATGGGAGGAACATAAGGATTGGAAGCCTTGTGTAGAGGTGGGGCTTCCTTCTCGGGCTCGTCGGACTCCGTATGCTGCTCACCTGATGTGGACGATCGGCCAGAAGAGTCGGGGTGACTTGGCCAATCGTCCAGATTAGCTGCTGGGTTCTTGGGCGAGTTGGGCAATCTGGACGAGCGTCCAGAATCTGGATGACCGTCCAGATCAGGTACTGGACGGGGCTCTGGCGCCTGCGTTTTGGCCGATCGTCCAGCATCTGGACGACCGTCCAGATTAGCTGCTGGACGGGCGTGTTGATGTGGAGGTGCTGCCGGCGTCTTCGGTCCATTCCAACGGGTACTCGGGCCCCATCTATTTCCCATGCTTCCTTGAGGTGGCATTGTCACTCCATTGTCCACGTGCCTCCCGCTCCGCAACACCGAGACGGCTTGGGCTTGATGCGGTGAAAAAGGAGGAACATATGGGGGATATTGCACCTCGTTAGCTTGTTGTGGTTGGATCCCTTGGCTCGGAATCCGCCCCGGTTGTTGCATCAAGTGCATAGATCCCGAAATTTGGCCAATGGCCGTCTCGAGCCGCTTCATGTTTGCATCAAGTGCATGAAACCATCCTCATCGGCGGGAGGCTTTTGTGGAGGTCCTTGAGGACGAGAGTTCGGATATGGTGGTGGTGGTGTAGGATTAGATTGAGGAGGGTAATATGGAGGTGGTGGATAATATGGATTTGGAGGGTATTGAGGGGGTGGATAATATGGTGGAGGTTGAGGGTAGTAGGGATTTGGTGGAGGAGGATAGGGGTTATTATATGGTGGAGGACGCCTATTCGGATAGGTAGGGGGGTTACCTTGCCCTTGTGTCGGCCTCGGATTTTGGTAGCGTCCATTGTATCCCCCTTGGTATCCTTGATGTGGTACTTGAGGAGTCCAACCGAGTTCACTCGAGTTGAGGACTGTGCCTCTGTTCGTGCTTACTATTCTGACGCGCGTCGTATTCGAAGAGCCGGGCAAGAAGCTGCGCACCAAGAGGAGGAAGACGCTGAGGAAGAAGAAGAGGGAGAAGAAGAGGAAGAAGAGGAGGAAGTGGAAAACGAGGACGACGGGAATGGAGACGAGGAGGAGCAGCAGCATGTTCCGGACGATGATGAGCGCATTATTCACTACTACTACACTCGAAGAGATCGCGTCCGAGCTCGCCAGGCCATGGAGGCCGAGATTCCTCCATATTGGGCTGATTTTCAACAAGGGATGTTTGCTCGTTTCGATTCCATGTCCACCCAAATGACGGGTTTGTCTAACCAAATGGCGGGTTTGTCTACACACGTGTCTGGCTTGGATAGGAGGGTGTCGAACATCGAGGGCCATTTGATGAGGTACACCGACTTCTCCATTGGGTCCACCTCCGCTCCACCAAACCCGAATGATCCCCGTTATTGGTCTCCCCACGATCCACGTTGGCAAGAACCACGGTTTGGAGGTCCATTCAATTGATCATAGCCATGTTTGTGTCTTTTATTTTTGTTGAGTCTTTTATTGTTTTCTCTTTATTTTGTTCGATTTTACGCTTTTGTGTTTTGTTTTGTGTTTGTTTTGTAGGTGATACTTGGAGTCTCTCGGGATTTCGAGTGTGTTGTTTGTCTTCATGCGATAAGTTTTTCTATCCCTTTCCTTTTTATTTTCTTGCAATGGGGACATTGCTTGATTTTAAGTGTGGGGGGGGGGGGGGGGGTCTTTGAACTTTTGGCATGTAGTTTTTAATTTTGTTGAGTCTTAGGAGTTAATTGAGTCGTTGAGTCAAATGAGCATGTGATGATAGTATTGTGGACTTGGCCAATGATAGAGAATTGCGTTGATTTTTGGAAAAATTCATGATCTTTATTATGCATGGAACCTTGGCGAAGCGACGCATTTTATTCGATGAATTTGATGTATGCTATGATGTCGGGAACTAGTTAGTTTGAACCCGTGAGATTTGAGCTTTTTGTGCATATTTATGCCTATTCTTGATTGAGTGATCATGCTTGCTTCGTTGTTTCTAGAACTTGCCTTGTTTCTCCATCAAGACCTTAGTATATTTACGAACTAGGAAATGATCTTAGGCCATTCTTTCGTAGCCACATGATTCCTATACACTAACCTTGTTCATAATCCTTTGTTTACCCCTTTTGAGCCTTTATTAGCCGTTCTTTGTGAAACCGGATGATAGGAGGTTTGGATGATTATGGGTATCCTTAGTTGTAGTTGGTGATATGGAAGGAGAAAATTTGAAAATACGTGTTGTGGTGTAGAAGGAGAGAAAGAAAAGAAATTTGAGATGCGTGTTTAAGTGTAGTTAGCTATCCCTATAAGCTTAAAAAAAAAAAAAAAAAAAATAGAGCCTTTGTTCAAATTAGAAAGAACATGTATTAGTTGAGCTCTAGAGAAAAAAAAAAGAAAAAAAAAAGAAAAGAAAAAGAAAAAAATAAGCATAAGGGGATAGTTAGCTTTGATTTGTATATTTTAGCATCTTTGAGTTTGTAATTGGTGTGTTGGAGGGTAGAAGATGGAGATTAAAATCCATACTTTGGTTGGAGTTGAAAAAGAGGTTGATGATTTAGAGCATTTTGAGTCACTTAGCCTATATATTCCCTACCTTAACCAATGTCCCTACATTACAAGCTTATATAAAGACCTTTTTGATCCTTGTTTGTAAGTATTACATTAGGTGGAGATGTTGAGATTAAAGGCAAGCTTATGGTAAACATGTTGCATTGCATTGATGTTGAGTGAACCTTCTTGATGTGCATTATATTACATCTTTTCTTTGAGAGAGTTGAGTGTTCACTTTCATATACAAAATTTCACATGTTTGGGAGTGTTCTTTGATGGATTAGCATACTTTGAATTAGTTGAGTAGATTGTGTTGATTGATGCTAAGGTTGTGTGCATAGTTTTGATCATGAACATGAGAGTTGTTTTTGAAAAGCTTTGAGGCCAATATAGTTCACGATACTTGAGTCTATTGTTTGTTTTGTTTTGCTTGAGGACAAGCAAAGGTCTAAGTGTGGGGGAGTTTGATTGGTGTTTATTTGTTAGGTTTTTCGTTGCGTTTTCGTGTTAGTTTTCATTATGTTTTTGTGTCTTTTAGTGTGTCTTTTGGCTATGATTGTTTGTTTGGAGTTTTGGGTATCATAGGAGCAAAAGGGGAGAAATTGGAAGAAAACGGGACGAAAAGTGCACGAAGAGAAGGCAAAGCCGTGAGATACCAGTTCCTCATCTGGACGACCGTCCAGATTTTCTTCACAATCTGGACGATCGTCCAAACACGTGCGAAGCAGTTATCCAGCAGCTAATCTGGACGACCGGCCAGATTTCTTCCACAATCTGGACGATCGTCCAAAAGTCGGCGACCAGCTGTTCTTTCCTTATTTATCTAGGTTTTTTACCTAGTATATATATATCATCCCTTGTACACGAATTATGATCACCTTTTATCATTGTTTAGCTTTACTTTTCAGATTCAAATACTTTAGTTTAGCTTTCTATTGTTCGGATCCGGATTCGTTCTTCGTTTTTGCAATTTAATTCAAGACGCTTTATTTAATTCAAGTTCTTCGTTCTTCGTCTCAATTTTCGTAAGTTCTTTTATTGCTTTCGTTAATTCGTTTTAATTGCTTGCTTTCGTTTTAGATTCGTTTTCTTAATTGCTCCGTTTAAATTCCTTAGTTTAATTTCATTCTTTCGATTTCAAGTTTAAAGTTTAGATTCATTTTTCTTGCTTTCAATTCTTTCGTTTTTCAAAGTTTTCAAGTTAGATTAATTTGCTTTTAATTTCCAGATTTCAATTCATCATGTCTAGATTTATTTATGCTTCTTTCTTTGCTTTCGATTCCTTTGTTGCTTTCGTTATTACTTTCTTTTCGATTCTTGCCTAGGTAGATTTATTGCTTTCTTCTAGTTTAATTCTTAGATTTATTTCTTGAGTTCTAGATTAGTTATTTAATTGCTTTTTATTTACTTGCTTTGATTTATTTTATTTGCCTAGGATTTAAAACAAAAACCCCAAAATATTCTTTACTTGCTTTCTTAGATTAGATTTTTACTACATAATTAATTGCCCTGTTAAGTTTTCCTTGAGATTCGATACTTAGGTTTTACTTGCTAGTGCTACGATAGATTTCGTCTATTGCGAAC
Organism: Thymus mandschuricus; assembly: GCA_029379335.1. Classification (NCBI taxonomy): domain Eukaryota; kingdom Viridiplantae; phylum Streptophyta; class Magnoliopsida; order Lamiales; family Lamiaceae; genus Thymus; species Thymus mandschuricus. Next base: position 13,544,984 of record CM057080.1, on the reverse strand, counting down.
ACTTTTTAGTGAAACAAATTTTGGCGCCGTTGCCGGGGAATACTCATGGTGCGGTACTTGAGGTGGGTATCCTTGAGCGGCGTAGACCTCGGCTCCTCCTTCGTATTGAAACTCCCCCATGTTGTGGCACACCTCCTTGATGTGTCCAAGCTCTCCACAAATCTCGCATTGATCGGGCTTCCTCTCTTCCTCCTTCGGGGCCGGTGCACTTTGCTTAACCTTCAAATTCTCGAGATCCCTATACATGTCGGCAATTTGCTTCTTCAAGTCGGGGCTCATCGAAATTACACTCGCCTCCACCTTCCTCGGTCTAGCTGATTTTTGTTGAGAACTCGCAGCAAGCGTCTCGAATATATCCTTCAACTCTTCAGCCGTCTTGACCGCTATGTTGCCTCCGGCCGAACTATCTACCATGAATTGGCAAGTTTGGTTGAGGGCGTCGTAGAAATATTGCCAAAGCAACTCCGGTGCCATTTGATGATGAGGGCATTGTTGGAGCAGCTCTTGGAACCTCTCCCATGCTTCGTGAAATGGCTCATCGTTGTCTTGGGAGAAATTCATAATCTTTGACCGCACCTCTTGAGTCTTGCGGTTGGGATAGTACTTTAGCATGAACTTCTCGCACACCGCATTCCATGTGGCGAGAGAGTTGGCCGGGAGCGCCAAATACCACGACCTTGCTCGATCCTTGAGGGTGTACGGGAAGCACTTCATCTTCAAGGTGTCCTCCGTGAGTCCCGCGAGTGGGAAAGTTTGCGCCACCGTGCAAAACTCTCGGATGAACGTCAACGCATCCTCGTTGGCCAGCCCGTGGTAGGATGGAAGCAACGCCATGTGGTGAGGTTTAAGCTCATGATTCCTGACCGCTTCCGTCAGGACAATCGCCGAAGTGGTGGCCGTGAATGTGGGGCGAGCAAAATCGCCCATGACTCTAGCTGCCATGGCTTCGGGCTCTGCAAACAACAAGACTAAACCAAAGTCTTGAGAATCGATCTCCTCCTTCTCCTTCGCGGCTAAGATCGCTTTCCTTTGATGGACGTTGTCGACGTAGGGCGCTAAATTCCTTTGAAGACTTCGGCGACCATGCATAAACAACACTCAACAAAAGGGTTAAACGCACCGAGTGGGAGAAACAAGAAATCGAATAAACACAAATAAAAATAAAGCAAATAAAAATACTACACAATCAAACGCCTAAAGTTTTCCCCGGCAACGGCGCCAAAATTTGTTTCACTAAAAAGTGTTCGCAATAGACGAAATCTATCGTAGCACTAGCAAGTAAAACCTAAGTATCGAATCTCAAGGAAAACTTAACAGGGAATTAATTATGTAGTAAAAATCTAATCTAAGAAAGCAAGTAAAGAATATTTTGGGGTTTTTGTTTTAAATCCTAGGCAAATAAAATAAATCAAAGCAAGTAAATAAAAAGCAATTAAATAACTAATCTAGAACTCAAGAAATAAATCTAAGAATTAAACTAGAAGAAAGCAATAAATCTACCTAGGCAAGAATCAAAAAGAAAGTAATAACGAAAGCAACAAAGGAATCGAAAGCAAAGAAAGAAGCATAAATAAATCTAGACATGATGAATTGAAATCTGGAAATTAAAAGCAAATTAATCTAACTTGAAAACTTTGAAAAACGAAAGAATTGAAAGCAAGAAAAACGAATCTAAACTTTAAACTTGAAATCGAAAGAATGAAATTAAACTAAGGAATTTAAACGGAGCAATTAAGAAAACGAATCTAAAACGAAAGCAAGCAATTAAAACGAATAAACGAAAGCAATAAAAGAACTTACGAAAATTGAGACGAAGAACGAAGAACTTGAATTAAATAAAGCGTCTTGAATTAAATTGCAAAAACGAAGAACGAATCCGGATCCGAACAATAGAAAGCTAAACTGAAGTATTTGAATCTGAAAACTAAAGCTAAACAATGATAAAAGGTGATCATAATTCGTGTACAAGGGAGATATATATATACTAGGTAAAAAACCTAGATAAATAAGGAAAGAACAGCTGGTCGTCGACTTTTGGACGATCGTCCAGATTGTGGATGAAATCTGGCCGGTCGTCCAGATTAGCTGCTGGATAACTGCTTCGCACGTGTTTGGACGATCGTCCAGATTGTGAAGAAAATCTGGACGGTCGTCCAGATGAGGAACTGGTATCTCACGGCTTTGCCTTCTCTTCGTGCACTTTTCGTCCCGTTTTCTTCCAATTTCTCCCCTTTTGCTCCTATGATACCCAAAACTCCAAACAAACAATCATAGCCAAAAGACACACTAAAAGACACAAAAACATAATGAAAACTAACACGAAAACGCAACGAAAAACCTAACAAATAAACACCAATCACCAATATTGGGCAGATTTTTGGAGCAGTTAATGAGTTGAAGAAGCTATCAAATGGGAAGCCTAGCCAACCCAAACAAGCTCATGCCTTAACGGTCATTGAAGAGGAACAAGACAAAGGAAAGAAGTGGAGAAGTCACACCGTGGCTGCCATCAAAGCAAGCCGACAACATTCTCGCGCATTCCCTACCTCAGCTGGCCATCTCTCATCTCTACCAAAACAAGGTGATCCCGGAAGTTTCAAATTAGATGTTGTTTTGGATAATGGGGATAATGTGCCGGGTATGTTGGATTTGGGGGCAGCGGTGAACTTGATGCCATACTCGATTTTTGAGAGAATGGGTTCGAGGGATCTTAAGCCCACCAATTTTTGCATCGAGCTAGCCGACGGTTCTTTGAGTCGTCCCTTAGGGATTGTGGAAGACGTTGCTTTACTTGTGAGGGGTGTTCAAATTCTTGTCGATTTTGTTGTGCTTGACATGGGGCGAGGAGCTAGGAGTGAGAGAGGTCATCTTCTCTTGTTAGGGCGACCTTTCATGGCTACTACTCAAACTCGAATCGACGTTAGATCCGGTACATTGAGCATGGCCGGTGTAGGAGGTTCGGTAACTTTCTCAATTTTTGATAACTATTCTTCTTGTCCTAATTCTTTTATCCAAACATGTTCGTATGTGCATATTACTAATGATTTGGATGAGAAAATGATAGATGAGAATTTTCAGGTTGCTATGCATGAGGAAGAAGCCCTTATCGATGAGTTTTTGAGTAAATTAGATGAGGAAGAAATTGTGGAGGAGTTTTTGAGCAATGTGGAAGACATGGAGGATCACAATTGCATTATGGAGGAGTCGATTTTGAGCTCACAACAAGAGGAAGAAATCATGGACAACTTTCTTGCCAATCTCGACGAGGAAGCATTTTTTGTGGAGGATCAATCATCAAGTTTTGAAGATCGTGATATTTCTTACATGGATTTTCACACAAGTGTGGGGGAGATGAGTGTCCAAGATAACCCTCTTTTCGAGTTTCAAGCCGAAGAGAAAAAAGAGTCCACCTTTGCACCGAGAGTCGCCTATGGATGGTTAAAGACATTGCTCGTTGCAACAGATTTTGGATGAGAATATTTGGTACGTCAAGCTAATGACGATAAACAAGCGCTTAGTGAGAGGCAACCCACTTTCTCTATTTTATTTTTGTAGAGTAGGATTTATTTTCTTTTTATTGTTGCTGTTTTTCGTTCGTTTTCTTTTGAATTTCGTGCAGAGAATAGTTTATAAGGAGGGTATGATGAAGAGAGAGAGCGAGCCGGACCCGAACGATTCCCGTTTTTGGGCCCCAAACGATCCCCATTGGCAAGATCCATGGTTCCGAGGTCCATTCAACCCATAGCCTTGTTTGTGTCTTTTATTTTTGTTTTGAGTCTTTTATTTTGTGCACTTTTACGCTTTTGTGTTTTGTGTTTTGTGTTTGTTTTATAGGTGATACTTGGAGTCTCTCGAGATTTTGAGTATTTGGTCGTTGTATTGCGATAAGTTCTCTCTATTCCTTTCCTTTTTATTTTCTCGCAATGGGGACATTGCGTGATTTTAAGTGGGGGGGGTCTTTGAACTTTTGGCATGCAGTTTTTTTTTTTTATGTCTTGTTGATCGAGTCTTGTTGATTGAGTCTTATTTGGTTTGATTGAGTCTAGTTTGTGATCCTCACTTAGGAATTTGTTTGATTTTGAGCCTATAAGCATGTAACTTAGGATCAATGTGAATGATTCAATGATGGAATATTTAGTTGTTGGAATTGATTTGAGCATAAAATAGGTTGGTTTAATCTTGAGTTGTGATTGATTATGATTCGGTGAATTGTGGGGCATGAATTGATTTGAGTTTGAGGAAATGATTTGTGATTTTTGGATTATGAGTGATAAGTCTAGATTGTTGCGACTTTGGATTGCTAGTTTACTTTCCCCTTAATAAAAAAAAAAAAAAAAAAAAAAAAAAGAGAGTTGTGTTTATTGGAATAAAAGAGTTGATAGGATTATGCTCCTCTTACTTGTAACGTATGAAATTACTAGAGTAATGAGCATGGGAAACCACATGAAAAGGCTTCGAGAGACCCTCGAATGATTAAATTTCATGAACTATGTCCTAGATGATACTCGTGTATATTAGAATAAAGTGTTCGTAGGCATTCTACCCCTCTTGACAATGGGTACGGGAAACCGCACTAGGAGGCTCGATGTGACCCATCGATGATTAAACCTAGTGAATTATGTGCCAAAAACGTTCACATGTTAAAAAAAAAAAAAAAGAAAAAAAGAAAAAAAAGAGAGTTGTTTATTTGTTGAATAAAAAGGGGAAGTAGGCTAGTCGTCTAAAGTTGTGGTGATCAAGATATTGTGAGATGTGTGTTATCATTGCTTTTCCTCTTACTTGGATTGATTTATAAGCCGCATAGTTTGTTGATGATGATTGTTCGTAACTTGGGATTAAAGTGACCTTGTTTGAGTTTGTCGATTCCGGTGATTAAATGTTCTATGATTTGAATTGTTTGGATTGAGTCTAAGTTGTATGTTTATATTGCTTGAGGACAAGCAAAGGTCTAAGTGTGGGGGATTTTGATTGGTGTTTAGATGTTAGGATTTTCGTAGTGTTTTTGTGTCCGTTTTCCCTTAGTTTTCGTGTGTTTTCGTTGTTTGTGGCTATGATTTGGTTGTTTTGGAGTCTTTGGTATTGTAGGATGAAAAGGGCGGAAACGAGAAGAAAATAAGAAGAAAGAAGCATTATATCGAAGAGGGGTTCGATAGGAGCATGTAGGCGAAAACGGAGGTCAATTTGGAGTTCGGACGAGGAAGTTACGGCCAAAACAAGAAGGACGCGCGCAGTCCGAACCAGCATTGGAGCGCTCGCTCCAAGGTGTTGGAGCGCTAGCTCCAAGTCAAATTAAGAAGGGAAAAAGCGCAGCTATCCTGGAGCGCTCGCTCCAACCCTCTGGAGTGCTCGCTCCGTGTCTGGCGAGTTTTATTTTAGTTTTCTTGTGGGAATCGAACTCTTACCTTATGTTATATATATGCCATTAGGGCACGAATTAGAGACAACCTTTTACCTTAGTTTTAGCTCTAATTTCGCATTCAAATACTTTAGTTTAGTTTCTTTTGTTCGATCCGGATCGCTACTTCGTTCTTCAATTAATTCAAGTTTTTACTTAGTTCTTCGTTCTTCGTTTAATCTCGTAAGTTCTTTATTGCTTTCTTTTATTTGATTTAATTGCTTCCTAGTTCCTTAGATTTAGTTCTTAATTGCTTAGTTTAATATCGTTCGTTCGTTTTCAAGTTCTTAGATTAGATTCGTTTTTCTTAGTTTTCAATTCCTTCGATTTCAAGTTTTCGTAGTTAGATTATTCGCTTAATTTTCAGATTTAATTATTATGTCTAGATTCGTTTTCTTCGTTGCTTTCGTTATTGCTTTCTTTTCAATTCCATGCCTAGGTAGTTTAATTGCTTTCGCTTAATTTCTCTAGTTTAATTAGTTTAGATTATTTCTTTGCTATCTAGATTAGTTATTTACTTGCTTTTACTTGCTTTTATTTATTGCTTTGATTTACTTTATTGCCTAGGATTTAAAATAAAAACCAAACCAAATTCTCTTTACTTGCTTTCTTAGATTTAGGCTAGTTTAGGATTTTTGCTACACGATTATTTGCCCTGTTAAGTTTTCCTTGAGATTCGACTTAGGTTTTTACTTGCTAGTGCTATGATAGGATTTCGTTCTATTGCGAACACTTTTTAGTGAAACAGATATCCAGCCCACTTGTAAATTGCCATTGCATCCTGATAACTTTGAATCATGAATCGAGCTCCTCCAGTGAAAGAAGAAGGCAATATGATTCTCTTGCCTTGAGTTGCTGCATTTGTCTCCCCTTTCGTAAGAGCATATTCTAAGCCCTTATACAAATCACATCTCAAATATTTTTGATTCACACGTACGTACTTTAATCTGGCCGATTCAATCATGGTGTACGCGTCAACAATAAACTGTTGGTGTAGCCGTCTAGAAGCAAGGATGGTTTTAGCTTCTAACTCTCTTTCATGCAATCGGAAAGTGAAGAATTCTCTAATACTCACATTCTTTCGAGCATTAGAAGTGTTGCTACTACGAACATTACAAAGAGGAATATCTTCGCGATAGCCATCCTCACCATATGGGAACAACGGATACTGCAAACCAAGATAAGCCGCATTCAACTCATTGATGCGCTTTAAGACACCGGATCGAGTTTCAAAGATTAAATCTCTATCTCCCAACGATTCATCAAAATCACCTACGATCAAAGCTGCTACTTCCGACACTGATGGTAAATTATACGTTCGAGCATCCCGACCTCTTCTACCGATAAGCTTCTTCTTGACATCAGATTGACTAGCATCGATAATTTTCTCTTTTGCCATTCTAAATGTCTTCACAAAGATATTATTCTCATCTAGCATTGCCTTCAAATCAGAAACAATCTCTGCATGCAAATTGTTCATGTTGTTGTTTTTCCTAAAAAAAGAAATATATACAATGATATAAATAACATAATATAGAATATAAGATTTTATATAAAAAGGGTAAAAGTTGTATTTGAATAGTAACAATTACTTATCTAACAGACTGCATCCGATTAGCAATTTCATTTTCTGTATCGTATATGTACATTTGGCCAAATAGCGGTGGTTTACCTTCAAGGGGCATTAAACTCCCTATCAAATGGTAATTTTGGCCACTCAATCGAAATGTTGGAGGTCCACCACCATTGTTCACAGCGAAATCAATGGTTCCTCCCATCGATGTGAAAGCAAACATGCTATTGTACGACCGAATATTCTGTTGAAAATGTTTGCTCTTCGCATCATTCCCCCGAAGCAAATCACTTAACAATGTTGGCTGTCTATCCAATCTAGGGAGCCGTACTTTACCATTTTGGCAACACAACGAATTTCGGATTTAGTCTAGTGTTGCCATGCCGTTTTTCATCAATCCAAAAATAAGCTTTACAGAACTCGCACTGATAGACTGGATCACCAAGATCATCATAATCTGTGCAATTTATATGAACAAAAAAATATATATATATATATATTTATGGGAATTATAAAAATATATTTAATGTTGCAATGTTATAATAACAAAAGTATATATTAAATATTATAGAACAATATTGTAAAATATAATTCCCATAAATATACTTACCAGTTTTTTTATTCAATCAGTTCAGCTTCTTTCATAGACTCATCAATGGGTACGTCACCTAAATAAAATGCAAAAGCTAAACAATAAAAACGAATACAAACAAAATACTATTGTTACACTTGTTAAAAGAAAAATAAATAATTTATTACCTATATTATGTGATTCTTCACTGCCGATGTCAATTAAATCATTGTCCACCATCGATTCATCAACTGCAAAACGAAAATCAACATCAATTTCAAATAATAAATAATATAAAATGATTAATATAAATTGCCTTAATATTAATAATTACAAATAATTAAATCTTTAAAATTTATAAGTTAATTTCTTAGTGAATATATAAAATTTTTAAATAGAGAAAAAATTAAACACCTTGCAAATAATATTTTGTAAATAACGTATAAATAATTATCGTAAATCTTAAATTTGTAGGGCATATTTACAAAAGAAAAAAAAAAGTACAGAAATTAAATTATAAGAAATAAAGTAAAAAAAAAAATGTATTAAAAAAATATCATTTTCGATTTTAAAAAATATTTAAAGATTTTTTATTTATTAAACATTATTTACTATTTCTGAATATTCGATTGGGCCGAGCCGGCCAGATATTAAAGCCCAATGTTTAAAAATCCTGCCCAAATAATATTATAGTCCTCAATCAAAACGACGTCGTTCGGGATGAATTCATACGACGTCGTTTTGATTATCAAACCCTAATAACGGAGTATAAATACACACGTATGCACAGCTCGACCGATTTTCACTCTTGCTGCCTATAAATTTCTCGACACAATCTCTCTCTCTCTCTCTCTCTCTATCTCTCACTCTCCGCCTCTCACTCTCTCGATACACTCTGATGAAAATCGATGCTCCCTCACAAGTTTTTTATTTTTCTTTCAAATCCACACCGAAGATGGAGCATATTGAGCTGATATGAGCTGATTCCGTCTCTCTCTCTCTCTCTCTCTCTCTAGTTTTTATACTAATTTCTTTAATTTTTTCAGCAAATCTGTATAGATCCATGGCGAAAACCACAGATCCAGAAGAAATCCGAGCTGAAATGAGCTGATTCTGAGTTCAGGGTGAAGATCTGCTCATTTTGCCGTAAGTAACCTCCTTCCTTTTCAACTACATCGATCTCTCTCACTCTCTCTATATTTTCTATACTAATTTCTTGAGTTTTTTTCAGCAGATCTCTATAGATCCATGGCGAAAACCACAGATCCAAAAAGCATCCTAGATGAATATGTCCAGATCTGAAAGAATAGAGTCTGGTAAGCAGCGAATCTGCATTTTTTGTCTCTCTCTGTATTTTTCTCCACATATTTCATGTTTTAATCAGATTATCTCTATAGATCTATGGTCAAAACCATACATGCAGCTACAAATCGAAGCTCAAGTATTCAAGATGTGAAATAATATGAGCTGGAAAGCCTCGGATACACCTCTCTCTTTCTCTATATCTCTATTTCTCTCAAGAAATTAACCTAACTTAAACTTTTTTGAACAGAGTCGTTGACATATATGGAACAAGATGTAGATCCGCCAGCAGAAGGTGAAGAGATGAACATAATAGGAGCTGGTAAGCCTCTGGATCCGTATGTTTGGCTATGTCTCTACCTTTCTCACTCTCTTCCTCTCGATATCTATCTAACTTACGACTTATTTGCACAGATATGTGAAAATCTTTGAAGTGAGATCCAGATAAATCAAGTATACTTCACAATTAATATTAATGGAAGCTGGTAAGATTGTAATCTGTCAGAAATGCTGCCTATCTCACCCTCTCTTGCTCTATCTCTATTTTTCATCTAACATGTTCTATTTTTACATAGAGACCTTTAAATCTATGGCTTAATGCACTGGGCTAGCAAGAACATGAAATTTGGTAAGCCTCGGATTTCTTAGTTCCTCTATCTCTTTCTATCTATCCTCTCTCCCTTTCTCTGTCTCTGAAATTTATTTTTGTCCACAAATGATTGCAGATATACAGATCGAAGTGTGGGATAATCAGATGAATTGGATGAACAAATGTTATATTCACATACAAAGATCAACGCATATAACTGGTAATTATCTGCCTATTATATTTCTTTGTGTCCCTATCTCTCTGCTCCTCTCTCTCTATCACTCTCTCTTAAGCTATCTAACCTTGTCATTTATTCGCAGATCTCTATCCATTTACAGAGGGTGTAAACTAACATGGTGTTAGATCTGTGTCAAGCAATTGAGTACAACTAACAATCCTCAAAAACAGAATTCGAAAAAGCTAAGTTCAAACATTTGTCCATTAACTCTTCTTACATCTGTTTAGTCTTTTATATGAATACAGACTAATTGAAAATACAACTTTATTTTGAAGAGACTGGATATGACTGAAACTAGAAAATCAGGTACGTACCCCTACCCTCGTCTTCATTTCTCCTTCTTTTCCTTGGCTGAAATCGATCAATGCGCATGTCTACGTATCTACTATGTTGAATTCTTCCTCTAAATTCCGGATACTTCTGTCCAGTTCTCTGGTTTTCTTCCTCTCTCTGTTTTTTTTTTTTTTTTTTTTTTTTTGTTGAATGATTGAAATTTTAAAATCATATTTGAAATTCAAAAAACTGTAACTGCTTTTTTAAAAAATTTTAAACATCCCACCACATTTTAATTTGCACTGCTGTGAATAAGTGTCAAATTTTAAATAATGCCTTAAACACGTTTGTTATTAATTCACTAAAATAACATGTACAGAAAATGTTATTAACCTTAAATGTATCTGAAAATTATGAGTTTATATTATTAAAAAGCACAATATGTAAATATCCTTGAAACATATTATTTATTTTGTTCATTTTCCATTTAAATAGTTGTGTGATAGCTTCTGTTTTTTGAAAAATTCATTTTTTCAGGTATTTGAACAGAGTATGGTTAATAATTAAGCTAAATATAATCATATTTTGTAAAATAATTGAAGATAACTTTCATAAACTGATTCATAAACAATAAAATAAAGTACATTGGAAATTTGTAAGCCTCATTAAAACCCTGTGGGAAAGAGTGCCTACTTAGGTAAAGAAAAAACATCTAATCTAAACTAATATATTTTAATGTTTCCATCAGTCATCCTTTAAATCCACATTCTGCTCAAACTTCTCCTTTGGTGCCTGTATTTTCTTGATTCTTTTGAACACAACTGGTTCTTCATCAACCTCAGCCTGCTTCTCCTCATCTCTCTGTAATTCTGCATCCCAAGCACTTGCTGTAGAGGCATTCCTGACAGTAGAGCATTCACTCTGAAAAATTATGTTAGACTTTTGAAAAACATTTGAAAAAACATATTATTTGTATTACCTTATCCTGATGATGCTTGCTTTGACAGTTGCCATACTTGGCAATCATTTCTGGATCTAGATTAACTTTGGCAATTGTATATGCCTTGTTAACCTCTTTCTCGTACAACTTTAAGTTTACCTTGAATAATGTTGTTTTTCCAATCAATGCTTCAAACTCAAATGGCATTGTTGATGGATCTGCTGCAGCCTGGTAAGATTAAAACTCAAAGTCAGTGTTTGATAAGTATAAATTTACATGCATGAGATGTTTTATTTGCTGCATACCACACTTATGTCACCAGCTGGCATGCCTAACAACTGAGCACATTCTCTATCCCACAACATGAACGTTCCAGTTTCAGTTTCATCACTTATTTCCACATACAATCTGTATCTGTTTTATACATGTAATGTCAGTGTCTATATATAAATATGTTACATGATAATTGTTATAAAAATAGACAGATTTAATGATAATTTCTTTTATACCTCATGTGCCCAACAACATCAAATGTGTTGCAACTATCATAATAGAATGAACTGTCATTCTTTTTAAGTTTTTTAAGGCACGGTCTGCATGCCATGTAGTTCCAGCCACCTAATGTCTTCACCTCATATATCCCTCCATACACCCAAAACTTTCCAAACTGCATATTTACAATGAATATTATTTAATATTTTATGGAAAAGCAACTATATGAAATACAGTTTAAAGATTGAAGTAATGTATTAGTTTTGTTATTACCTCATAGCCAGATAATTCTTTTATTGTCTTCACCATGCTTTCCCCTTCATTTAATTCATCTTCCATACTCCTTGGCCTTGGAACATGAATCATCTTGACATCTCCTGAGCTGCTGTCCTTGTTTAGTTTCCAGAATTTTAAAAAACATATTGCATTATGTTTGGTGTCTAGATGTTAGGATTTTTGTCATGTTTTCGTGTCCGTTTTCGTTGTGTTTTGTGTCTTTTCGTGTGTCTTTGGCTATGAATTGGTTGTTTAGAGTTTTGGTTCTTGTAGGTATGAAAGGTGAAAGATTGGAAGAAAATGGGTCGAAAAAGGCGATGAATTGAAGAAGAATCGAGAACGGGCAGAATCCGGAGTTGGACGACCGTCCAGAGTGCGTTGGCCGAGCTCGTCCAAGGCTGGACGAGCGTCCAGGGAGAAGTGAAGACGTGAAACAGAAGGTTGCCCACCACCTCCATACTACCCACCTCAACCTACTCATACACCACCACCATCACACCCTACTCCTCGTCCTCAAGGACCTCCACAAAAACCTCCCGTTGATGAGAGCCATTCCACGTTCCTCCATGAAGCAAAATTGGCCTGAGAAGCCCAGGATGCTACTATTAAGAGGCTCGAGATGGCAATTGGTCAAATTTCTGGTTCCATGCACTTGATGCAACAACCGGGTCGAATTCCGAGCCAAGGGATTCAACCACAACAAGCTCACGAGGCGCAAGCCCCATATCCCCCGTACGTTCCTCATTTTCCATCTCATCAAGCCCAAGCAGTCTCGGTGTTGCGGAGCGGAAGACACGTGGATAATGGAGTTACAATGCCGCCTCAAGGCCGTCCAAGTGGTAGGTGGAGCCCAAATCCACGTTGGAGTTCGACGCAAAATCCGACAGAACACCGCGTTGGACGACCGTCCAACGTTTCTGGACGACCGTCCAACGTTGGACGAGCGCCCACTCCTCCACCAGTTTACGGACGAGCGTCCAACACAGCGAGCAACATTCAGAACCCCACGTTGGACGAGTGTCCAACTCACGTTGGACGACCATCCAACGTAGACGAGGAGCAGCATCCAGAACGTGGAGTTGGACGGGCGTCCAACCACTCTGGATGACCGTCCAACCCCGACGAGCCACGCACGGAGTCCGAGGAAGCTGAGAAGGAGGCCCAACCTCTTCACAAGACGTCCAATCCTTATATTCGTCCCATTCCTTATTCAAGCCGTGTGAAGAACAAGAAGCGCGACCAACAATTCATGGATCTTCACAAGCTTCTTTCAAAGGTGGACGTGAACTTGCCTCTTCTTGATGTGATTCGCAACGTGCCACCATTCGTGAGGTTCGTGAAGGAGTTGACATCAAGGAAAAAGCCGTTCGATGAGATGGAGACGATTGCGGTGTCGGAAGTGGCGACATCGATAATGCAACACCCTCTTCCACCTAGGCAACGAGATCCAGGTTCTTTCGTTATCACTATCTCTTTAGGTAATGGTAAGGAAGCATGTGGTATGCTAGATTTAGGTGCCAATATCAATCTTATGCCTTATTCAATCTTTAAGCAATTAGAGTTAGGAGAGCTTAAACCCACTCGCATGAGCCTTCAATTGGCAGATAGGTCTATTAGGTACCCTAGAGGTATTATTGAGGATATTCTTTTTCGTGTTGGGGGGTTAATTGTTCCGGTTGATTTCGTTGTTCTAGAGATAGGCGAGGTACAAGAAATGGTATTGAGCACACACTTTTGCTAGGTCGTCCTTTCATGGCTACTACTAATACCTTGATTGATGTGAAGAGTGGTGTCATTAAGATGTCTGTGTTAGGTGAGGATGTTTCATTTTCTGTGCATAAGAGTAGACCTATGTCATCGGTCAATTTAATTGATAATTGTTCTTTCATCAATAAGATTGATGCCTTGGCCGAGTGTTCTTTTGTGCAGGATTATGATACCGAGGAGGTATGTTGGGGATCCGGAGATCAAATGGAATGGGAGCAAATGGAGAGAGATATCGGAATCAAGCTTTCGTTTCCACCTTAGGATCCGGAACCTGGCTCAAAAATTTTGGAGCCGTTGGAGTTTAAAGAGCTTCCTTCGCATTTGAAATATGTATTTTTAGAGGGAGGAAATCGAAAACCCGTAATTATTTCTTCTTCTTTGTCTCTTGCAGAGGAAGGAGCGTTGGTGGCATACTCAAGGAGAACAAGCTCGCTTTTGGATGGAGCTTGGCGGATATTCGAGGAATTAGCCCGGCCACTTGCATGCATCGCATAAATCTCGAAGAAGGCGCTCGCCCCAAACGAGATGGACAACGGAGGCTCAATCCAATGCTCATGGAGGTCGTGCGCAAGGAAATCTACAAGCTATTGGCGGAGGGTATTATTTATGCCATCGTCGATAGTGAGTGGTTGAGCCCGGTGCACGTCGTTCCAAAGACGGGAGGAATTACGGTGACAAAGAACGAGAAGGACGAGTTGGTCGCCTCCCGTCCGGTTACCGGTTGGAGGATGTGCATAGATTATAGGAAGATTAATGCTTCCACCAAAGAGGACCACTTTCCTCTCCCTTTTATTGATAAAATGCTTGATAAATTAGTCGGGCAGGAATTTTATTGTTTTCTTGATGGGTTGTCAGGTTATTATCAAATTGCGATAGCTCCGGAGGATCAAGCAAAGACGGCCTTCACAAGTCCTTTTGGGACCTATGCTTATAGGAGAATGTCATTTGGTCTCTGCAACTCACCGGGTACGTTCTAAAGATGCATGATGTCTATTTTTCGGAATTTATTGGTGATTTTGTGGAGATTTTTATGGATGATTTTTCTATTTTTGGGTCTTCTTTTCATGATTGCTTGATGAAAATTGAGAGAGTTCTTAAGAGGTGCATTGAGAGTGGTCTTACTTTGAATTGGGAGAAAAGTCATTTTATGGTTAAAAGTGGTATTGTTTTGGGTCATGTAGTCTCGAGTAAGGGTATAGAGGTCGACAAAGTGAAAGTGGAGGTGATTGAAAAATTGCCACCACCTAGTGATGTCAAGGGTATTAGGAGTTTCCTTGGTCATGCGGGCTTTTATAGACGATTTATTAAGAATTTCTAAAATTAGCCAACCTCTTTGTCGTCTTCTTGCTCAAGATGTCCCTTTCCACTTTGATGATGCTTGTATGCATACTTTTCTCACTTTGAAAGAAAAACTCATCTCTGCCCCTGTTGTTGTTGGTCCCGATTGGTCATTGCCTTTTGAAATCATGTGTGATGCTTCTAATAATGCCGTAGGGGCTGTTTTGGGTCAAAGAGTCGATAAGATGCTTCGTGTAATTTATTATGCTAGTTTAACTCTTAATCATGCTCAAGTGAATTACACCACCACCGAACAAGAGATGTTTGCTGTTGTTTTTGCCTTAGATAAATTTAGATCATACATCATAGGGTCTAAGGTGATTATTTATAGTGATCATGGTGCTCTAAAACATCTTTTGACTAAAGCCCAAGCAAAACCTAGGTTGATTAGATGGGTCTTATTGTTACAAGAATTTGATATTGAGATTCGTGATAGGAAAGGTAGTGATAATCTTGTGGCCGATCATCTCTCTCGTCTCGTCTCGATTCGCCTTCTCCTTATACTTCTCTTGATGATATTTGTGATTCTTTTCCTTTCGAAAATGTGAATGAAGTGGATGTTGCCCCTTGGTTTGCCGATATTGCTAATTACTTGGCCGATAAGGACACTAAAACTGTCCTTAACGCTCAAGAAGAGAAAAGGTTTCTACGTTTGTGCAGGCAATACTATTGGGAGGACCCCCACTTGTTCATGCTTGGGAAGGACGAGGTGATTCGAAGGTGCGTACCCAACCACGAGCAAGCCGAGGTGTTGCAACATTGTCACGAGGAACCGAATGGAGGCCATTTTGGTGGGCAAAAGATTGCACATAAGGTACTTCAAAGTGGGCTATATTGGCCCACTCTTTTTAAGGATGCCCAAGCCTTTTACCTTTCTGTGATCGTTGTCAACGCGTCGGCTCGATTAGTCGACGCAATGAGATGCCTTTAAATCCTATCTTGGTGGTCGAGGTATTTGATGTATGGGGAATTGATTTTATGGGTCCTTTTCCCAAGTCTCATGGATTTGAATATATTTTACTTGCCGTCGATTACGTGTCTAAGTGGGTTGAAGCTATCCCCACGAAGACATGTGACTCTCACGTTGTCTTGAAGTTGTGCAGGAAAATATTTTGTGTAGGTTTAGTTTCCCTCGTGTGATCATTAGTGATGGGGGAAAGCACTTTTGCAACAAATTATTTGTGAAGCTCATGAAGAAGAACGCTATCACTCACATGGTGGCGACTCCCTATCATCCACAAACTTCGGGGCAAGCGGAAACGAGCAATCCCAAATCAAAGGGATCCTTGAGAAGACGGTGAAGCCATCAAGGAAGGATTGGGCGGACAAATTGAAAGATGCTCTTTGGGCATATCGCATGGCTTACAAAGGCATGCTTGGGATGAGTCCCTATAGGCTCGTCTATGGTAAGTCGTGCCACTTGCCCGTTGAGATTGAGTTCAAGGCGTATTGGGCCCCCATGCGCATCAACTTCGACCTCGAAGACGCACACGATCGAAGGATCTTGCAAATGGAGGAGCTCGACGAGCTAAGGAACAAAGCCTATGACAACACCAAGATCTACAAGGACAAGGTGAAGCGTCTACATGATAGACGCATAGCCTACAAGGAGTTCAAACCCGGAATGAAGTTACTTCTCTTTCACTCTCGTCTTCGTTTATTTTCGGGTAAGCTAAAATCTAGGTGGGGAGGTCCATACACGGTGGTGCAAGTTTTCCCTCATGGTGCGGTGGAGATCAAGAACGAGGATTCGGGATACATTTTCTCGGTGAACGAGCAACGATTGAAGCCTTAAATTGAAGGGACGACATTGCCTCAAACGGTGGAGACGATTCTCATCTCCGACCCCCCAGATTCCTTTTGAGTATTTGGTACGTCAAGCTAATGACGATAAACAAGCGCTTGGTGGGAGGCAACCCACGTAAAAAAAAAAATGTAGAATAGGATTTATTTTCATTATTTTTGTTGTTTTCGTTTGATTTTCTTTTTGATTTTCGTGCAGGGAGTAGTCTACAAGGATTCCAATGACGAAAAGAGCTCAAGAGGGATCAAAGTGTTAAATTCGTGCAGAGACTTACGTTGGACGACTGTCCAGCACATGATGGACGCTCACTTCAGACAGCGAAGGCCGAGTTGGATGAGCGTCCAATGTATGACGTGTTGGGACCGGCTGCTTGAAAGCCGCCCCGACCCAGATCTTGGTTCGGATGTGTTGATTCGATCGTGCACATAAGTTCATGCAAGGGCTCGAGTACATACCTTGATTATGAAGAACGTGCAATCTGAGTCGTGTCTGATCGATCTACGGTTCTGATCTTCTAGGATGTGATCCCACACCTTCAGATCTGAGACTTGGTGGATGTCTCAAGATCACTGGAACCTCGATCTCCCTCACTCAGAAACCAGCGGCCGACTCTCTCTCTCGCCTAGGGTTCTGCGCCAATCTCACAAATGACGACTTATGTGTGCTAGGGTTTAGGTAAGAGACATGGAGAGTATTTATATGGTTCATAAATAAGGAGATATGATTCCTTATTTATCTCCAACCATATCTATGCCAATCCCATATTTATTCTCTTTCTATAACTTACAAATCCTATTCCTTTATTAATACGGAATTAATAAGGAATTAATCTGTTCAGTTATGCAACTGTATATCCGGAATTAATTCTAACAAATAGAATTTATTCTAATTCCAGTAGAAGAATAAATAAATAAATATATACTAAATATATTTATATATGATATTTATCCCCATAAGATTTAATTAAATAAATCTTATCCTATTAGATTTAATCTTATCCATATACATGGATATAAATCCAATATATATCATATACTGGGCCTGAGTACAATTATTGAGCCCATACTCAATAATACTATTTAGATCGATTCCTGAGGTCTGTTTGGGCCATCGTAGGGATCGGATACCAGACAGAGTTGGGCCTTATCTAATTCGATATTTCCATGTCCACCCCTGAACATGTATCTCATTAGAACTATGACGCACTCCACTAAAGTGTCATAGCTGAATCACCGCTCTGTCCCAATTATGTAGATTGGGTAGGTATTTTGTATAGTTCGACCCCCGTGTTTAAGACCTTCCATATCCGTTAATCAATTAGAGCTACCATGACTGCTCCTAATTGTTAACATCTATTCCTCAGGTAGTACCCGTTCACTCCTCATTATTATACCTGAACTTAATCAGCATGCATGACTTGGTATAATAAACATTGTGAACTCCCTGAGGGGATAACGTCAGCCTGCACTCACACAGGACACGGCTTGTTGATAACACTTATTAGACATACTATGCATCTCCGTGTTACCCAAAGTACGACATGATTAAGATGACTAACGAAGTTCATAACTTCGTAAATCAAAGTAACATCGAAGAATACATATACATCTAATAGTTTACCAAGGTTAAGATCGAGCTAGAGCCTGAGATCTATAGCTCTTCACCTATATCACCTTTGATACAGGGTCAGTATCAGAAGAGCATTATCTCTATTGATCCTCAATACGTTCCACCGTACCAGCATAATTAGTGATTGGGACTCATCACTACCATTAAGTTGCAGTCAAGACTGATAGCTCAGCCCAAGCTATCTCGACTGTCAACTGTTTATATCTCATCATTATCAACGACCTTCGTGATCCCCTCCGAACTCAGATCGACACGTGGTCTAAAACATGAGATAATGGGCTTTATTCTTGCTTATACATATTCTTCCAGATAGGGATTGTTAACAATGGACCTGTGTCGTAACCACTAAAACAACTGGTTTTGCTTTAGTTATACAACAAACCCAACATGACGGGCTTCCAAATTCAGATCTGACTCGAATTCCTCTTGCATATAGCCTAATTTCCCTTCTAACTTTCTCCTTCCCTTTCGACTTTCTCTCACAGCAGCAAGAACGCAACCTCAATTACCACCGTCGTTTAAGCCTGCCGCAGCCGCCGCCAGCCACCAGCCGCCGCCACCGCGGTCTCTGTCGTTGCTACAGGCGCGAGTTACCACCCTTCCAACTACCGTCATCGTTGTTGCCGCTCTGTCACAAACAGTCGGCCGTCGTTCCTCATCGGCGAAAACAAAGTGCACCCAGAATTTGCCTTAAACGAGCGTCCAGCGTGCAATGGACGATCGTCCAGTGTAAGCTGCTGCCCCGGCATGATTTTTCGCCCCGATTCTCCGTTTTTGGTGCCCGATTCACTCCGTCTCGTCTCCGACTCAACCCGCTATCATTCTTCTTACTACCATGGCTCGAGGAGAATTAGGAGAGAACCGACCCCTCACCGATGGTCGCATCCCGTTGAATCGCCGTCCCAACTACCACCCGTTCGGTGTATCCGAGGCTGATTACGGGCGTCGACAGCACGTCCCATTCCCGACAGAGAGGTACGAAACTACCAACTTCTATTTACATTTACGTAATTTAGATATTCAACCTCCGAGGCATTATAGCATGGATTTTCTTCGTCGATTGCCCGTTGGGAACACCCTTAGGGGATACATCAATTGTTTAGGCTTAATGCACTTGATTATGCATGTTTGGGATGGTCATGAGAGCTTATGCATTGAGATGTGTTCTAGTTTTCATTTAGAGCGCAATGACGAGGGTGAGCTTTGCATGTATAGCACGTTTAGAGGGGAATTTTGGGAGGTTACTAGGGCGGTAATGGGCTCCGCTTTCGGTTTTCATGTTGGTGATAATTTGACTGAGTTTGTGCCTGTTGATTTTAATTTTGCCAATACTTGGTATGCTTTATCGGGGGTTACGAACTACAGGACTTCTGGGGTGCCTAGTTCTTTTATTCGAGACGATGCTTTATTGATTCTCCACCGCTTTTTATCTTGCATGATTAGTGGTAAGAAGGAGCACAGTAAGGTTAATACTTTGGAAATCTATTTGCTCCATTGTGCTCGTAATAATGTGAGAGTGTGTATGGCTCCTTTTATATGGTCTCAATTGTCTAACATGCAAAATAAGAGGGGAGCACACCCTACTTTGAGCTACATTGCTACAGGTTTAGCACGACACTTTGGAGTCGATATTTCTTAGAGTGCAGGACTAACTCCGAGCGAGGAGATCACCCCGAACGAGCTTCTTAATGCTCATTTTATGCGGGGCCCGACTGAGTTCGTTCCATATTGAGAGAGAGGCTCTGTTATAGCCTATCATGCAGCTCGACGCCAACGGGGTCTCTAGAATGAAGAAGAAGAATATGAAGCCGGAGGTGATGAGGAAGGAGACGAAGGGCAAGGTGGAGATGGAGACGAAGAGGAGCAACAAGAGCAACAAGAGGTCCCGGTCGATGATGATTTATTAGTTCTCCATTACACACGACGAGATCGAGTCCGGGCCCGACAAGCTATGGAGGCTGAGGTTCCACCTTATTGGGCCGAGTTTCGGGCTGATTTTACACAATTCAAACAGAATGTGTTTAATCGGTTCGATTCTCTGTCTACTCAGATGACGGGGTTGGGGAACCGAGTCTACACCATTGAGCAACATCTGACTCGGTATACCGACTTTCAGTTGGCTCTACCTCTTCTCAGCCGGATCCGAACGATTCTCGTTTTTGGGCTCCGAATGATCCTCGTTGGCAAGACCCAAGATACCGAGATCCATTCAACCCTTAGCCATAGTTTGAGTCTTTTTCTTTTTGTTTTGAATCTTTTTGTTTCTTTTTCTTGTTTTTGTGCACTTTTATGCTTTGGTATTTTGTTTTGTGTTTGTCATGTACTTGGAATTTTTTGAGATTTCAAGTTTGTTCGTCATCATCATGCGATAAGTTCTTATTTCCTTCTCCTTTTTATTTTCTCGCAATGGGGACATTGCTTGATTTTAAGTGTGTGTGTGTGTGGGGGGGGGGGGGGGGGTCTTTGAAATTATTGGCATGATTTGTTCGTTTTTGTGATGTTTTGTGTTTTTGGTTTGATTGAATCTAGTGTGTGATCGAGTCTAGTCTTGTGATTGAGTCTTGTTTTATTCCCCAGTGAGGAAGTTGCTTGCACTTGAAAAGGCATGTTCAACGTGATTTACTTGAGTTTGATTGACATGACGATGTGATATTGGAGTTGTCGAACTTAGATTGCCGAAACTAGGATAGTTCTGAAGTTGACTTGTGATAGAGTGATCTTTTGTGAATAGTCGTGGGGCATGTTCTTGTTTCGTGATATGAGGTGAAATTTTTTTGATTCGGATTATGAGTGAATTGCATTGAATAGTTGACGTATATTTGATCTTAGTTTACTTCCCTACTTGTATATAAAAAAAAATGTGCTTTGTTGTGAAAAGAGTTGATATGATTTTGCTCCTCTTACTTGTAACGTATGAAAATACTAGAGTAATGAGCATGGGAAACCACATGAAAAGGCTTCGAGAGACCCTCGAATGATTAAATTTCATGAACGATGTCCTAGATGATACTCGTATATGTGTGAATAATATAGTGTTCGTAGGTACTCTACTCCTCTTGACAATGAGTACGGGAAACCGCACTAGGATGCTCGATGAGACCCATCGATGATTAAACCTAGTGAACTATGTACCAAAACGTTCACGTGTGTAAAAAAAAAACAAAAGAATATATTGTGCTTTAGTTGAATAAAAGGGAAGTAGGCTAAGGGATGAGTATGTTGACTATTTGATTGCTTGTGAGATGTGTGATATGTCGAAAATCGGATCCTCATATTTGAATCGAGTTAACGGGCCACATGATTGTTTGTAATTGATTGTGCATTTGCTTGTTGATATTAGAGTAGTCTTGGTTTTGATTTGATGAGTTTGACGATGCCTACTTCGTGTTGTTGAGTTGATTGAATTTGAGTTGATTCTGTTAAATGTGTTTGCTTGAGGACAAGCAAAGTTCTAAGAGTGGGGGTTTTGTTTGGTGCCTAGATGTTAGGATTTTCATCATGTTTTCGTGTCCGCTTTTATTGTGTTTTTGTGTCTTTTCGTGTGTCTTTGGCTATGAATTGGTTGTTTGGAGTTTTGGTTCTTGTAGGTATGAAAGATGAAAGATTGGAAGAAAATGGGTCGAAAAAGGCGATGAATTGAATAGGAATCGAGAACGGGCAGAATCCGAAGTTGGACGACCGTCCAAAGCAGCTGGACGGCCGTCTAGAGTGCATTGGTCGAGCTCGTCCAAGGCTGGACGAGCGTCCAGGGAGAAGTGAAGACGTGAAACAGAAGGTGCGTTGGACGACCGTCCAGAGTAGCGGCCAGCTGTTCTTTTCCAAGTTTAACTAGGTTTTCATACCTAGTATAAATACTACTCCTTGTGGACGAATTTTACAACACTTTTACGTTTGTTTAGCTTTTATTTTCAGCATCAAATACTTTAGTTTAGATTTCCTTTTGTTCGGATCCGAATCTTCGTTTCGTTTCGTTTTAATTCAAGACTTCTTCTTTTAATTCGTGTTCTTCATTCTTCGTCTAATTTTGTAAGTTCTTTATTGCTTTCGTTTATTTGATTTATTTGCTTTTCTTAGTTCTAGATTTAACTTCGTAATTGCTTGTTTAATTTCGTTTGCTTTATTTCGTTTGTTCGTTTTCAAATTCTTAGAGTTAGATTCGTTTTTCTTGGTCTTTCGATTTCTTCGTTTTTTAAGTTCTTAGAGTTAGATTTATTTGCTTTAATTTCCAGATTTCATTATTATGTCTAGATTAGTTTTCTTCGTTGCTCTCGTTAGTTTAGATTTATTATTTGCTTTCTAGATTAGTTTATTTACTTAATTGCTTTGATTTAATTGCTTTGATTTAATTTATTGCCTAGGATTTAAAACAAAATCCCAAAAAATTCTCTTTACTTGCTTTCTTAGATTTAGGCTAGATTAGGTTGTTTTTGCTACACGATTATTTGCCCTGTTAAGTTTTCCTTGAGATTCGACTTAGGGGTTTACTTGTTAGTGCTACGATAGATTTCGTTCTATTGCGAACACTTTTTTGTGAAACACATTATAACTGTACTGAATTTTGTATGCATTTACACATTAAAAAGTTCACTTACTCTTCACGCATTGTTTCCAATTCTGTCACATTTTTTAAGAGTATCTGAGTCGCATGGTATGAGCTATTTACTGTCAATTCTCCTGCACAATTCAATATATGATTATATAGCAATTCTGGGCAGTATACTTTATCCTAATTGCATGCACATAATTTGTTAGAACAATTCATACCTCTGAAAACAGAAGTGCGGCAGAACTTAAGCAGAACTGCTATAGGTTCTTCAGCACCACTGTTGATAGAGTAATCCAGCTCTTCGCTCTTCTGCATAGTGTCTTCCCACATTTTACACTTCAAAGTAACTTTCGATTTTCCTGGCTGTAAATCTTTGATCAGACCAAAGAAAGGTGCCTTCTTCTTCTTCTTCTTCTTCTTCTTCTTCTTCTTCTTCTTCTTCTTCTTCTTCTTCTTCTTCTTCTTCTTCTTCTTCTTCTATTTCTTCTGCTATTTCTTCTGCTTCTTCTTCTTCTTCTTCTTCTTCTTCTTCTTCTTCTTCTTCTCCTTCTCCTTCTTCTCTTCTTCTCCTCCTTCTCCTTCTCCTTCTCCTTCTCCTTCTTCTTCTCCTTCTCCTTCTCCTTCTCCTTCTCCTTCTTCTTCTGCTTCTTCTCCTGCTTCTTCTTCTTCTCCTTCTTCTTCTGCTTCTTCTTCTTCTTCTCCTTCTCCTTCTTCTTCTTCTCCTTCTCCTCCTTCTCCTTCTCCTTCTCCCTTCTTCTTCTTCTTCTTCTTCTTCTTCTTCTTCTTCTTCTTCTTCTTCTTCTTCTGCTTCTGCTTCTTCTTCTGCTTCTTCTGCTTCTCCAGCTCCTTCTTCTTCTTCTGCTTCTTCTTCTGCTTCTTCTGCTTCTCCAGCTCCTTCTCCTTCTTCTTCTTCTTCTTCTTCTTCTTCTTCTTCTTCTTCTTCTTCTTCTGCTTCTTCTTCTTCTTCTTCTTCTTCTTCTTCTGCTTCTTCTCCTTCTTCTCTTCTTCTTCTTCTTCTTCTTCTCCTTCTTCTCCTTCTCCTTCTTCTCTTCTTCTCCTTCTTCTTCCTTCTCCTTCTCCTTCTCCTCCTCCTTCTCCTTCTCCTCCTCCTCTTTCTCCTTCTCCTTCTCCTTCTTCTTCTTCTTCTTCTTCTTCTTCTTCTTCTTCTTCTTCTTCTTCTTCTGTTAAAAATTTATGTTTCCTACTTTCTGCTTTTCTGCTGGAATGCGTGAACTTTGGTAAATAAAATGTAAATGATGATCTTCTATTTATTGCAGGATTTAAACTGTTAAAAGGTGTGGATGGATGCCATTAAGCACATACTTTGAAGTGGATGTTGTGACTTAGTGGACTTAGTGGAGCAATTTATATAATTATGTATTTAATCATTAAATCTGTATTTATTATTTATCTTAATTCCACGGCATGTAATTATTTATAGTTTGTGTGTATTTATTATTTCTGATAAATATTTGGCGTATAAATCTTTTAACTTCGTGTGTACAGGATTTAGGGTTTTTGGGCCATTCTGTATATTTATCTGATTTCTGTTGAATTTCGGGCCCATTAAACTTGGGCCGATTCCTTCTTGTTTTAGACCACTAAGTTAAATAATAATAACAGGGGGAAAAAAAAGGAATAAATAGTACATAATTAAACACGTGACATTAAATATCTCGACCTTAACTGGAAATGACAAAATTAACCCTGAAATTAATCTAATCTACAAAATTGCCACCAAAATTACTGCTAAATCGAAAACTGCTATTTTTGTAATCTTATTATATTATATTATATATATATAGGGAGTGGTTTGTGTGCAAATAAATCCTTGCGTGAGAAAATGAGAAAGATGCTTAAAACTATACAAAATCATGCTGAGGTCAGTATATATTTATGCTTACAACACCATTATGCTCTTTAATGTACAAATTCATGCTTAAACCTAGTCATGCTTATGATACCTTATAATCATGCTTAAATCAATTACAGCCATAGACAGGGGCGAAGCCAGAGATCGTCAATGGGGTGGGCTGAAAAGTAAAAAAAAAATTACGTACTAATATATACACTAAATTTTTAACACATAAAATGTTTACTCAATTTGGTGCTACAAGACGTTGATACATAAAGCTCCATAAATAATTTTTTCTATACCCATATCTTTAGCGAAATACTTTTGCTCTCTTCTTCCTTTTTTTTTCCCCTAATTTTTCTAATTCATTTCAAGCAAATTTAACTTATAAATTCTAAACATGAAGCATGTATATATCTTTCCTAAAATAAATACTACTCCCTCTATCTCACTTTATTGTTCTCAAATAATATATTTTAATACCTTACATATATTTACCTTTATAGGCAATTTATATATTTTTTTTTATCAGTGGCAATTTATATGTTATTGTCACTTATTGAGGGACTACTAGTTAATTTATTAATAAAAGAGCATTCATGAGTTACTATGTTAGATGTTGGTTATACTTGGATTGACAGAGCAAATGCATAATATAATAACGTATTGAAATGTGAAAGTTCTTTCAAAAACAATTAATAGAAAGTGTTGGGAACCCCCTGCAGTTTGATTTTGATGATGTTTATCGAAACCACACTTAGGCATATTTTATCTTGTTTAGGGTCAAGGCCGATAGATCGACCTGCTACCTGTTAGTGCAGGTCGATGCCCTTTAGCGTTTAGTATCAAGTTCGATCCACCCTGTAAGAGAAAGGTCGATGTATCGACCTGTCTCAATTGGATCGAGCTGGATCATCAATCTGACTATCGACCTCCCCTATCAAGCTTCCAGCTGGCATTGCCTTAGAAGATTTCAAGAGCTGGATTACCAATCAAGGTCGATGCTCTGCCTTCATGGAGCGTCACGACCTGATCCTTGCCACGTCAAGTGCCAGCAAGGACGAATATTCCCAACGGCTAGAAGTGAGTCAGCATCCAACGGCTAGTGCCACGTCAGCCCGACTCCAACGGCTAGTTTTTCAAAACTGCCTATAAATACTTCAGCCATTTTCGGATTCAAGCACGGGAAACACAAGCTATCAACGCCATATCTCTGCCCAAATCTCTCTCAAAGCTCATATCCATTCAAGTGTTCGAAATCCGATTAGTTTCCCAAACACTTGACAAGAGAGGTTTCCGATTCCGAAAAACACCACAACGACGAAGCGTTCACTGCTGCTTGTCGATTGTTCAAACAACTTCTTCTCCGACTTGTTCGAAGTTAGAAAGCTTATTGTTATTTTAGCCATTATAGAGTTAGTCAAGCTCTGTAAAAGCGTAAGGTTGTTTGTACGTTTTAGTACGAAGGTTGTAAGGGTCACGACCCAAAACTCGTGTCTAGTTACCCTCAAGTTAGATTGTAGCTAGAACTGATACTCAGTCAGTATAAATAAGAGAGAGGTGGATCCAAAAGAAAAGGGATTCTCAGGTCGAGTCGACCTGACGTGGACGTAGGAGGGTTTCTCCGAACCACGCTACATCGCGGTGTTTCTCCCTCTCTATTTATCGCTCTTTCATTTCCTTATCAAACTGACGAGCATCAACCTGCATTACACGAATCAACCTGCTATCCATATTCAGCCTTAAGATTTTTCAAAGAGTAATTAACCTCCACCAACTTCCGCATTAACAGTTTGATAAATCAAGCTTGATACCATACGAGCTTGATAGATCAAACTGCCTCTGATAAGGTCGACCTTGACAATCGACCTGCAGATCGACCTGAATTTTAAAAGTCAAAAACTGGTTGGTTATTGGCGTATTCCCCCCCCCCCCCCCCCATACACCAATTACTCTTTCCCGGGACCAACAAGTGGTATCAGAGCAGTGGTTCTTTTGACCGCTGCTTTGCATACTAAAAGTTCTTTATCAAACTTTTGGTCATTTTGAACCGATCCTTAGAAAAATCTTTTTCATTCATTCATATCATATTATTCTGCTATGGAGGCTTCTCTTCTCAGGGTATGTGAAGACTTCTCCGTTCAAGGCTATGAAGATTGGAGCTTTCGAATCAAGATGTGTCTCAAGGCACATCACGTCCTTATGTGGGACATCATCGAGAATGGACCGTCCCCCATTTATGCTGCGAAGATTATCGTGGATGGAACAGCCCCCGGGGAGGCTACATACGAGAAAGTTCTTAAGAATCCTCGCGATTACACAACCGAGGAAAGGAAGGAGGCCGGTCTCGATGATTATGCAAAGGGACTCATCTCCAGCACCGTGAAGGGCGTCTACCTGGCCAAGATCAGAAATCTTGAAACGGCCAAAGAAATGTGGGACACCCTCCGGTCCATCAGCCTTGGCTCAGAGGAAATGAAGGAGAACAAGCTGTCCATGGCGTGCAGCAAGTTCGATGACTTCAAGATGGTTTCGGGAGAAACCATCGAAGCGATGAAAATTCGCTTCACCGAGATTGTTCTTGAAGTAGCTGCCATCAACCCATACAAGTATACGCAGCGCGAGAAGAATCTCAAAGTGATACGTGCCCTCCCTGCAAATTGGCACGTATACGCCGCCATGCATCCAGCCCGATCGGATTTCAACTCCCTCACCACTGAAGATCTTTTCGACATTCTTGTCGGAAATGAGTATGAGATGATCCGCATCCATGGATCAACCCAGCCTTCCACCAGCAAGAAGGCTGATGAAAAGAACAAGGAGGTAGCTTTCAAGGCCGACTCAGCCTCAGCTGCTACCCCAAGTCCGATTGACGAATCTATCGTCAAGAAGTTCGAGAAGATGACTCTCGACTATGCTCTAGCCGCTAGGAGAAATGAGAAGCTCCTAGGGAAGGTTGTCAAATACAAGAAATTCTACCGTGACAACAAACGAAACTTCTCCAACCGCAACCACGACCGCCCTGACAAAAAGGGAGAAGGTAAACCCTCAACCTTCAATTCTTCTAACACACCCGAGGGTGGTTGTTTCAACTGTGGCAGGCCAGGTCATTACAAGACGGACTGCCCGGATCTTACCAAGGCCGAGAGAGACGAGCTCCGTGCAAAGCGCGATAAGAAGCTCAAAGATCAACGAGCTGCAATGATCGCCGAAGAAACAAAGGAAGCTCACCTCTCGGATAGCTCGTCAAGTGATGACGAAGGATACATCGCTTTCGATGAAAGTGATGATGAAGAATGCTTCGTTGGAAAGCATCAACAAAACGAGGGATCTTCAAAGGTAGATCTTCAACCCATTTCACTTTCTTTTTCTGACGATGATTGTGCAGAAGAAGGTGATGAAGACCTATCCGAGGCTGTGTCTTGGGAAGAAATCAAGAAGCAGCTGGATGACTATGCCGATCTCGTGGATACTCTCAAGGAGGTCGTTGAAGACAATGCTGAGCTATTGGATAAAAATGAAAAATACAAGCTAGCATTGGAAGAAAGATTCTCTCCCTACGATGAAGAAAAGGAAAGGGAGATCGAAACCCTAAAGTCAAAGGTTGACGAATTGACTTTACGGGTCAAGGAGTTCGATACCAGGGAGCTCGAGAAGAACGAGTCCCTCAAGACCAAAGATGCCGAAATACACAGCCTTACCTCAAAGCTGGCTGACTTGGTAATTCGACACGAACTCCTCGTGAAAAAGGAAGAAAAACTTCAACTCACATTGAGTCAGTTGAAGAAAAGTGGAAAGAAGCTGGAAGAGGTCCAATCCAAGCAACGCAATCCGCGCGATCACTCTGGGATTGGATTTAATGGAGAATCCAAGAAAAGCAAGAACAAAGACTGCGAGATCACGTTCGTGAAAGCGCAGCCTAAATCAAAGAATGTTCGGAAAGCTAATCAAGCTCTCCCTGATAAGATGGTCAAGCTGAAGAATCCAGCTCGACAGCCCCAGGCCATCCTCATAAAGCAACGAAAGAAAGAACAGCCCGCTCCTCAAAAGAAGGAGAGTCGACCTGCCCAGCAACGTCGACCTGCCCCCTACCATCAAAATAAGGCTGTTCATCAAGGGCGATACCAAGGCCAGCACTATCAAAGGCCGTATCATCCTGAGTTCTTCCACCCGGATTATCAAGGGTGCTACTGCCACTATTCTCAACAGTCAAATTTTTCAGACTGGCAGTATCAACCTGGGTTTTACAAAGAACACAATTATCAGCCTCGTCGCCCTCGCTCGAAGAAAACCAAGGCTCCCAAGCCCAAGACCGCTACTGCCTCGTCCTCAGCCTCGGATAGAAGCAGACCGGTGAAGCAAATATGGGTTCCAAAGGCCGTTCCCGCAACCGATGTAGCACCCAATCTCAAATGGGTTGCTAAGTTTAATTAATTGCAGGTTGGGAAGGCTCAAAGAAGGAGCCAAGCAGCTCATGGAGCTGTATGGATCATTGATAGTGGATGCTCAAAGCACATGACGTGTGACAAAACGCCACTTTCAAACTATCAAGAACGAGACGGGCCACTTGTAACCTTTGGAGGAAATTCTAAGGGATTTACGAGAGGCCAGGGCGATCTAAGAGTTGGTAAAACAACTATTTCTAACGTTTCTTATGTTGAAGGTCTTAATCATAATTTATTCTCTGTGTCGCAATTCTGCTCGAGTGGTAAACGAGTAGAATTCACCGCTAACAAATGTCTCGTGAAAAATGAGGAAGGAGAAATTCTTCTTACCGGAATATTGCAGGATAGACTCTATATTGTACAATGGACAGATTGGATAGAGACCTGCCTGGTCACAAAGGCCGATTCCGAGACAAGCTGGTTATGGCACAAGAGGTTGAGTCACTTAAACTTCAAGGCCATCAACAAGCTCGCACGCAACAAGCTGGTGAACGACCTGCCAGACCAAGTCTTCGATCGTGATCACATCTGCAGAGCATGTCAAGCTGGAAAGCAGACAAGATCATCATTTCCAAGCGTGACGGCACAATCATCAAATCGAATTCTTGAGCTTCTCCATCTCGACCTCTTCGGTCCAGTCACTCCCTTGAGTATAAACGGTAGAAAATATGCTCTCGTTATTATAGATGATTATTCTAGATTTACGTGGGTTATTTTCATGTACAAAAAGAAGGAGACATTGGAGAAGCTACCTGCGTTGCTGAGCAAGCTGTGCAATCAAAAGGAGAAATCCATCATCTCCATTCGATCAGATCGAGGCACCGAATTTATCAATGCAATGATCGAAGAATATTGCACAAAGAGTGGGATTCATCATCAAACTTCAGCTGCACGCACACCTCAACAAAACGGCGTGGTGGAACGTCGTAACAGATCGCTGAAGGAAGCAGCTCGTACCATGTTGGATGAAACCAATCTTCCAAAGAAGTTTTGGGCAGAGGCCGTCAACACAGCTTGCTACACCCAAAACAGGTCGATCATCACGACCCGACATGGAAAAACTCCATACGAGCTGTGGAACAACAAGCTCCCCAGGTTAAAGTATTTTAAAGCTTTTGGGTGTTTGTGTTACATTCATAACAATGGGAAATCTCAATTGAAGACTTTTGATAGCAAGGCCGATCCAGGAGTATTTTTAGGATACTCAGAGGTTAGCAAAGCTTATAGAGTCTTTAATAAGAAAACCCTAGTTGTGGAGGTAACACCTCATGTTGTGTTTGATGAATCCACTTGTCTGTACAGAGAATCAAGTACAGGAATAGAACAGCCCGCTGCTAACAGGCCGTCTAACTCCCCCATTGACGACCTGCTAGTATGGACTCCAAATGATTTGGAGGAAGAGGATCAATCTGATCCTAGGGTCACACAGCAAGGGGGAAGTGATGCAAATGATAATACGAGCTGTAATACATCAGCCGGACTTAACCAGGCTGATCCCCCTCCCTCAGTCCCCAAGACTGATGCTGTTCACGACCTTACATCCCAAATTGAGCAGCTCGATAACACAATGGAGCAGCTCAACATCCAGGCCGAACAACAGCCTGATCAACAGCCCGAGCAACAGCATGTGCCCACTGATCAACCTTCAACTCATCCGGAGTTTGACGAACCCATTAATGAGCCCGAGCCAATCATTTCAAATGAAGAAAGATCACGACGCAGACGATGGATCGATGATCATCCGAAAGAGCTCATTGTTGGGAACCCAAACCAAGGAGTGCGAACAAGAAGGACGATTGGTGAAAGTGCGCTATTAAGTTGCTATCTCTCTCGCATAGAACCCAAAGATGCCATTGAAGCTCTTCAAGATGCTGATTGGATTGAAGCCATGCAAGAAGAACTCAATGAATTCAAAAGAAATGAAGTATGGTCTCTAGTGGATCGTCCTTATCATCAGGGCGTCATTGGAGTCAAATGGGTTTACAAGAACAAGAGAGATGAATCTGGAGAAGTTGTCAGAAATAAAGCCAGATTGGTTGCAAAGGGTTACTGTCAACAAGAAGGAATCGACTATGATGAGACGTTTGCCCCCGTTGCAAGATTAGAAGCTATAAGACTGTTTCTAGCTTACGCCGCTCATCAACGATTCAAAGTCTACCAGATGGACGTTAAAAGCGCGTTCCTCAATGGCGTTCTCGAAGAGGAAGTCTATGTGGAACAGCCTCCTGGATTCGAGGAGGGTGATTCAAGCAAAGTCTACAAACTGCACAAGGCCGTCTACGGACTTAAGCAAGCTCCTCGAGCTTGGTATGAGACGCTATCATCCTTTCTCATCGAATCTGGATTCAAGCGTGGTTCAGTCGACAAGACGCTATTCACTATCAAAGTGAATGAACATATCCTTTTAGTACAAATTTATGTTGATGATATCATTTTTGGATCTAAATCTCCCATTCTGTGTGAAAAATTTGGTAACCTCATGACAGAAAAATATAAAATGTCTATGATGGGGGGAATTTCTTTCTAGGGTTGCAGGTAAAGCAGTCCGATGAAGGAATCTTCATTAGCCAAACGAAGTACGCACACGAGCTGGTCGACAAGTTTGGTGTCAAAGACAGCAAGCCTGTCAAAATACCAATGCTCTCTGGTGGGAAGATCGACCCGGATCCCCAAGGAAAACCTGCCAACATAACACAGTACAGGGGTATAATTGGTTCATTACTTTATCTAACTGCTAGTCGACCTGACATCACTTTTGCAGTTGGAGTGTGTGCTCGATTTCAAGCTAATCCGAAGGAATCTCACTTGGAAGCAGCAAAGAAAATTCTTCGATACATCAAAGGAACCACAAATCTAGGTCTTTGGTATCCTTGTGATGATAATTTGCAGCTTACAGGTTATTCAGATTCTGATCATGCAGGGTGCAAGCTCGATAGGAAATCTACCTCGGGTACTTGCCATTTTCTCGGAAACAAGCTGATTTCTTGGTTTTCAAAGAAGCAAACTTCAGTAGCCACCTCCACCACAGAGGCCGAGTACATGGCCGCAGGAAGTTGTTGTGCACAAATCTTGTGGATCAAACAACAACTTAAGGATTATGAAGTTGAAGTCAGTGAAGTGCCAATATTCTGCGACAGCTCGAGTGCCATCGCCATTACTCAAAATCCAGTTCTTCACTCTAGATGCAAGCACGTGGATATTCGACATCACTTTATTCGTGATCACGTGGAAAAGAAGAACGTGGTTATAGAGAAGATTCACACTGACATTCAACGAGCTGATATTCTAACCAAACCCCTAGCCGAAGAAAGATTCAAAACGCTATGTGGAAAGCTGGGGTTACTAAATGTTGAGACATCAGGCCGATCGTAAGCCTACATGCCGTTATCTTCTCATCGACCTGCCACATCCTTCAAAAGCTTGTGTGGGACCAACAATCGGAACCAACAAGCAGGCCGTCTCTTTACAAGCAGGCCGATATTAAGGGGGAACAGGCCGTCATCTACTCAACAGGCCGATACCATTGAACAGGGAGACACTATTTGAACAGGCCGTGCCTATCCACAAACCGTGTCTGTCAACAGGCCGTGTCCATCATCAGGACATCGACTATTCAATAGATCGACCTGCATTCCTCAAATTGAGGGGGAACACTTAGCCAAAGTGATCCATCATTTGAGGGGGAACAATGGTCAATGTCTGTCTCCAGGGCGTTTATTTCGCCAGGCCGACACCTTAAGTCCAGGCAGTTCCAACTTGCCAGGTCGATGTCATATGTCCAGGCCGATATCACAAATACAGGCCGTTCATTTTGCCAGACCGTTCTCCGTCACCAGGCCGATATCATCAGACCGATATCAACCTGAATGCAACTGCATTTATGAAGGAAGAATCAAAAGGGCAGTATCACCCTTTTGTCTTATAACTTCTTCAATACGCATTGATTTCTTCATTTATTTATGCTATTTATTTCTCAATGTGTTTCATTATTTAAGGTTCTGATAACTTGCAGAAAATGAGGAAAAAGGGAGTAATGATTACCATTTTTGTAAAACATCCAGTCAAGTGTCAAACCTTGACACATTGACCGAGGCCACATTAAATTCCCTGCCGTCTCTCTCTGCAAAAGTGCAAATTATCGCACGTTCTCAATAACTCACGCGCGGATGTGAAACGTTTCACATTTCACGCGCACACATCGTGTGGTTGAGATTTAAAGAGATATTTTCACCTTTTCAAATTCGAACGATCTCAACCGTTCGTCAATTCTATAAATATGGCATGCAGTTTTCTCTCATTCTTATTTGTCATCTTCATCTTCGAAAAAAAAAAAAAAAAACCTAATTTCTCTCTGCAAATACTAAAACTGCCGCTGTCGTGTTCGTCACTTTTCTGCATTCTCTTTACCTGCATCAAATCACTCGCGTGGTTTGTACTCTTTTCACCGATTATACTTTTACATTTCTGTCAAGTTCTTTACTGTATCTATTTTCTAATCTTTCTCGAAAAACTTGCAGAAAAATCAATGGCAGAAAGGGTTTCTACTTCCGGTCGAAAGGAGATGCCATGGTCCGAAATCGAGGAAATCTTGACGGCTCACCTCAAATTCGAGCCCTACATGGAGCGGAATAACTTCGGTTTTCGCGATCTCGACTCGATGTTCTCCCTGGTGGAGAAGTGTTCTTCGTTTTATCAGATAATCTCCACCCGCCCAGCGAAACATCTTCCCAGGCTCGTGTGTGCCTTCTTTTATAACTGGAATGAAGGTGATTCCGTATCCTCCCACACGGTCTCCCTTGGCACCACAAAATCTCTGGTCACCATCAACGTTCTGGACGCTGTGAAGGCGGCCTTCGGCATTGAAGAGGAAGGTTCAATGCAGCTCGCGGACATTTCTCAAGATCAACTGCAGCAGGTTGCAGATCGGGTCTTGATTGAGCAGAGGCTGTTCGTTCCAGTGGCTTTCAAAAGGAGCGAGTTGCGCCCCAAATTCCGCCTCCTTATGGACTTCATCCAGAAGTGTTTTCTTGGGCACATAGGGAATTACGACCAGGTCACGCCGTTCAAATTCCAAATCATGACGGCCGTAATTCTCGACCTGCCCATCTGTTGGGCCAAGCTGATGGTCTCGCTGCTCTGGGAGGAAGCCAGGCTGATCATCACCGAGACCGAGGGAGAGGTCGTTGTGAAAGTGTCCCTTCACAACAACAAACCGCTTCGTCTTGGGACGAAGGTAACCTCCATCATCATTTCCCACTTCAAGCAGAGGACATGGGCGAAAGATCCGGCCTTTCCCCCTCTGTTTATTCCAAAAGATTTGCACCAGCTGGAGATGGCGATAGGTGTGTCGGCGCAAATTTATTACAACTCCTCTGACGATGTCAGGACGCACCTCGCCAAGGCCGGTCATTCCAAAGTTGGCTGGAGGATTCCGGATCGACCTGCTCCAAAGAAGAGGAAGGCCGATGTCGATCTGGTTCCCTCACGCCCTGTTAAGAAGGCTCCGCCCGTGAAGAGGAATCCCCCTCGCAAGTCGCAGTCGGCCTCCGGTGAGCCTCCCAGGCCGTTCCATAAAATCCTCCCTCTGGATTTCGAGGTTGCTGCACCTCCCAGGGAGTCCTCGCCCGCCTCATCGCCCTCTTCATCAGCCGAACGGACTCCTTCTCCAGTCCGTTCCGCCGCCGAGCAGTCCGCCTCGCAGCAACGCCCTGCATCCTCTCAGCAGGTCGTTGCCCCCTCCCCACAGAGGCCTCCCTCAGTCCATCGCGCTGGATCCGTTGAGATCCAGGATCTGACTGCTGATGAATCCATGCCTTCCCCAGTTCGAGATGCGCCTGTGGAGGAGGACGTCGTGCTGGAGGTCCAGCCGTTCGTTGAGCAGCCATTGTCTGCTGCTCACTCCCAGGTCGCTGCCAAGAAGGCGGAGGCCAGGCTGAAGGTCATCGACCTGATGCCGGGGATTGCCCAGCTTCCCAAGTCTCTCGACCTCGCCACTCGCCTCCAGTTCTACCTGGATTGTAAGTCGAGTTACTATTATGTTTTCGAGGCGCTGCTGCAGGTCGTCACTCTCGACGACCTGAAGGTCGAGGAGCTGGCTCTTGAAGCGGAGTTCGGTTTCTACACCGTGGGGGATGCGGCCTCCAATTTTCGCCAGCTGGTGCTTCGCCGCATGAAGGTCGAAGCCAAAATTTTGGGCATCGACCTTCGCCCCCTATATGCGCACTCTCGCGCCCTGTACAACTCCGCCGCCGAAGCCGGAGACGAGTTTGATCGGATTCAAACTCCGGAGCAATCATCACCCAGGATTGAGGGTGATGATCAGCCTCTTGTTGCTGCTGCTCCATCTCCAAGGGTCGATGTGGAGGCTGCGCTGGATGATATTTCTGCCAAGCTCGAGTCAATCATCACCAGCCTCCCAGAGCAAATCAAGCAGGCCGTAGCAGAGGCCCGGGCTGATATTGTGAAAGATGCCAAAGCCCAGGCCGATGAAGCTGCCAGGGAGCGCGTCACGGACTTCGCCGTGAAGCTATTGAAAGAATATACCGATAAGCTCCTGCCCGGCCAGCTCGATGAGCTCAACATGGCGTCCCGTGACCAAATCGCGGAGGTATTGGAGGACTTGGCCAAGGTCGATGAGCGAGTAGACAACCTGAATTCCTCTATCTCAAACTCGGCATCGACCTCCAACGAGCAGATCAATGCCATCCACGGCACCATCTCCTCTCTTCTCAATGGGCAAATGGAGTTGAAGGATGCTGTGGTCAAGCTCCAGCAAGAGGATGCGACTCTTCTTTCCCTTATAAAGGCCCTTTCTGATGCTGTCGAAAAGGGGGAAGAAGAGAGAGTCGCCGCCGCGAAGAAAAAGAAGGCCCCGGCCCCAAAATCCAAGGCTCCTCCTTCTCAAAAGAAGCCCTCCCAGGCCGTTGCACCCAAGGCCGCTGCCTCTCATGCCGATCCTATCTCTCAGCTTGGTGCGGAGCAGGCTGCTGCCGCCAAAGCTCGATTGGCAGCCGAGGCCGATCTCATTTCCGCCATGGTGCTGGCTGGTGCTACGCCGGAGCAGGCTGCAAATCAAGAGGAGCAGCAGCGTTTCAAGGCCGAGCGCCGAGCTGCTGAAGCTAGGAGGAAGAGAGAGTTGGACTGGATCAGCCAGTCCGCTCTTGTTTTGAATGCAGGAGGATTGCAGCAGGTCGTTGATTGGCTTGATGAATCTCAGAACAACCTGCTGCGGGAGCTCAATTCTTGCTTCATCCTGCTGCACTACTTCATCAAGGATCCCTCCCTGCCTGCCGATGCCGACGAAGCATATGCAGCCTATATGCTCAAGTTTCCATACCAAAAATTCATTGGTGATCTCAAGAAAAAGGCTGCAGAGGCTGGTGTGACGATAAGGGCCCCTGCTCAGCAATATTTTGCGCCCTTACGTCTTGGTGCTTCGGAGTATTTGGATTACTCTCGAATCGACCAGTACATCGCCCAAACTGCCATCGGCCTAGGCGTCAACGTATCGAATTCCGATCCCGACTATCGTCGTATCAGGGATGGAATCTATGCAAGCATGCAGACGTTGTCAAGGGAGCAGATCCAGGAAGAGCGCTTGGCAGCCCGTGCCAAGATCCAGGCTATGTAGATAGATGATTTTGTAATCTTTTGTTTTTCATTTATGCTCTCAGCTGGTTGTAAATTCTCCATGTATTCTGCTAACGAGCTTAATGAAACAAAATCATCCTTCGTCCTGATGACAATATCTCTTTGTCCAGGCATCTGCCTTTACTGCTTTATTTTAATTATGTTCTTATTTGCCTTTCATTTAATTCCTTATCAATCTTCATGATTGAAAAATGTTTAAGCTCTGATACCAACTTTCAGTGTTTTATGTTAGGAATTACTTGTAAAGCGTTTGGTTTCGACATCATCAAAAAGGGGGAAATTGTTGGGAACCCCCTGCAGTTTGATTTTGATGATGTTTATCGAAACCACACTTAGGCATATTTTATCTTGTTTAGGGTCAAGGCCGATAGATCGACCTGCTACCTGTTAGTGCAGGTCGATGCCCTTTAGCGTTTAGTATCAAGTTCGATCCACCCTGTAAGAGAAAGGTCGATGTATCGACCTGTCTCAATTGGATCGAGCTGGATCATCAATCTGACTATCGACCTCCCCTATCAAGCTTCCAGCTGGCATTGCCTTAGAAGATTTCAAGAGCTGGATTACCAATCAAGGTCGATGCTCTGCCTTCATGGAGCGTCACGACCTGATCCTTGCCACGTCAAGTGCCAGCAAGGACGAATATTCCCAACGGCTAGAAGTGAGTCAGCATCCAACGGCTAGTGCCACGTCAGCCCGACTCCAACGGCTAGTTTTTCAAAACTGCCTATAAATACTTCAGCCATTTTCGGATTCAAGCACGGGAAACACAAGCTATCAACGCCATATCTCTGCCCAAATCTCTCTCAAAGCTCATATCCATTCAAGTGTTCGAAATCCGATTAGTTTCCCAAACACTTGACAAGAGAGGTTTCCGATTCCGAAAAACACCACAACGACGAAGCGTTCACTGCTGCTTGTCGATTGTTCAAACAACTTCTTCTCCGACTTGTTCGAAGTTAGAAAGCTTATTGTTATT
Organism: Thymus mandschuricus; assembly: GCA_029379335.1. Classification (NCBI taxonomy): domain Eukaryota; kingdom Viridiplantae; phylum Streptophyta; class Magnoliopsida; order Lamiales; family Lamiaceae; genus Thymus; species Thymus mandschuricus. The sequence continues at coordinate 13,507,325 of CM057080.1, read as the reverse complement.
TTAGCCATTATAGAGTTAGTCAAGCTCTGTAAAAGCGTAAGGTTGTTTGTACGTTTTAGTACGAAGGTTGTAAGGGTCACGACCCAAAACTCGTGTCTAGTTACCCTCAAGTTAGATTGTAGCTAGAACTGATACTCAGTCAGTATAAATAAGAGAGAGGTGGATCCAAAAGAAAAGGGATTCTCAGGTCGAGTCGACCTGACGTGGACGTAGGAGGGTTTCTCCGAACCACGCTACATCGCGGTGTTTCTCCCTCTCTATTTATCGCTCTTTCATTTCCTTATCAAACTGACGAGCATCAACCTGCATTACACGAATCAACCTGCTATCCATATTCAGCCTTAAGATTTTTCAAAGAGTAATTAACCTCCACCAACTTCCGCATTAACAGTTTGATAAATCAAGCTTGATACCATACGAGCTTGATAGATCAAACTGCCTCTGATAAGGTCGACCTTGACAATCGACCTGCAGATCGACCTGAATTTTAAAAGTCAAAAACTGGTTGGTTATTGGCGTATTCCCCCCCCCCCCCCCCATACACCAATTACTCTTTCCCGGGACCAACAGAAAGGATATAAAATTCAGATAGTTATGAAATTCCAAAACAAAGAGAAAGTGCATATAAAAAATAATCTTAGGATTTGATTTTCACAAATTTATGTCTCGTAATCTATATACGGCCTAAACTCCAGTGAATACACAATAAAAATAAGTAAAATATACAACTTTTTAAACTCTGTATTTAATTTAGACTGGGCTAATATTAAGTTGATGTATAAACATAATACATATAGAAAGGTGAAAATTTTGGACTTGCACTGGGCTGAAGCCCAGTGCAGCCCTAAGGTAGAATCGCCCATGGCCATAGATCAAATTTAGATCAATGGTTCAGATCTATTCCTATTTCTCACACCAGGACTTATTTCTATATGATCCATCCTATATATATATATATATATATATATATATATATATATATTGATATTGAAAATGAATCTCATTGAGAAATGAATTTAAAAAAAAAAAAAAAAAAAAAAAAAAAAAAAAAAAAAAAAAAACACATTATAACTGTACCTAGTAACTCTCGTTTTGGTTCGTGATTATTAATCTTTAATGTACGACGGATGTAAGTGAATAAATCACTATTTGTGCATATTTGTTTAAGTGAAATTTAAATTTGAATTCAATTTCAACTATAATGCAATTTTAATGTTTAAAAAAAAAAAAACTTTTTTGCCCACCGTAGCCCTAACAATGTGTCAACGATTGGCGTGATTGTACAAAAAAACTATCAATATATATATAATACCGTTACGGATCTTCGTCCTACGTGGCATCGCGTGTGATTTTTATGAATAATTTTCAATATTCTCATTGATTTGGCTTATTAAAGATTAAAATCATTATAATTAGGATTTTCGTCCCACATCGAATTTTTAAAAGAACTTAGCAATAAAATTCCTATATAAATAGATCATGTATCTCCATCAAAATCCATATTTTATTTGAGTAAATATACCCGTTAATTTTTACTATTTTTTAACATTTAATCACGTATGATTTTTATGAATATTTTCCAATATTCTCATTGATTTGGCTTATTGACGATTAAAATTTAATTAAACATATCACATACATTAATTGATATACATTAACATTACGATTATTCTATATGCCCTCAAATAAATAAAAATATATATTTTATCTTAAATTTTATCCCTACAAACGAAAAATCAATATTCATCGATAATTTACTTCAATTATATTATAACAAGGATTCCCGTCCCACATCGAATTTTCACAAGAACTTAGTGACAAAGTACATATATAAATAGATTATATGTGTTAATCAAAATCATACTTGATTTGAGGAACTACATTATATTAATGTAGAAATCTCAAAAATGAAAAATTCTAAAAAGCCTCGAACGGGCTAACAGAAAAAATTAACGGGTAGATTTGCACTAATTATGTTAACGTTATGCTGAACAACGGGCTAACAGGGTATTATAATATTACGCTTTAGCGTATTTTTTTATTGTTACAAGTAACGGGCGGATTGCAATAATTAAATATAGATGTTAACGTTATATCGAACGGGCTAACGAAATTAACATGCAGATTTGCACTATTTATGCTAACGTTACGTCGAATAACGGGCTAACATGAGATTATAATATTATGTTTTAACATTTTTTTTATTGTTACAAGTAACGGGCGGATTACAATAATTAATATAGATAATTATGTATTTTAGATTAAAAATTTTATGCACGATTGCAAAAGAAATTAAATCCCGTTGAAAATTGATATTAATTATGGAGATTCTTATTAAGTGATTCAAAATTCTCATTGATTTGGCTTATTAAAGATTAAAATCATTATAATTAGGATTTTCATCCCACATCGAATTTTTAAAAGAACTTAGCAACAAAATTCCTATATAAATAGATCATGTATCTCCATCAAAATCCATATTTTATTTGAGTAAATATACCCGTTAATTTTTATTTTTAAACATTTAATCACGTATGATTTTTATGAATATTTTCCAATATTCTCATTGATTTGGCTTATTAACGATTAAAATTTAATTAAACATATCACATACATTAATTGATATACATTAACATTACGATTATTCTATATGCCCTCAAATAAATAAAAATATATATTTTATCTTCAAATTTTATCCCTACAAACGAAAAATCAATATTCATCGATAATTTACTTCAATTATATTATAACAAGGATTCCCGTCCCACATCGAATTTTCACAAGAACTTAGTGACAAAGTACATATATAAATAGATTATATGTGTTAATCAAAATCATACTTGATTTGAGGAACTACATTATATTAATGTAGAAATCTCAAAAATGAAAAATTCTAAAAAGCCTCGAACAGGCTAATAGAAAAAATTAATGGGTAGATTTGCACTAATTATGTTAACGTTATGCTGAACAACGGGCTAACAGGATATTATAATATTACGCTTTAGCGTATTTTTTTATTGTTACAAGTAACGGGCGGATTGCAATAATTAAATATAGATGTTAACGTTATATCGAACGGGCTAACGAAATTAACAGGCAGATTTGCACTATTTATGATAACGTTACGTCGAATAACGGGCTAATATGAGATTATAATACTCCCTCCGTCCTCCATTTAGTGACGTTAATACTATATTGGGACGTCCTCCATTTACTGACAATTTCCGTTTTAGGACGTAGACCCCACAATCACTTTAACACTTTATCACTTTATACATCTACTTTTTATTATTTTATCATTTTAATACTATTAAACAATTCAAATGGACCCACAATTATTCCACTTTAACACATTAATTTATTATTATACCATAAAATGCGAAAAATCCCGTGCCCATACTCCCTCTGTCACTAAATGGAGAACGGGGGGAGTATTACGTTTTAACATTTTTTTTTATTGTTACAAGTAACGGGCGGATTACAATAATTAATATAGATAATTATGTATTTTAGATTAAAAATTTTATGCACGATTGCAAAAGAAATTAAATCCCGTCGAAAATTGATACTCCCTCCGTCCCACTTCACTTGTCCTCAATACTATTTTCGTCCGTCCCACTTCACTTGTCCTCTTTCCTTAAAAGGCAAAAATTAACCCTTACTTTTGATGTGGACCCCATACTTTTTCAAATTTAACACTACGCATAAAATCACGTGCCGAAAAGAAAGAGGACTACTGAAGTGGGACGGAGGGAGTATTAATTATGGAGATTCTTATTAAGTGATTCAAATCGAATTTTGACGTGACTTAAATCGTATAGTTCTTTAAGAAATGTTAACCCTTTTTATTCCTTAAAAAAAGATCCATCTGAAGGTTGTTTAGATAAAATAAACAACGGGAGGCATAATATATTTTTATTTTATTATAAATTTTGTTTTAAAATAACATTTTCATGTTAAAATTTGACGAGATAAAATATAAAACATATCTATCGTAAAAATGTTAATTTCTTAATCAATTTTCATATTTACTACGAGTAACGGGCTACTTGGAATAATTAATATAAAAAATTATTTAATTTTTATTAAAACTTTTATTTGTAATTACAAAATAATTTGAAACCCGTCGAATTTCGACGGGTACTGCACTAGTTTTTAATATACATATATGCTCATCTACCCACCAGGGACACTCTTAACGTGTTCAAGGTTGATGTGATAATGACATGATGTACTTTATTTTTTTAAGATAGATTAGCATATATAATTAGATCTTTTATTCATATTATATCATTCGTAGGCATATTAAGAATGTCCACAATATTAGGGTTTAAGGGAGCAGTATATACTATAAAAGGAAAATCATATACTCTGAAAATATTAAACTCGGCTATCGTTCTCAGCAAAGAGTGTATTTCACTCTTCAAAACAATGTAAAGCTTCTACGAGTAGATATCTCCTTTGCGGGCTTTAGTTGTCGCGCCGGCTAAATTTTCAGTGTAAAATTCATTAAACGGCTAAATTCTGACAGATTTAATTTATAAGGCTAAACTGTCACACATTTAAAATTAGAACTACATATGTTACAAGATGAATTTATCGAGCTAAGTTTGTACATCTTGCCTAAATTTTTTGGCAGCTTCATCTAATCCATAAATTCATGATAATAAGAGAGGCCCTTGTAAGTATACCTTTTTATTTTTGCAAGAGACAACCTCACTTGTATTTCTCAAAATAAAGAAAAACAGAGATTACCTTACAGAGAAATCAGGTCGCCTGAACTCGTGATTCAATGGTACAGATAACATTTCGAAGCAGTCAGTAAGCATTTAGAAACTAGATGAGGGTGGCACAAACACAGAGTCTGAAATGGATCAGGCTTGCTTTGAACTTGTCGTGGACGAAGCTGTCGAAAGCCTCTCACTTCTAGCTTTATCCGCCTTTTCCAAGTAATCTTGATGAGATTGGTGCTTTGCCCCTTCAAAAGTTGAATCAGGGTCAGAAACTTAGCTGCTCCCTTTGATCAACAATAGAGATCAAGAGAATAAAAGAATTTCAAGCAAGAAACTCAGTCATAAGAGAAAATAACAACAGAAACTTATAGGACTAAACCCCCCATAACATTCGTTTTGTTCATTTGTTTACGTGCACTATATGTATTATGAGAAGTGAGCCAGATCGCATAAGAACTCTAACTTTTTCTATAATAGCATCATGTTGCACACTTTGTTTCAATTTTCAAACCTTCAAAACATGCTTATATTTCTCAATGATCCGTTTCTTCGTTAGCCCAAGCAACAGAACCGAAATGATATGGTAAAGAGTTTATCTTTCTCAAACAGATAACTTAAATAGTTCAATTGTTTTAAATCAAAGAAAGCTATCATAGACAAAGACAACCTTAAGAATGTATAAAGGCGCACAATGAAAAACCTAATGATTAATCATATAGAGCAAAAGAAATTGCATAACAAGCCTTAGACGCATTCTATATTTCCAACAACATCCTTTTGATTAAGCAGAACTCTAGCAATTTATCAAAACAAAAAAAAAACAAAAAAAAGGATAGTGATGGATCGGTGGATGGATGGACAGGACAGGAAAACAAGAGAAATCTGAGAGAGGAGAGGACTATGAAGAGTAGAACACGAAGCAAAAGTTGACAGGATAACAGCAGCGGTTTCCATTTCAATGGCTTGTTTGACTCAATTTAACTACCTTTTCTTCCAAGACTCAGGAGTGATTAAGACAAAGAGGTGTAAGAATCCGCTAATAAAAAGGTATAGCATTACTCTGAATAGATGAAAAACTTTTGTTGAGAGGAAATGCCAACAACAGGATAAAGGAATTTATGTGTATCACAAATTGACCAGCTAGTCAGTGTTTCTGGACTCTTGCATCCGACCGTTTTAAGATAGCTTGCATCTAAATCTCTCTTAACAAACTACTTTTCGAATTATGACAAAGTTTACTAATGAAGAAAAATCAGTCAACAGACAAGGCATATTTTTAATAATGACATCACTCAATATAGCCAATGCAACTTCCATCTCTATTAAATCTGTTACCTTCAAGCCGTTCAAGTTTCAAGCAAAGAAAGCAGCATATCATATCACTGAAACAATTAAACCCCGTAAACTTCAAGGTCATTTCTAATGGCGACCTCCTAAATTGCATGAACATAAATTTAAGGTATGTGAGGGAGGGACGGTCCAATGTATGCTCGGTAACCAACGACTATCGAAAATTATGTACTTACTCCATTACTTGAAAGAAAAAGCAGCAACTCTTAATGCTTATCAATCAATGACCACACAAAACACCGATTTCAACAGATTTACGAATTAGCATACTTTTCAGGAGGATTTGGTTCCCAATATTAACATAAAAAAGACAAGATCCACTAAATAAACAAACAAATGATGCACCAAAGAAACAATACAATAAAGTAATGCAGGCAGTTCCAATTCTACATAAACCGTAAACCATCCAACTCTCACATACTAAACTCAGAATGTAGAAAAGCACCAGAAAAAAATGCAAACTCTCAATCACAAATTTGAATAATCACTTGAGTGGTATAGGAATGGAACCAACAATCACAGAAATTTCAGCATATTCAAAAAATAATGATGTGATGGAAAAGATCAAAATTCGCACAAGCACCTCAACCAAAACCAACAGAATCATGACTAAAAAAACAGATTCAAAATTCGAAGGTAAAAATCCCAAACCGAAGTTAAAATCTGCTCACCGCGAGTCATGAGGTACCAGGGGACACCAAAGATGACCCCGAAGATGGCGATACCAGCTAACACATGCTTCTTCTCACCGCTATAGAAGTAGTGATCCAATTTCGCTCTAAATCCTCCGCCTCCATTTCCGGCTTTCTTCGCATCACTGCTCATTTTCTTTCTTCTGTTGCTGTGCTTGAAGCTTATTAGCTTAGAACCCTTTTCCCCAATTTTCTCAGCTTAAACCCCTATTGGGTTTTGAAGGTCACTAATTTTCTTCGTAATTGAATAACTCAAAATTTCCTTTCCTTTTATTGCAGTAGTATATTTATCTCGGCCAGGCTTTTCGATTATTTAAGATTTAAAAAATTAAATTTAAAAAAAATACTACTAGTAACTAAAAATAGTAATCAAACTCTATAAAAAAATAAAGAGATAATACAGTAATTTAGCTATATAGGAAAGTATAACAAATACTATTAGAGAACGCAATTTTTAGACAAATTTGATATGAACTTGTAAACTCAAATTTTATTTATTCAATAAAATAAATATAAAAGATGTGTATAAATAAATATTTGAAGAACTTGAGTAGATTGTAGGTTACTATCTCTATGATTGCTCTGATTCTCTCTCCAATTTGATGCTTGGATTTAGCAATGATCCGAAGGTCTTTCGATTTGTTTCCAGATTAAGTGTTGATTTGGGATGATTTGGCGAAGAACGCGGAGATTCGGAGGACGTCCGGGTCTAGTGTAGATTTGAGCAGACTTTGGCGAGGAACGCGGAGCTTCGGAGGACGTCCTGATCTAGCGTAGATTTGAGTAGACTTTGTCGAAGAACGCGAAGAATCCACGAAGAACGTGATGATGGATGACGACCAACCACTTTGAATATTGTAGAGAAACCGTAGAGAATTGTGGTGATTTATGAATGCTCTAAGCCCCCTTATTTATAGGGGTAGAGAATTTCAATTTAGGCAAATTAGGGTTGGACTTTTAGGCTTGAGCCCGTTAATAACGGGCCTAGGGCTGACGTGGCATAATTTGATTGGCTCCTTCAGATTTATTCCTTTATTGCACAGATTTATTCCATATATTTAAATACCAAATATATATCTATTTAATTTTGGAATATATTTAATTTAATCCCAAAAATATTAATAGAAAATATAATTAAGTATTTAATTATTTTCCTTAAATTTTGCGTGCCTACAGAACTGCCTAAAATACCCATACTTTTCCCCCGGCAAAACACATCTAAAGGTCTTTGTACTTTTATTTTTGATTTCATGAGATCCATTTACAATTTTTTGTTTTAATTAGTCCTTATACTTCCATTTTTATAATTTATCAAATCCTTATTTAACGAATCTCAAAAATCGGTTAAGTTTTCCGTTAGTTTAAATCCATATCAGCATTTATTTAAAAATTACTTTCCACCTCATATTCCGAAATCATCAAACAATCTTCACCGACTATTATTTCTCGATCAACTCTCTCCAACCTTCTTTACTCGGACTGATTGCGAAGAAGCAGTCTACCGTAAATGATCTATTCTCCTTCCTACTCCCTTATTTGACTTGTCTTAGGAGAGGATTGCGAACGAAAGCCCGTCTCTAATCTTAGAGTGAATCTCGCTATCATAGTTTATGCAGAAAGAGTAGGCTTGAGCTTCTAGGCCTAAGAAGAGGGAAATCCCACGTATAAGCAGCGTAATACTAACTTGCTTGTGGAATGCCTTCTTCCTGCCTACGCTCTGCTTTGATTAACGACTGGCGAGGGTAGTTCCACGATATCAGTAATAGCCCATGGTCGCTAGATACCGGTGTGAACCAAAACCCGATACAGTTTATTTAGCGGAAATCACGCCTCTCTTTTACTTCTATTCTTCATCTCCACATTGAGATTTCGTTGACCCGTGTAAAACATAAATCTGAACGATGTTACAGATAGTGTACTACTTTGATGCTGCGGAAGCATGCACAACAAAACAGCCATGAAAGCAATAAATCAACACCAACCAATGATAACCCAGTTCGGTTAAATCAACCTACATCTGGGGGACACGCTCAAGAGCCAATTCACTATCAAGAGCTTCAGAGATAAGTATTCGAATACTAGTCACGAGTACGTATTCACTCATCACCCGTCTACACTCTTCTCAAGTAAACTTGAAGTTAAATCAGCCTAATCTAGACTTACTCTTGAGAGATCTACCCACAATATATATGAGAAAAACGAAATAAACAAAAAGTTAAAAACATAATCTGGGACAAACTGTATTATATGTATCACATGATGTCCCAGAAGATGTTACAGAGACACAAAATGACTCTCGGCACTACATTGTGCGAGGATAACAATATCAGCTCTCGTCTCTCGCTCTTAGGAACGTGTATGAGCCTTCTTATATAGCCTCCAAGTCGTAGATCTTCTCTTGTAGCCCAAGTGACACGTTACCTTGTAGATAATGATTCATGTATATCTTCTTTCCTTGTAGATATCCTTTCCTTGTAGAAGAAGAATCCTTATGCAAATATATAATTAAGGCAAAATAAATCCCTTAATAAAATCAAATCTTTAATCATAAGGAAATATATAATATATCTTCCAATGCATATATAATTGCCAAAATCATATGCAACCACACATTGCAGTAACACACATATTCTCAATTTCCAGAAATCAGAAATCCTCAAGAAATCCTCGTTGGAAACCCTCTTGATGATCTACCCCTCGCCGGAAAGATCGTCGAAACTTCTACGTCGATTGCACCGACACCGGCGCTCCCTTCTCCAAGGCCGAGGCTGACTATGAACAACTTCCTAATGACATGAACAACTTCCTCCCCTTCAAGCTCAAGGCAGCCTCGGCGTCGGCCTCCTAATCTCTCACAAGGTCGCAGATGTGTTGTCCTCTTTCTTTTTTGCCAACTCGTGGTCCACCGTAGCTGCCGCCACCTGTTCCCGATTTTCGACGCCGCCGCCCACTTCCCCCCGCGTGATATCTCCGTCTACTACCAGCCGAGCTCGAGGATGATGATGAAGGAGGAGCTCGCCACCAAAATCTTAACGATTCCGGCGAAGAAGATCGGCCTCCTCCTGGAGAGATACGGTGGCGCGGCCTGCGATGACGTGCTGCAGAGGCGGCCGACGAGGGTTGAGGCGCTGTTTATATTGAGAGGCATGAAGAAGGTTGGAGAGAGTTGATCGAGAAATGAAATTAAAGTTGTGAAGATGGCTTGCTGATTTGAGGATATGAGGTGGGAAATAGTTTTAAAATAAATGATGATATGGAATAAACTAACGAAAAACTTAACAGATTTTTTAGAACCGTTAAATATGTATAGCTGGCAAAATAAGCTCGGCCCGCTGAACCGGCCCGGCGGGCCGGGGTTTGTGGTTGGCTGGCCAGCAAAATTTAGGCCCATAGGAAATCGGGCCGCAACGGCCCGTCCATATGGCCCGCCGGGCTGACCGTGTAACGACCCGCATTTTCATAACTCTACATTAGTAGTAAAATTCGTAAGTTAGATAAATAGTTTAAACCTTAATGGCTTAGAAAATTCTATTCTCGACGAAGGTAGAATTTTCGTAAGAAAAACTTGTTATATTAATCGATTTCTAATTAGAAGAATGACCCCTATAATTAGTCGATTAAAAAAATATGATTAACTTTCAGTGATTAATTCATGGAGTAGTAAATTCAATTACAAATCAAATAGTAATTTAATTAATCATTCCATGTTGATTATAGTGGAGTTTACGATAACATCCATTTTACGTTCCATGATTAATTATAAAATTAGGAATGGATCAAGAGGAATTATAGTCCAAACTCATTAATGTATGATATGGGCCAAGCCCATCGGTTCATGATCGAACCGTCCGATAATGATCAATAATATGGGCCAAGCCCATCGGTTCATAATCGAACCGTTAGATAATAATCGAACCGAACATTCGATTAATACATTAATGAATCAAAAACAGTAAATTAATAACAATACACTCACATGTCAATAATAGAAATTCCATTGTAAGAATAATACCAAATACTAGGAATACAACTTTTATCTCTACAAACTAAGTATCCTTTAAATGAGATAAATAAAGGGAAAAAGAAAAGAGAGGTGGCAGGTCCCCTCCTTACAAAATCTGGAAAATTGATTCTACCACCTCAACCAAATCTTAATCCCTACCAAGCCTAAACCTGACAAAAAAAAAAAGGGAAGAGAAAGTTTTCTGCCCAAAATCAGATCTCTTTCCAACACTTACCATCACTAGGTTTAGCTCTAGTACACACCAAGTCATATTCATAAAGCCTCAAAACACCATACGAGAGAAGAAGTAAGAGAAAGAAAAGAAAAAAAAAAATAGAAAAAGAAAATAAAGGAGATGTCGGCAGCAGGCTGCTGCTCCTCCCACTTGCAGAATTCCTCCCACATGTTGAATTTTCCCCACTTGCAAAATCTGGGAAGGGATCACCCCTACACATCCCTACACCTTCTTGAGCCACAAGAAAAACAGAGAAATAGCAGAGAAGGGGCAGAGAAAGGACAGCAGCAGATTTCCAGCTCCATTCATTCCCCCTTACACCATTCTTGAGCCCCAAGAAAAACAGCACCTTCCTCAACCTTTCCTTCAACTTGCAACCTGCAAAAAGGATAGGATTAGAGAAGAAATCAGGAAAAGAAGACTCTATCTCTTACACTTAACTAGGCTTGCAGAGAACAAAAGGAAAATTAGTAGTGAAAGGATGGAGGAAAGCAGATTTTCCTCCAACCCTTACCATCACTTGATGTGCCACATTCATCACAAGATCAGCCTATAAATACCCCCTCACCCCAACTAATTTCAGTTCCTTTCTTTCACTCTCAACTCACCATAAAACACACTAGAGAATAGAGAAGAAGCAGCAGAGGACAGAAGAAGAAGGAAGGAGTGTGGTGAGCTAGCAACAACATCACTACTAACACTAAGTAAGTACTTAAAAGCCTCAAGTAAAATAAAGCATGATTTAAACTTCAACCCATAAACAATAATATGAAAATTCAGTTTTCATTCTTTGAACAAGCATGCTAAAACTCATAAGTTACATACAAGCATAATAGTGAAGACCAAAGCATGAGTCCAAAACATTCATATGAATCTGAAAATGTACTCATAAATTGATAATTACAAAGTACTCTTATATGCTCATGAAAACCATGAAACCTCCAACAAATTCGTAATAACAATAAAACGAAATTGGTAATCTAAGCTATATGTATATGCTGCCCTCGAGAAAAACAGGAAATCATTCACAAGTCAAATGGAATAAATCCCCTGCTGCCATACTAATCTAAACCTAATAACTAGATGAACAAAATTTTAAGAAAAGAGGGCAGAGGGAGACTTAGCTTAGGGGAGGGCAGCCACCTCCGGTCGGAAATCCTCCGACTCCGAAAACAGCACTATCGTTGAGAACGGAACTGCAATAATAATCGAACAAATACAAATTAAATAGCATTGAAAATAAATTGGGCAGAAAATATATAAAAGAGAGGGGAAAGGGGATTTTGGAGAAGAGGAAATCGGACCCTTACCTTCGGCCGGCAGCGAGGCTCCCTCCGACAACAACGGCGAATCCGGCAGCAGCTGCTGGCGGAGCTTCCTGGGCGACGGCGAGCTCCCGGCGACGTTCGGCAGAGCCCAACGGCGGTGGTGTCGCGGCCAGAGAGGTTCCGAGAGAGGGGAGGGAATTTAGGGCTCAATAGGTCGAGAGAGGCAAATGAGAATGGGGGGATTAGGGCTTTCAATATATAAATGAGTACGAACCGGGTCGGGTTCGGTATCGGGTCGGGTCTCGGGCCAAAACCCGTGGGGCTGAACCGGGTTAGTGGTCTGGGCCGAGTCCAGTGATTTGGGCCGAGACATTAATTCATTCGGGCCGTTTCTAATGGATTAATCTACGGACTTTACTTGTCCGGAATTAATTCTATTAATCAAAAGTTCAATTAATTTTCGAAGGATTATATTCTCGTAAAATACTCACGGAGATTAATTAGTTAATTAATTAATAAGGACGGCCCGACTATAAAAATCGGATTCGCTTGAGATTAATAAAAATGATTAAGATTAATTAAGTATTAAGCTATGCTTAGCTTTAAAATATGTCCTGAAGATTTGCATAATTTTCGGGAATTAATTCGACAATTAAATTGTCTCGAATAATGGAAGAAACGATTTTGAATAATAAAAGATTATTATATTATGAAAAGATTTAAAGGATTCAAATCAATCTGTTAACCCTAACAGATTTATAAGATAGGAAAATATACTAGACGATTATTTTCCCATAGGAAGTTTTATTATAAGAATGTAAATTCTTATTATTCCTTTATGAATAGGCGCGACTCGACAAGGTTTTGACGTTGTTCGTCTATCAAGACCGGGCATATTCTACGCTACGAGAGGTGGGCTTTCTATTCGAAATAAATATGATATTTATGAAAAAATATGTGTGTTATTTTGAAATATTGTCATGCCATAAATGTTTTGATTTTTGTATGATACCTATCTGTGTTGGCTTTGCCAATTTATTAATCGAATTCGGGTCCTAGTAAGATAGCTATCTTACTTGGACTAGTGTACACATTGTGACCGTGTGTCATCTTCGGGTTGGCCGGTCAAGGTATCGTGAGAGTGGCCACTCTCTCGATACCATAGGAACAGATATGGTAGATTACTAAAGAACTTAGTCTGCGCAGACACTTTTAGATCACAAAAACTATTTTAGTAAACATATGCTCTTTTCAATAAAACTCCTATGTCTTACTGTTGGATGGCTTGACAATTATATATATATATTTTCGGCAATGTGCCCACTGAGTACTTTTGTACTCAGCCCTGCATATATTTCTAAATGTGCAGGTTGAACGAGATGGAATGGAGAGCCGGCTCAAGCTTTTGTCATCATGAATCATATTAGTTTCTTGTATTAAGACTCTCGGTAATGTATGTCTTCATACATGCATTCTGTAAGACTTCCGCTGTGAAATATCAATAGATTTTAGTTGAGTATTCGAGTCCTGTAAACGTATCGAATACATGTCTATCTTTTCCTTAAAGGCTCGACGCCAATTGATATAATAATTATTTCCCACGCTTGTTTGAGTGGTTTCTAGCTTTATAATTACATCCCCCTTTCTATTCCCGCTTCTTTAATCTCATCCCTAGTCACGGGTCCCCGGCTTCACTATCCTTAGTAAAGTCCGGTCGTGACAGACCGGGCTTTGGGGCTAAAAAGCCCGTGGTTTCCGGGCTAAAAAAGCCCGCCCATATCTTTGATTTTATTTAATTATTTTTAATTATCAGATTTTAATTCTAAAACCCTAATTTCTATACTATTTTTTCTGCCACGCTACTTTGTAATTCAAAACAGAGATTAACGACTATTTTTTTTTTTTTAATTTAGATTATGAATTGGAAAGCATTTAGTTGTTTTTTATTGTCTTATTAATTTTATTTTTGGATTTTTGGTATGACTGTATCATGTTAGTACTTATTTTATTTTATTTAACTTGTTGCATAATTTATTAATTTATTTTATAGATTATTTAATACCTTAAAATATGAATTTTTAGGAAAAACTTTTCCGGGCTAGTTTGGCCCGGCCCGCCCGCCCGGCAGCCCTTAGGTGGCCGGGCTGGGTTCGAAATGTAGCAGCCCGAAATTTTATGGGCCGGGCCTACATGGAAAAGCCACAAAAGCCCGCCGGGCCGGGCCGGGCTTGGCCCAGCCCGCTACTTTGCCAGCTCTATAAATAAGGATCCGATAAATTATAAAAATGAAAGTATAAGTACTTATTAAAACAAAAATTGTAGAGGGATGAAATCTATATCTATACTATACTATTATAAAAAGTGTCTTGTTTACAAAATTTGATTGGCCTATTTTACCCATATTACAATATAATCTTAATATTTAATAGGTTAATATTCAACTAAAATTATATTATATAGAAACTCCATTTCAAATAATTAATACTCCACCATCAATACTACTATACATACATATTTAATTTCATAGGCAATAATTACATTGTCAACTTATTTTATTTTTTGTGTTTCAATTCGTTAAATTACTTTTCAATTATTATCATCAATTTGTTTTAAGCTATAATTTTTTTTATTTTTTAAATGCATTTTGATTTATTATACATATACTTACTTTATAACATAGAAAAATACAATTTACAATATTATAATTTACATGGAATAAAATTAATTCTTTAGGATTAGATTAATGTTTATCGTAGTTACACGAAATATAAAATTTAATTAGGAATAAATTAATAATTTATTAGGATTCGATTTATTTTAATTTGAATGTGTGGCTTAAAACATATTATGCATATTATATGTTATAATAAATATTACACTAAATTATTGAGGAAGTATTTACTATCCTAGGTTGACATTTTTAATATGTTTACAGATAACGTGAATACTATTAATGAATAAAATATTTAAATATATACTACCTCCATCTCATGAAATAAGCTCCAAACCATTTGGGCACAAAAACCAAGGAAAAAAATCAGGGGAAGTTAATTACAAGTTTAAGTTGAAATTAACATATTCGGGTACTGTTCACAACAATTACTGTAGCGGGAATTACTGTACACTCATTTTACTGTTCACTAATAAAAAAAAGAATAAAAAAAAATTAAGTGGAAAACAGAACTCAAGATCAGAGTATGATCATCTCTAAGGGGGGGAAATTTGACATTTAAAATTCCCCCCATTTCACTAGATACACTCTATAAATCCATCAGCATTCACATCATTTGGATTGAATGAGAAAACAGAAGAAGAAGGAGAAAGCAGAAGAAGAAAAAGGAGAAAGCAGAAGAAGAAGAAGGAGAAAGCAGAAGAAGAAGACCAGTTTTAGAAGATGGGGAAGATGGCAGACGTTCCAGCAGAGAGGAGGACTCAAATTATGCAGTTCTTGCTGCAGAAGCATAAGAATGGGAAGCTGGGCAAAGGGAGCATCAATGAAGCTGCAATCTTGTTTCAGATTTCCAGATGGAGTGTCCAAAGAATATGGAAATCTGCAAAACAACAAAGAGAAAGGGGTGAGGCCATGAATGTTGCTGCAAACAGAGATGGCAGAAGCAGAATCAAGAAGCACACAATCGATTATGCAGTTATTGAGGCTATACACCCCAGTAAAAGAGGTACAGTTTCCTCACTTAGTGATGCATTAGGTCCTCACATTTCAAGAGCAACAGTGGGAAGATGGGCTAAGTTACTGCTCAGACACCATAGTAATGCTATTAGGCCCCTATTGACAGCTCCTAACATGTTATGGAGGTTAGGGTTTAGTCTACGAGCCTTACACTTCGATTTAACTAGGAACACTCCAACATTCAAGCCCATGGAAAACACCATTCACATAGATGAGAAGTGGTTCTACTTACAACAAAAAAACTGCAGATACTACCTGACCCCAATGGAGGCAGACCCCCTAAGAGTCACACAGTCTAAGAATTTCATCCCAAAGGTAATGTTTATTTGTGCAGTTAGTAGACCAGTTTTTAGGGGGGATGGGAGTGTTCTCTTTGATGGAAAGATTGGTATATGGCCATTCATAGAGGAGTACACAACAAAAAGAAACAGCATCAAGAGACCAGCATGCACAGTGGAGTTAAAACCCATTCAAAGCATCACAAAGGCTGTTGTGAAGGATTGCATATTAAAAGAGGTAAGTCAGCATTTTTTTAATCTCCATCAGTTTCCATCATTTGAGAACACTCATATTAACACCCTAACACATTGCTCAATAACAGATTCTGCCTGCCATCAAACAAAAATGGCCAGTTAGTATGAGCAAGAGAATACAGATACAGCAAGACAACTGCAGAACACACATCAACAACACTGATGTAGATTTCCAACAAGCAGCAAATGCAGATGGCTTCAACATACAGCTAGTGCAACAACCATCAAACAGCCCAGATTGTAATGCAAATGACTTAGGCCTATTCACAGCAATTCAAAGTCTACAGCAGAGGATACAGTGCAAAAATCCAGAAGATCTCATCAAGGCAGTGCAGGAAAGCTTCCAAATAATGGAGCCACAGACATTAAACAAGGTTTTTTTTATCATTACAATGTGTATTAGTTGAGATCATGAAATGCAAAGGGAGGAACAACTTCAAATTGCCACACATGTCCAAGGATTCACTGTTAAGGCAAGGTTTACTACCTCAAAACCTTGATGTACCGGAATATCTAGTGAGGGATTGCATTGATCATTTGATATTAGAAGAAAGAACTGAAGGATTAGACATTTGATGGAAGAATTAGGCATCAATGTCCCACAAGGTTTAGGTGAAATGTTTGATTTGAATGCATAGAGTGAAGACAGAAATGGGAAACTAAACATGAAGCTTTTGAAGACTGAATGAAGAACAGCAGCAGATGGCAGTAGGTTTAGGTTTTCATAAAGTGTATGTTTAACTTTCCATTTACAGTACCTTTTGAAAAGTTTCATTTGAATGCACATCATTGAATATCATGTATTCTCAGTTATTAGTTAATGTAAAATCACATAAAGTGTAGGCATAGACAACAAAAACCATGTAACAGAGGTTGAAACCACTTCAATAGAGGCCAAAGCATAAATATATAGTTAAACATGTCATCACTGCAGCTAATGAGGAGCCCTAAATCCCACAGTTGCCCAAGAACAGACCATGATGCAAAGCTCAGATAACATCAATAAATTTCTCCCATTAACAGAATGTAAAAACCAAGAAGAGAGCATCATTTGACCATTTGTATGTAATCAGCAGAACACACATCAAGAACAGAGCATCATTTGAGCATACAATGGCATCAGCAGAACACACATCAAGAACAGAGCATCATTTGAGCATACAATGGCATCAACAGGTAACACACATCAAGAACAGAGCATCATTTGAGCATACAATGGCATCAGCAGGTAACACACATCAAGAGCAGAGCATCATTTGCCCATTGTATGTCATCAGCAGAACATAACGAAATCACAGAAGACCTAGACCAACTATCACATAAAGAGAGGGAAGGATACAACCCATATACATATCCATCAGCGAGGCCATCAAATGGTTCCTTCACAGCCCATCAAATGGTTCCTCCACAGTCGCATATCCAGTTCACCCAAACTGCATATACATCAACAACAAGAGCAGAGCATCAAATCATCTATCAATCTTTTTAGAACCCTCAACGCTAAAATGTTACAATAGAACAGCAAGAGGAAAAGAGGAACATATATGAAGGATTAAACACTTCTGTGCTGAGGGTTCATAAAAAGATTGATAGATGGGATGGCCAGTGTTAGTGCTCAGATCACCCCATCTCCATCGTCAGTGGACGGCGCCGCCTCGGAGCTCCCAGCCGCTTCAACTCCGCCGCCGACGGTGGCCCACGATGGGAGAATCCGGTACCGGTAGAAGTAATCTGGGAGCCGCCTCCATTTGTTGGGGTCAGATCTGTCCGGAGATGGAGGAGCAGCTGGGACGGGCAACGCCGGCGGCTCCGGTGAGGGGAGCCGCAGATCTAGGGTTTGCCGAGGCGGGGGGGAGGAAGGCGGAGAGTCTGGATACTCGTCCAGTTTCGCCCCCCTTTCCCGGCTAGGAGTACGGCGGCGATTCCGACCCAGGGGGTCATATCTGGGAGGAGGGATGGGGCGAGAACGCCTCCGCCGGCGAGAATGGAGATTTCCCGCGGGGGGAGACGGCGGCGAGAGAGGGGTAGGGTTTTGGGGGCTCCCTTCTTCATCCGAAGGGATGGAATGCTTCGCTCCAACCATCGACGGAGATGGAGGAGAGATGGAGAGCGACAGATGGGGAGAGGGAGAGGGAGAGGTGTGGTTTCACAGAGAAGAGAAAGGCGGAGAGCTCGAGTGAGGGAGGTAGGGTTTCGCAGAGAAGAGGGAGGCGGAGAAGATTCGAGAGAGAAGAGGCGGAGAGGTCGAGAGAAAATGGTGAAAAATGAGAGAAGTGGGAGGCGCTCGAGTGAGGGGTAGGGTTTTGACCCCTCACAGTTTGGGCTGCCTGGATTTGGGCTAAAAAAATTAGGGGCCAATTACACTAATTAAGTGTAATTAGGGCCCCTTATTATGTGTTGATGGGATGGCCCATTAGGCCTAATTTTTTGCCAAAAACGAAAATGGGGCTAATATATGAGACGGACTAAAATGGCATTCGGGGCTAATTTAGCGAGATGGAGGTAGTATATCCTAACTTATCTAAAAAAAAAAAAGTAAACTCTATCATTGACATATTAGTTATGGGCACATTAAGAATTTTCACAGTGGACAGGGGAGCATTCATGCTAAGTTATTACCATGAGGATTAAAATTCATATATTGCATATTATACATTATATTCATTATTATCCATTTTATTATTTTGACTCAGCCTTCTTTAACGTGAAAAGACGTTTGATATATACAAAATTAGGCCAGACTTTATAAAAGACTGGGCAATTTTTATATTATGCGACAATATAGCACTCCATCTACCTCACTTCAAATGTAATGTTTTATTTCGCTATGGAATTTTATGTGCAGTGTTAAAAGTAAAAAAGTAAGGGGTTTACATTAATCTGTAAGAGTTAATTCCTTTTATTTTAAAAAACATGATCATTCATGGGATATGACCCGATTATGAAAGCATCATAATTGAATTGGGACGGAAGGTGTATTATTTTAAGAAAAATGATTGATAATTTTATACGTATCACCTTTTGTAAAAAGAATTCTCCACCCTCACGTATTTCGGTATTTCAATAAGAAAAATTAATGGCTACTTTCATATTTTATCCATCTATATTCTTACAAAGTAATTATAAATTTATTTCATAGTATATCATCCACCCGACCTACACCATACTTGACTCGATTAAGAATAAGCCCAAACTAAACTCATTTTAAGAACAGTACGGCCCAACAATGCCAACTCAGCTACCGAGCTGGTCCAGGCCCGTTTCGACACCTTAGACCGCACTCGTAGAATAAATAATTTGGTCACAATTACTTAACAATTTTATAAGGAAAAAAAAGTGTTGGGAAATTGTTAAGGACTTATATTAAGGGGAAACACTTTGGGAGTCTCAAATAAAAGACTTATATATTTTGATTCCCAAAATCCTCTTTGTAAATCCTTCCCCATTCTTCCTTTTCATGATTAGACTATATAGTATTTTACATGAGCTTAAATGTTAGAAAGCTCTATTATTGTAGTCGCTTTAGGATCTTAGTGTGCAAAATTCAAGACCAAAGCTAGATGACATACTCGCTATAAAGATGACTCTCAGCAAAGCGACATCTATCACTTTAAGTGGTCATGACGAGAAGAAGTGGACACTTAGTGAAATAATAAGTTAAGGCAGACTCGCTCTAACTTTATCACTATCAAGTGTTAGCTTCTCATAGCGAGACAACACCATCTCAACCATCCAGTTTCAAACTTAAGTTTGAACAAGAGTCAAACTGAAGATCTGCATGCATTAAATGGCATATGCCATGTGGCAATCAAAGACTGGGTGATCAGAGTTGACCTTAGCCAACGGAAGACAGCCGTCGCTTTCACAGGAGCGCAGACGCTGCCAGATTTGGAAGCAAGCCATTTCGGGAAAGAAGACAAATCTGTTTTTTCCTAAAGCTGCAAAGCCGTAATGTTGGAGCATGAGAGACAAGATCGTATCCTCGTTCTAACGGAAGGATTGATCTTCTCCCACTATAAATAGGTGCATGCAGAAATAAGAACACTTAACTTTTCATCCAAATCTTTAAGAGCAAATAACAAGCACTCGCGAAATTCATAACAATTTTTCTCGAGTTCTTAAGAAGTGTTCCAAGCTTTAGTCCCATCAAACAATTCATAGAAGCGAGACGCTGCCAAATTTCATAGCAATCTTTCTCTCCCTTTATATTCCTGGCCTAGTTCATAGTACGATCCTAGCCTTTACTTGTAACCTAAGCTCCACACTAAAACCTAGGCTCTCACTTTATATTCCTAGCCTAGTTCATAGAAGAATCCTAGCCTTTACTTGTTATTATTGTAAATGATTCTTCTAAGTTAGAGTTTACACACCAAAACCCTATCTAAACCCAAGTCTCTGTCGAGTGAAGATTAGAGCGTGTTTAGTTTGTATTGGTTAAGTTTTAGTTGAGTTGTAAAGATCTAAGTCTCCACTTTCATCGATTGTGGAAGGCTCGATCTAGGTTGTAGTTGAGTTGTTAGATCTAAGCTTTCACTTTCATCGATAGTAAAGAGCTCGACCGCTTGTCAATGTCGCTTGAGAACCCGTTGTAATCCCTCGTAGAATTCTTGAGTGAAGAGAATTCGTTCCAATGTGGAACAAGTGGACGTAGGAGAACTTTACTCCGAACCACTATAAATCGTTTTGTTGTATCTCTACCCTTACTCTTTCATTTATTGTTTATCGCTTTGATTTTTGCATACTGCACAAGCACATAAACAACCTAAAACTGAGATTTTTAAGCAAGAAAACCAATGCTCACTAAATTCTGTACGCTGTAAAGCCAACTCGTATAGATCAAGCTTACACTTCAGTCTTAAGCATTTGCTAGCTACAAATCGAGCATTCGCTCTGGTCTTAAGTATTAGCTCGCTTTACAGTACACACTCTAAGATAAATTTGAAAAGAAATTGAAAAACTTCTTCACACGTATTCACCCCCTACGTGTGACCTACTTATTATCGAGGGCCAAAAAAAGAAAAGCAATATTCTTTCATTTATGTAGGAAGTAGTAACTCAAGTCTCAATAAAATTTCTTTCAGTAAAGTCTACAATATTTGAGTGTGTACATTAATTTAAACATTTTGGTTGCGTTCTCTTTGATGCGAAAGAAAATGAGAGAAAAAAGAAAATCACCCGGTAAATTCCACCCTTTTTCTCACATTTTCTATTTTTTTCCCCTTTATTTGCACTATAATGTTGATAAAATATTATCTCTCCAATTTGGTGTTGTAAATATTTTCTCCAATTTAAAAAGTAAAATCCCCCTCATTAATAAAATGTGAGAAAATGAGTGAAATTTATAAAGTAATTTGCTCTTTTCTTTTGCATCAAATAGCAAGTTTCATGTCAATGCCAATCGTGAAATATACTAGTAATTTATTGTAATTTTTTTATTTTCAAACATAAATTTTACATTCTTAAATCCAAACGGTTGCCAGCTTAAAATCGCCGCCTCTGGTTTACCTCTGAACGAAAAGCGGGAAAATGAATTGAAAGCATGAATCTCTCCCAGAAAATTCATGGCACTGCTTATCGCCATTGTTAGAAGGCTCCAACTTCATACTTTACGCCCAATTTCATGCTCCTCTCAGTTCTCACGTGCTGTGCCTCAGCAATTCCCACTTTACTTCTCTCAAGCATTTCATCAAACACCATGCAGACGATGCAGACACACTCCTCACATCAGCAGCAGCCCCCACCAAACTCACATCCAATACAGAATTACTGACTTTCTGGAATTCGCACACGAATTTCCGGAAGATGCCCAATCGGGTCTCGGTGGATTTCTTGAAAGAGTTCAAAATGCTAAGGATATTGCTTCTGGTGATGAGGCCATAGCTTTTCTTGATGATTCCGGCGTGAAGCCCGACAAAGACTTTATCTTTTCGGCTATCTGGGCTTTGAGGGAAGAGTGGAAGCTGGCGTTCTTGGTGTTCAAATGGGGTGTGAAATGGGATTGTGTGGTTGACAAGACTTGGTGTTTGATGGTATGGTTGTTGGGTAATCATAACAAGTTCAGCACGGCTTGGACTGTCGTTCACGAGCTCTATGGAGCTTCGAAGGATGCCCGGCAAGCAATGCTGATCATGATTGACAGGTACATTTATGAATCACTTCTTGTAATCTTAGATTTTTTTTTTTTTAAATTTGTTTCATGTTCTTTGACTACGAATTGCAATGCTTGGGTATGGTTTCGTGGCCTCCGTTGATTATCTTTTCGGTAATGCAACTTTTTAGTTATAAAATTGATTGAAAAGGTTGTCTCCTCACTGTTTAAATCCGAGATTTTTATAGGAGAGGATATACTTCACGTCGTTAAAAGGTTATGTGCTTATAAGTGTCTTGAATTGATCTTTCAGAATTTTAGGGTAATTGGTTATAATTAATTTTCACCTTAGGTGCATAAGTTGAAATTGACATTGTTTGATTATTACCTCCTTCGGTGTCTGAATCTTTTTGTAAGTTTAGATTTCTGTAGGTTTTTGTTTCAAAGAATTACACTCCGTTGGTAGCAGATTAGTCTAATTAATATGTCACCAGAATAATATACAAACAGCTTTCTGACGGGGAGGGTGGAGCTGGCAAGGGATTCTTTGTAGGAATATGTAAGGCAGTATGAATCCGAAAGAAATAAATAAACAAAATTGATAGAACTAGAAATTAGAGAGCACATCGTTGCCAGCACATTAATAGAAACAAGTAGAACTGTTGGCTTTCTATTTTTAGGGGGCAGAGGACTCTGTAGTGGGGATTCTGGTGAATTCATCCATGGCAGAGAATTGTTTTATACAATAAGAAAGAAGAATTTGTCAAAATTCAGGGAAAGGAGAAAGGGAAAAAAGGAAAGAATTGAGGGAAATTTTTCTTTACTAAGTTTTTACGAAATTTTCTCACAACAAATTTTGCCCAATACTTGGAACACCTTTGCCATTGAACTGAATGCATTTCTGTATAAGATGATTGGCTTCTCTTAGTCTGTCACGATATGCTGTGCAATTTTAATAGAACACAAATTCATTTGGTCTCAATATGGGTGTTGAAACTTGAATGTTACTTTAAAGTGCTCTTTGAATCTGAATCACCTTAACAATTTATCTCGGACTCCAATATCTGAAGTGATGCATACTGTATGAAAATTTGAAAATTAAGCTTTCATAACTCTTGATTAAAGTTTCTATAATTTGGATCTTTGGTTTTTATTCCTTGTTCGGTTAATTGATAGATATGCAGCTGCAAATCAGCCAGACAAGGCGATAGAGACATTCCACTTCATGCAAAAGTTCAGTTTTTCTCTCGAACAGAACACATACTTCACTTTCCTCAACATTCTTTGCACACACGGAAATATAGAAGAGGCCGAAGAATTTATGTTTGTGAACAAGAAGTTCTTCCCATTAGAAACGGACAGCTTTAACATAATTCTCAATGGCTGGTGTAATATAACCGTGGACATATCTGAAGCCAAAAGGGTGTGGAGGGAAATGTCCAAATGCTGTATAGAACCAAATAGGACTTCCTATATACACATGATTTCTGGCTATTCTAGAGTACGGAATCTGTATGATTCGTTGAGATTATACGATGGGATGAGGAAAAGGGGTTGGCTCCCGAGTATGGAGGTTTATCATTCATTGATTTATGTTCTTACTCATGAAAATTGCCTCGGGGAAGCTCTTAAACTCATCGATAGGATGAAAGAAACAGGTCTGGTACCCAACTCCACCACCTATAATCTTATTATACGTCCTCTATGTGAAACTGAAAAGTTTGAAGATGCGAGAATCGTGTTGACTAAAATGTTAGGAGATGGCATTAGCCCGACTATTGATACGTATCATGAGTTATTGAAGGGGGAGAATTTAGAAGGAACTTTGGGGGTGCTAAGTCATATGAAGAAATCCGGTATGGGACCAAATAGGGATACTTTTACTTTGATTCTTGATGATTACTTCAAATTAGGCAAAGCTGAAGATGCATTGAAGATATGGTCTATCATGAAGGACTATGATGTAAAGCCCGATCACGTGCTCTATAGTATTTTGGTAGAAGGATTGAAAAAGTACGGATTGATTGCTAAAGCTCGAGAGTTCTACTCAGAGATGATATCTTCTGGAATAGATGATCCGTTGCTTAAGAAGCTTTTAGAAGCACCTGGTGGGCGAAAAGGGAAGACAAAGATCGTGAGACGTATCAAGAAAGGTAAAGGTTTAGGATATGGTGCCATAAAAAAGAGAAACAAACCACCACCGTAAGCAATGAGAAGAGAAGGAAGGAAGTGGAAATGTGTTTCGAGAATCTGCCTTTGATACGATTATTGTCTTAATGCACCTATCTATGAGGGGATGTTTTCTGCTTGCTTATATAAACTTTATAGGTTGCTGCTCTTAAGGAATCTAAAGAGAGAGAAGCAGAGAACTGGGAAAAGTGAGCTAATAATGATTCTACTACTAATGTTGCATCTCTTTGAGCTCTGATCCAATATTGTCGGTAAAGTCGATGCTATAGGGGATGGGGGGGGGGTGTGAACTGTGAAAACACTCCACGTAGCATCTCTAAAACCAATATCGTCCCGCACGTTTTATCCCTCGATTTCCTTGTTTTCTAAACAATCTTGGTTGTTAGGCAATCTTGATTTTATATCCACACATATTTTTCAAGAGAAAATGCTTCTTTTGAACACCAACTATACAGCATTGCCTTTCATTATTCACCATATGTAGCAGATTACATATACATATTACTGGTAATGTGATAATATATACATTATCACAAAATGAAACCCAAACAACAGAAATTCCAACCTATGTCAGGTGAAGAGAGCTGATTTCATTCTTCATACAGAACAGAACATCTACTTTTCTACTCTTCTCCTACTTGTTGAAGGCTTCCTTAAGTCGATATCACCGAATAAATCGAGCCCCATCATTCGTTTTCCGCCTCATATTTTTGTCGGGAGTTACTGCATTTCTGTTCTGATTCGTACCTGTTCAACTGCGCCATTCAGACGATAGTTCTGTATCTGCCGCCTCTTCCCACCAAGTAGAAGTCTGAAAAATCGAAGTTTTGCTTGTCCAGTGTTACACATTGAGAAATAGATGTTACAGAAGATATTGAAGTAGCCTGAAAAGATGTAGGAGCAAAGAAAGAAGACCTTGTAGCCTCTCCGGAGAAACTCAAGCGAGCTTCCTTCTTCCTCCAGGAGTCCGAGGACCCTCAGAAGTTCTTCCTTTGTCTAATATATACAAGAAAACAATGTTGGTGTAATTTCATCTGTCAATCATATAAGTCCGAAAATGTGGTGGATTTCAGATTTCACTTACTTCACCAAGAGTGAAACGGCTCGTACTTTCTGCTACGCAGGCGTAAGAATTATCTCCTTGCTTCAACATCACTTGCCATGGCCCTAATGAGATATATACCAAAAATGGTCGATTGTATATCATATTTGAAAAGGGGTTTCCTACAATACTTAAACTATGAAAAGGAAAGATATGAGCTGATTGAATGCTGACCTGGATATTGGCGGAGCAATGCTCCACTGTAGTTCACGATATAAGGTGCCACTGCAACTGTCTTTCACAGTTACAGATACTAATCATTCCAGCAAAAATTCGAGCACGAACAGAAAATAATTGTGTAGGTAGGATCATGAGAAATTCAGGAAGTACCTTAGAATACTCTCTAATTCGAATGTAAAAAACAGGAATGAATTGAGAGAGAAACCGATAGTGCAAGTCTCTGCTGGGAAATCCTACAATTCCAAGATCAGCGCTGCACAAACACTATGGTTTTCAGAGGTTTCGGGATTAAAGAGAAAAAATAAACACATCACAACCTTATGAAAGGTTTTACGTACCGCAATGTGTCAAGTTCCAGGTTAAAGAGAACTGTTGGGGTAGAAGAAGCAAATTTTTCCTGCATTTTATGAGAATCAGCTCTCACGACATCAAGAGATAATTACCTTGTGAATAGAGAAAAAGGACATGGTATCGTAGAAAAGCCAACAGTTTCGAGCAAAAGCAAAACATCGCACCAATATGCATATGAAATTCCATTGCAAATCGACCAAAATCACGAATGTACTCAAGTGCTTGAACTTGCCTATAGACTTAAACAATTTGAATTGGCCAGAGGATTTTCTCATAGCCTAGCACAACATGAAATAACAACTTTTCCACTACTATACAATCTCCCCTTACATTTCTGCAAATAATGATCCATGCATTGGATATTATCTTATAGCTACTAATTGGTCAAACACCGATACAAAATCAGAGCAGCTAGGGGTAACTGATCGATATTTAATTATGATAATCATTAAGATGGATGAAAACTCAAACACCATGGAAGGTGGAAATTTGAAAATATAATTTCAGAAATAACAACAGAAGTTTCTGAAACAGAAAGTTGGATCATATTTTCAAGCAGAATACATGCAGCTGTAATTTGGAATCACGGAGAGAGAAATGAAAGCAGATGCCTCACCACATATTTCTCTACATCAGACAGATCACGAGTGCTACAATTGATGACCATGTAAAGTGATGGAGGTTTGTCAGGTTGCCAACGATCTGCAGAAGGAATGGGTTTGGAAAATGGTCAAGCCCAAACCATCACGGTAATAAGCAATCAAGATATACATATATATGTCTGGATATTTGAAATACATAAATCGACATGCGCATGTACGAAACACATAAATATCCAAGCATACTAAAATGACTGTATAAGAATTATATTATATACTAAATGCAAGATTATATGTTTCGATATTCAGGTCCTATCCTTGAATGAAGGAAAAATATAAATTAGTAAGCTTTCGATATTTATATAAAGAAATTGCCATCTTAAGATCATATATACCAATCTACGATTTGGCTTCTTACAACCAAAACGGAACAGATAGGAATGGTCCCAGAATAACAACTACTTACCCCAAGCACAAACTTGTTAACAGAAAACATGCCCCTTGTCGACAACATCTTTGTCTGAACAATGAGGTTTGCATCAATTTTGACATTCAAATATGTTATGGGTATTATAGTTGCTAAAAGGAGACACTATTTGAGAGTCAAGAAGTATCAAAAAGTCTATTCATCTCTGGAAACTGGAAAGTGGTTATAACCAGTAAATCTGTAAAACGTTCTAGGAAGAACAATGGTAGTGTTTAAGATAACGAAGTGTAACCCAATTGGTAAAACGCTTCCCCTACAACTGAGAGGTCATGGTTCGAGTCACCAGGGGGAAAATGGGGAACGATTATTGATCATCCTTTTAAAAGAAGAAAAAAAGACAAAATGATAGTGCTTAAGTTTGAAGAACTAACCCTCATTTTCATCAACAAAGTCAAAATCCAAAGTGTCCCGTATGGACTTAAAAAATGAGGCGACAGGGCCACTAGGTAAATCATCGAGGGATCCAACAGTTACACCATCAATCTGAAATGCAAGAGGTCAATAATGAAAGGTGAAATAAAATTAGATCCTGGAGAACTTTGAAATTAATTGAAAAAGTAAACACCTAAAAAGACAGTTACATTTGAACAGACCTATTATTATATACACTACATCAGAAAGAAAATAACCAATTTCAGGACAACATATTACATACAAAAAGTTCACACAATGTAGCATGTTTTAATAAAAACCTCTCAGAGAAAATTGTAACTTGCATTTCTCAGAAACACTCTTACTATGTATATTAGCATCTTGCTTTATGCATTCAAACTTACATCAAAATGAAGCGTCCTTTTAAACTAGAAAAGGGGAAGACCTCTAATTATACATGGAGAAATACGGAATACGGGAACGGATATCAGTACTTACGATAGGAAATTCTCACAAAATGAGTATAGAATTAATTACCGAATCAAGAGCTGCTGTAAAAAGTTCTGATGCCCTGCGCTTTTCTGGCTTATCAGGAAACACCTAAAAATGCAAACATATATTCAGATTTCCTATTTTAATCGGAAATTTGATGCCTTAGACCATAAATAAAAGGAAGAAAGATGATCAAGTATCTTCTTACAACGCACACTCTTGTTTCCTGCTTCTGTTGCAGCTTCTTGATAACAGCTAATGCAAGTTGAATGTTGGCATCACTGAAGTCATCAGATGAGCCCTTTCACAAATCAAGACACTAAGAAAATCAGTACACAAACATAAATACAAGCCAAAACGGTAAAGCAACAGGACCACGACAAACAGGTCATTAAGGAACTCTCAGCAGATCATCAAATAACACAAGTAGAGATAGAAGTGAAAATCAAAATGGTGATATAGAACATAATCTATGAGAGGAGGATACCTTATAAGAGGATATGTTCGTCGGCAATGGACTGACGATGCCGCCACAAAACATAAATCAAGAAAATGGTAGATAATCGTCAGTAAAACAGACGAGAACTCCAAAAGGACCATAAACGGAACCTTTGAGCTGAATTTGATGCATTAGGACTACATATATGATTAAAATTTGCAGATAGCCATTTCCTCCAACATTTTAAAGACTAAAATTCAAACAACTCCAACCTCCAATATCGCACCAGATTTACTAGCATTCTACAACTAAATTTGGCATTCACAAACATATAATTCAGACCCACTCCACATAATTCCAAATCATAATCTATGAACAATATTATTATTAAAAAAAAAGAAGAAGAATCATAATCTAACTCCACATCACTCAGAAAAACTACCTGAGATTTCAACACAAATGACAACTACTACTAAGAAGGAGAGAGAAGCAGTTGAGAGAGCATTACGCACGGGAAATCAATCTCCATACGGGTTTTGCCATCTTGGAGAGCAGTGAAAAGACAATTGGCGGCATCGGTGACGAGAACTTCGTACGATTTGGGCTTGTACACCGCAACGCCAACCTTAGGGTTGACACCAGATTCAGATTTGGTGGCTTTCGCACTGATGAACCGTTCCCTCTTGTCGCATTGGGCGTTCGCTGCACCGAACTTGAGAGAGGTAGAGAAAGAAGAGTGAGAGAGAAAGGGGCACAGCTGATGAGAGATTTCGACGGAATAGAAGGCGGCGGCGGACGGGAATTTCGTGGCGGCCGCATGAATGGCCATCGAAGTTGTGCGTGCGTGTGTGTGGAGAGAGGAGGGGGGAAAGATAACGGTAGGCAAGATTGGGTGGTAAAGAAACGGGTAATATCGTTTGTTGTATTATCCTATTGTTTTCTAACACGATTCTAGATTGAAGTGCTCGCACTGCAAGGAACTGGAGGCTCTAGTACTTGAGGCGAGATGGCGTAGATTGTATGGTTTTGTTGCGGAATGCGAAGTCTCTCGTTCATTTTGAAATTACCGAAGATTGGAGATGAATAAAACTATTTTTACCGTGATATTTACGGTTGTTAACGTAATACTATTAAAACAAAGCATGAGGCACAAAAGCGAGACAGATGAAAAGGAGGACGTATATATACCTCAAATGCTTTACCTGCTGCACGTTTGGAATATAAAATTTAAAGACTTGAAGCAACAACCAAAAGTAGATATATATAATCCCCTCTCCTCTCCTCTCCTTTCATTTCTCCAAATCCATATGTAACTCAAACAGAAATGGCTACTGCCTCGTCGATCAACGTGGCAAACTTTGTGTCGGAGAAGCTGAAGGGCAACCGGGAAAGCAACAACTACAAGTCATGGAAACAGCAGATGCTCTGCCTCCTAGAGAGCCAGGGCTTGGTCGGGTTCATCGACGGTAAAACTCCCCCTCCACCACCACCACCAAACGATGCCATAGAATGGAGGAGGCGAACGGATTGGCTAATAAAGGGCTGGATTCTAGGAGCCTTGAGTGAAGAAGCTCTTCAAAATGTCGTTAATCGTGGTAGAGCGAGGGATGTTTGGTTAGAGCTGGAAAACAAGTTTTCTACAACCGAGTCTCAGCATGGTAATTTCACGCTTATCGCTTATTATATCATTTATTGCATTTTTATGTGATATTTTTTTATTGCATCAATATACACCGGTGTATGGGGGAGTGGAGAAAGCTAAAGCTCCCTCCAAACTGTACAAAATACACTTTTTAATATAGAAAAATTAGTGGTTTTGTATAAAATTGGTAGATGACTCCCCTCACAACCGTAGCAGTTCAAACTGTTTATATAGTCGTTGCAGTGTGATCTAACATATACTATATAATAAGTGAAATAACATCGCTTTATAGAGGATAAATAAAATGAAAATATTTAGCAAGTAACCTAAAAATGTGAAGCACAATTCTTTCTATAAACCCCGAAATTGAACCCCTTAGGTAAAAATAGAATTCTAGTTCTGCCACTTATATGTGATCGTCAATAGTCAACATACAATATTTTCAAAATCAAACATGATAAATGTTTCCATAATTAAAATCGGGTGATATTAGAAATGCATCCATTACTATGTCATAAAAAATACAATAGATAATTCGTAATCACTTGAAAAATTGCATGGTATTAACGTTAATTAGTTGATAATATGAATGTACTTCATGGTCGATCTATCCAGTTGTACCACCATCAAACAATTTGCAATCTGCACAACCACCGCCGCCACCACCACCACCACCGTGGAACTATCCATCTCCACCGCCATCACCGCCACCTCCTGAATATCCACCTCTACTACCGTTGCTATTGAATTTAAGCTATGATCCGGCTGCACTACCACCACCACCACCATTGACAGAGCAGCAAGGTAACTAATCGATTCAGTACTGCATCTATAAACACCTGATAAAATCCTGAAGGTTGCGTGTTCGTCCAAACAGAAGAGGATTGGCACAGGCACTTGGGATTGTACAAAGCAGCAATGAGCGGTGACTGGGATACTGCAAAACAAGTCTTCGACCAGAACCCCGGAGCCGTTAAAGCCAGAGTGTCCTTCACTTTAGAAACAACCCTCCACATCGCGGTGGGTATGGGACAGTTAAGCTTCGTGGAGAAGCTGCTCGAATTGATATCCGACGATGACTCCGTTATAGCCATGAGAACTTCACTCGGCTTAACTCCCTTGCATGTTGCTGCGCTGATCGGAGACTCTCAGGCAGCTCGCATGCTGATCGACAGGCTTCCCGATTTACTCTACATTCCGAGTAATCACGACAACTTCGCCGTTCACCTTGCAGCGGAAGCCGGTGATAGAGAGACTGTCGAGTTGTTGATTGCTCACACTAGAGACGATCTCCCCGTCAACCCTTTCGCCGGGGATAGAGGCCTCTTGCTTATATTTTATTTGATTGATGCCGCTTTGTTGGGTTAGTAATTGATTGGTGTGTTACATACTACTACCTCCGTCTCACAAAAGTAGTCTACTTTCTATAAATAACAAATAATACTATCTACAATTAACTCTCTGCCCTCAAAATTAATTACAACCACACATTCTCTTTTTCCTTAATTCTTGTGTCAAGTTAAACTATGAGTCTATGACTACTTTTGTGAGGTGGAGGTAGTATCGTTTTTATTCATAATAATTGTCACTTTTTTTTGTGAGATATACTTGTCACTCGGGTCTCGGTCCATGCAGATGTGGCGTTGACTTTGATCGACAAGTATCCTCATCTGGCGAGGATAAGAAATCCGTTAGGGGGTACGGCTTTGTGTGTGATCGCGATGAAGTTTACAAGATTCTCCGACAACAGTCAGCTAAACTTCTGGGAACGTCTCGTGTTCTTGTGTTAGTACTTCGTTCACTTATATCAGATGGGATCCTCTGTATCCAAACCGGTGTACCAATTGTGTACCCAAGTCAAAACTGCATAGTTTTGATTATTTAAAAAATTCTTGAATTTGTAACATTTAAAAATATTAAAATAA
The DNA here is from genome assembly GCA_029379335.1 of Thymus mandschuricus. NCBI lineage: Eukaryota > Viridiplantae > Streptophyta > Magnoliopsida > Lamiales > Lamiaceae > Thymus > Thymus mandschuricus. The sequence goes on along the minus strand of CM057080.1, from coordinate 13,474,956 downwards.
AACTGTGTAGTTTTAACTTGAATACACAATTGGAACACTGATATGGGTACACAGGATCTCATCTGCACTTATATCTTTGGCAATTGTCACTCTAAATACTTTAATTTTGTTTAATTTCTAACTCATTGGTTCAATCGATCGAATTAATTAAGGTATTCATTTGGAGAAGGGATATTCACATCAAGTGCAATCAGTTGACATCGAGAACCAAACATGTTGCACTATTCTAGGTAAGTATTCATACGGATTATTTTCATTAATTTCGTTAATTCAATATATGTATAATGTATAATAATATAATAAATTAAATAAAATTGAATAAAGGACCGGAGTACTTCTCTAATGTGCTAATATACGATCAATTTTTGGATTCGATCAAGCCTAAATAATTGAGAAATTTTTAAAGAAGAAGTTTTTATAAAGAAATCCAATATTATAAATTTTTAATAATGTTCGTGTATACAGATACTAATCAAACCAACAATATTTTTATTATCATTTTCACGAAAATATTATTTTCTTTTTTGAAACAATTAACAAGAAATTTAAATGCCGCGCCACGGAGGAGTTGACTCGAGACCGAAACTTAACGTCCTACCACTTGACCAATACACGCACACAATAAATGTTGTTTTATGGCTGAACATGGATGTTAATGAAAAAATTATTTCATAATAAAATTGGATTAAAAAAGAAGAGGAGTATTAAAGTTAAATAACTGATTAAAAAGAAATTATGGGTAAAATATGGTAGTTAACTTTGCTTTGGAGGGCCACATTGGCAATATGTGTGCAGCTTATGAATATATTAAGGCTATGAATTATTATTTCCATTTCAATTAAATTTCCCATTGAATAAAGTATGTTTTTATTATAGTATTTTGTTATAGAAAAAATTATTTCCATTTAAAAATCATTATCAAAAAGCTCGTAAATACGTATTAAAAGGGTAATTCTATTCACAGACCCCAAATTACTCTCACAGCCACCTTTTTAATGAATTAAATATAAGTATTTGGGAATGTACTAATTTACCCTTGCAACCCAAATCTCCCCATTTACACAGTCACCGCCTTTTCTCACTCCCCCTCACTTTGCCGGCGGCGGTCCACGACAACCACCGCCATGCACCACTGCCATTAAGATGTCAAATGATAAAATTATTCTAAATTCTAAAATTTGAAATCTCCAATTCGTTTTCTCCGTTTTCTTCTTGAAGTCTCTGATTATCGTCGTCTCATTTTCCGTTGATCATTTCACAGCCACCGAACTCTTTAATTAATTTTTCCATAGGACCATAGCCCAATTTCTTACTTGAAAATTATTGAATTGTTCCTTCCCGTCACCGACGAACCCTTCAAATCTATGCGTGTAGTTATTTGTGAGATTATCAAAAGCAAAAACGCAGAAACCCTAAGAGGCACTCGTGTAAGATTTTTCACTTTAAGAGAGAATAATTGTGTTGTTGTCGACGGCAATGCTGTGAGGGAGAATGTGAGGGAGATGAAAAGGGGGGCTGTATATGGGGGGATAGAAAACGAGGAGGATTTGGAGGCTATGGGGTTATTGTTGTACATTTACTATTAATTTTATTATTAAAATAAATAGGGGCTATAGGGAGTAATTTGGGGCTGTGGATAGAATTACCCGTATTAAAATTGCTAAAAGAACGGTTAACTCAAAAATACGGAAGGGAGTATTAATTTGTGCATGCACCATACTAATCTTTACTACATGGTTTTGAAAGTCTACTCTTTTTCCATATAGAGCCTCGGCCTTGGAGAAACCTGGTCCAAAAATTGCATTCCGCTCTTTCGACACTTATCATACAACTAGGTAATAAATCGATCTCACTACTCAAGTCGCAACAAACTCATACTGCATCCGTCTCGTTTATAAGAGATAATTGACAGCCTTTTGAATACTCATGTCAATTTCAGTGCCTCATATAAAGGTGATTTATGAAAAGAAATTGATGCATGAGCAGGCAGTTCAGCTTGTCAAATGCATATGCAAGCATATGGAGTCTTCAAGATTCAACGAAGCTTCAGCTACCTACATAGAAGCCGTGCTAATAGCAGCCCGATTAGGAAGCCATGAGGTTATCGAAGAAATCGTAGCCACGTTTCCTCCCGCGATTCATTCCGACTATGAGCCAACTAATGAGCACTTTTTACACTTTGCCGTCAAGAACCGGTGTGAAAAAGTCTTCAACCTCATGTATCAGACTACCAAGCATAGAAACTACTACTGTAGTGGGATCGACTCTTCCGGAAACTCCATACTTCACTTGGCCGCGTCTTTGGCACCTCCTCACAAGCTCAATTCAGTCTCCGGCGCAGCTCTCCAGATGCAGAGGGAATTACAATGGTATAAGGTAAATTGTTTTAAGAGCAAACCCTACAAATCTAAAATATAGAAACTTTTTACATGCATGCATGTATTCAAGGGTACTAGAATCTTACTCTCAATATCGTATAATTTACACATCAACATGAGCATGCATGTTGTAGTGGATTTAGACGAGCTCAAACCGTGAACATGTTTACATGACCACACCTCACTTGTAGGTTTGTCTTCTTGACTCAGCCTTAAGCCATGAATGAAGTAGGTCGAGCATGGCCCGAATTTTTATACTGCCTCGGTCATTAATATTAGCGTGCAGGAGAGGGAGATGACAAGGGTTTTAAATATCGTGAACATGTTTTCATTTCTATTTTGGGACTTTTTTTTTTTTTTTTTTTTTTTTTTTTTTTTCAGATGGCCTATTTCCTTTTAAGGCCCAACAAACACCAATTTTATCTTTAACATTACATTTATCTTTTAACTCACACCACATATTAACTTTTATTTATTTATCATATTTCTTAAATATCTTGCCGAAAAGAAACAAGCCATTTGAAAAAAAACGGAGGGAGTAAATAGCAGTGAAATAAGGGTCTCAATCCATAAATAGTAAGACAAGTTTTTTAGGATATTATGCGTAAAAGGGGTATTGTATATCCTACCCCCTTGGGGTATTGCCTCCCCTCACATAAGTGGAGGAATATATACTATTATTTAATACCAATGTGAGGGGGTGAGGCATTACCCCAAGGAGTAGGATATAGGTTACCCGTAAAAGGATTATTTTTCTGAGAGTATTTTTTCATTTTAGTTCATCAAATTAATATAAACAATTCAAACGGGATATACCATTACTGTGTAATTGAAATTATCTAAGACCGTATCATGATTTTCTATCTCTTCAAAACCACCTCGTCGATCAGGATGAATATCTAAATATCTCAAAAACATTCCTTAACTCCACACTTATTATACATGCAAATGTTAGTATATTAATATAGTTTCATAGAAATTAATTAATTAACTATTTGGTAATATATAAAAATAGTTAAATTTAAGTTTGATCATATGGTGATTGATTAAACTGCAGGAGGTAGAGAAGTTCGTCACCCCTTACATAAAAGGGCAACCGAACAAGGCTGGGAGAACACCTGACATGATTTTCACCGAGCAGCACAAAGAGCTGAAAGTGGAAGGCGAAAAATGGATGAAAGACACGTCCAACTCATGCACCATTGCCGCCGCATTGATCGTCACCGTCGTGTTTGCCGCAGCGATCACGGTGCCAGGCGGCAACGACTCGGACACCGGCTACCCCATGTTCTGGGAAAACAGTGCATTCACAATATTTGCAGTTTCGGATGCGGTTTCTCTCTTCACTTCTGCCACTTCTCTATTGATGTTCCTGTCCATTTTGACGTCGCGTTATGCAGAAGAAGACTTCCTGTATGCTCTGCCGAAGAGGCTGAGCATCGGTCTCGTTACCCTTTTCGTTTCGATTTTGTTTATGATGGTGGCCTTTAGTTCGACGGTGTATCTTGTGTTTGGGAGGAAGAAGGCGTGGGTTCTTGTACCGGTTGCTGCACTTACTTGCCTACCGATAACGTCCTTTGTCTTGCTGCAGTTCCCGCTTCTCCTTGCTGTCATTTCTTCCACCTACGGCAGGGGCATTTTCGGAAAGCAGAGCGATCGTCCATTTCACTAGTAGCTAGCTACCTTTCCAACTCCAATTACCCTTTACTACTTCTACAATATCTGTGATAATATGTACTGCTTTTAGTCCCCTTTTGTTACTCACCTTAATATGTAGATGGAAATTGAACGGTTTTCTAGTATTTAACGATGTTCTTCTCCAGTAAATGCAAGATGCGTAGCTCATGGCATAGAAGGTCATACGTGTTTCAAAGACGAAAGACACGTAATGCATCCTCACAAAACATAGCGAAATATCCGATGTTTCAACCTGTTCACCATTCCCGGTTCTTTCAGGTTGCTGAAAGATTGAGCTCAGGCGAAATGATGTCTCGTTCATGAAAAAGAAACACAAGTACTATCTTGCAAGTAAAATGCATTCACCAAATCGACCATATTAATGTGCACGAGATTAGTATACGTCAAAGATTGTATTTGAAGTTAGGATTGTGGGGAGAGGGGATCAAAGACACGAGCATGGAGTAACACCTTGCTTCCTATTATTCATTAAGATACAACCAAAACATCGGTAGACTTCTTTCATTTCCGAATTACACGATCAGTATACACCAAGACTAATACTAATGTTTCTCAGATTGCTCTATAACCTTTTCATAAATTGAATCACAAATTCTGCTATATATCAAGAGACAGACTAATATGTCACAAGTTCCTACACGGTCTTTTGTTGAATCGTGTTTATGAGCTTTCAGATAAGTTGATAATCCCTTTCATGGTAGATTCCTCTTGTTTAATAGCATCTTCTTACCAGAACCTGCCAAGAAATTCATCTGACCGGCAGAAACTTTCAATCAAGTCATCATCCACCACCCAGTGTGAAAGCATGTTCATCAAGTAACCATCTAACGCTCGATGTAAACATCTGGAGGCGCATCTTCTGGGATCTAAAAATCCAAATGCAGACGAAAATTAGACTCTAGTTGGTTAGAGCACATACTGATCATCAGCAAAATAAAAATTAAAAAAACGACACTATATGGAAACAACATATTTTCAGAACTTAGAATGAAATTCATGATTGGTAAGCTATAATCACCCTGATCGTGAACAGTCAACCTCAAACCAACTCACATGCGTGTGACATCAACTCTAAAAATGTTTATAGAGTTCTTTCCCAGAGCAAGGAAATTGAAATGTTAAACTAGCATATAAATCATAATACCTCTCCAATATTCCACTTCCATTCAGCTTTTGACCAAATGCCACCATCCACATTACCGTTCTCCTTTGGAGTATTGTTGCTGGAAAAGAATGAAACGCATCAGACATACACAAAAGCTAGTATTTGTTGCAACTAGACTGCTTATAAATCTAGGGCACGAACACACAGACATTGAAACGAGGAAAAGGAAACCGAGAAAACAAAAACTCCAATAAGAGGCAACTGCCATCGTGGAAGGCTTCATCCCATGACAAGATGTAGAAGCAAAGTCAGGGTTATGTGGTGCATAGAGTAACTAACTAGTCTTTTCTCCAGAGAGAGAGAGTGATAGCGTGTGTTCAATTTCGATAAAAATGCTGGAAGAACTTACATCAACTGGGTGCTGACAGTGATCTGTCCAAAGCCACCTGAAGCTAAACTTGGTTCACTGGTGAAAGGATTGAACTGCTTATCAGCCCCATTTCCTGTCTGTAATGAGCTGGTCGGAGTTGAAAAAAGATTCCGCTGAGCACTAACTGCGCCATTGATGGGGCTTGTTGTCCCAAAGGGAGAGAAGCTTTGGATAGGTTGTTGAGGTTGGCTAGCAAATGTGCCTAACATAAAAAAGCAGAAGATGAAAGTTCATTACTTTATTAGCATGAAGTGAACATTGAATAGTACCTGAATTGGTGAAAGGAGATTTGTTTGCCTGAGAAAAGATAGGTGCCTGACTATTGTTCTGCAATGTGTTCTTTTGACCGAAGCTGAAATTGGGTGCATCAGCAGACCTAGAGCCAGAATTAAATGCGAGTCGTTTAACAAACGCTAAATATGTTCAACCTAATGGATAAAAGATTATAGCTAAAAAATGGCAGTTGCCTCATCTCATACCTTGTGTTTAGTAACCCACTCAATTGACTAAAGTTTGAAACCTGGGAAGAAAAACCATTGTTGATAACTGGAGCATTCATATTGCCACCAGCAAAAATATTTTGAGAGCCGGGAGTAGGAGTTGCAGAAACTGTGTAAGGTTTCTGTGCAAGGTTCTGAAATTCAATTAATTTGGAATTAAGCATATTCCTCTCCTTCTCAACCTGAAAAATAGGAATTAATAGTTATACATCAACGTATAATTATCGGATTCTTCGGCAGCAAGAAAGAGAAAACCAATGGAGGTTTAGTAAGAATCTAACACAGAAATTGGAGGGTTAGACAAAAGCCGAAATGACAATTCATAAGTGCAAATTCTCCTACAATTGACTGCAAGCTTTTCCCTTGCTTGGCATCTTCATATGCTAATGCACGCAACTCATCATAGCTGATGTCGCCGACAATGTCACAGGGACCACTGCAGATTAAAGAAAATATATCCATACAGAAATACAAAAAAGTTAAACTTGAAATAATAGAAAAAAACTTAATAGATGAATTTCAGATAGCATTCTAAGTGTTACAGCTTTATCATAATTGCATCAACAAGGAAATTTGGAACATACTCTCGCATGTGACCATAACAGGTAAGGTTCCATTGGGGCTTCTCATTTTCAAAATCTTCCAGTATAATCCGTTTGCAGGACTGAGGATCAGTGCACCTATGGATGCACCCAAACCAAATCCATCAATCAACTTGATCAATAATTTTAAGAAAGATAACTGAATAAGCTTAAAGTTGGAAGACGTAACAGATTTACTCACCTATGATTTGCAGCTGGAGGCTGAATTTCAGATTGCCTTGAAGAAGAGCCTGTATTATTATTTGAGTTGGAAAAACGACTCCATTTATTCTCAAATTGCTGACAAAGAAAAATCAAGTAACTTTGAATTCAGGGCATGCTTAAAGTATTTGTGGCAAAATATAAGGAAACCTAATAATAACATAATAACAAGCAACAAGATAATATGTCTACCATGTAAACTTCAAAGCAATAAGATGACATAATAACCATGGAAAGAACCTTGTATTGATTTGGTTTGGAACCAAAGCCATCGCCCCCTCTTGAATGGGCATTGTTCTGAATACCAAAACCAAAAGGGTTTGACGCCAGCTGTTGTGCATTTGAGCGTTGATTTGTAGCACCAGTTTGAGCTCCAAACCCAAACGGGTTGGTTTGAGATTGTTGTGACTTGGGATGAAGAAACTTACAGCTGGTGCCATACTTACAACTGAAGAAACAAGCATTCATTAGATGATGCAGTCAGCAACTGCAGCAATAGACCTCTGATATATGAGGTCAACACATTTTGCTCCCAAAATCATGCAACAAATCGAGAGATTCTCAAATCCTATATCAAACCCAGAGGTAAACACAGGGTTTTGATTTTTCTACACTCATCCCTTCAAAATTCAACCAAATTCCATATCCCAGAAGCACTACAGCTTATCAAGAGGTTCTCAACTCCTCCATCAACTCGAATACACAGATGCCTTTATAGTAGGTCTAATCACGTTGATATTCCACTGTTTTTAGTGGTAACGCTTGTGAATACTCAATCGCCATTACAACAGTATGATAGAATCAAAATCAGTGACGAGCAATATCATAGAGTCCAAATGCAATCAGGTTATCATGAAAGAGAACTCAAGAACGAAATTGACCTTTTCAAAACCTAATACATGAACCAATCAATTAACCAAATATTCAGATGAAAACCAGCAGAATTAAGATGGCAGAATAAACAAAATCAATCGAATGTATTTTTTTCTGAAGAATTACAGTGCGGATAAATGCATACCTGCCACGCTGAAAATACCTACAGATTTCGTTTTTGGGAGGCATGATTGAATTTAGGGTTTATCAATTTACGAATTCTAGTTTTGCAGTTTGAGAGGGAATGTGTTGGGTGTTTTGTGAAAGGAACCCTGTTGCGTCACAGTGACGCCACTTATAGCGGTTAGATTGCATAAGGAAATGGTGCGGAAACACACTTCGACCGGACTGGAACTGGATCGGTTCCGAAAGAAGGCCACTATCAACTTATATACTCTTGTTTCTTCCCAAACCAAACGATAATTTCTTTTGGGCACGTGTATTAAGAAAATTGAGATTTATTGTATAGTAGTGGTAGTCCACATACTTAAAATGGAGATTTTGTTGGGCCAAAATAGGAAGCTGACTATTTCAAATAACACGCCCCAAATGGAAATGTGACCATTTCAGAAGAAACGGAGGGAGTACTAGCAATGTATTAAAGACCGAACAGAAGGTGAACATCCGATGCTTTCGGTTCTCGGTTTTTCGGTTGATCATTGAAGGCCCGTCTATTAGAGTGTCTAACAAGTTCTCAAAAACAGGGCCCCCAATTTTATTAAGGCCTAAAAACAAAATATAAGCTCAATTATTTGAAACCCCCTTTTCATTTTTGAAAGCCCAATTATTTTTCTTATTCTATTATTAATATATTAGCCTCATGGGCCATAGAAAAAACTCAATTTCTATTTCTCATTTTGCTTATTTGTTTAGGGTAGTTCTATCCACAACCACTAAATTACTCCCCACAGCCCCCATTCTAAAAATAAATAAAAAAATAATACAGTTTTACTAACTTACCCTTACCCCATTGAAAGGATGTAAACCGCAGCCCCCAAAATTAATCAATACAGCAACTGCCAACATAAAGCTCAATTCCTTGCGCAGCCCCTCAGATCGATAATCATTCGCTTGTTTTCCTACTGTTGGGAATTGTTAAGAACAACTTGTTAAGGGGGAACCTATAAGGGACATTTAATTGTTTTGATTTGATCCCAAAACCCCAAAGCGTTCTGATCCCAAGCAACCCATTTTTGATATAGATAATAGGTTAGAATTTTTCTAAGCCTACTCTGTTAGGATGGCTCTTTATTTTGCTTAGAGTATAGACTTCAAAAAGTTCAAGTGAAGGCCACTCGCTTGAGTGTGTTTTCCAAGCGAAGCAAAGTCTAGCGAGCTGAAGTGAAGCGTGCCGAAGAATAGCGAAGCGAAGCGAGCGCTACAGTAGATTCAAAGCGAGTCTACCAAAGCGAAGCGAAGCGAGCGCTACAGTAGATTCAAAGCGAGTCTGCCAAAGCAAAGCGAAGCGAGCGTTACAGTGTAAAGTCAAAGCGAGTCAACTCTGGTCAACATTTTCCAAGGCAGTCACTAGGGAACTATGCTCCCAAGCGACTCACTACAGAAAGACTATGAAGTGACTCAAATCTAAGCGGATGCTACAACTTCAAAGCAAAGCGAGCCACTACCTACCAGAAAGCGACAGCACAATTCCCGCTCCGATTTTGAACTCCAGTCAACTGGAGATCTCCGCATTAATTACGAGATCTCCACGTGTCGAACGCGGAGAGGAGCAGCGGAGTTGACTGCCAGGCCGACAGGGCGCCGCAACAGTACTGGGTCGCTCCAGTTACTGTTGAAATTGGATCTTAGCCATTTCCGGCAAAAAGCCAAAACTGCGCGTCTGAAAAGTAGCCAGCCTGTGCAAGTACTGTCGAGAGGAGGAGGGACAAAGCCACCAACCAAGCAACGGATCTCGGCATCCCTCCGCCTATAAATAGTGAAGGATGAAGACGAAGAGAAGTAGAACACTTCCTGAGCATTCGAGCCTACTGCAAACAAACACTCCCAGCCTTAGAGCAAACTTCGAGTCTTTGTTTTCAAGTGTTCTCCGAGTTCCAGTCTCATCGGAACCCGTCTTCAGAACCTTCACACTTAGAGTCTAAGCCCATTCCATATCCAAGCTTAGAAGAAGAACTCTAGCCATCTTTGCACTTATTGTAAAGAGTTCTTCATAGTGTGTCGTCGTAAACCAAAAACCCTAAATCTGTTGTTAGGTTTTTGTGTTCGTCGTCGTTAGGTTGTTTTGATCCAAGGTCCTTCTTTCATCGATTGAAGAAGCCTCGATCATAGAGTCTAGATCCAAGCTTGCACTTACATCGTTTGTGTAAAGCTCGATCGAAGCTAGGCTGTAAGGAGAGCCCGCAATCTCCCTGTCGTTCGGACTGAAGCGAGTGAAGCTTCCAGTCCAGTTTAGGTATTTGGTGTGAACCCGGAATCACCCAGCGTCTGTCAGATCTAAGCGAGTGAAGCTCGATCTCGACCAGGCTTTTGAAGAGCCCGTAATCTTCAAGTTCTTGAGTGAAGAGAACTGTTGCCGAGTGCAACAAGTGGACGTAGGAGCTTTATCTCCGAACCACTATAAATCTCGTGTCGTATCTCTCTAACCCCAAAACTCTTTACTTTGATTATCCATTGCACGTGCATCTAAACAAACAACTTGGAAATTTTAATTACTTAGGAAATATATTAGCTCACCGAATTCCGCACTAAAGAGTAAAGTCTCACTCTTGATCAAGCTCAAAGCTTAGGTCAAGAGATTCGTGATTGCTTCAGATCTAGCTCTCGGCTAGGTCTCAGTATTTCAAAGAGCACTTACTTCATACTCTGAGTTAAGGATTTGAAGTTGAAAAACTTCAAAATACGTATTCACCCCCCCCCCCCCCCCTCTACGTATTTTTCCTATAACAAACCGGGACCAACAAGTGGTATCAGAGCAGCGGTTCTTTCGAGCCTCTGCTTTGCATATCCGAAGCGAGTCCCCACTCGCTTCACGTTGTCTCACTGAACCGGATCCTATTTTCCTAAGTGCATCAAAACCTCACCCACGCATTTTGCATTTACTGCTGATAGTTTGCTATGTCTACATATAGTGCATCTAGTCTTCCACAGTTCTCTATCGAAGGATACGAGACATGGAGCTTCCGAGTCGAGAGCTTCCTATGTTCCATCCACGACCGGATGTGGGAAGTCATAGAGGACGGACCAATCGAAATCAGAAAAGCCGTCTCTGAGAACGTCCCAGCGGCCGAAGGTCGGGCTGCCTATGTTCGACAACGGTACGTAGAGAAGGACAAAGATGAGTACACTCCGAATGACTTCAAAGTCGCCAACCTCGACAAGATCGCACGCCACACGATGCAGAGCACCGTGTCGGACGCCTATCTACCACGGATAAGGAAGTGCCCAACGGCGAAAGAAATGTGGGAAACCCTAGCCCTCATTTCTCAAGGCACAGACAAGATCAAAGAAAACAAGCTCGCCGTACAAATGCGGGAGTTTGAAAGCTTGATAATGAAGCCAGGAGAGTCCATCGACGCCTTCGAGCTGAGAGTACCAACATCATTGCAACTCTCAACTCGCTTGGGAAGGAACTCACAGACAAGGAAGTAAATCTGAAGATTGTTCGTGCTCTCACAAGGAAGTGGCAGACAATGAAGGAGCTGTACCTAGCTACCAAGGATCTATCGAAGCTCACACCGGAGATTCTGTTCTCCGAACTCAAAGCTCATGAATTCGATCTGAATCGAATGAACCTCGACGAAGAAGATGAAGCTCCCACTACGTCAAAAGGTGTAGCTTTCAAAGCTGCTGAAGGGCCAAGCGACCAGTCGCTAGCCAAGATTACGAGGGAAGAGTTGGAAGAACATGTTGCGTTCTTATCCAAGAACTTCAACAAAATGAACTCTCGAGTGGGCAAATACAAAAGATTCTACAAGCAGTACAAAGGGAGGAGCACTGATGCTCGAGAAGGAAAAGGGAAGAGAGAAGAGACGACAAAGCCGATCTCAAGGGACATGATGGAAGTGGAGTGCTACCACTGCCACAAGATGGGCCACTACAAATCCGATTGCCCGAAGCTGAGTGCAAAGGAGCGAGAAGAACTAAGAGCAAAGAGGGATGCTCCGAGGCGAGCGCTCGTAGCGAGTGAAATGCCGGTCGCTTCAACTGAAGAAGTCTCAAGCGACTCGGATGCATTCACAGATCCCAACTCCAGTGAGGGAGAAGATCTTGGACTCATGGCGCTCACCGACGAGGAAACCGGAGAGGTATTCATCTATCCCTCACCTAGTTCGATTACATTCGCACACACTCACCAAGAGGAAGCAAATTCCTCGACATGGAGTGAGTTGCTTGACAAGCACATCAAATTGTCAAGCGACCATGAAGTGTTGAAACAAGCCTTGTCTCAAAGCGAGAAGGAGAACCGAAAGCTAGCCACTGAGCTTGACCAAGTCAAACTTAACTTAAGGGCTATGACTAGTAAGTTCGAGGATCTCTTCGCGAGACATCAAAGCTTGGAAGGAAGGTATGAAACCCAATCCGCTCTAGTTGCCAACATGAACAAAGCTTCATATGCTAGGCAGGCACTAGAGACCTCACTTCTACCTGTTGGGAATTGTTAAGGACTAAATTGTTAAGGGGGAACTACATGGGATATTTGATAAATAAAGTCATTTGTTTTGATTAGATCCCAAAACCCCAAGCGTCCTATTCCTAAGCGACCCATTTTGATGTAGTTTATAGGTTAGAATTTTTCTAAGCCTACTCTGTTAGGATGGCTCTTTTATTTTGCTTAGATTAGGCTTCAAAAGTTCAAGTGAAGGCCACTCGCTTGAGTGTGTTTTCCAAAGCGAAGCGGGTCAAGCGAACTGAAGTGAAGCGTGCCGAAGAATAGCGAAGCGAAGCGATCGCTACAGTAGATTCAAAGTGAGTCTGCCAAAGCGAAGCGAAGCGAAGCGAGCGCTACAGTGGAATCAAGTGAACCCACTAAAGCGAAGCGAAGCGTGCGCTACAAAGAAAAGCCGAAGCGAGTCAACACGAGTCAACACTTAATTAAGTAGCGTCACGGGAAATTTATTTCTCAAGTGACTCACTACAAATATGACTGTGAAGCGACTCACTTCAGAGCGGCCACTACAACTTCAAAGCAAAGCGAGCCACTACCTACCAGAAAGCGACAGCACAAATTCCCGCTCCGAATTTGAACTCCAGTCAACTGGAGATCTTCACATTTATTACGAGATCTCCACGTGTCGACTCAAGAGAGGAGCAGAGGAGTTGACTGCCAGGCCGACAAGGCGCCGCTACAGTACTGGCTCGCTCCAGTTACTGTTGAAGTTGGAGTTTAGCCAGATTTGGCAAAAATCCAAAACTGCGCATCTGAAAAGCAGCCAGCCTGTGCAAGTACTGTCGAGAGGAGGAGGGACAAGGCCACCAACCAAGCAACGGATCTCAGCCAACCCTCCGCCTATAAATAGTGAAGGATCACAACGTGAAGAGGTAGAACACTACTTGAGCATTCGAGCGCCTACTGCAAACAAACACTCCCAGCTTTCATTGCAATCTTCGAGTCTTTGTTTTCCAGTGTTCTCCGAGTTTCCAATTCATCGGAACTCGTCTTCACAACCTTCACACTTAGAGTCTAAGCCCATTCCATATCCAAGCTTAGAAGAAGAGCTCTAGCCATCTTTGCACTTATTGTAAAGAGCTCTTCATAGTGTGTTTCGTCAACCAAAAACCCTAAACTCTGTCTGTTAGGTTTTTGAGTATCGTCGTTAGGTTGTCCTGATCCAAGGCCCTTCTTTCATCGATTGAAGAAGCCTCGATCGTAGAGTTGAGATCCAAGCGTACACTTACATCGTTTGTGTAAAGCTCGATCGAAACTAGGCTGTAAGGAGAGCCCGCAATCTCCCTGTCTGTTTGACTGAAGCAAGTGAAGCTTCCAGTCTTTGTTAGGTTTGTGTAGTGAACCCGCAATCACTACGTCTGTCGTTTGATCTAGGCAAGTGAAGCCCGATCTCGACCAGGTTTTTGAAGGACCCGTAACCTTCAAGTTCTTGAGTGAAAAGAACAGTTGCCGTCGTGCAACAAAGTGGACGTAGGAGCGTTATCTCCGAACCACTATAAATCTCTGCGTCGTATCTCTCTTACCTTAATCTCTTTACAGTATTCGATTATCCATTGCACGTGCATATAAACAAACTTAACTTGGATTTTCAATTACTTAGGAAAGATTATAGCTCACCAAATTCCGCACAAAGAGTAAAGTCTCACTCTTGATCAAGCTCTAAGCTTAGGTCAAGAGATTCGTAATTGCTTTAGATCTAGCCCTAGGCTAGGTCTTAGTATTTCCATAGAGCACTTTACTTTATACTCTGAGTTAAGGAATTGAAGTTGAAAAACTTCAAAATACGTATTCACCCCCCCCCCCCCCCTCTACGTATTTTTCCTATTGCAAACCGGGACCAACAAGTGGTATCAGAGCAGCGGTTCTTTCGAGCCTCTGCTTTGCATATCCGAAGCGAGTCCCCACTCGCTTCACGTTGTCTCACTGAACCGGATCCTATTTTCCTAAGTGCATCAAAACCTCACCCACGCATATTGCATTTACTGCTGATAGTTTGCTATGTCTACATACAGTGCATCAAATCTTCCACAGTTCTCGATCGAAGGATACGAGATATGGAGTTTCCGTGTCGAGAGCTTCCTATGCTCAATCCACGACCGGATGTGGGAAGTTATTGAGGACGGACCAATCGAAATCAAGAAAGCTATATCTGTGGATGTTCCAGCCGCTGAAGGTCGTCCAGCCCACGTTCGACAACAGTACGTGGAGAAGGATAAGGATGAGTACACTCCAAATGACTTCAAAGTAGCAAACCTCGACAAGATTGCACGCCACACGATGCAGAGCACCGTGTCGGACGCCTATCTACCACGAATAAGGAAATGTGCAACGGCAAAGGAAATGTGGGAAACCCTAGCCCTCATTTCTCAAGGCACAGACAAAATCAAGGAGAACAAGCTCGCCGTTCAGATGCGGGAGTTTGAAAATCTGGTGATGAAGTCAGGAGAGTCCATCGACGCCTTCGAGCTGAGAGTTACCAACATTACTGCAACTCTCAACTCGCTTGGGAAGGAACTCACCGACAAGTAAGTAAACCTGAAAATAGTCCGTGCTCTCACAAGAAAGTGGCAGACCATGAAGGAGCTATATCTAGCAACCAAGGATCTAACGAAGCTCACGCCAGAAGTGCTGTTCTCCGAGCTCAAAGCTCACGAGTTTGATCTGAATCGAATGAGCCTCGACGACGAGGATGAAGCGCCCACTACGTCAAAAGGAGTAGCATTCAAAGCTGCCGAAGGGCCAAGCGAGCAGTCGCTAGCCAAGATGACGAGAGAAGAGTTGGAAGAACACATTGCGTTCTTATCTAAAAACTTCAACAAAATGAACTCTCGAGTGGGCAAGTACAAAAGATTCTACAAGCAGTACAAAGGGAGGAGCACTGATGCTCGAGAAGGAAAAGGAAAGGGAGAAGAGACGACAAAGCCGATCCCGCGTGACATGATGGAAGTGGAGTGTTACCACTGCCACAAGATGGGCCACTACAAATCCGATTGCCCAAAGCTCAGTGCTAAAGAGCGCGAAGAATTGAAGGCCAAGAGGGATGCTCCAAGGCGAGTGCTCGTAGCGAGTGAAGTGCCGGTCGCTACAACTGAAGATCCACCAAGCGACTCAGATGCATTCACCGATCCAAATTCCAGTGATGGTGAGGATCTTGGATTTATGGCGCTCACCGATGAAGAAACAGGAGAGGTATTCTTTTATCCTTCAATCACTTCAATTACACTAGCACACACTGTCAATGAGGAAGAACAATCCTCTACATGGAGTGAGCTGTTTGACAAGCACCAAAAATTGTCAAGCGACCACGAAGTGGTAAAACAAGCTCTGTCTCAAAGCGAGAAGGAGAACCGAAAGCTAGCCCGTGAGCTTGACGAAGTCAAACTTAATTTAAGGGCCATGACTAGTAAGTTCGAGGATCTCTTTGCTAGACATCAAAGCTTGGAGGGAAGGTATGAAACCCAGTCCACTCTAGTTGCCAACTTGAACAAAGCATCATATGCTAGGCAGGCACTAGAGGGCTCGCTTCTGCCTTTTGGTAGGAAAGCTGGCCTTGGATATGAGGGTGGACCTCCCAAGCCGACTGTCTTTGTTGGTGCATCACACACTACACCATCAGTCACTTTGGAATTGCCCACTGCATCCAAAGCGACCACCAACAAGGATAAAGGCAAAGTGGCTGAGAACCCTAAAAGGAAGCCAATGAAGATGTCTATATCTTTAAGGGCAGATCCTAAGGGCAAGCAAAGTTCAACAGTCCCTAGCACTCAACATGCTAAGTCTTACCAATCCAAGGGTAAAGGGAAAAATGTTGAAGCTTCTAAGTCTCAAGCCAAGACACGAGAGACAAAGGATCTACCTCCTAAAAAGAGGAGTAATGTCTATGTGTCACGTTATCCGGACTGGAGATGGTCCAACCGGACTAACGTTGAGGGGGAAGAATTCGAAGCACCAAAGAGGCCGCTTCGAACTCCCAAGGTTACTCAAGCGAGTCAGGGTCAAAACCCTAGTTGGACCGCTTCGAGGAAACCAAGCGAGCCGCTTCAACAGACTAGAAACCCTAAGTTAGTCTCTAAACCCAAAGCTAATCCTAAGCGAGTCGCTTCAGGATATAAGCAAAGTGGGAAGAGCATAGGTAGGACTGAAGCAAGCCGCTACCCCTCTTGCACACACTGTTGCACGTGTGAAGCTACTTCTAGGCAGTACACCAAGTTTTCGAAGGTCGAGAAGCCCAAGACACAAGCTTCATCTCAAAAGAGAGTGAAGCAAGTGTGGGTACCTAAGGGAACTAACCTGCAAGGACCCAAACTGATTTGGGTACCAAAATCTGTCTAATTGCAGGTGAGCGCCGTGGATCCCATGCCAAGTGAGGGTCAACTAGTATGGTACTTGGACAGTGGATGTTCAAGACACATGACTGGCATGAAAGCTCTACTTCACAACTACATAGAGAAGAAGGGTCCACATGTAACCTTTGGTGACAACTCTCGAGGAAGCACCAGGGGATATGGCGCACTGAAAGTTGGAAAGCTCACAATTGAAGAAGTCTCCTATGTGGAAGGACTCAAGCACAACCTGTTGTCTATTTCACAGTTTTGTGATAAAGGGTACAGGGTGGAGTTCATCTCCAACAAGTGCATTGTGAAGAGCAAACTCACATCCCAGATTGTGCTCACTGGAATCAGGCAGAGAAACGTCTACATAGCACAATGGGACAGCTGCAAGGAGGAAACTTGTCTAGTTGCAAGAAGTGCTACAGAAATTGGATGGCTATGGCACAGACGCATGAACCACCTCAATTTCAAAGCTATCAATCGCTTAGCTCGAAAAGGTTTGGTGCAAGGCATACCGAATGAAGTCTTCATCAAAGACCATCCATGCTCACCATGCCAACGAGGGAAGCAGACGAAGAAGCACTTCGCCAGTCTGGAAGAAGCCTCATCAAAGCGAGTGCTCGAGCTGCTTCACATGGATCTGTTTGGTCCAGTTACTCCAGTTAGTGTAAATGGAAGGAAGTACACTCTAGTTGTAGTCGACGATTTCTCTCGCTACACTTGGGTTGTATTTCTATTCAGCAAGAAGGAGACACTGACCAAACTGCCACAACTACTCAAGCGATTGGCGGTGGAAAAGAATCAAGCTATCGTGACCATTCGCTCCGACAAAGGCACAGAGTTCCTGAACTCTACAATTGAAGCATACTGCACGGAGCATGGCATAGCACATCAAACTTCTTCAGCACGCACTCCTCAGCAGAATGGAGTTGCTGAAAGAAGAAATCGAATCATCAAAGAAGCCGTTCGCACCATGATTGCTGACTCGAAGCTTCCAATGAAGTATTGGGCTGAAGCTGCCAACACGGCGTGCTACACACAGAATTGAACGCTTCTCAACCAACGGCACGACAAAACTCCATATGAAATATGTACAGGGAGAATTCCTAACATATCTTATTTCCATATTTTTGGTTGTAGGGTCTTCATTCACAACAATGGGAAGTCGCAGTTGAAAGCCTTTGAAAGCAAAGCTGATGAAGGAGCATTCTTAGGATACTCTACATCTAGCAAAGCCTACAGAGTATTCAACTGTAAAACCCTAATTGTGGAGGAATCACCCATGTCGTATTTGATGAATCTTCTTTAAGTCTTCCACAGGAACAGGCCCAAGCAAATGAAAAGGATCAAAGCAAGGAACCCTCAAATCAACTCACTTGGGACGTGCTTGATGAAGATGATGAGATCAAGGACTCAAGCGAGCAGGATCCCAAAGGAGAAATCGAAGCTGCCCCCAAGATTCCTGAAGCTAGTGCTGGCCAAGCACCCAATCCAGTCGCTTCAGATGGTGAAGCGAGCGACAAGGAAGCAGATGAAGATGTAGCTGGCGGATCCAAGCGTGCATGGCTCAAAGATCACTCACCTAGCCAAATCATTGGAGATCCATCCAAGGGTGTAGTGACCAGAAGTCAAGTATTTGGAGAAAGTGCCATGTTCAGTTGCTTTCTCTCAAACATTGAGCCATCAAGCGTGGAGGAAGCCCTAGCCGACTCTAATTGGGTGATCGCCATGCAAGAAGAGCTGAACCAGTTCACCAGGAATGACGTATGGTACCTCGTGGATCGTCCCAAGTTCCAGCATGTTATTGGCACCAAGTGGGTGTTCAAAAACAAGACAGACGAGGACCACAATGTTGTGAGGAACAAGGCGCGTCTAGTCGCTAAAGGCTACTGCCAAGAGGAAGGAATCGATTTCGATGAGACCTTCGCTCCAGTGGCACGGCTTGAAGCGATCCGACTATTTCTAGCCTATGCAGCGGCCAAGAAATTCAAAGTGTATCAAATGGATGTGAAGAGCGCGTTCCTCAACGGTGAATTGAAGGAAGAAGTGTATGTGGAGCAGCCACCGGGTTTCGAGCAAGGAGATAAAGTGTATCGCTTGAAGAAAGCCCTGTATGGGTTGAAGCAAGCTCCCAGAGCTTGGTATGATACATTATCTAGTGGAAAATGGATTCCAAAAGGGAAAGATAGATTGGACTCTCTTCACCATCAATCATGGAGAAGATATGCTTTGGGTCCAGATTTACGTGGATGACATCATATTTGGGTCACCAAACCAGTCGCTTAGCGAGAAGTTTGGAGAGCTGATGAAGACCAAATATGAGATGTCGATGATTGGCTTGATGAGCTGCTTTCTAGGTCTTCAAGTGAAGCAGCAGGATAATGGAATTTTCATCAACCAAGCGAAGTACACTAGAGATATGCTTGCCAAGTTTGGTGTTCAACATGCTAAAGCTGTGAAGATTCCTATGAATACCAACTGGAAGATGGAGCCAGACGAAGGAGGAAAATCTGTAGATCCTACAGATTATCGTGCCCTAATTGGGTCACTACTTTATCTCACTGCAAGCAGGCCAGATATTGCTTTTGCAGTCGGAGTCTGCGCTCGCTTCCAAAGCAATCCCAAACACAACCATCTTGAAGCTGCCAAAAGGATTCTTCGATCTTTGAAGGGCACTGTCAACATGGGTCTGTGGTATCCAGCGGAGGACAATTTGGAGCTCACTGGATACTCCGATGCTGACTATGGAGGGTGCCGAGTTGATAGGAAATCAACGTCGGGCACATGTCAGTTCTTGGGAAGCAAGCTAATCTCGTGGTTCTCAAAGAAGCAAACAAGCGTAGCCACTTCAACAACTGAAGCTGAATATATGGCCGCAGGAAGCTGCTGTTCTCAAATCCTATGGCTTCGTCAACAGTTGAAGGACTACAAAGTTGAAGCGAATGAAATTCCGATATTCTGCGACAACAACAGTGCCATATGTATCTCGCAGAATCCAGTGCTTCACACCAGGTGCAAGCATGTGGAAATCCGACATCATTTCATTCGTGATCATGTCGAGAAGAAGGATATCAAGCTCGAGAAAATTCATACCGATCTCCAACGAGCAGATATCCTCACCAAGCCTCTAGCTGAGTCTCGATTCAATCAGCTATGCATGGAATTAGGGTTATTAGACCCTGGTGAAGAATGCTAGTTCCAGGATGCACGAAGGAGTGTTCGCTTGTTCTCTTGTGCGTCACTCGCTTCGGATCTTCACCAACTCAAGCGAGTCACTTCAAATCTCACTCGCTTGAAGAAAATGAAGTTAGGTGGAGATAGGTGGAGTATTGGAAGAAGTTCCCTACCAACTTAGTGGAATTGTTAAGTATATGGTTAAGGGGGAACTAATGCTTCTCTCGGAGCAAGCTACTTCCAAAGCGAGCAAGAATGCTGCTATCTTGAATTCTGCATCGCTTCAATTTGCCCTAGCTTGGGTCAAAGCGAGCTGACTGCAGATTCATTCTCTAGAAGTGGGAAAGCTTGAAGGTTTACCTTTTTATACAAAAGGTTGCAGGGCTGGTGACATGCTTCTGCGTAAAATACGAGATTGTCTTGTCAGAGCATTCTCATTGTCATCCTGTCCATTTCTGCTCTGAGATAAGGACTTGTACTCATCCCCCATTCGTCGTGAATAAGTACACTTACGTGATACTCCCTTCGGGTTGTAGTAAGCTTGTGTACTTT
This sequence comes from Thymus mandschuricus, assembly GCA_029379335.1. Lineage (NCBI taxonomy): Eukaryota > Viridiplantae > Streptophyta > Magnoliopsida > Lamiales > Lamiaceae > Thymus > Thymus mandschuricus. The sequence goes on along the minus strand of CM057080.1, from coordinate 13,454,485 downwards.
ATTCATTTTCTCCCTCATTCACTTCGATGGAGGACTCTCTAATTCGTAGAGGAAGATGAATGCCATGAAGATGAATGCCATGAAGATCTAACTCAACGTGTAGTATTCAACATGTGGTATCTAATTCAAGTGAAGTCTTCAATTTGTGGTATCAATCTCCTACGAAGTGAGATTGACTGGTAAGTGTTTCAATTTTAAGTACACTAAGTGAGCCGAAGCGTGCTAGAAACCTTCACTCACTACGTGGAAAATATAAAGTGAATCTGACACAAATACAAAGAGGAAAACATTCTTGTTTATCCTCGAAGTATGTAAGTCAGAAACATTTTAAATTAAGCAAAGAAATTCAATTTCTTATTCCAGTCGCTTCAGATGGCCAAGCGAGTGCTTCGTCACTCAAAGCTAGTCATCGCAAGCGAGTGCGGAACAGTCACTCAAGCGAGTCAAGGCGTAGCGGCCCAACTCGAAGCGAGCGGGCATGAAGCGAGTATGAGCTGTCTGCACTCGAGTGCAATTTTACTTTCTGCTGTGCATTTAATGCAGGTGCAGGAATGACGGAAATAACGGGCGCGTGTTCACACGTTTGAATTTGAAGCGGGAAAAGGCGGAGATGATCCAGCCGTCGAATCTCAACAGCCCCCAATCTGTAGCCGTTGGATTAGCGCCGTATACGACAAGCCAACCATAGAAGGCCACGTGGCGACGCCGAGCAAGTGGCGGTTCACTTTTACTGTGGTGACGCCGGACACGTCAGATCCATCACCGCACGTCCGCCGCCTACCTACAGGATTTTCGGCGTTATTACCGTCCTACCCCTGCCACGTCAGCCATAACCTAACTCTATATATATGGGACGAGGCAGAACTGCAGAAACTTTCACAGCCTTCTAAATTTGCCATTCTCGTGCTAGATCTGCAATTACTCTGCAACTCACGAGTCTCAACCCTTAATTTTCATTGTTAAAACATCAGCCAAACTCTCTCAAAATCACCATGGGAAAGAAGAAGAACACCGAGACGATGGAGGAGTTTCTCGCGGAGGTCGACAAACACATCAATGTCGAGCCTCATCTCGATCCAGCCATCATCGAGAGGAATGGTTTTCTCCGTAGGGCCGTAACCAAGGCCGGACTATGGAAGTTTGTGACGGCGGTCCCGTCTAAGATTCTGGCCAAAGCCGTCGGCGAGCTCCTGCTAAATTTGAGGAAGGAGCAGAACATATCCTCTTTCACCGATCCACAGACGAGGAGGCCAGTGGAGGTGGACATGAATGAGCTTATCGGCATGTTCAACTTGCCGAGAGAAGGAGGAGACTCATTACTGGATTTGGGTCTCTCGGCCGGAGTTCAGTACGGTCGTTTTGCAACCGCCGAAGCCGATCCAAACTTTAAGGAGGCAAGCATCCGCTCAAGTTTGAAGGCCCCCTTCAACAACATTTGCGAACTCTTCTCGAAGAGTGTCGCGTGCTACATCGGAACCTTGGATACTCTTTCTGAGACGAAGCTGATCGCCACAGCAGTCATCGTCGACAGCCTCACCGGAACCAGCTTCAACTGGCATGACTGGTTCCTCAATCAAATTCACGAAGCTGCTGCCGACTTTGCGTTCGTGAAGGGGAGCGCCGATCAGATTCTCCGCAAGGGGAAACTGAAGTTCTTCTCAAGGCTTTCCTATGCTTTGGAGAAGAAGTTTCCGGGCAAAGCATGGCCGGAAGATGAAGTCACCATCTACAACAAGCAATCCATATTCTATGACAAATGGAGGAAGTCCAAACAATTGATGGATTTGGGACTTCTGGAAATCGAAGTGCCCGTAGCGAGACCGGTTGCCGAAAGGCAAGCCGAAGTGAGCCAAGTGAGGCCGGTCGCTTCACCCGGGAAGCGAGCCGCGCCGAAGCGAGGCAAGAAGACAAAGCGAGTCGATTTACTTGTCCAAGAAAGCGAGGCGGTGGAGAAGCCGCTTGAGGACATTGAAGCGACTCAACCCCAGCCTTTACCTATCAAAGCCAAATCACCCCCACTCAAAATCCAAACCCACATCACCCAAATACCAGAACCTCAATCTTCTTCAACCCAACATCCACTAAAACAGATAACCCCCCTCTCTCCCCATGAAGAAGAGTCAGCATCTTCTTTCCACATTCCCACTGTTCCATTCCTCAGCACAGATGAAGCTGCTGCCTACACTTCATTCACCCCACTTCAATCCCAGCCGATACAACCACCACCCACCGAAACTATCCTACCACCACCCACTGAAGCCATCCAGATTTCCGAAACCCCATCACCTACCCAATCCCTCTCAACATCGGCAGCTACAGCCGATACCGCCCAAACTGTAGGAGAACAACCCATCATTCCTCAATTCATAACCCCTGCCCTCACCATACACAAGCGGGCTCTGGAACGCTATGTCCTGGACAGAGAGCAAGCCGCTAAAACTATCAACCTTCGCTACAATCTTAGCTCCGCGAGCGTTGCATGGAGCGACGTGTTCTACACAAATGTAGTCGACTTTCTGACGTACATCACGTACCGAGGAACGGAGTACTACAAAATTTTCAGACTCCTCAAAGCCTTCACCGAAGAGGAACTGATTCAAATGGAGGCCAAGACACTCAACTTCATAGGCGAAAATGGCTTTCATGCCTTCCTTGAAGGGACCAGCTTCTGGGAGAAGCTGGATGCAAAGGTGAAGGAATCATATCCACTCGCTACAGTTCCGAAGCGAGTGCCCTCCTCTCATGAAAGGAAGCTGACCAGAGAGCATAGGGAGGAGGTGGAGTTGAAAGATGCTGAGATTGCTAGTCTCCAAAGCGAGATTACCAAGATGAGTGAAGATATGGAGAGGAAGGCGGGGGAGGTCATCGGTCTTAGAGAAGACTTTGACAGGAAGAAAAGGGAATTGGAGGGAAAGGTGGAGGAGAAGGAGAGGCTTCTAGAGGAGAAAGAGAAGGCGCTGGAGGCGCAAGTGAAGCTAATGGATGACAACACCAAAACAATCACTGAACTCAAGGGCTTGCTTGAGGCAGAAAGAAGCCGCTTGAGGGAGGTCAATGCCAAGTTGATCGCTCTTGTCAAAGAGAAGAAGGTGTTAGAAAAGGAGGTGAAGGAGCTGAAAGAGAAGGTGGAGAACAGAGAAGGAGAGTTAGTGATGAAGGGAAGCGAGCTCCTCAATACCAAAAAGGCTCTTGACTCACTTCGAACTGAGTTGAAGGGAGTCAAGGATGAGAGTGCAATTGACAAGAGAGAACTGGAGAGTCTGAGGAGCAGTGCACAGGCTCTTGACTTGAAGAATGCTGAACTGTCAATCCTACTGCAGAAAGTCAAGAGACTGAAAGAAACTCTCACAGTAAGGATCACTGCAGATGCCGAATTTCACAACTCTCTCAATCGAAGGGAGAGGAGACTTGCCGGGATGAAGACAGAACTTGAAGCTTCCAAGGAACACTTGGAATTCACACTTCAAGAAGAATCAAAGAAAATAACCAAAGCCGTCGAAGCGGAGCTGGAGGCTCGCTTCAAAGAGGTAGAGCCATTAGAGAGTATGATGGCGTCGGTTGTTGAGAGAGAAAGGCAGTGCAAATATCTGCTTGAAGAGATAAGCATCAAGACTGTCGAACTTGTGGCGCCCTCCATGGATAAAACCCAGCAGATGCTTCAAGCTATCTTCAATACAGTCAACTCTCTTCAACAATCCTTCTCTGGAAAGTCTATCATCCTAACCCCTGGCAGTGATGATGCCAAAAAGGGGGAAGGACAAATAAGGGAAGAACAAGTGAAGCGAGGAGGAGGAGGAGTTGGAGGCTTAGGGGGAAGTAGAATTGGAGTGGAGAGAATGTTGGAGGGAGGCAGTAGTGATGGAGGTGTGAAGGAGGTAGTAGATGAAGCAAGGGCTCTTGGCAAGACGAAGCTCACGGAGGAGGAATTATTAAAAATTCTTGAAGAGCCCAGCAGGCCGCTTCAGGAGAAGGTGCTTGCCGCTTCAATTGCAAAACACCCTCCAGTGACCGTGTTGACGAAGGAGGAAAAGCGGAAGCAGGTGGAGAAGGATGCTGCCATGGCGTGGGAGATGGAGCAACTAACGAAACTTTCTGTTGGTGCAGGTGCTTCGTCTAGTTCCAAAGCGGCTGCTTTACCCAAAGCGCCCGCTTCAGCCGCCGCACTAGCTCCAACTGCCGCACTCGCTTCATCCGCAGTCATCCCCTCTAGTGCCGCTACCAAGAAGGACATGCCACCTCCCCCACCACCGAAGCAGTCATTGAAGCGAGCTGCTCCAGACTCTAAGCAAGATGACCCCGAGGCCAAGCGCCAAAAGGTCAAGCAAGCAGTCGCTTCAAAAGCTGGAAGAGAGGAGAGAAAGAGGAAGGAAAGAGAAGAGGGAAGGAGCAAAGGCGAGAGGAAGGAGAGGAGTAATGAAAGGCGACTCCAAGTGACCAACGCACGGATCGAGGAACACTTCAGTGAAGTGTTACTCATCCAGTCTTCATTAGTGCGCAGCGCCTTCATCCCTCTTATGCCAGAAGAGTCCGAAGCATGTGAAGCTCAAGCCATAATTGATGCATGTGACGTGACTACGAAGGAGATGATTGAGTCTGGTCGATATCCTCTCAAGGAGGAGCAAGATTACATTCGCAAACGACTCAATGCGAAGCGTCCATCGTGGAACAGCGAGTCGGGAGCAAAATTCAAAAAGACTATGGCTCAACTGTCAAGCAGGTCAGAGGAGGAGTTGGCCAAACGGAGAGATGAGCACCTGGACGGAAGGGAAATCGAGGATTTCATTCCGAGAGATCTGCTCGAGCTGTGGCTGTACTACAAAGACCTATTCATCAAAGCCTATTATTTCTGGGAGGTAGTGCCGCTGCAGAATGAGTGTTCTCGAATAAGTGCACTCAACAACTTCCTTGCCACCTATGACGACAGATTGCGCCGCAAAATCTTTACAATGGCTGAACAAGCAGAGCCCAAGCCAATTGTTGTCAAGGTACCAGCCTTAAAGGAATTCCCCATGCCTTATCATCCGGGCACGGACGTTCCTAACAGAGGAATTATCGATGAGGAAGTAACTGAAGCCTTCAGGCTGGAGAGTGCATGGAGAAGACCTAGTATCCACACAGTAGACTCTATGGAATCGAGAGTTCTATCAGCTTACGTGGATACTGCTGCTGTTGAAGAAGAGAAGAAGGAGGAAGATGGAAAGGAGAAGGAGGAGGATGAAGCTGCAGGAAACCCTTGAGTTTCAAGCTTCTGAACATATCTTTTGTGAACTGCCTTGTTCATCTATCTAACTTTATTTCTGTCTCCTCTGTGTCATTTACTCGCTTTGTGAATGACTTTACATTTTTGCTACAAACTTATTAATTTAACCGAAAAAAAAAGGGGGAAGGAACTCAAAAGAAAATTACAAACGAAACTGCAAAGGAAGCAGTCGCTTGGAGTTCCCTTCACGGTTAGATAGACTAGATTTATTTTTATCTAAGTCGTATGGGTTTTGGCATCATCAAAAAGGGGGAAATTGTTGGGAATTGTTAAGGACTAAATTGTTAAGGGGGAACTACATGGGATATTTGATAAATAAAGTCATTTGTTTTGATTAGATCCCAAAACCCCAAGCGTCCTATTCCTAAGCGACCCATTTTGATGTAGTTTATAGGTTAGAATTTTTCTAAGCCTACTCTGTTAGGATGGCTCTTTTATTTTGCTTAGATTAGGCTTCAAAAGTTCAAGTGAAGGCCACTCGCTTGAGTGTGTTTTCCAAAGCGAAGCGGGTCAAGCAAACTGAAGTGAAGCGTGCCGAAGAATAGCGAAGCGAAGCGATCGCTACAGTAGATTCAAAGTGAGTCTGCCAAAGCGAAGCGAAGCAAAGCGAGCGCTACAGTGGAATCAAGTGAACCCACTAAAGCGAAGCGAAGCGTGCGCTACAAAGAAAAGCCGAAGCGAGTCAACACGAGTCAACACTTAATTAAGTAGCGTCACGGGAAATTTATTTCTCAAGTGACTCACTACAAATATGACTGTGAAGCGACTCACTTCAGAGCGGCCACTACAACTTCAAAGCAAAGCGAGCCACTACCTACCAGAAAGCGACATCACAAATTCCCGCTCCGAATTTGAACTCCAGTCAACTGGAGATCTTCACATTTATTACGAGATCTCCACGTGTCGACTCAAGAGAGGAGCAGAGGAGTTGACTGCCAGGCCGACAAGGCGCCGCTACAGTACTGGCTCGCTCCAGTTACTGTTGAAGTTGGAGTTTAGCCAGATTTGGCAAAAATCCAAAACTGCGCATCTGAAAAGCAGCCAGCCTGTGCAAGTACTGTCGAGAGGAGGAGGGACAAGGCCACCAACCAAGCAACAGATCTCAACCAACCCTCCGCCTATAAATAGTGAAGGATCACAACGTGAAGAGGTAGAACACTACTTGAGCATTCGAGCGCCTACTGCAAACAAACACTCCCAGCTTTCATTGCAATCTTCGAGTCTTTGTTTTCCAGTGTTCTCCGAGTTTCCAATTCATCGGAACTCGTCTTCACAACCTTCACACTTAGAGTCTAAGCCCATTCCATATCCAAGCTTAGAAGAAGAGCTCTAGCCATCTTTGCACTTATTGTAAAGAGCTCTTCATAGTGTGTTTCGTCAACCAAAAACCCTAAACTCTGTCTGTTAGGTTTTTGAGTGTCGTCGTTAGGTTGTCCTGATCCAAGGCCCTTCTTTCATCGATTGAAGAAGCCTCGATCGTAGAGTTGAGATCCAAGCGTACACTTACATCGTTTGTGTAAAGCTCGATCGAAACTAGGCTGTAAGGAGAGCCCGCAATCTCCCTGTCTGTTTGACTGAAGCAAGTGAAGCTTCCAGTCTTTGTTAGGTTTGTGTAGTGAACCCGCAATCACTACGTCTGTCGTTTGATCTAGGCAAGTGAAGCCCGATCTCGACCAGGTTTTGAAGGACCCGTAACCTTCAAGTTCTTGAGTGAAAAGAACAGTTGCCGTCGTGCAACAAAGTGGACGTAGGAGCGTTATCTCTGAACCACTATAAATCTCTGCGTCGTATCTCTCTTACCTTAATCTCTTTACAGTATTCGATTATCCATTGCACGTGCATATAAACAAACTTAACTTGGATTTTCAATTACTTAGGAAAGATTATAGCTCACCAAATTCCGCACAAAGAGTAAAGTCTCACTCTTGATCAAGCTCTAAGCTTAGGTCAAGAGATTCGTAATTGCTTTAGATCTAGCCCTCGGCTAGGTCTTAGTATTTCCATAGAGCACTTTACTTTATACTCTGAGTTAAGGAATTGAAGTTGAAAAACTTCAAAATACGTATTCACCCCCCCCCCCCCCTCTACGTATTTTTCCTATTGCAAACCGGGACCAACACTACCTTTTGGTAGAAAGGGAGGACTCGGATATGAGGGTGGACCTTCCAAGCCGACTGTCTTTGTTGGTGCTTCACACACGACACCATCAGTCACTTTGGAAATGCCCACTGCATCCAAAGCGACCACCAACAAGGATAAAGGCCAAATGGCTGAGAACCCTAAGAAGAAGCCAATGAAGATGTCTATATCTTCAAGGGCAGAAACTATGGGTAAGCAAAGACCAACTGTCCCTAGCACTCACAATGCTAAAGCTTACCAATCCAAAGGTAAAGGGAAACCAGTTGTAGCTTCTAAGTCTCAGACCAAGACACCAGAGACAAAGGATCTCCCTTTCAAGAAAAGGAGTAATGTCTATGTGTCACGTTATCCGGACTGGAGATGGTCCAACCGGACTAACGCTGAGGGGGAAGAGCTTGAAGCACCAAGGAGGTCGCTTCAAACTTCCAAAGTTTCTCAAGCGAGTCGGGGTCAAAACCCTAGTTGGACCGCTTCGAAGAAACAAAGCGAGCCACTTCGAAAGACTGTAAACCCTACTTCAGTCTCTAAGCCTGTAGCTAATCCGAAGCGAGTCGCTTCAGGATACAAGCAAGCAGGTAAGAGCATAGGTAAGCCTCAAGTGAGCCGCTACCCCTCTTTCACACACTGCTGCACGTGTGAAGCTGCTTTAAGGCAGAAATCACAGTTTTCAAAGGTCGAGAAACCCAAAGCACAAGCTACCTTTCAAAAGAAAGTGAAGCAAGTGTGGGTACCTAAGGGAACTAACCTGCAAGGACCCAAACTGATTTGGGTACCAAAATCTGTCTAATTGCAGGTGAGCGCCGTGGATCCCATGCCAAGTGAGGGTCAACAAATCTGGTACTTGGACAGTGGATGTTCAAGACACATGACCGGCATGAGAGCTCTACTTCACGACTACATAGAGAAGAAGGGTCCACACGTTACTTTTGGTGATAACTCTCGAGGAAGCACCAAAGGGTACGGCGCACTAAAAGTTGGAAAGCTCACTATTGAAGAAGTCTCCTACGTGGAAGGACTTAAGCACAACTTGCTATCCATCTCACAATTCTGTGACAAAGGATACAAGGTGGAATTCATTTCCAACAAGTGCATTGTAAAGAGCAAGCTCACATCCCAGATTGTGCTCACTGGAATTAGACAAAGGAATGTCTACATAGCACAATGGACAGCTGCAAAGAGGAGACGTGCTTAGTTGCAAGGAGTGCTACAGAAATAGGATGGCTATGGCACAGACGCTTGAACCATCTCAACTTCAAAGCCATAAATCGCTTAGCTCGAAAAGGTCTGGTGCAAGGCATACCAAATGAAGTATTTATCAAAGACCATCCATGCTCACCATGCCAACGAGGGAAGCAGACGAAGAAGCACTTCGCAAGCCTTGAAGAAGCCTCATCCAAGCGAGTGCTCGAGCTGCTTCACATGGATTTGTTTGGTCCAGTCACTCCTGTTAGTGTAAATGGAAGGAAGTACACTCTAGTTGTAGTCGACGACTTCTCTCGCTACACTTGGGTTGTATTTCTCTTCAGTAAGAAGGAGACACTGACCAAGCTACCACAACTGCTCAAGCGATTGGCTATGGAAAAGAATCAAGCAATTGTCACCATCCGCTCTGACAAAGGCACAGAGTTCTTGAACTCTACAATTGAAGCTTACTGCACGGAGCATGGCATAGCACATTAGACTTCCTCAGCACGCACACCTCAGCAGAATGGAGTTGCTGAAAGAAGGAATCGGATCATCAAAGAAGCCGTTCGAACCATGATTGCAGACTCGAAGCTTCCTATGAAGTATTGGGCTGAAGCTGCCAATACGGCATGCTACACGCAGAATCGAACGCTTCTCTGCAAACAACACGACAAAACACCATATGAAATATGGACAGAGAGAATTCCTAACATATCTTATTTCCATATTTTTGGTTGTAGGGTCTTCATCCATGACAATGGGAAGTCGCAGTTGAAAGCTTTTGAAAGCAAAGCTGCTGAAGGAATATTCTTAGGATATTCTACATCAAGCAAAGCTTACAGGGTGTTCAACTGTAAAACCCTAATCATGGAGGAATCACCCCATGTCATATTTGATGAATCTTCTTTGAGTCTTCCATAGGAACAGGTCCAATCTAAGGAAGGAAAGTCAAGCGAGGAACCTATCAACTCATTGACTTGGGACATGCTTGAGGATGATGAAGAAGTCAAGGACTCAAGCGAGCAGAATGTCCAAGGAAAAGTTGAAGCTGCCCCCAATATTCCTGAAGCGAGTGCAGGCCAAGCACCCAATCCAGTCGCTACAGAAGGTGAAGCGAGCGACCAAGAAGAAGATGAAAATGAAGCTGGCGGATCCAAGCGTGCATGGCTCAAGAATCACTCACCAAGTCAAATCATTGGAGATCCATCCAAGGGTGTAGTGACCAGAAGTCAAGTGTTTGGAGAAAGTGCCATGTTCAGTTGCTTTCTCTCAAATATTGAGCCGTCATGCATGGAGGAAGCCCCAGCAGATTCCAATTGGGTGATCGCCATGCAAGAAGAGCTGAATCAGTTCACCAGAAACGACATATGGTACCTCGTGGATCGTCCCAAATTTCAGCATGTTATTGGCACCAAGTGGGTGTTCAAGAACAAGACGGACGAGGACCACAACGTTGTGAGGAACAAGGCGCGTCTCGTTGCTAAGGGCTACTGCCAAGAGGAAGGGATTAATTTTGATGAGACCTTCGCTCCAGTGGCACGGCTTGAAGCAATCAGACTATTTCTAGCCTATGCAGCGGCCAAGAAATTCAAGGTCTATCAGATGGATGTGAAGAGCGCGTTCCTCAACGGTGAATTGAAGGAAGAGGTGTATGTGGAGCAGCCACCTGGTTTCGAGCAGGGAGATAAGGTGTATCGCTTGAAGAAAGCCCTATATGGATTGAAGCAAGCTCCCAGAGCTTGGTATGATACCCTATCTCAATTCCTAGTGGATAATGGATTCCACAAAGGAAAGATAGATCGAACCCTATTCACCATCAATCATGGAGATGATATGCTATGGGTTCAGATCTATGTGGACGACATCATATTTGGATCACCAAACCAGTCGCTTAGCGAGAAGTTTGGAGAGCTCATGAAGACCAAATATGAGATGTCGATGATTGGCTTGATGAGCTGCTTTCTAGGTCTTCAAGTGAAGCAGCAGGATGATGGTATCTTCATCAATCAAGCTAAGTATACAAGAGATATGCTTGCCAAGTTCGGTGTTCAGCATGCCAAAGCTGTGAAGATTCCAATGAACACGAACTGGAAGATGGAGCCAGACATAGATGGGAAGTCTGTGGATGCTACAGATTACCGAGCCTTGATCGGATCCCTTCTATATCTCACTGCAAGTAGGCCTGATATTGCTTTTGCAATCGGAGTCTGTGCTCGCTTCCAAAGCAATCCCAAGCACAGCCATCTTGAAGCTGCCAAGAGAATTCTTCGATATTTGAAGGGCACTGTCAATATGGGGCTGTGGTATCCAACGGAGGACAGTTTGGAGCTCACTGGATATTCAGACGCTGACTATGGAGGGTGCCGAATTGATAGGAAATCAACTTCGGGCACTTGTCAGTTCTTGGGAAGCAAGCTGATCTCATGGTTCTCAAAGAAGCAGACGAGTGTAGCTACCTCAACAACTGAAGTTGAGTATATGGCCGCTGGAAGCTGTTGCTCTCAAATTCTATGGCTTCGTCAGCAGTTGAAGGACTACAATGTTGAAGCTAATGAAATTCCTATATTCTGCGACAACAACAGTGCGATATGCATCTCTCAAAATCTAGTGCTTCACACCAGATGCAAGCACGTGGAAATCCGACATCACTTCATTCGTGATCATGTCGAGAAGAAGGATATCAAGCTCGAGAAAATCCATACCGATCTCCAGCGAGCAGATATCCTCACCAAGCCTCTAGCTGAGTCTCGTTTCAATCAGCTATGCATGGAATTAGGGTTGCTAGACCCTGGTGAAGAGTGCTAGATCCAGGATGCATGAAGGAGTGGTCGCTTGTTCTTTTGAGCGTCACTCGCTTCGGATCTTCACCAACTCAAGCGAGTCACTTCAAAATTCCACTCGCTTGAAGAAGGAGAAATAAGGTGGAGTAAGGTGGAGTGTTGGAAGACGTTCCCTACCCGCTTACAGGAATTGTTAAGCCATTGGTTAAGGGGGAACTATTGTTTGCTCTCGGAGCAAGCTACTTCCAAAGCGAGCAAGAAAAGCTGCTACCTAGCCTAGGATTCCTAGCGAGTGGGTATAAACACTCGCAAGTGCCGTTTCTAGTAATGGTTGTGGGGTCTTGTATCGGGCCTTCCCACGTAAAAATGGTGAAAGCTTAGGCAGGGCTGGCACCTAGACCTTATGTCCTCTTCCCATCTTTCCGCCGAAGAGGAACAAGTCTTCTCATCTCCTTCATCGTGGATAAACATTCATTCTCTACTCACTCTTCATTGAGTTGAGCTGCCGGATGTCTATTCATTCCTCCCCCACTTTGAATTTTGCATCGCTTCAATTTGCCCTAGCTTGGGTCAAAGCGAGTCGATTGCAAGTTCATTCTGTAGCTTGTAGGAGGAAGCTTGAAGGTTTACCTTTTTCTACTAAAGGTTGCAGGGCTGGTGACATGCTTCTGCGTAAAATACGAGATTGTCTTGACAGAGCATTCTCATTGTCATCCTGTCCATTTCTGCTCTGAGATAAGGACTTGTACTCATCCCCCATTCGTCGTGAATATGTACACTTACGTGAAGCTCCCCTCTGGGTTGTAGCAAGCTTGTGTACTATATTCATTTTCCTCCCCCATTCACTTCGATGGAGGACTCTCTAATTCGTAGAGGAAGATGAATGCCATGAAGATGAATGCCAAGAAGATGAAGTATCCATCAAGTGGAGTGGTACTTAACAGGTGGTATCAACAAGCTTCAAAGCAATACCAACAAGTGGATTCATCAAGTGCTATCCAAATCCATAAAAATGAAGTCTTCAATAAGTGGTATCAATCTCCTACGAAGTGAGATTGACTGGTAAGTGTTTCAATTTTAAGTACACTAAGTGAGCTGAAGCGTGCTAGAAACCTTCACTTACTATGTGGAAAATATGAAATGAATCTGACACAAATACAAAGAGGAAAACATTCTTGTTTATCCTCGAAGTATGTAAGTCAGAAACATTTTAAATTAAGTAAAGAAATTTCATTTCTTATTCCAGTCGCTTCAGATGGCCAAGCGAGTGCTACGTCACTCAAAGCGAGCCATCGCAAGCGAGTGCGGAACAGTCACTCAAGCGAGTACCTCTCAAAGCGAGCATAGGCCTAGCGGCCCAACTCGAAGCGAGCGGGTACGAAGCGAGTATGAGCTGTCTGCACTCGAGTGCAATTTTACTTTCTGCTTTGCATTAAATGCAGGTTCACGTATATCCGAAAATAACGGGCGCGTGATGTACACTTTGAATTCAAAGCGGGAAAAGACGGAGAAGATCCAGCCGTCGAATCTTAACAGTCCCCGACCTGTAGCCGTTGGATCTACGCCGTATAAGACAAACGAATCACAGCAGGCCACGTGGAGACGACGTGCAAGTTGGCGGTTCACTTTTACTGTGATGACGCCGGACACATCCGATCCATCACCGCGCGTCCGAGGCCTACCTACAGGATCCTCGCTGATTTTACTGTCTTGCCCCTGCCACGTCAGCCGAACCCTAACTCTATTTAAGGACGCTGTGCAGAACTGAGAAAATTTTCACAACTCTCAATCTTTGCTATTCTCGTGCAAGAACTGAAACTCTCTGAAAACTCACGAGTCTAAATCCCAGTCTTTCGTCTTTAAATCTCCGTTCTAATTCTCTCACACTTCATACCATGGGAAAGAAGCAGAACTCTGAAACTATGGAGCAGTTTCTCACCGGAGTTGACAAACACATCAACGTCGAGCCACATCTCGACCCAGTCGTCACCGAGAAAGATGGATTCTTTCGTAGGGCCGTGATCTCGGCCGGCCTATGGAAGTTTGTGACGGCGGTGCCGTCAAAGATTTTGGCCAAGGCGGTGGGTTAGCTTCTTCTGAATCTGAGGAAGGAGCAAAACACATCCTCATTCACAGATCCACAGACCAGAAAGCCGGTGGAGGTGGATTTGAACGATCTCATCGGCGTGTTCGATTTGCCGAGGGAAGGAGGAAACTCCTTGTTGGAGTTAGGTTTTTCGGCCGGAGTTGAATATGGTCGATTTGCCGTCGCCGGAGCTGAACCAAACTTCAAGGAGGCCAGTATCCGTTCAAATTTGAAGGCCCCCTTCAACCATATCTGCAAGCTCTTTTCGAAGTGCATCGCGTGCTACATCGGAACCCTGGATACGCTGTCTGAAACGAAGCTGTTCGCCACCACCATCATCGTCGACAACCTTACTGGAACCAGATTCAACTGGCATGGTTGGTTTCTCAACCAAATTCACGAAGCTGCCGAAGATTTTGCGTTCGTGAAGGGAAGCGCCGATCAGATTCTCCGCAAGGGGAAGCTGAAATTCTTCTCCAGACTGTCTGTTGCTTTGGAGGAACGCTACCCCGACAAAGTATGGCCGGAATCCGACGTTGCTGTTTACAACAAGCAATCTGTGTTCTATGACAAGTGGAGGAAAAACAAGATTCCCATCGATTTGGGACTTCTAACTGTAGAAGTGCCCGTTGCAGTGCCAGTCGCCGAAAGGCGAGCTGAAGCGACCCAAGCCAAGCGAGCCGCTTCACCCGGGAAGCGTGCTGCGCCCAAGCAAGGGAAGAAAAAGTTGAAGCGAGTCGCTTCACTCATCTTGTCAAGCGAGGCGAAGGAGAAGCCGCTTGAGGATGTTGAAGTGACTCAACCCCAGCCTTCATCTATTAAAGCCTAAACTCCCCCACCACAAACTCAAACACAAACAACTCAACCACCAGAACCCCAAGCCTCATCATCAGCCCAACCACATTCACAAAAATCCCCCATCTCCCCTCTTGAAGAAGAATCAGCTTCTTCGTTCCAAATCCCTACTGTCCCACTTCTCAGCACAGATCCATCTGTTGCATATACCACTTTTCAACCTACCCAAACCCAGCAGAGAGCTTCGGTATTTTGACGGGCTTGCTGTCTTTGACACCAAACTTATCGACCAGCTCGTATGCGTACTTTGTTTGGCTAATGAAGATTCCTTCATCGGACTGCTTGACCTGCAACCCTAGAAAGAAATTCATTTCCCCCATCATAGACATTTTATATTTGTCTGTCATGAGGTTACCAAATTTTTCGCATAATATGGGAGACTTAGATCCAAAAATAATGTCATCAACATAAATTTGTACTAAAAGGATATGTTCATTCACTTTGATAATGAATAGCGTTTTGTCGACTGATCCACGCTTGAATCCGGATTTGATGAGAAAGGATGATAGCGTCTCATACCAAGCTCGAGGAGCTTGCTTAAGTCCGTAGACGGCCTTGTGTAGTTTGTAGACTTTGCTCGAATCACCCTCTTCGAATCCTGGAGGCTGTTCCACATAGACTTCTTCTTCGAGAACGCCATTGAGGAACGCGCTCTTTACATCCATCTGGTAGACTTTGAATCGTTGATGGGCGGCATAAGCTAGAAACAACCTTATAGCTTCTAATCTTGCGACGGGGGCAAACGTCTCATCATAATCGATTCCTTCTTGTTGACAGTAACCCTTTGCTACCAATCGGGCTTTATTTCTGAAAACTTCTCCAGATTCGTCTCTCTTGTTTTTGTAGACCCATTTGACTCCAATGATGCCCTGATGATAAGGACGATCAACTAGAGACCATACTTCATTTCATTTGAATTCATTGAGTTCTTCTTGCATGGCTTGAATCCAGTCAGCATCACGAAGAGCTTCAATGGCATCTTTGGGTTCTATACGAGAGAGATAGCAGCTTAGTAGCGCACTTTCACCAATCGTTCTTCTTGTCCGCACTCTTTGGTTTGGGTTCCCAATAATGAGTTCTTTTGGATGATCATCGATCCATCGTCTGCTTCGTGATCTTTCTTCGTTTGAAATAATTGGATCGGGCTCATTAATAGGTTCGTCAAACTCTGGGTGAGTTGAAGGTTGATCAGTGAACACGTGCTGTTGCTCGGGTTGTTGATCAAGCTGCTGATCGGACTGAGTATTGAGCTACTTCATTGCATCATCGAGCTGCTCGATTTGAGATGTAAGGTCGTTAACAGCATCAGTCTGGGGAACTGAGAATGGGGGATCAGCCTGGTTGTTAATTCCGGCTGATGTATTACAGTCCGATGTAGGAACATTACTTGCATCATTTCCCCCTTGCTGTGTGACCTTCGGATCAGATTGATCCTCTTCCTCTAGATCAGTTGGAGTCCATACTAGCAGGTCGTCGATGGGGGAGTTGGACGATCTGTTAGTATCGGAATGATCTAGACCTGTACTTAACTCTCTGTACAGACAAGTAGATTCATCAAACACAACATGAGGTGTTACCTCCACAACTAGGGTTTTCTTATTAAAAACTCTATAAGCTTTGCTAACCTCCGAATATCCTAAAAATACTCCTGGATCGGCCTTGCTATCAAAAGTTTTTAATTGAGATTTCCCATTGTTATGGATGTAACACAAGCATCCTGTTGCTCCCGGTTTGTTATAGGAAAAATACATAGAGGGGGGGGGGGGGGGTGAATACGTATTTTGAAGTTTTTCAACTTCAAATTCCTTAACTCAGAGTATGAAGTAAAGTGCTCGTAGAAATACTGAGACCTAGCCGAGGGCTAGATCTAAAGCAATCAAGATTCTCTTGACCTAAGCTTCAAGCTTGATCAAGAGTGAGACTTTACTCATTTTGCGGAATTCGGTGAGCTATTATCTTTTCCTAAGTAATTAAAAATTTCCAGATTATGTTTGTTTAGATGCACATGCAATGGATAATCAAGTAAGAAAAGAGATTAGGGTTAGAGAGATACGACACAGGGATTATAGTGGTTCGGAGATAAAGCTCCTACGTCCACTTTGTTGCACACGGCAACTGTTCTCTTCACTCAAGAACTTGAAGGTTACGGGTCCTTCAAAAACCTGGTCGAGATCGGGCTTCACTCGCCTGGATCCAACGACAGACGTAGTGATTGCGGGTTCACTACACAGACCTAACCTGGACTGGAAGCTTCACTTGCTTCAGTCCAAACAACAGACAGGGAGATTGCGGGCTCTCCTTACAGCCTAGTTTCGATCGAGCTTCACACAAACGATGTAGGTGCAAGCTTGGATCTAAACTCTATGATCGAGGCTTCTTCAATCGATGAAAGAAGGGCCTTGGATCGAGACAACCTAACGAAGACGAACTCAAAAACCTAACAACAGATTTAGGGTTTTTGGTTACGACGACACACTATGAAGAGCTCTTTACAGTGAGTGCAAAGATGGCTAGAGCTCTTCTTCTAAGCTTGGATATGGTATGGGCTTAGACTCTAAGTGTGAAGGTTGTGAAGACGAGTTCCGATGAACTGGAAACTCGGAGAACACTTGGAAACAAAGACTCGAAGATTGCTAGAAAGCTGGGAGTATTTGTTTGCAGTAGGCTCGAATGCTCAGGAAGTGTTCTACTTCTCTTCGTCTTCATCCTTCACTATTTATAGGCGGAGGGATGCCAAGATCCGTTGCTTGGTTGGTGGCTTTGTCCCTCCTCCTCTCGACAGTACTTGCACAGGCTGGCTGCTTTTCAGACGCGCAGTTTTGGATTTTTGCCGGAAATGGCTAAGTTCCAATTTCAACAGTAACTGGAGCGACCCAGTACTGTTGCGGCGCCCTGTCGGCCTGGCAGTCAACTCCGCTGCTCCTCTCCGCGTTCGACACGTGGAGATCTCGTAATAAATGCGGAGATCTCCAGTTGACTGGAGTTCAAATTCGGAGCGGGAATTGTGCTGTCGCTTTCTGGTAGGTAGTGGCTCGCTTCGCTTTGAAGTTGTAGCGTCCGCTTTAGTTGAGTCACTTCGTAGTCATTCTGTAGTGAGTCGCTTTGGGAAATAAAGTTCCCTACTGACTAGAGTTGACTTGCTTTGACTTTGAACTGTAGCGCTCGCTTCGCTTTGCTTTGGCAGACTCGCTTTGAATCTACTGTAGCGCTCGCATCGCTACACTATTCTTCGGCACGCTTCACTTCAGCTTGCTAGACTTGCTTCGCTTCGGAAAACACACTCAAGCGAGTGGCCTTCACTTGAACTTTTGAAGCCTATAATCTAAGCAAAATAAAGAGCCATCCTAACAGAGTAGGCTTAGAAAAATTCTAACCTATTAACTACATCAAAATGGGTCGCTTGGGAACAGAACGCTTTGGGGTTTTGGGATCAAATCAAAACAATGAAGTGTCCCTTATAGGTTCCCCCTTAACATGTTGTTCTTAACAATTCCCAACACATCCAAAAGATTTAAAATACTTTAACCAGGGGAGCTTGTTGTTCCACAGCTCATAAGGAGTCTTTCCATGTCGGGTAGTGATGATCGACCTGTTTTGGGTATAGCAGGCTGTGTTAACGGCCTCTGCCCAAAACTTCTTTGGAAGATCGGTTTCGTCCAACATGGTACGAGCTGCTTCCTTCAGCGACCTGTTACGGCGCTCCACTACGCCGTTTTGTTGAGGTGTACGAGCTGCTGAGGTTTGATGATGAATTCCACTCTTAGTGCAATATTCTTCGATCATTGCATTGATAAATTCTGTGCCTCGATCGGATCGAATGGAGATGATGGATTTCTCCTTTTGATTGCACAGTTTGCTCAGCAACGCGGGTAGCTTCTCCAAAGTCTCCTTCTTTTTGTACATGAAAATAACCCACGTAAATCTAAAATAGTCATCTATAATAACGAGAGCGTATTTTCTACCGTTTATACTCAAGGGAGTGACTGGACCAAAGAGGTCGAGATGAAGAAGCTCAAGAATTCGATTTGAAGCTTGTGCTGTCACACTTGGAAAGGATGATCTTGTTTGCTTTCCAGCTTGACAGGCTTTGCAAATGTGATCACGATCGAAGACTTGATCTGGCAGGTCGTTCACCAGTTTGTTGCGTGCGAGCTTGTTGATGGCCTTGAAGTTAAAATGACTCAGCCTCTTGTGCCATAACCAGCTTGTCTCGGAATCAGCCTTTGTGATCAGGCAGGTCTCTATCCCATCAGTCCATTGAACTATGTAGAGTTTATCCTGCAAAATTCCGGTAAGAAGTATTTCTCCTTCCTCAGTTCTCACGAGACATTTGTTAGCGGTGAATTCTACTCGTTTACCATTCAAGCAGAATTGCGACACAGAGAATAAATTATGATTAAGACCTTCAACATACGAGACATTAGAAATAGTTGTTTTTCCAACTTTTAGATCGCCCTGGCCTCGTGTGTGACCCTTCGAGTTTCCTCCAAAGGTTACAAGTGGCCCGTCTCGTTCTTGATAATTTGATAGTAGCGTTTTGTCACACGTCATGTGCTTGGAGCATCCACTATCAATGATCCATACAGCTCCACG